>JAGWCC010000178.1:0-739036 GCA_022651775.1 Drusus annulatus | reverse complement strand
TTTGGAAATTTTGGACAGATGCATAACTAACAACTAACTAACCATCGCCACGTTTCCCCCGCAGGGGGTATAGGCAGAGGACGGATCGCCATACAACTCTGTCTTGGCACACACTTCTTGCTTCATTTACATTCATACATCGTCTCATACATATTCTTCTACCCATTCTGACTCTCTTCACATGACCCGATTCCCAAGTATTTGATTTGCCCAGTCGTGCCATGTCTTTCTCGGGCGTCCTCGACTTCTTCTTCCATTCACTTTCGCATCATATATTCTTTTTCACACTCCTTTCTTCGTTCATTCGCTCTACATGCCCAAACCATCTAAGCGTCCCTTTCTTAATCCTATCCATTACGCTCGCATATCAGCCTTGCATTCTTTCCGGATATCCACATTTGTAATACGGTCATATGGTTTTACCGCACATCCGTCTCAAAGATCTCATTTCCACAGCATTCAGTCTACTTTCATCCTTCCTCTGCCAGTTCCATGCCTCACTACCATACATCAGGATTGGTATAAGCACTCCATTGTGGACTGCTAGCTTCGCTTCTTTGGACAATTTCTTATTTGCCCCAACAGCGTTCAGTCCTCCATTAATGGAGTTTCCTGCATTCACCCTTCTTTCAATATCCTTATCAGCCTTTCCGTCTCTTGTAAACATACTTCCTAAATACGCAAACTCATCCACTTGCTCCAAGTATTCATCATTCACAACTATATTGCACGCTGTTCTCGTACTCTCTCTTTCAAACACCATCACTTTGGACTTACTTACATTCATCATCAACTCATTTTGCATACATACTTGGTTCATCCTAGACACGAGACACTGTAGATCTTCCATATTGTCAGCAATCAGCACCGCATCGTCCGCATACAATAGGCAACATACTTTCACATTGTTCATTTTCGCGCCCAAGCCCACGCCTTTCAATTCTTGCATACAGTTATCCATGTACAAATTGAACAACCACGGTGACATTACACAGCCTTGTTTTACACCTTTTGTGATGTTAAACCACTTCGTAAAATCACCGTTCACTCTAACACATGCAACGCTTCCCTCGTACAAGGACGCGATTGCTTGTATAAGATTTGTGTTAACTCCATACATGGATAATACCTTCCACAATTTGTTCCTATCAACTCGATCATACGCCTTTTTTGCAAATCGACAAAAGCACAGAAAAGTTTCTGGTTTTTTGCCAAAAACTTCTCTGTAAGCATCCGCAATGAGAAAATTTGATCCATGCACCCCCTTCCACTCATGAAAGCACCTTGGATGTCCCATATTTTGTCTTTTGTTTTCATTCTTACCCTTTCAATCAATATTCTACCATACAGCTTGCCAAATGAACTTAGTAAGCTTATAGCCCTATGGTTCCCACATTCCATGCGTGACCCTTTTTACCTTTGTACAGAGGCATGATCACAGCCCTTCTCCAATCTAGCCAGGCGTGTAACCCTCCTCTAAACACTGGTTAAAAAGTTTGCACAGCCATGTGAGAACTACACGGCTATCTCCTTTAAAGTATTCAGCAGCGAGGATTGTCGAATCCAATAGCTTTACCATTCTTCATGCATTTAATCGATCTTTTTATTTCATCCATGCTGATTTCGACAACATTCACTTCATCATCATTCATACCTGATTCGACACTGGGAAAACTGTCACTTGGGGTGCTTTCAAAAACCTCTTCGAAATATTTCATCCATCTTTCTTTTTTATTTCTTCCTCATTTATTAACATTTTTCCATCTTTCGATTTTACAACTTTCACGCATCCGCTTTCTGGGCCGTTTCGGGACCTCTTGACCTCCTTCCAAAACAATTTAATGTTTTCTTGGAAGTGATTTGTCATTTTTATTCCCTCTTCTTCTTCCAGGCGTTTCTTTCGTTCTTTCACTCCAACACTTTACTTTTTTTCTTGCATTCCTTATATACTTCTTTCGCTCGATCCCTCTCGCGCTAGAAGCACTGCCAGTCGCTATCAGACATAACCATGCTTTCTTCTTCTCTGAGACCAGTGCTTTAATCTCGTCATCCCACCATGCGTCACCTTTCTTCCTACCTTGCGTGCTTATTCCGCAAACCTCTCTAGCAGATTCGCATAGACTCACTTTTATATGGTTCCATGTTTCCTCTATGCTTAGACCATCCATTCCCTTCTCATTCAATCTTATATCCATACATTTTTCATACTTACTTCTCACATTATCGTTTTGCAGTTTTTCTATTTTGACTCTTGTTGGAGTCGACACCGTTTTCACTTTAGTTCGCCAGCCGCGAAAGAGGTTTAATCTTGAAACTACCAAGAAGTGGTCAGATTCAACCTCAGCTCCTCTGTAAACTCTCGTGTCTACGGTATTGGCTCTCAACCTAGAGTCAATTACTACAAAATCGATAATTGACCTTTCATTTCCTCTTTCCCACGTATATTGGTGGATACCTTTATGATCGAAGAAAGTATTTGATACAAACAGGTTCCACTCTAAACATACTTCGAGTATTCTTTTACCGTTATCATTCGTTCTTTTATCCCCAAACATACCTAAAGCCGACTCAAACCCGTCTCGTCTGATTCCCACCCACCCATTCAAGTCCCCTGCCATAATAATCCTTTCATTTGTATTTTTAAGCCTCATTACATCGTTCACACTAGTCCAAAAAGCATCTTTCACTTCGTCGCATTCAGAATTGACAGGAGCATAACCAATGACAAGAAACACCCTTGTCAACCCGATTTTGAACCGGATCCACATTATTCTCGCACTTACACATTCATACTGCAACATACATTCAGCCATTCTAGGAGACAGTAACGCTGCAACACCTTGACAAGCCCTCTCTGTTTCTGGTCGCCCGGACCAGATGACGAGCATGTCATTATGTTGCACTGTACCGCTTCTCTTTTTCATACTCTCTGTTAGACAGAGTACATCCAAACATTTAGCCATCATTATATCACATAGTTCATTCATCTTCCTTTCCATTCCTCCTCTCACATTCCACGTGCCAATTCGACATTGTTCACGTTCCGTCCTCTTCTTTGCGCCACCGAAGGGTTGGCGGTGTGATGGATAGCGAACCTCATCGCCACCTGTTTCGGCCATGCCCTTCCTCTTAAAAGTTACTACTTGACTAAGCTAAACATTACATTTAAAAAATACACTATGACAATAACTATACACAAATAGATACAATAAAATAATATGTAATATTACACTTAATCTTAACGCCAATTAAACTGTCCAATGCTGTCCAAACTATAACTAGAAACTTCAAATTGTTTTAAAATAAATTGTCTCACACAAATAGTTTAATCACAAACTGGCAAAAAAAAACCAAACAAAAAAAAGGGTCCGGGTTCAGTCCGATGTCCGATGTCGTCCTTCCAGGCGTAGTTATTTCATGGCTGACACTTGACTGCAATATCAATCTGTCAACCATGTGGCCGTTGGCAGCGGGCATGGCGGGCAGGAGCGGTAAAGAGGGGGGCGGCAGGGGTGCAGGGTTCATCTCTCTTGCTGGTGTTGAGGGTAAGCGAGGGTGCAGCGGGGCGCGGGTGCGTCATATCT
Organism: Drusus annulatus; assembly: GCA_022651775.1. Classification (NCBI taxonomy): domain Eukaryota; kingdom Metazoa; phylum Arthropoda; class Insecta; order Trichoptera; family Limnephilidae; genus Drusus; species Drusus annulatus. Next base: position 735,452 of record JAGWCC010000178.1, on the reverse strand, counting down.
CCACACATTAACACTTTTAACCGTACCGGCATGTATTTATGGTTTTATAACTTATAACATACTTATATACGTAAGATGCGTATTTATATAATATAATACATTGTTTTACATATTACTCGTAAACCACTGACACATATATTCACTGTTGTCCTTTAAAACTACGAAAAAGGACTGCATCGTTACTACCGACAGCGTATCGCAGCCGTCGACACGTCCGGCGAGGACGGCCGCCCGAAAGATTTCAAAGGAAACCAGAAGTTGTATTTTTTTCTAAGTAAATATTTGAACCAAGACACTTTATAAATAACTACCACAAAAGAGTTTCACTGTATGTCAGAAGATGTCTCTATTTCAATAATACCTAGTATTTGTTATATATATTCATGTAAATGATATTATATATTATGTGTATGATACTAAACACATCTATTATTTAGGTTATGACACAAATAAGTTGACTTAAAAACTGAATAAGCAATTCCAACAACAGATGCTTGAAGTACAACATTGTTTCATAAATAATATTGTTCTATTATTTTCAATTTCGATTGCAAATTTGTATTTCACGTGAATTAGATATCAAATATATAATATCTTTAAAAAATATTATCATGGGGTGTGCACCACATTTCTGTTTTTACACGATTTTCAAAGCGTAAATGTCAACAAAGCGTAATGGAAACATCTGTTCTTAGAACATCCCCACCCCCGTATATACACCCCTCAATGCGTGTAGAGGGGTATGAGGGAATAATAGGGTAAACAAACAATGATCTGTTTTATTTTTTGACATCCTGGAGTGATTTGTTTACGAAGGAACCTATCTTCCATTTTCCTATACATAAAGAACTTTGGCAAGTGTCCCCCATGTAAAAACAGAATTTAATGTATTTACTAGAGATGAGCCGGATTTATTGTACTCAGTAAAAGTAATGGGTACATTTACGCCGTATTTTGTACTTGTGACAAATCCTGAAAATACTAGGTACAAAATGTACTCATGACCTTTCACTCTCGCCTGCCTATCAGAGCGTTGTATGAGGAAGAAGCACAGAGCGAATACTTCGCTCCTCGCTCCCCGCCCCTCGCCCCCGCCGCTAGTCCTGCTGTCACAGCTACCAGTCCATGATCCTCAATCCCTATGTAGGTATTAAATACCTGGTAATAATTTGTACCCATTGTACCTATTGTACTCATTGTACCTATTGTCCCCATTGTAACAAAAAGGACCCATAAAATACTCTTGACCTTTCACTCTGGCCTATTAGAAAGTAGTATGAGGAAGGACAGAGCGAATACTTCTTCTGGCTATGGGTACTGGGTACATTACTACATTCACACCGTTGGTTCCTAAGCAGGTTAATTATCAATTCGCTGATATTGGTGCGACTTTACTAGAATGGGTACATTACTACATTCACGCCGTTGGCTCCTAGGTAGGTTGGTACGACTTTACTAGGATTTTAGAATTATGCAATAGTGCACGTATCTTTCTAACACAAAACATATTTTCGCCCGTATAGATAGAGAGATACATACAAGGATATTATATTTAAGAATGCGAATATTTAAACGGTGTTAATAATATTGTTTGCTTTAATAATAACGAATGCTGATTGACCTTATTGTTAATATTATGGTGTATTTTTATTATATACTTTAAAAATACGAATCTCCAAACGTACTATTAAAATCTGTTAAAATACTCGGTTGTAATTTTTACTGCTTTTTGGGTTGTATTAATCCACGAATAGACTATTTTATCATAATGCAAATCGAATGCCTCCTTCCCCTCACTCCCCCCCCCCCTCCTTCTCCCCCGCCCTTCCCAACTTTCGTTAATTCATATCTGACAGTATTTTGTACCCAGTATTTTTACCAGGTATTTTTTTGTACCTGTACCCATCGTACCCAGTACCTAAAAGTACTCATAAGACCTATCTCTAGTATTTACACCAATTGGCACCAGACCACAAGATGGCAACATATTTAGAACCATCCATTATTTATAAATATATTTGTAATAGTAAACTGCATTTTTGTATGAAAATTATGAAATAAATGTTTTTTTTATATTCTGAAAACGAAATAATGTTATTAAATAAGACGAAATTGTGAAAAAAAATTATATTTATTTTCATGATAAAAAATGTAGTGTGTAAAATTGTATGCCTCTTCTCACATATAACAATTATTATTTTAATTACAATAATAATTAGGTTAATAAACCGACATGCCCTATGTTAAGTACTCCATTTGCAAGTCTGCCTTTTTACAGGAGAGCTTTGAAATTTGTCATAAATTAAAATCCTTGAAAAATTGAAAACTAATTTAAGAATTTGCGATTCATGGAAGTTTTAAATATCGAGTTGTCGAACTTATGACAAATCATAAAGAAAAGGAAAACTTTTTCATTCCTGTAAACTAAAAGACATGCCCATATGTAAGGTGGGTAATATCAAAAAATCACAAACATTGAAAACCTATTTTGTACCAAAATCAGAAACTTTTGTTCCGAAAATAATCAATCAACTAGGGTTATTTGCATTCAAATCAATATTGCTTAAACCTAATAAAGCCTGATTATTTTCAAGACCATCAAGTCCCTAACGGCATATAACCCATGAGTCAAACGAGGTTAAAACAATAATACAAGTTAATATCAACACAAAATAAAACGCATTCACAAGCATTTTTCCATATTTTTACTTATTTGAAAACAAGTCCTCACAATAAGCAACCCTTTCAGGAACGCATAAAATTACTGAAAATTATTCTAATTCGGTAACCGGAACAAACAGAACAATGATAAAACAGAACAGTGATAAAACAAAACAGGGAAAATACAGAATATTTCTGTTGTACCTCAATATAATAATAAAATTTCAATACAAAACAAATGCAGGTTCGATATTCGGCATAAAAACCTTGAATTGATACTCCTGTACCCTTATTATACTATTGCCCCTTGATTACTAAGGATCTCACATCTCTTCTTACTTACTTTTGAGCCTTTTGACCTGAATAATCGCTGGAAAGCTAAAGCTCGCCTTAATTCATCCAATAGGTTATAGATTAGATTAAATTGTTATTGCGCCAAATAGACGACCGACAGCGCTTAAAAAATTATATAAAACATATTGACATACAACAAAAATTAATGTTGGATTATTCAGCGTTCTTTGTCTTCATTGTTCTGTTTTATCATTGTTGTGTTTTATCATGGAACCTACTAATCTATATCCAGGGCCAGCAGTACCCATTTTTTTAATTGTGACCAATTCTTTATCACTAGATGACCAAGGTCTGTCTCAAAATAAATAAGATCATTTTCAATTTAGCAGGTCATTTCACTACAACTATTTTTGTTTACCATTATTCAGTACTGTGCCGTGCGCAATTTCTATTTACATGACGTTTACATGTACAATTTCCACTGGCACGGCTGCGAATAAACAACCGCGCTTGATTTTAGTTCTATACAATTAGAACATACAATATCCACTGGAGTGGCTAGCTGCTCATGACTACGCCCCTGTCCCTGCACCCACAGTTTGAACTCTTAGTCGTGAACAAGACGTGCATTCAGCCGCATTACCCATAGTTGCCTGGTGGAAAATAGCCCTAATTGTAAAATATTATTTCTCGGGCAGTTTTTAAACTCTATCATTACTTTAACCTCATTTGACTGCTTAGCTTAGTTTTAATACTGGTGGTGTAGAATTTCATTCAATTTCTGTATTTGTGTCATTTGTATCAATCTGGGGTTTGGTTTCTGTGTCTTCATTCGTAACTTCCATTAGATCCTTTTCCACTTTAGCATCAAGTACAGTGTAATTTTCGTCATTTGCGTCCAATTTTTCATCTTTAGTTTCGTTTTTCGGAACTTCTATGACAGACCTACAACACAAAAACATAATTATTAGCAACCAATAGACAAATTAACACAACTGGTCAAATTATCTTTTGGAATCAAAAGTAAACTTTTATTTCGAAAAGAGAAAAATTATTTTAAAATCAAACGATCAAATATGAAAAGTCAATGATGACAGTTGTTCTATGTTAGAAAAGTGATAATTGCACTGTATTGAAATACTTCTCATATGAATAAAGCTGAAGGGTATAATGTTACTTTTACTATGAATGAAAATAGGTATAGGCTGTAAAGATTACATGTATTCTGACATAAGACAACAAATAATGCAATACCTAAATATGTTTAAATAGATACAAATACTTTTAACATACGAGAAAAGGAAATGTTTAATATACGTCAGGGAAAATTCAACACAAGGCCATTTATTCTATTCCTTATTACTATTTCACTACAAAATATTTATTCACATTTTTCATCACAAAATCGTTCATTGTAATTTAATGTCTTTGAGAGATGTTTAAACCTTAAAGGCAGCCATTACATTTCAAGATTGTCGGTGCAAGATTGAAATTTGCATAAACCACCATTGTATCCATATACGAGTATGTATTGGAGCATGATAAAGTAGAGAAGGATATTTTGCAAGACTGGACAAAGGGTTTTATCAAAATATTTGAACATACTTATTAGTTTCTCCTTTGGGCTTGACTACTTCGGGATCATCATACAAATTGGTGTGAATAACTGACTGCACCTTTATTTCAATATCCTTCAAGGCATTGAAGAATATTTTCGTACACATCTGTGAAACATCAAATTTAGAAAATTAATAAGACAGGAATTTATATTCTAACAAACGTCACACCGTGTCTTCGTGAGGGAAGGCAGAGTTGAGTACGCACCCTGATCTGTCAAACTGAAGAAGAATGACTTCTTCAATCATAATACATTCGCCTCCTCAAATTTCAAACATCATCAATTTCTATATTTTATGGTATGTCAAGTTAGGCTATCTTCCTCTCTTGATAATTCAAGTTTTATTTGTGATATATTTTCTTTTCAGTCATACATCTTCAGGGGTTAGAAAGGGGAAGAAATTGATAGAATTCTACAACTCATCAACCCAAGAAAAAGATCAGCACTGTGATGGTTAAAGGTTATCCTAGAGATTTCAAAACTATTGTTTTTGCTCTCCTTTAAAATGGAGTAAGTGATATTTATATATATAACCTTTTGCCAGTATGGTGCTGAATAGTATAGGAATGCCATAACTTCAATTTCATTGATTTTCCAGAATAAAAAAGTTTACAACTGGTATTATGAAAAAATGCCTTAAAATCAAAAAAGTTTTCTCCATTCATACAAAAAGATAAGAGTTAAAAAAAAACTACATAAGTATAAAAATTCTAACCTAAAAAATATATTCTGGAAAATTTGAAAATAGTCACAGCACAGGTAGGTAATATTACTTCAGTTCTACAAGATTTCATAACAAACATTTATAGATAAGTGTTGTAAAAAAAAAAACTTTTAAAAGGGGAAGTATACTAAATCTGCAACCACTTGAGAACATATTATTTCATGCAAGGAGGTGCATGCGTTAGGTACATGTAAAGCTGATTCTTCTTTGCCTAACCCTACGAGACACAAAATTACGTGATGTAATGTTATTTGAGTATTATATGGTCTATACACACAAAGCTACTTATTAATTGTATCAGTACATCGGTTTTCAAGATATAATTAGGTTAAAATGCTTTCTACTTCTGTGATATTCAACGTTAATTTGAAACAACTGCGGTTCTGAAGGTTAATATAATATTCATCAGAAAAAAAAACACTTTGTTCAGAGTCAGCAGGACAATGGCAGAAATAAAACAGTTTTTTTTTGTAAACATAGGTATTTACGTAACTTCTAAATGTTATTAGTTATTAGTTTTTTCGTTGGCGTGATCAATACTCTCTGTTCACCAATTTTTTTTTTACAAAAACCAAAAATAATTTTACAATTTCATAAAAGGATCTAATGAAATGTGAAGTGTACATATTTTTTATTTACATTTCCGTTGAGTGTTGAGTATAACATAGTTATTTTAACAACCCTTACTAAAAAAATGTTGTTGCATTTAATTCCATTAAGGTATTAGTGACCAAAAAACTAAGCCCCAGATTTTAGAACCCCAGTCAAATTTGACATAGTCACAAATTGATGATTAGCACATTATGACAGTGATCATAAAAGTGATAAATGGACAGAAGTGGAAAACAGATAAAAGTCGCAAAAAAAAAATGGCACCAATCGACGATGTCAAATGTGACGGGATATCAAACAACTGGGGCTAAAATCAAATTATTTTTGTTACAATAAGCATGCATTAGGTGTATGCCGCTGTGTTTCCGAATAATAATTGTTCATAATATCAATTATTATGTTCGAGTACATGTATTGTTTAGCTTGAATATCAATATTATACTAACATAAAAGATAATAACTTATTAAAATATACTCACGGTGCTTTTCGTCAGCTGTGTTTGTGTGTTGACAAGTTTGGCTTTGTTTTCTGTCAGATTGGTTGTGAGGGTGCTTGTAGTCAGGGCGCTTTTGGTTTGTTTCTCCAGCAGGCGAGCATTCTCGGCCTTGAGCTCGACCAGCCTGTTCTCGGTGTCCAAACGCGCTTGCTCGCTGCGTTTCAGCTGGTTCATCAGCTTCTCCACGTCCAGTAGGCCCCCCTTGTAGCTGACGAGGGCTGGAAAATAATTAAATGTTATGTAATTCGGGTAGGTACTTAGTAAATTTTAGTTCATATTTGAATGTGTTAAAGCTAAAGGAAAGGAATCGCTTTGACTATCCGTTAAAACTACGGTATCTAAGTAATTGCTATTTATCTTTTATGGCAACCTATGAAGCATGATTTTTTTCTATTTATTATGTTTAAATAATAAAAAGAATAATAATTGGATAATTAGACAGCGCCGTTTTAGTGAAAAATCATCTAACGAACGCTGTACTAATTCAAACCATCACCTTCTCTCTAAAAAGTCGCTGTCACAGGAGCTTCATTTTGTGAAACATGCTGTTCTGCCAATAGCAAACATTTAATAATGGCTAAATAAGGAAAACAAAGAAGAAATCATCAAGCATAATGATAGTCATAACAGCTTGACCATTTCTTGATGAATAATAACATTTTTTATCAAACGTTGAAACAGGTCAAAAATCGTTGTTTATTGAGAACTGTTCGAATGTAAGAAATTCAAATGGCACTAATCATCGATTAAATGTGACGAAGGTGGAAAGAACCCAATCTAACACTCAACTGAGAAATACAAATATGTAAAGTGCTCTATCACGAAAACGGCGCTATATAAATCAGCCAATTATTATTAATATTGTAGCACTTTCTGTAACTCCTGAAAAATGGTCAAACGTGACTTACACGGGGCGATATACATTGACAGTGATAAGTTAATTATAATTGACATTGATAAGTTAATTATGGATGTAGAATCAATCGATGTAACATGACTGCTTGAAGTTTTTTGCTTGTATTTTTTTTTATTCAGTCCAAGATAAGCACTTACAGCCATTCTCAGCAGTTTCCATCCTGGGTCTTTTTGTCGGAGGTTCTGATGTGTCGCTCTCCAGCTCTTCAGTCCTGAATATGGGCAGTAGTTTCTTATTTCCAGCGGCCAATTCCGATAGGTCGGTTTCCTTCATGGGAACCTCAAGAGTGGGATTCTTCTCGGCTTCCAAGTCGTCTTCTTTCGATCTGTCGGTGATGTTCCTGCAAAATGACCATAAGTCAGAATTTATTGATATCTTTCCATTAAAAATCGAAACGTTGCTTGTTGCTTAGCGCCATTTTGCCGGTTTGTTTTGTCCTGCTACCAATTTTCTAGATCAAAAATTACTACTGTCACTGTAATTCCCAAAGTGGGTGATATCATCCCCGGGGGTGTTGGAGAGTCCCAGGGAGGCTGCGGTGGCCCCGGGGGCGGCGAGGGCCCCAAATAAATTTGGTTGGAATTTTTTTTTTTTGCATTTTTCAATGCGACTTCAAATCAATTATGCATCATTGCAATATGTAATCATGTGTATGAACTTGTATTAATTTAAAGATATAATTATAGTTTTTGTGATTTTTTTACACAATTTTCACACGACAGGAACATGTTATAAACCAGTGATTCAGCTGCCCAAAATTACAAGCATTTTCAAATGCTCTTAATCTGTCCGAATGATAAAAATCAAGAGCATTTATTGGTTTGATATTGAGCCTAGCAAAATTTTTGCCTGTGGCATTCCTTTTTTGCGTAACATGATTGACGTACGTATTTTTTAATTAGTGTCGTTTTACAAAATATAAAAGGGTTAAGCGATCTATTTTGTTTTTGAAAATGCTGGCCTTTTAGGCTCAAGAATATACTTAGAGTAGAGTAGGACACAATCTCTGCTGTAGCCTATGATCGACGAGTCTCCAATTAAAAAAATAGTGTAATATAAAAATAATAACCTGTAATAAAAGGAATCGCTTCTGACCACTTTGGACACCAATCTCCTAACTTGCGCTCTCGAAAGATTTAAGCCCAGAGTGTAGAGGAGTTCTTCCATGTCCTTCTCGAAGATGTAGCCGCAGTGGGTGGTGTCAAAGTAGACAAAGGAGAGGAGCAGTGGGGCATCCTTGGTGATGAGCCTGGGCCGTTCCTTACGGTCCTTCTTGTCGCTGGTGGACCTTTTGTCCGAGCTATTGTCATCGTCAGCCATTGGGGTGGAATCCTGTTATTAAAGTTGAATTAGTTTACGTCTATATTTTGACATGATAAGCAGTTGCTTGTGTAAATTAGAAAAAATATTTTTGACAGTTGACAGATTTATTCAGATGGGTAATTGAGTCAGTTTGATGACAAATAAGCACTCCTAAGGAGATTGAATTTAATGTATGTATTATAAATCTTATATCTTTGTATTGACGGCTTAAATTTAAAAAATCTTATTTTATTGTAGAGGCAAAACAAAATGAATAGAAAACTAGTAGGTCAAAAAGAGTTTTTTCAGCTAGGGCCTGCAGGCTGCTTTTTTCAGGCTTTGCCCAATGTAGAAGGGGTGTTTATTAGTAGTTTTTTGCCCCTTTGTACGAACAAAAAACATGAAACTGGGAAATTGTGTAAAAATGAATAGAAAAACGGAATTATTATAAATTCATTTGTCAATCAAAATAAAAAAAACTTGAATTTTCTACAGCCAAATTATTTAGATTTAACTTTTGATTTAGCTGTGCTATCGATAGTGCATATCAAGGAATTAAAATATGTTTGAGATTAAGGTACCCTTATTGGGATTAGATAATTATTTCATTTACCCTGTTTTTAAATGCTTCAAGTTAAAAGTTGCAAAGGTTTATTTAAGCCTTTAGTACCAAGAACCAAAAAATATATTCTGTTCACTGTCGGACTAGTTGTGAGAATAATTTGAATTTTTGTGGTATTATTATAAACTGAAGACTTGTTCAATTATTATACCTTTCTGTCGTCCCTTTTTCTTTCCGATTTCTTCTCCGCATCTTTCCTATCAAACTCCTTTTTTTCGGCATCCTTTTTGTCATCTTCTAACTTCTTATCTTTGGCATCTTCTTTCTTATCCTTGCTCTCGTCCTTGTCCTTGCTATCGTCAAACTTCTTATCCTTGTCCTTGTTCTCATCCTTCTTCTTGTCTTCCTTAGGCTTGTCGGGCAGCACATAGAGGGCCTTGTAAATGTTAAAGCCAAAGTCTCGCATCAGCATTTCGTTGAACAGCTCGGCAAAAAGAGAAACCTAAAACAAAAATATATGAATTTAGAAACTTGCAAATAAATTTATGAAATGCACAAATTTTCAAATAATAAAAGGGCAACTGCATCAAATGCTTAATTTTTTTAAAGAAAACTTAAATTAAGCCATATGTTACTGAGTACAGAAATGACTTACTATAGAAAAATAATAAGCAGGTAGTCCAGTGTCGCATACAACATGTGAAAAATGTTTGAAATCGATGACTTCTGACCCATAGGCAACTGTGGAGCTCATCAACTCACCTCAAAGGAGTGCTCCTTGCTGTCTTCCTGTCTGTAGTCCAGCAGCAGGGAGAGAGTCATCACGGTGCAGTCGAACTTGCCAGACTTGGCTGTCCTGGAAGGGTGCACCATTATGTGGGGGTTCTCCGGGATCCCGGCCACGGCCTTGGTGATCAGCTTCTCCTTGTCGGCTTGCTTCTGCTTTTCCTCATCCAGCTGCAGATGGAAAAATGTTTGGTATTACAGATTCGGTTTGCATCGCGGTTTATTATTACTAACATTGCTATTCTTGTCCCAACATGTAAAAAGTTTTCAGATATTTTTATTCCTTGGAAATTTTAAATGAAGCAACAATATACATATACATCTGTCTTTATATTTAATGAATGAAATAAAAATTATTTTCCTCCAGATAAAGTTTTGAATTAACCCAATTTTCGGAGAGTGAAATTTAGATTTCTACAGGGTCAGTATAATATCAGTTGTTAATTGTCTTTTAAATGAGTCGAAGCGTCCAACCTGCTATTGGTGAAGGTCAACGAAAAGAATATAACACACAGTGTTTCAACAATAATTACCTTGACATCTTCCACTGGAGGCTCATCCTCAATGGTGATGACTTCCGCGACATCGTCTACTTCATCCTCCACTTCCATCTCTTCCCCAGACTTCTCCTTGGCTTCCTCGCGCTTGAGAACCTTGCTCAGACGAGCAACCAGCTGGGACTTTAGACCTAGAAGATGGAACATCTCATTAAATAATGAACTGAATAAAATTATACCGATACAATATATAAAAATTTGTACAAACATCGTCAGGATACGGATTTCAAGAAGACACATTGTGGAACTAGGGAATGTGGCCAAATACCCAATGATAACACTAATGAACTTTAATAAAGGGACTGGGTTATTGTCAGGGGAACAAGATAAACGTGGGAGATAGCATAATGGTTACGGGGATATGCAGACCATCTCCTTGCACTATGTCAAAACAGCCCGCAGGCATTAAGCGCTTAAAATAATATATATTTTCACCTTTAGTGCTGATATTCCTAGCCCATAGTTCTTTACGCAGATCAGGGACAGACATAACCTTAGTGTCCAGCTCAGAATACAGCGTGGGTTCCTTCTTCGTCGTATCCAAGACATTAGGTTTGTCAGTCTGAAAGCACACAAGAAGCACGTTAGAAGCTGGCTGCACGAAAGGGCGGTAGCATTACCCTTGTTGATTTTCTCCAGTTAATAATTGACAGTGGACTAAGTAAAGGGGGGGAATTTGTCACTCATCTCCATTGTTGCAGTTAGCATCATAAGATTAATAAATCCAAAGGAAAAAATGACTAAAAAGCACATGATTGTTGCCAGACAACACGTAGGAAGTGTAGAGATTCACTGCCTGGTCCAATCAACAGTCCCAGCAGCAACGTTGCATTCGGGTTCAGTGTCTGGCATCAGGTCGGTTGTTTGTCTGTTGGGTCTGCCTGCAGTTCAGATACGGTTGGTTGGTTGTTTGTTGGGGGAGGGTAAGAGGATGGATGGAGCAGTGCCTGGTCCACGCTGGCAGGAGGCGTCGGGCGGGCTGCGTAGCTCGGAACCAGGGCGTCCCATTCCAGCCGGGTGGGCAGGCAGCTCCAGACGTCGGGAACATATACCACCACTGTCTCTACGCGTGCTGGTACCACTCGGCCGCGGTGCACGGACTCTGCGCGCCGGTAGTAGAGCTCCACAAAGCGGTACCTGTGTGTACGGGAAGTCAACTGTAATACATTCGGCCTGCAGGTCTCAGATCAGCACTATCAACACACTCAATGCTACATATCCCGCACTATAGATTATATCGTCGTTAGCGTCTGATACCCACAATGTGACATCAAACAATATTGTTCAGTTTAAAAATATATATTAAAGATTAAAAAAATAATTGCCTAATGTGAAACCTCAATAGCTTGGGGGTATTTTTCAACATCACCTGAAGAATGTGAGGGGTTTGTGTAACATCACCTCAAGGGTGCGAGCGTTGTGTCAAATATGACCTGAAGGGTGTGAGGGGTTTGTGTAACATCACCTCAAGGGTGCGAGCGTTGTGTCAAATATAACCTGAAGAGGGTGAGGGAATTGTATAATATCACTTCAAGGGTGTGAGGAGTTTGTGTAACATAACCTCAAGAGTGTGAGTGGTGTGTCAATTATAACCTGAAGGGTGTGAGGGGATTGTGTAATATCACCTTAAAGGTGTGAGGAGTTTGTGTGACATCACCTCGAGAGTGAAAAGAGTTTGCATAATATCACATTAAGGGTGTGAGTGGTTTATCAAATATCCCCTGAAGCGCTTGAGTCTCTTTACTATCACCCCTTAAAAAAATTGAGGGAATTTAATCCAATTCTGCGGCACATTTAAAAGATTAAAACCAGTATGGGTACAAAGCATTTGGGTAAAAACATGTCACATTCACAGTATTAGACGCTAAGCAATGATATGATATAGAATACATAGATCCGGCACCAAAACTAAACTGGCAGCATATTCAGCGGTATTAAATTGAGTAAACAGTCACTCGACATCTAGCGAAGATCCCCGCGCCGTACGATCTCGTGTATCTAAGCATTCTATATCCATGGACTATAGTCAAAAATAGAGTATAAAAAAAGGCACCAAATTAATAATCACTAATAAATAAATCCCTGCAAATAAATGCGGGGAATATTTTTAGTTCAGGATTGTATCTGCTAATTCATATCCAGCAATCAGTGTGTCAATACCATCTATAAATACAATGTAAAGCAGAAAAATAATATTATAATACTTACACAAACCTCTGACCCTGTTGCATATATTTTACACAAAATAGATATTTACTTAAAATATTATTGCACAACTAACATATGTGTACAACTTTCTTAAAATGTACAAATTTACTTCTGATTTTGATTTACCTGTGCAATGGTGATATAATATAAATTGTTTTTAAATGATTTCCTAACAATCGCAACAGCACGTTAAAAAAAAATTCTCTAAAAAATAAACGGCTGACTGTAGAAAAATGATATTATCTTTATTATTAAATAATTCAGCTGTAAATATATTATTGTAAGGTTCATAACAATAAATATAACAAAAACCCAGATTAGCAAAGCATTTGTCATTTAATAAATTCCTATATTTAAAAAATATGCAATTTAATTTCCCCAAACGGAATGTAATTTCCTTCCACTAGGAGTTCACCGATATTGTGTTTAATTGTCACAACTAAGAATTTAATTGCATTACGTAAAATGTCAGAAAACCTTTTATAATTCGAACCTACGTGGATAAAAAACATTACCGCAAAAAGGATTTACCATTGAGTGCAGTTTGATAGATCGATTCCGGTGTGCGCCTTGCAAGTCCTAATGGCCGTTTTAATGAGCACGGTCGGGTCAGTGGCCGGGTTGACCCCGTCCAGGCTGGGGCTCCAGGGACCCCCGATGGCCATGGTCTCGTTCTTTCCCCGCAGTCCAACGAGGAAGCTGATGAGCCGGGTGGGATGGATGAATTCGCGCTCGTCTTTGGATTTTTCCTCGGTGGCCATGGCGCAGCATTTGCGGTAGAGTTCATCGAGGGACGGCATGCTGAGAAGCATAACCTAAACGAGATAGATATATACGTCACAAATGTGGATAAAACTATTTGATTGCCAGACAATATTAACCGCGCCTGACGTAGTCACAGCCGCTGTGTCATGTACACACAACGGCTGATGTGTTTTACATCTAAATTAGAACTCATTGCGGAAATGTGGGCAAGTTAAAACCACCGAGCATATTGTTGAAGAACGTCCACTCTACCGGTTCCGCGAGGGCACATAAATACTGCACACAAGATAAGATGCTATTGATTATTATATACTCTCCAACCATAAAAAGTACAAGTACATAGACATTACATCACAAAAAGTGAGACATTCTTGAATATTATTTTATTCTTGAATGTTGTAATTTTTTATGTTGATATTTAAAAAAATACTAGCTAATATGTGAATCAGTATAAATAATCGCTAAGTCTCTTAGAAAAAACAAAATGGTGTGTGGTCTTGAAGTTAAATGGATTATTTTAAAGCTCCTTCATGATGAAAATAGTTGTGTTCACCTAGAAATTCCGGGCAGTAAAAACCGTGTAAATATCACAATGCCAGAGCTCATCCAGAGTTTTGTTTGCTTAGTGAAATTCAGAGATTTGTAGTGGAAGAGCCTGGTTCATCGGGGCAAATTATGTGGGAGTCACGATCTTCAGCAATGAGGCAACGACTCGAGAAGAAGTTAAGATTATTCATCGGTGAGCATACCTTGGCGCTGAACAGGTAGTCAACATCAGTAGGCTCCAGCACCGTATCATTGGCCACGGGATTGTCTATGTCCTTGGGCATGACGTGGAACAGGCACGGCTTGTTCAGCGTGAAGGGGGAGTTGGGGGGGAAGGCGTCCACCCAGCGGAACTGCGTGTTGAAGAAGTCGGAGGGGATGTAGAGATTGGTGTAGCGGCGTCGGATGGCAAGAACATCGGCTTCCGGACTGGAAAAGCGAGAATAAAGATAAGCTTTAAAGGAACTCCAATTGCACATCAAAAGTTCGCTTTTCCTAGCAGTAACTTAATGATCAAGAAAATGCAGCAACACCTTTCAATGTATGTTCAATAAAGGCACTTGAGTACTGTCATTTGAAGCAAAGTCGACATCACTGCGACACACGCGAATAAACTACGGAGCATTTTTACAGAACTCAAATTCAAATCTCTCGCGCACCTAGGGTTAAAGTATAACAGGTGGAACTCAAGCAGAATTCAATGATCCAGAATTCAAAGAGTTCATCCACACATGCGATGACGACCTAAGGAGAAAAACTAGAGATATTTGAAGGCCTATATCAAAACCTAGATGCCAGAAGGCTGAAATAGTATATAAAAGAAGTTAGGCTGCAGATATGATGATGTTTTATACTTACATATCGAGCGCCAACTTGGGCACCTGCACCAGGTACCTGGCCACAGGTCTGGTCCTCTTTCTCTGCTTGGATAGACTGCGGGACTTGCCCTTCTCCTCGGACACTTTCTCTGGAGGCTTGTCCTTCTCTTGCCTCTCCGCTCGTCTGCGGATACGATCTGCGCTGTCATCATCCTATAGTGGTATTGAATTATTAGAAAAAATAAATTGACAGTAGATAACAGCATAGTTGTTCAAATTGAAGTGTTTGTTCAACAAAAGAAGAGACCCAGAATCTGACTGAAGTTCCTTAAAATGGAGCTATGTTTATCAGACCTGTAGATATAGTTAACATTTATAAAAAATAAAAAAATTATGCACTCTTATTCTTGGTTGCAAAAGAAAATAAGATAACTGCATTCATGACAGTGTCATAAAAATGTAATTCTAACCTGCTATTGACAAGGGCCTCAACACAAGAGATAAGCAAAGAGTTTAAATACGTTTGTACCTTTCTAGGAGTGTTGTTTTGTCCCCGATTTCTTCCTCGTTCTCCTCCTCCCCTGGCATTATTGTTGATCAGGTTGTTGGTTGGTTTCCTGGGACGCTGTCCTCGGCCACTATTCTGGTTATTTTGGAAGCTTCCGTTGTGTCCATCGCTGGGAGGAGGGACGGCGTTGTAGTTACTGTTGGGCATGCCCCCGAAGCTCTTCTTACCAGAATCCCTCCCCACAGCAGCACCACTGCCTCCCTTATTAGTAGGTAGAACCTGGATGCGAGTGGCGTTCCACTTGAAAGGCATGTTGCTGTTGAAAGAAGCTTCCACCAGAACTCGATCCCCGACAACAGGATGCGACCCCTTCACGCAGGAGCTTGTTTGGAAGAAAACATCCTCATCGACAAATCCAAAGTCATTATGCGCCTTTGTCACGGTGCCAGTGAAAACTCTCTGCTTAGGAGAACTGTTGGATGCCTGACCTCCGACAATGGCCGAGCCGGGAAAGGCGTTCGGGTTGAGAGCTCGCGGAGTCGGATAGGATACGACTCCCGTCTGCGAAAACATCTGCCCTTGGTTCATAGTAGACATCCCAACACTGTTTGGCTGCATCTGCATCCCCAAAGCCATGTTCTGTTGCTGCAGGAGGTTGGGCTGGTACACGGACTGTGATTGCGCCTGTTGGTAGGGTGACATGCCGCTCATGCCACTCATGGAGTTCTGGGACATAATTTGTTGCTGCATACCTGGCATCGCTGGACCGGCGGCATTACGAGCCCACGGCGGATTTTTAGAAGCGCCATACTGCTGCATGTTACTCATTATACAATGTTTTTACGCCAAGCTTGACCTGGTATTGTTTATCTACCAATGTTGCGAAAATATATCGGGCTAGTGTTGGTCAAAAGCGTAAATTAAACGTCAATCTCATAATAATACTAAAATAACAAACCACGAAATGGTCGCCGGCCGGCAGTTTAGTTTCTTGCAGACTTATTTCAATCTATTGTAAATTGTAGGATTCTTTTATTGACTCTTTCGCTGGTTTTTGGCGTTGATCGTTTACGAAACCGGAAACATCTGTGTTCTGTGAACTATATCTATTGTCTATGGAGATGGAGTAGAGATGTTCGATACTCCTGTCCCGGCTACTTGATTTCTCCCATGAACCCGCTATTTTTGGAATCGGTTCCTATTTTTGGCAAATAATGAAAATACCATAAGCCGAGGCTGAAAATGAGAAAAACAATGAGTAACCGGTGCTTTTTCGCTGGAACGGTGAACTCGTTTCCGGTTTTTTTTTATCAGAAATTCCCTAACAACCTCCCCCCCCATCAAATAAAAATAATTTGAATTACAAAAACGTAATAAAACAAAGCCAAAGTAAAAAGTAGTAGCATCCTTACTGAATGAATGAAGTAAACAATAGCTCGGAATGGGCATATAGATTCGAAACTAATTTCG
This sequence comes from Drusus annulatus, assembly GCA_022651775.1. Lineage (NCBI taxonomy): Eukaryota > Metazoa > Arthropoda > Insecta > Trichoptera > Limnephilidae > Drusus > Drusus annulatus. The sequence goes on along the minus strand of JAGWCC010000178.1, from coordinate 718,608 downwards.
AAAGATTGATTTAATTACGTTTCAATCATTATTGTTCGACTTGCACGGCAGACCACACCAAATTGTATTTCATGGAAAAAAATCAACGCTGCAACTTTTATTCCAAACGAAATTACAGCACTTTTTATTTAATTCATTTTGTATTTCGTAAATCAAATAATGCCATCAGAAAAAAAAAATTAAATAGATATTTCGATTATGCATATTACCAATTCACCATCACTGATAGATCACATAATTATATAAAAGTCGACATAATTAATTTTTTAATCAGTGGCGTCTCTCTAGAGTAAATTTTGTGGATACAAAAAAATCGATGATCTTTAAAAAAAGTTAGTAAGTTCCTCTATTGATCGCCTGCCGAGATGAATTTGTCGCTGCAGTCTGTGGTCGAGTTTAGTATTTTCTTTGAAAAATTTTAATTTAAAAATAAAATGCCAATTATTTTTACGCATTCATACGATATAATTAAATGTTCTGTTTATGGTCGATTATTTCATTATATATTTACTACCAATGACCTTACACACATAATATTTGTAACGTCATTGTTTACTACCCTTCTAATCGAAATTGTCTAGATCTAGAACACTTATAACTAAATGTGTTTACTTTCAATACAATCAAACCAAAACTAAATAAAAATATTAATAATTGTCAAATGAGGGGCTTAGAAGCAAAGGCAGCAATTTCCTTCATTTTAAATTTTTTCTTGAAAAGTTGATTTAACGTTTAATGCACTTTAATATTGTGAATATGTTGATAAATTTAGAGATAATTGTTAGAAATTGTTCCTAGTTTAATGTGCAATAACATTTTTATACACTTCATTCTTCATTTCTTTATAATAATCATTCAAAAGTTGACAATGCTACAGAACCGTTTTTGGAGATTGCTGCCTTTGCTTCTAAGCCCCTCAAATAATGTGTGATGGAAAAAAATGTACAGAAAAATGCACAAGCAGAAAATCTGTTGAGAAAATTATTTATTATACACAAAAGCGTGAAATTAATAATTAAAATTAATAAAATATTCGAGCGTTGTTGTGTGGAGTTGGCAATAGACATTTCGTCATACCAAGTAAATAAAAGATGCGATGAAATTTTATTTGAAAAAGAATTTGTTATTGGTTGCCCTTTAAAAAAAATGGGCGCGTAACCCAAGTCTATGGGTTTAATTTTTTTACAATCATTCTAATAATTTTACTTGCAGGACACTGTTTTTTGCATTGGTTTGCCGAGAGCACTAAATTTTTTTAAATATCATGAAACGTGTTTTTTAAACATGTACATAGTGTTTTTTTTATATTCATTATGTAAAATGGGTAAAAAAATTTAGTTTCTCCAATATATATATAATACATGAATTAATTCGACATGGTTTTATCATATGTTTTATCATTTAATGAATCAATTTAAGAAATGTTCATTTTATATTGCTTTCATTTTAATCACAAAAGCACAATATAAACTAGTTTTGTACACTATTAGCAAAACATACAAAGTTTATTTGCCTTAGCTTTAATATTATTTTTCATTCCATATCAAAAAGCGTACGGCGCTATTTTGTTAGCACAATGCAAACATATTAAAAATATAATCAATCTTTTCATAAATTTGCCATCTATTTATGTTAACCAAAATAATATTATTCACAGCGGTGCCAACTTCGTATCTAAATCTTTGTGGTATTTTGGTGAACTTTTCAAAGTGGGTAAGATTTTTTGTGGTAATTTAAAAGATTAGTAGGAAACACAACAAGAAGATCTAAAAAATATGTAACATTATACAAATTGCGGATGTTATTATTTGGATACATTCTGGTATAATATTGACTCATAATAATACATTTGAAGACTAAAGAAATTATTAAAATGTAAGTTTTTCTCCAATAAGTTTCTTATATAACACAAACACTTTATAATACCGTTAGTCAGCTTTATTAAAACTATTTTCCATTGCGATAGTCATATCTCAGTAACTTATTAATTTAAATTTTACTTTGACATATTATTATCAGTAAATAAATAATTCATATTCGTTTTCATTCAACATTATTATGTAGCTAAATATACCCATATTTTTTCAGTGAAATATCACCATGGTTAAGAAAAAAGTCGAAACATCAAATGTAGTAATCGCATTGAAAGTTGCTTTAATTTTATTTAAATAATATTAATAATGAAGTGTTTTTATTTCGTGCAGATTTTCAAATTCAGCGCCAATATGTGTATTAATAAAGCTTTTAAAATGCGGTGTTTGCTTTGACTCCACAGTACACAGTCACCACTTCCTGTGCAATGGCCCTCGCAGTTCTCTGCCGTCAAGCGCGTTTCATTTCTTCGCAGAGTGCGGCCGCCATTGTTACCGGCACCCGGTATTCGTTCAGTGTCAATAAATTTCGCGAATTTGCTACCAAGATGGTGTTACCCCGTGTGTTTTTCGACATGACAGCGGATAATGTACCCGTTGGAAGGATCGTGATTGAGGTAATTTGCAATATAACCTATTAATTAAATAGTTACAGAGTTTCGTGTCCTAAAATATTCCTCCTTTCGCACGCTGTTGACTCCTAGACTGATTTATTACTCCCTCGGAGGGTGACCGTTAATTATTTGTTGTGTCCACTCACTCTCGTTTTACTTTTTAAGATAGGTTATTTAATGATGTGGTACTTTCGAAAGTTTACCCACGTGCAGAAAATAGCCCGTAAAGTAGAGCTTAACCGCTATCTACACCTACGAATGACCGGCACTTCAGAAAGTTCTAGTAGAATCTCGCCACAATTAACCACAATCTAAATCATGTTTGATTAGTAATATTAGTATTCTTCCTTGCCTGGGAACACGACCCTTTAAACGTATTTTCTAACCTATTGTTTTCTCTTTGACCAGTTGCGCTCCGATATGGTGCCCAAGACAGCGGAGAACTTCCGCGCTCTCTGCACGGGAGAGAAGGGATTCGGTTACAAAGGGTCCATCTTCCATCGAGTGATCCCCAGCTTCATGTGCCAGGGGGCGACTTCACCAACCACAACGGTACCGGGGGCAAGTCCATCTACGGCGAGAAGTTCGAGGACGAGAACTTTACCCTGAAGCACACCGGCCCCGGCATCATGTCCATGGCGAACGCCGGGCCCAACACCAACGGATCTCAGTTCTTCATCACCACCGCCAAGACCACCTGGTTGGACAAGAAGCACGTCGTGTTCGGGGAGGTCGTCGGGGGCATGGACGTGGTCAAGAAGATCGAGTCCTACGGCACCCAGCCCGGCAAGACGACGAAGAAGATCACCGTGGCGGACTGCGGCCAGCTTTAGACTTACTTTCCTTGTACCAAATATATAAGTATACATGTCTTAACACCACGAATACCTTCCTTTGTTTTTAAACATCGTGTATGAAGAATGTTTAATGCATTTATTTTATTTCCGCTCCCAAATCGTCATTCCATTCAAATGTAGCGAGGTACTCATTTGTAATCTTATAGAATTTAAAGTATTCTTTTCGGAATCCCAAATGTTCTCTTCCTTTTAAAATAAAGAAACAAAAAAGCTAAACTGGGTGTTTCATTAATGACGACATTCTGTTGGTGTGCAGTATCCTTATTTGTATGCAGCGTGAGAGTCGAGTACAATGTTCATAAAAAACTGGCCGTGCTGGATCTCGCCTATGTATTACTGTCTTATTCATGGGCGGTTCTCAGTAGTAGGCGAGTGCGGTTTTAATACATTTACATACAAGCAAATGTAGTCTTTGAATGCTGCTTCACCTTTCTATAAATAATAATCTTATCAGCAAGGTGCCCTTTTCAAAGGCTATAATAACTGTGACCGTTTCACTTGGCATCACATTTTATATTATCGGTTGATAGTTCATATCACATTATATCTGATTCTACTTTATACGCCCAGATTTGAGTGAATATCGTTAAAAATAAAGTCGAACCAATTTGACGTAAAAGTTTGCTACTTTCCTGTCGATAAGGTGTCTTTTCCCGTGCATTACCAAAAGATAGATGTAGGGTCGGGATCTTGTGGAAAATTCCGATGATTGAAGAATTTTCGTGTCTACTAGCGCCATCGTGCGTCGGCAGATGTAAGCGCGCCCTGTTTTTAGTTTTAGGTTAATACAAATTACTTCTAAAAAAAGGTGCGCACCTAAGATAGGTGGTTCCTTCCGCACAGAGAGATGTCAATGACCGGACATAAATTATTAGAAAGAGGGCAACATAATTTTTTGATATTTTGTTACACTTGGACGAGTACCCAATAATGACTGAATTATACTTATGTAGGTCTCTTTGTGTAATTTGTGTTGGTAATGCATCAATGAAGTGAACTCATATTTGTATATTCACACGAAACTTTACAAAGTGTGATTATTATCCAAAGAAATTGATTATCTGGTCAATAAATTTAGACAGTTGAAAATGTTGATTGTTGAATGATTAATTTCACCGGAAGTACAAACATTATCATAATACTAATGCTAAAGGTATGCAAAGGTAGTGTAATGCAATAAATTTCACAATAATTGATAATAATAAAAAAAATAACAATAATTGTACCAAAAAGTGTTTTGAACGAATTATGAAAAATTACAAAATAATTTCCGTATCTCGATATTAGTTAAATTATTTTATTTTGATTTTTCGTAAAAACTATGGTTGAAATGAGTTAACCCTCAAATCTCTAATACTTTTAAATATAAATGTAATAGTTTACATAAAAAATATTTAAACGTGCAAATTTTTAATTAGTGTAAGGAATCGTAAAATATTAGCTTTTATTTAATTTTTTTTACTTATTTGCAGTCGTTGTGATTATTCACTCGTGTAGATATTTATAAAGAATATTAAAAAAATACAAAATACCTACTGGTCTATAATGGTGTAGATTTATTTATGTTTTGTAAGGATTGGGAATAAATAAAACCACGAATTAAACACCAATTATTTTATTTCATAATATTATAATATGAATGTTAAGTATAATCTTCAAAACATTATAATGTCCGGCATTTTCTAATGTCTAAAAAGTACGACAAATCGCAACATCAATAATCTTAATCAAATATAAATAATGATCAATTTGAGGTTCTTTTCCTATTTCAAAAATTTAAGCGTAGACTCCCACACATTTTTTGATTTATTTTTTCAAATAGAAACATAGATATTTTTAAAATGGGGATTTACAACAACATTCACATTGGATACATAGTCATAAATTATTATTATTATATGTGTATTCACATTGAAAATATATACACTTAGGTACTCGAAGAATCCTTTAATTTATGACAGACGTGCTACACATTCAAAAGATGCTTTATTTTCCACAACTTTATTAATGAATTAATAATATTAGGGAGAAGATGTAAGTGAGTACCTAACATTAAAAATAATTAACACTAAAAGTGTAGTGATACAAAAAGTGTTAAAAAGATAAGGAGGGCACTGCAATAGTTTAAATGGTAACATTAAGGTAGTCAAAGGTAGGTACAGTATGACATAAATGTAGAAAAAAGGAGAGCGCTGCAATCGTTTAAATTGATTTAAATGGCAACACCAAGATGGTTCAGTGATAAAAAATGTTAAAATTAAAAAAAGTATTATGATCCAAGCGCACATTTTTCACAATAAGTATTGAAAAGTTAATTGCACTTTTTGAAAAGGATGATTCCACTTTATATTTTAAGGTAATTTAATATTCGAACTTGTTATTTTTTCTAATGTTGTGTATCTTATATAATTGTTGATTTCATGAAATTTATTTATCAAAGAAGCCATTTATAATATGTTAAAGCCTAGTTAGAATAGGCGCGCACTTTAAGTAAAATATTAAAAAAATAAGAACTTAAAAAAATAGTTCTGCCGTTTTTCGTATGTTTTCTGTCAAATTGTTTAAAAATCAGCGTTATTCGGTGTTGCCAAAGTAATGAGAAAAAAATCTTCCACTCAATTAAATTTCTACATTTTATTGTCAAACTGTACGTTTCGAATGCATAGTGATATGCAATGGCGGTGCTAATTTGGAATAACATAGGACAGCGTTTAGATGCTGGGAATTCATCAAAGGATTGCTTTAAAAAAATGTACACGCTTTTCATTTTGATAACTATTTAGTAATAACAATAAGAAACAACAGTGAAAAATATTCACACTTAAAAAAATAATTCTGATAGTGCAATAAACTTCAATTCGCAAGTTTTATTGTATTTTGTTAGGTATTTGTAAAATTAAAGTCTTCAGTACCTACTTCTCAAAATCAAAGTGTGCTTTAAATAATGACAGATGTGTGGGCCGTCAATGCAAATGATTTTTTTGAGATATCGTTTTCTCGCAGGTCTCAAAAGTTGCGTAGTTATTCAGATTATAACCTTCTTAACAATTTTCTTATTTAATAAAAAATATTGGTTCTCTACCGAAGCTCAAATGTGGAACAATTAGAGTGATTTTGTGAAAAAAATATTGAGTGAGACGATTTAAAAAACTTGTAATATTCACGTATCAGCAGTTTGATGACTCGAGTAGTTTGACCAAAAAATGTTTTTTTTTTTAAGTACAAAAAAAATTCAAAGCCAAAACATGTACTAACAATCGGTGGCGGCTCGTGACTTTTTTGTGTGCTAGAGTGGTAAGATTGAAAGAAAACGTCATTATTGATGCTGTTGTAGCCGAAAATGTTGTTTTTTTTTTTTAAATTTCAATTTTTGACTGAAGATTTTTCAGCAAGCCGTGCAGTGCACCACCAAAATTGAAAAATCCTGAAAATCTTCGTACAAAAAATTGATGTTTTGAAAAAAAATAAACCATTTTCGACTACAACAAACATCAATAACGTCGTATTTTCAATCTCAACACTACCACACTAAAAAGTCACAAGCCGCTACGGCTAACAGTGGCAAACTATATGCATTAAACGTACAATGAAAACAAAAAATATGCATGTTTGATTGAAAAGCTAAAGATTTTACGTATTCAGCCAATTTTCGAACAGCTTCAAGCTTGTACGCTAGTAAACCGCAGGATCTCTTTTCATGAAATGATTTTTCTAAAATGGCTGAAATATGCATTAATTAAGAAAATGCTCAAATATTCAAATCAAATTATCATTATTCCAATGTGCAACTTTTAAAACTACCCGATGTATTCGAATTCGAAAAAAAAATCTTTGACGGCCCACTCTAGTGGAAATATTAACTTCGTTTGGCAATTGTGTTTCTGGAAATCCCCATAAATATATTTCAATCTCTTGTAGCGTTACACCGTTATATATTTTAGTACACTTCAAATGGTTTTTATGACAAAATTACAAAACTCCCTTAAAATAAATAGGTATTGTAATTGATCACAAACACATATTATTCACATCCCAATAGGCACACATTTCTTCAATACATATTTAGGAAAACTGAATTAACTATAAAACAGTGTGAATTCATATTTTCATAGGGTTCGGATATAAAAACGCCCAATTTAAACAAATTCACATAAAAAATAAAGTCCGCAAGAGAAGAGCGTTGGGCGTGGTACACTGCGAAAAAGGGCTGGATAGTTTCAACCTCTGTCATATTTTATTGACAGTCATTGTGTTTTTTTGCCAATTGAACGGTCCCCGTTAAACGCCGCATTTCTGCGTTTGATGATCTTTAGACCAGCTGTCAAGCGGTTATGCTTGGTGGACGATTACAATTTGACCAAAAGCTGAAACGGGCTGAGAATTGGAGTCAATCAAATTTGACGAAGGTTGAAAAATACCGAACCAAGAAAACACTCCACTTACATATCGTCGCCGGAAAGGCAAAAGGGCTGAAGTAAGGACTGACAATAAAATTCATAAGTCTTGAGTACCTGGTTGGATTTTGAAAAAAAAAGTTAACTCAGGTAACTCAATGCTCTCACTGAGTTACCTGAAGCGATAAAAAATCTGAAGAAGTCCCAAACTTGTGTCGCTTGAGTCAAGCCTTCTCCCAAATGGTACATATATTTTATATCGGCTGAAGGTCTAAAAAAAGTCTTCGAAATCAAACTATAGTCAGAGAATTCGATGCAAAAAAATAAACTGGCCAAAACTGCATATTTAACCCATTTTTGACCAAAGTGTCGCTTAAACCCTTTTGCCTTTCCAGCGATGATATGTTATTGTGGTTAATGGGGGTTTAGACGATCACATAGTTTAATGTGTATATATAACTGATTTTTAATGAAGGCTTATGAATATTTGACCTTTTACTTTTCAACCACTATGTACTAAACATAAATAAACTAATATAAGGGACATAGGTTGCATAAATAGATTTTAAACTTTGAATACAATAAATTGCACACAGCCACTAAATTAACTGAACATAGCTATACATATTATAAAAAAAAACAAAATATACGAATTTAATAATAATTTAGTAATAATCTTTGGCTTTACTTTATATTTTTACAGTTCATACATTTGCAACATTAAATAATTTGTTGACAGTGTTGGGCACTTTCAAAACAACGAAAATTCAACGAATTATGAGAAATATTGTAACTTCAATAATAATAATAATATTTTTATTAATATATAATATTATATTTCAGAATCATCGCTTAATTAATTACACAGGATTTTTATTTAAAGAGGATTGTCACATCAAATAAGTATTTTTTGTTTAATCAGAAACGATTTGTGATACATAATTTATTTGTCTGAATGCGACAATTATTAATTTCGACTTTGCAGCACATTTAAACAAAGGACTTTGTTGGAAAAATGCCATAGAAAGACGACATTTTTGAATTCATCAAATAAATCAATCTTGCTGTAAAATCACAAAGGTTTATTTTGCAAAATAAATATATCTTTGATTTAAAAAACAAACACTTACTTAATCTATAAAAAAGTATTTTTGCTGTCCTAAATATTTAATTTTAATATGTTTTTTTTTTATTATGAACAAATACGTACTTTGGCCATCTTGTTAAGGTCAATTTACTTCACAGATCGACAAACTTATCAATGCAGTCGGGGGCGTCGCTAGATTGAGCGATGTAGATTTTGTGGATACAAAAAAATCTACGGTTTTAAAAATAGTTTTCTCGTTCGTTTCTTCCACCTTTGGTCGCCTACAGAGATTCTTCAATATGTGTTATTCCCTCAGAGCAAGAATATGTATGGAGAGAGAGCTAAACATTTTGACTCAACATATACAAATTTACGATAAAACACTTTCTCCAGGTTTTTACGTCGTAAACTGTGAGAGAGAAAGAGAAAGACAAGTTTTTACATAATATAGCTCCGCTTTTAGGTATGCAAGCATGTTCTCTGTCTTCCGCGTCTCCGGCGACTCCGTCCACTACGTTTTGATATGCGACATAACTGGACATAACTCAACGGTTTTTTAGGTTATATGCTATATTCTTGTTTATAACAATACTGTGAAAAAGTGGTTATACAAATAAAAAAAAACATTATGTCGAAATGTGCTATGAATGGATGCATAAACACCCTAGACCTAGCCCTAGCCCACACCCCAGTCAGGCAAAAATCATCAATACTGACTACGCTAGCGTTCCCTCCTGGTATATTATTGCTTTGAGATTATTCCACATATAATTAATACAAAATAAAAACCAGTATATTAGCGGCACGTTCTAGAGTGGTCGATACTTTCAAAATAGCCCTGGTGAAAGACCACTATTCTGTAACGAAACGTTGATTGAAATGGCTTTAAGCCGTACTTAGTGATCAGATCTGAATATCTAGGCACTTCCTGACCTTCATCTTTGCCATCTACTTCCTCTCCCACTCTCTTTTCGCTCCACAACATACCCCAATCGGGGATGTCGTAGTCCCATTGGATTTCTGGCAGTTTTGAATTTCGTACTGTATTTCACATAAAAGTTATCTGTTTTGATTGACACTTATCTTTGTGGGCGGGCAAAGGAGGAACCAACTAACGAACGAGCTATTTTCTTAATCCATATAATTTTTTATCCACAAAATCTACACCTGCCACGTCACTGACTGTAAAATTAGGTTCGTTGGTCTGTACAATAGTTTTCTCAGCAACTTTCACTTCAAATGGTAAATCTGTTTTCATGTTCTCAGTCGGTAAAACATTCTCCTGTTCTAGTCAGTAAAATACGGTTCTTCCGTTTTACCCAAAAGTTTATTATTTTCGTTCTCAATGAAATAGCTTTCCCTCGATTTCACTATGTGCCGAAAGCTGGATGTACAAGAAAGATTTTACCTGCTATAATTGGGAGAAAATATGAAGGTGATATAGTTTGTTACTTGGATATTTTGGCTTTTTACTTGTTACACGTTACACGCAAGAGACTTTTAATCTAATTATTCATCGAGAAAGCGGGTCATTGTTGGACTTCGTCCAATTTGGGAGAGCATTGCTATACGACGAGAATAATACAATTAATTAAATGTTTATTTTAAGAGTCGCTAACACACATTGATTTTGTTATATTATTTTTAACGAATCTGGTGTTATATACCTACAAATGTGTTTGTGATTGTTTACATTTAGTTCAAATTCAACATCGATTATAACATCAAATCTAAAGCTATAATATTAAAAATGTAATATTTTTTAGTGGGAATGAAAATTTTCACTTGAGTTTTAACATAATAAATATTAATATATTTCATGCAAAAAATATCTTTTTTTATGTTTTTCTTAAACTTAACTGTGACCTGTTGCTCCCTAAACGCAAGTAGAACATAATTCCATTCGCCATGCACGATTTTATCATAACCATCTATTTATTGGTCTTGTCCATTCATAATTCATACCATCAAGCAACGAGCAACAATATTATTATTGACATGGAAAATGTTTAAGATGGTAAAAATGGAAATTGCCTCCCTTTATGTATACAAAAAAAACTTGGTAGAGAGGTCACAAAGTTCCAAACTTATTGTAAAATCGAATGAACTCTGCACAAAAAACATTGTTTCAATGGATTGGAAGCTTCGAAAGATACATGTATCGTCGCCGGAAAGGCAAAAGAGCTGAAACGCCATTTTGGGAAGTTTACATCCAAAGAATTTTTTTACAGTAAAATTCAAAAGTCTTCAGTACCTGGTTGGATTTTGAAAAAAAAGTTAACTTAGAAGCGACAAAAAGTAAAAAAAAGTCCCAAACTCCCAAATGGTAAATATATTTTAGATGGCAGAAGCGCCACAAAAGTCTTCAGAATCAAACGAGAGTCAAAGCATTCGATGCAGAAAGAAAAACTGATCAAAACTGCATATTTAACGAATTTTTGACCAAAGTGTCGCTTTAGCTCTTTTGCCTTTCCAGTGTCGATATTTCAAAAATACAAACCCGAATTAAAAACAATATAGGAATTAGCTATGTGCGTTTTGGTTAAATCTTTTTTCGAACATGCATTTTAATTAATTTATTTATAGAGATCTAAAACAGGGCACTTTACAATGATACATTTTTCTTAGTACTAGGTTGCTTCAAGTAAACGTGAACAAAAATTTCCACACCACTGTTTTTAATGTATGCGAAAATAAAATCACTGCACGCGGCTGAATTAAAGTTAGTGACGTACAAGTTTAGTGAGACCTGGTTTTAAGGTTTCAGGTTGTGCGTTCTTAACATCGACTTCATCCCTCTTCTTTTACACCTTTTAACGTTACGTTTCAATATTCTTTGGTATACACCATTCGAGCCTTACACGGATAAAATATCAATAATTGAAAAGAGCACCTTATGTTTTTGAAACCACTTTAAAACGTTGAATGATATTTAAATGATTTCACATGTACATGTAACATGCGCTTTAATTTAAAAAAATATTAATCGTGGCTCCACTCCTCATCCTTTCGGCATTCCTCTCTTTACATCGAAACAATCGTTCTTCTAGCTCTGTTATCGTTCCCAGCATCCCCTACTTCAAACAAGAAATAGAATTACACCATAATTTCACTTTGATAGTAGGTTTATGGAAATAATCCATTTCAGCTAATTATAATATGCAGATCAAGTCTCTTTGTATGTATTAGGCTTTTCATTCGTGGATACACTCGATACTATTAGAATATAATAAATCAATACAAGAATTGCCAATGATGTATTTCGAGAGGGTCGAACTATCTATAGTATGATACGCAAGTTCAAGAAAAAATAGTTTCAATTCACTTAAATAATACCCGCCTTACACGTGTCCATGTCGTCCAAGTTGTGAACCTTTCGATCGCTACGGTAATTGAGACATCTCCAAACATCGGTTTGTTTAATTTCAGTTTCTGTCGTTTCGGTTTACGTCGTTTTATTCAGAAAAATAAATATTTTGTTAAAAAAATATGATCGAAAAAATATCTTAAGGAAGATAATAATTTATGAATGTAACGTGACTATATTTAAACACAGATATTGAATATACATTCATACTCGTATTTATAACGCTGCGATGACCAGATTTTGAATGTTAACTATATGCAGCCTTAAACTTGGGGAAAACATGCGAAAGTAAAAAAAATACTATCAAACAGTGATGCTATAACAAAGTCACCGTATTTTATTGAAAGTGTTTGGTTTCTATGAAAATATAGATTGGGAATACAAGCTATTTTGGCAATACAAAAAAATCGAAAATACCAAATATCAAAAATGTTGAAATTTACAAAACACAACGGATAAATAAAAATAAAACCTATATTAATTTTATCTGTACTTTATACACAAACATGTTCTTTACTATATACAGCAAATGAATGTACAAATTATAGTACAAGTTTTAACCAGAAGGTAACTCTACAAACATCAATATTAGTGAGTAAGTGAAGGGGATGATTTAAACATTTCCTATCAGATTTATATACTATTACAATGGTAACACTCAAACATCGAAAATAAGCTTTTCCAAAGCTAAAGATCCTTACAAACGTAAATGAACAGGTAAGGTATACACAGTAACAGTATGATATTTAGCAATTAGCACTAGTCCAGTCTCAACATAGTATTATACAATAACCAACCGTTAGAGATAATCATTTCCCTTCTCTCTGAATACTACCGTTAACATAGAAACTAGTAGGATAGAACTTCATGGAAACTATTTACACGGACAGTCGATCGAGAACAAATTATGTCGTACTCGAAAACTTATTTGACGAACAGATCCTTTAGGGTAGAACAGAGCGATGTGTCGCAAGCATCCGTGGAGTCTTCTTCCTCGGACTTGCCGGAGTACCAGTTGCTTTGCGTGGGCCGGGGGTCGATCTTCACCTTGGGGATGGCGCCCTGCGAGGGAGGGAGCGTGGGGGCGGGCGGCTGCACCGTAGTGGGCGGCGCTTCGGGCCCTCCCGACTGCCGCAGAAATACCTCGATGGCACTCCCGAGCACCTGCGCGTCTACAACAGAGCCGCTGGGCTTGTCCCACACCACTTTGGGGATGCCTGAAGATACTTTCTCCACCTTCCGCACGGACTTGGCGCGAGGGGCGCCGTCTCTCGAGAAAGTTATGATCGGCTTTACAATCTGCGCTTGGTTCATGTCATTCTTCTTGTTGGCCAGGGTCTGGTGTCGCTTGACGAACCAGCTGGAGGGACTGACTGCACCCCCTTTGGCCGAGCGGTTCACGCCGTCAAGTACGGATGCATCGAAACTGTTGGATCGACTATTGATTAGCTTGCTCCTCCGACTTTCGAGAGGGGTTGCCCTTTTCGAGATTTCTATCTTGACTGGGGGTTGCGGTTTATCTTCGCAGCGGTTAATCTCCGTGGCCGAAGAGGTCAGCGATGTGAGGATGGAGATGAGGTCCGTGTTGGAACATACGATTCCCCCCACGAGCTCGTGAGCGCGGGGCGGGATGGGCGGCAGGCCGGGGGGCTGCTCGGAAGCGCGGCGGCGGCTCGGGATTGTGGGTAGGATGGGGGGCACACACCCCACGAAGTCGGAGTAGCGCCTGCCGTGGGTGTAGCGCTGCGGAGCGCGCAGGTCTGTTTCATCGAGCGGCTGCACTTCGCACACGCGTTCGTCGGATGTGTTCCAGAGCTTCATCCGAACCTTGCGAGCCGTCACGATGTCGTCCATGATGTCCAGTGCCAGGTTGTGCGAGCTCCCTCGGCGGTCGGTGGCTGGCGGGCCCGCGCGCCCCCCGCGGCTCGGGACCGCGGCCACGGACTCGCAGCGTCCCCACCGAAGAGGGCCGCCGGCACGCGGGAGATGGTTACCACAGAGTGGCGGCGGCCTCCGGGCTGCAGGGCGGGCGCGGTGCTGAGGGTGGCTAGGAAGGCGGCCTCTCTGGGCGAGGGCCCGCTGCCCTCGCCGCCGCGCTCAGACAGGCGCCGCACCTGCGAGGCAGTGATGCCCGAGGTGCAGGCGGGGGTGGGCAGCGAGTGCTTTCGGGTCTCGCGTGGGTCCCGCCACGGGCTCAGCAGGTAGGGGTTCTGCGGAGAGTCGATGTCCAGACTGCGGCGGGGCGAGGAGGTGTCGGAGCGGAGTTCATCCTCCTCCAGGCAGCCGGACTCCTCCACCACTATGAGCGGCTCCTGTCCGATGCTGGACATGGGTGTCAGGGAAGCTCGCCTCATCGTGGCTGAAACTAGAACGAAAAAATAACTTTACTAAGATGAAGATAAAATACACAAATTTAACAATAATTATTTTATTTTCGTCATAGCGTACGACGAAAACACAATAATTTAGAATTATTATGCATGTTTTTACTGTGTTGGGGGAGGGAGGGTTTTCTTTCGGTATGATGATACTTGCATTACTATTTTTTGTCGAGTGAATTAAGTTTTTTCATCATTTTAAGATCAAAGCGAGGGTTATTAGAATTTTAATTTATTTACAACTGCTGTAAAGATTGATTCCACGGCCTTTTTTCTGTGTGAGATATTTTAGAGAAATCGGCGTATAATTATTTTTAAGCTTGTGATAAATGTTTAGGTAATGATGAAAAAATTACCACAAATCTTTTTTAAGCTTGTGATAAATGTTTAGGAAATGTTAAGCAAACCACCAATCTACATACAGGTATTTGTTTTCAACTGTTGCATTATTTTTTGCCAGTGGCTTCACCAGTTTTCAATTGCCTTTCAATGTCGAAAAACCCATAATAACTAGAATAAGAAGCAAAATGTTGGTACATTTGATATTTTTTCTTATATACCAATATTATACTTTGATTTCGATCAGGTCACAACATTACCCACGGGTTACTGAGCAATGAGTAAATTGCCAAAATCGAATGCGGAATCCGATAATTTTCGTTTATTTGTCTCCGGAGAAGTAAGCATTTGGGAAAAATGGATCTTGCGCGAAGATCTTGAATACCTACATTGACAAATATTTTATATTTCACCCTGGTGAGGTGATATAAATAGAGCAACGAGTCAAATATGATATTTTATAAGAAACATGCGTTGATATTGACATAAGAAATGTTAAGGGAATAAATATTGTATCAATTATTGAAATAATATCAATAATCTTCAACATAAATACGAAACAGAGAAAAAAAAATGGTCACGACAGAGACTTGAACTCGGAACCTCTTTTTTATCCAGGAGTAACGGTTCTACCAATTGAGCCACCGAGACCTTATTATAAACCAGCATTTTTAATCGTTCTCATACTTCATTGAAAATTATTAATACATATTTTTTCAAGTTTCTTTCGATTTAGCTGCTATTTTTGTAATGCTATACAATGCTCTACCCGAACACATATTGTATACCTAGATGGTGTCTTGGATAATCATTATTTTATTAACTGAAGATCTTTTTGGCATCTTACAAGGTAGGAACCGTTATTTTTTCTGTTTCATATTTACGTTGAATATTATTGATATTATTTCAATAATTGATATAAAAAATAATAAACATAAAAGCTTTAAAGTTAATTTTAATTTAATAATATTTTATCATTCAAACAGCTAATTTACATCAATACAATATATTTAGTGTAAAAAAAATATTATAAATCACCAGTCAAACATTCAGTCCAAACACAAACACGAAACAAGAAATATAGTTAATAAGACTACTAGTTTTCTCCTTCCTTATATCCTTGCAACTTAATGTCCTTACTGTCTACTGAAAACCACATACTAATTGTCATAAAAAAAATATTTGTTGTTCTTTTGTTACTTGTTATATTCACATTGTTTGCATTTTTAGAATCGTTAACTCATAATACTTAAATATTTAAGTTTTAACTATCAACACGTTCACTGTATTATTAAAAAAAAATTTTGCTTAAAAAAATTAATCGTATTCTTACATACTTTTTTATCTTGATTTTTACACCTTTAGTTTCTAGTAAATTGTTTTTTAATCTACTGATGTACATATACCCTGTTATATCCATATTTGAACATTTTTCATGAGTTATGTGATGGCGATCATGATTTTAGATAGTTTTAATTTGCATACATACTGTTTATTATTTTCTCGTTGTTGTATTAGGTTAGATAATTGAGTGTAAAGCGCTCTTGAGGTGAACCATCATAACACTGCGGTGTTATCATCAATTTATTATTATTATTACGATAAGAACAAAATAATCCAAAAACAAAACTCATAGCTGTACGGAGTTATGATTTTTTTTGCCGAATTATTAGCAGATAGTAAATTCGAAGAGCAAATTTTAAAAATTAAGTTGTGTTAAGAAAAGAGGTAATTAATAATGGTAAGGAATATTTGATGATTGTTTTAGGACATATAAAATATAAATTATGTGGGAGGCTCAAAGCAAAATACGATCAAGTCTAAGTTTGGGGCATATTTTAGCTGATAATAGTAAAATTAAATATGCATTCGGAACATAGGACAGTTATCTCCCTAGTTCATTTAAAAAAAATCAATATATGGCATAATATGTAACGTTTTTCTACTCTGTAATAAATGGTTATTTGTTCAGTCCAAAACGTAAATAAATCCCGCGTGCGACAGCTTTTATGCAAATATGGTATGTGAAAACGTAACAAATTACTAGGTTCCGGAATTTCATCGAAAAAAACGGGGACTAAATTTCAATTTTAAAAAATCCAAGCACATTTTTTAAAAGATTAGTACACGGTGTTTGAGAAAGATTAAGCCTCTTAGAGTTTTTTAAAATTAAAAAAAATCACCTATAAACTTTTGAATGTTTAGTATTTAGCTCAAACATGATAAACTAATACAAAATAAGAGATGCAAATTAAATAATAACTTTGTATAAGACCACAGATTTAATTTTTTAAATATGACCGACTGGTTTCGTTTAGCATCATCATATCATTTGTCTCTTTCTTTCTCTTCCTTTGTTATAATTTAAATGTTATTCTATTGTTTTCTCACTGTTCTCTTATTTTATTTTATATTGTGTTTTTACTCTGTATGTATAATATGAGTAATGCATGCACACGAAAATAAAATAAAAACAAATCAATGTGATAGTGTTACTCCTGTTCGAACAACACGTGAGTACAAAAGTATATTTACAACATAGACATATAAATATAGTTATAATATACTAGTCTACATGTCTGCTAAATTACATTGAAATAGGTAAGTACTTTATTATTAGGTAGGTGGGTATTTGAAAAAAATATTTTTTAATTTTGATAATTTAAAATAACATCAGTTCCATATTCAAATAGTTCACACTCGTACGAACTCACAAAGGAAATTATTAACAGTTAATTTGTGAGCTATATACCATAGACATAAAATACAAGACAAGTCATATTCATACAAATTGAACGATAAATTTAGCAAGCTCTGATAACTCATGACGAATGAAAAGGATAACCATACCAAGCAGAATATGTGTGTATGAATGAGATAGCTATATGAACGTCCCGCGTTACATTCTCCGCGTTGCAAGCCTTCTCTTCCCTAACGAACTTACGAGCGAAGTAGTATGCGACGTACTCGTGTACTGCCGCTAGGTTGTCTTCCACACACTTATGTATTTCTGCATTCGCTATCTCACTTATACCATTTGTATGTGAATAATTGTATTAATTGAAATAATAAGTGATTTGTGTGTACTTCGCATGAAAAGAAACTCCATGAGATTGGTTTTTTGTTCCCGAATGATTTTTACACTTGTTAAAAGCACAGGAAATCATTTTATCTCAGAAAAGAGCTTACAGCGATGCGTTTGTGGCAGCTGGTGACAGCTTGTTTGTCAAACGAATGTTTGTGCGAGACTAAACGCAGTAAATCTCAGGTATGCCACGTTGGCTTAGTTTAGTGCAGTCACGCGCGTTGTCTCAGTAACGTATCTACATTATTTAATTCAATCTAAGCTATATACCTATGTTTTGCAAACGTTTAAATAATATTTACGTTTAGTAACTAACTAGCCACTACGCCACTTCCCCACAGGGGTAGGCAGAGAGGATGGACCGCCATACAACTCTGTCTCGGCACACACTCCTTGCTTCATTCAAATTTTTCTGAATTTTCACATGGCCCAATTCAAGTATTTGATTCACTTGATCGTGTATGTCTTCCCCGGGCGTCCCCGACTTCTTCTTCCATTTACGTAGGTACTAAATATACAATCATCACTGGTGACGGTTCACGACGAGTTCTTGATTAAAATTATATCGCGCCACTTGAATTAATAAAACGATAGGATTTATTAAACATAATATAACTCAAGATAATTGAATAAATAAATAAATTAGCTATCCCCATTGTTTGTTTTCGCTTTTCCGTACAACTTAATATCCAGAGGTCATTAATGAGGCTGGATTAAGATAAAACCAAAACCCATTTTGATTAAAGCTCATTATTTAGGCATAACATCCCGAGGAAGGATAAGTGGAAAGTGATACGTGTGGGTATACACAAGGTATTTTACTGTGAAATAATATACCTAATATGAAAATCCATAACACTTGAATAAAATTATTTGGGGCGAGTGTGTATTTGCGCAAGAATGTTAAAAAATATATTTGTTTTCTTGGTGCGTGAAAGCCTTAAAGTATAAGGGTTTTGTTGTTGTTACGTTGTTTTAACTAGAAAATACCAACATTTTCGAAAAATTTCCTAGCAGCCATTTACCATACGAACTTTTAAATGGGCCTTGGCATGAATCTAATAAGGAAATCTTGGAATCAAAATTTACAAGCTCATTCAACAGAATAAGTATGTAACTTTTGATATCATGAATTCATACGACCATTATCTGTAAAGTAACTTTCCCCAAAGCTCATTTTCGTATAACATCAAACAGTAAAATCGCCGAGAAGAAAGTTTTATTTTTATTTTTACAATAACACACAGGAGGCCTTGAGGGAAATTATTTCCCTCAAGGCCTATGTCATCTTTGGGGATGCTGTGTTGAGGGTCTTTTTGAAGAAAGGGAGGAGTGAACCTGGGTCTTAAAGAGGCCCATGGTGAAGGAGGAAGGAAACACCGAGGCCGGCAAATCGTTCCATAGCCGAGCTGTTGAACATAAGAACGAGTCGTAAAAGCAACCTGTTCTCATGGTTTGAGTGTCAACCGTGTACAAATACTGGGCGCGCGTTTTGCGAGTTTCCCGACTATGCACCGGTGCCGAAAGGATCAATGACGCAAGTTCCTCGGAGCATCTTCCATTGAAATACCTGTAGAACAAGGACAGCATTCCCACCCGACATCTGTGCTCCAAAGAATGCAATCCGTTTGTTAAGATAGGAGAATCTATCAAACGGACGCCTGTTTCTGCACAGATTCAAGGTTTTTTTCATGTATTTAGGAGCTCCAGATCAGAGGTGGCTGCCAAATTCAACAGTTGGGCGTACTTGCGATTTGTGTAAGGTCAGCAGTTGTGTACTATTGGAGTATCTGCGGGCCCTGTGCAGTACGCCCAACTTCTGAGAGGCAGCATGGGCATGCTGATTGGTTGTTGACTTTGGATCGTATTGATTTTAACGTACAAAACACCATAGAAAAACAGACTCTGTGCTTAGCTAACTATTATGCAATTCCTAATAAAAATACGTGACAAAAACTTTTTTTCAAACATTACACGATAGCCGTTGAATGCACAGTGATGTTGCCAACGAAATAGAGAACATAATTTTACCATGATGTGAGTAATTGTTATATGATTTAGGTAAATTTAGATATTATCTTTATTTTCATGGCGCCTTTTTTTTTGCATAGTTTGAACGTATGGTTCTGACCTTGGAGTAAAAATATCTGTGGAGAGAGAGCTAATTTGTTTTATCCAACCTATACAAATTTGCGATAAATTACTTTCTCCGGGTTCTTACGTCGTATACCGCGAGAGAGAAAGAGACAACAAAAATTTTGGAAAAATTTCACCCGGCTTCAAAGTATTGTAACCATGTTTTTTGACTCCTGCGTCTCCCGGGAATCACGCCCACACGCTTTAATGTGCAACTAAACTGTACACAACTCAACAGCTTTTTAGGTTATACTCGTATGGTATATTTATTTTTATAAGAATACTGTGAAAAAGTGGTTATACGAATAAACAAAAACATTATGTCGACATGTGCTATGAATGGATGTATAAATACCGTGGCCCTAGTCTTACCCGCCACGCCCAGGTCTAACCGAGTCAGTAAAACCTAGTAAAAACTGACTACAGATCGATCTACAGCGTTACCTCTTGTATATCATTGCTCTAAGGTTCTGACACTGAACTTCAGGCGGGGAACGTTGCGTTATCTTCTGTCAAGTATTGAAAATCAATTCACATTTGAGATATGTCGTTATAGTAACTGTGTTCTAAGGAAACGGAAACTACAGAGGCACTGCCTGCGTGTGGGAAATACAGAGTAAAAGTGAATTACGGAGTAGTTAACTTACAGTTAGAAATAAAAACGCTTTTATGTGTGAACTACATTAAAAAATTTAGGAAGTCTATTAAAAATATACATAATTCTAAAGTTAGCAAATAAATGTTATTTCTGTATTTTTGTTGTTCATAAAGTAAACTTTATAATGCGATGGTGAAAGTTTTTTTTATCAACAATAACGGTGATAAGTCGACACTTGCAAGATAAATTTGATCAAGCATAAAGGTATAAAATATAGTCAGCCCATACAGACGAAGACTTGAAACAATGTTCCATTTAGTTCGGCGGAGGTGTGCGGTGCGGGGAGGGGACTCTCGCGTTTGGCAGTCGATCGATGTTTACGGACCATGCCAAACCTTGCCGAACCTTGCCAAAATTAGCCCAACGTATTATTAGTGTGATAGTAGTGGCAACGCAATGTGACAGTTGTTGTTTTTAGGAACTTTATTGTGAGGTTTTTGTTTCGGTCTCATCAGTAAATTAGCTCAAGGCGCTGTAACTAACACAAATAAAACTTAAGACACTAATATAACCCAAGTATTTTAAACAGTTTTTGAATAATTTTACGCAACAAAATTGATAGCTTTCAAATGATAACACACCCCAGAAAACCTGAGAAAACCCCGATTCAACAAAATTCCCCGAATAATAATGGACAAATTAATCCAATTTTATGAATTCTACGAAAATGAACTGTAAAGTAACTATCTTAAGAGTTTATTTTCGAATAATAAGATTTTCGTCATACGTCACACTACTGCGTCTTAGGGATGAAACATTTAAAATCAGCTGTCACTACTTTTGGAACCAGTTACTGATAGCTATAGAAAAAAGTCGATAGCGGAAATCTGGTATTTCATTAATATTAAGTATCACATGGTGAATGCCGCACGAGAGTCTCAACTGCTCCGAACTGTCTGGAGCCAGTGAGACTATGGCATCCCCAATAGAGGTATGTTGTGAGGCTAAAGGTAGTGGAGAGGGGAAGAAGATGAGGAAGAGGAAAGTTGTGAAGTCTCTGGCTATTCAGATCTGGTTACCAAACACGACTAAAGCCATTTCAAGCAACGTTTCGATTCTGAATGGTGATCTTTCACCAGGGCGGTACTTAGAGTATCTACCACAAAAAATAAAGTGCAAAAAAATATTACTGTGAACGAATTCTGAAAAATCAATGTCACCGTGACAAAAATATGTACCATCTCTAACAGTGCATTTTTACTGTTGTACCAAAACAAGGTTGGTTGTAAACTTTGCTTCTCATAACTTAAACGTATAACAATCCATGGAAAAACAGAAAAAAAAGCTACTCCCCATAAACTTTTGCTAGTCATTCAATACACAGCGATGCTGCTAGCGCAATAAAACATATAATTACCCCATTATGTGGTTAATTTTTAAATGATATGGAGAAATTTCGATATGATTTAGAGAATATTTGAAGTCAATTCAAATAAGATCTTTATTTTCACGGTGCCCCTTCAGAGATGGCGCCTATGTACAGATTGAACGTATGTTTGATCCGGCGCTGCGTCGACAGCCTAGTTTGTCGCATCGATTCTGCTCAGTTGTCGATATAAGCGTGCAAGACCCCAGGGGGTCGGAGTTGATAAAATAGATAGGTGGCAGTTGATAAACCCTTGTGTGTATTTAACTAAAAAGTCCCCGTTCGTGCGGCCCACTTTCCATACGTTTAACGTGTCATTAGCTCTCGTTCGCCTGGCGGGGCACGAAGGCTTTTATGGAGAGTCACAGAGGTGGACTAGGCGGGAAAATCGTCGAAGGATGACGTTTCATCGAATTTATATAATGTCAACTCTTTTAATAGAGTCAGACTGATAAGGATATTGGAAGAAGGGTAAATGCAGGAAACTCCATTAAAAGAAGACTGAACGCTGCTGGCGCAAATAAAAACTTGAACAAAAAAGCGAAGCTAGCAATCCACAATGTAGGGCTTATACGAACCCTAATGTATGACAGTGAGGTATAGAACTGGCAGAGGAAGGATGAAAGTAGACTGAATGCTGTGGAAATGAGATCCCTGAAGCGTATGTGCGGTAAAACCACGTATGACCGTGTTAAAAATGTGGATATCCGAAACGAATACAAGGCTGATGTAAGCGTAATAAATAGGACCAAAAAAGGGACGCTTAGATGGTTTGGGCATGTAAAGCAAATAAACGAAGAAAGGAGTGTGAAAAAAAAAGTTATTCTCTTTAACTATTACCAAAAACAAATTATCCAAGATTATGTCATGAAAATGCTTTGATAAGCGAGATCAAATGAGGTCACTACATCCCCTTTCGGGTAGTATGTTTGATTTTTATTTTCAGGTGCGGAAAGTTAAGCTCATAATTGAGGCGTTGAGTTCAAAAAGCATTTTTTTATGTACATTATTTGCAAGTCCGCCCCTGAGCACGGACTACAGAGCGCAAACACCCGAGGAGTTATTTGCATTTGCAGTATGAACACATTAACGGAGTATAAGGATGAATTCCCGTAGATAAACCATTAAATGCCCCGCGGAACCTCGCCGCATTCCTAGAATACAATTAGTTTGGTTATTTTTAGTTAAATCATTGATATGGACAGGAAAGAGGTTGGGAAGCATTTTTCAATAACACTCTTAAACTTTATCGCGTAAAACGATATTCCCACCTAGACATGAACGTGAGGAAAAACTGACTAATTACTAGAGATGGTCGATATTCCTGTCCTCGTTAAAAGGAACCGGTTTCTAGCCAGTCACTGGAACCGTCGATATTATTAATCGGGGAACGTCCGTTCTTTCTCGTTCTGTCCGTTGTTTTTTTTGGGGCGAGTTCCAACCAGTTCCAGTTCTTTTCGTTTTCAAATCTCTTTTGGCGAGGAACTTTTCTGGCACCAGAAACCGGTTCCAAAAAGAACTGGATAAATAACCGGTTCCTTGCCGGTCACCGGTAACTGGAAACGCAGGTACACCCAATTCTGATATCGACCATCTCTACTAATTACATTAAAAACTAAATTAAAATTAAAAAAAAGACAAATATACTTGAAAAACTCCTACCGCCATCATAAGAAGCGGAAGATGTTGCTTGTACAATGATGGAGGATTTATCCAGCAGGGGAATTGAACCCACGACACCCGATGCGTTTGTCCACTTAGCTACTAACCGTATATATTATATGTATTTTGATGCTATTTTCCAGAGTGATAGATATTCTCAGTATCACCCCCGTAAATCACCATGGTGTATCATGATCCCAAACTGAAACGAGGCAACGCAGAAAACCAATAATGGCCTTATATAATTTTTGTTGCCGATAAATCGATATTTTTCCTTCAGAATAAATATACAAAATCTAGCAACCTAACTTTCACACCGTTTGGCAGCATGACTATTAGAAAAAATAAAAGGTTGAAATATTTAATATTTCCAGAGTGGTAGATACTCATGGGGCCCTAGCACGAAACATAGACATTGATTTATCGAAGGTGTCGGTAAATTTGAATTGTTCCCGAGCCCAACTGCAGATCGGCAACAATTCCAAATTATCGAAACTGTCAAGAAAATCGATGTTTCGTGGGCCTATAATATTCCTTTCGCTAGGGCCCATGATATCATAGTCCTGGTGAAAGATCACCATTCAGAATCGAAACGTTGCTTGAATGGCTTTAGTCGTGTTTGGAGACTACCTTTTGGAGGCTAAAGCCCTATGGTTCCCACATTCCATGCGTGACTCTTTACCTTTGTACAGAGGCATGATCACAGCCCTTCTCCAATATAATGGCGTGTGACCCTCCTCTAAACACTGATTAAAAAGTTTGCACAACCATCTGAGAACTGCACGGCTCTCTCCTTTAAAGTATTCATCAGCGAGATTGTCGATGCCAACAGCTTTTCCATTCTTCATGCATTTAATCGATCATTTTATTTCATCCAAGCTGATTTCGACAACATTCACTTCATCATAATTCATACTTGATTCGACACTGGAAACACTACCACTTGGGGCGCTTTCAAAAACCTCTTCAAAATATTTCATCCATCTTTCTTTAATTTCTTTCTCATTCGTCATCATTTTTCCATCTTTCGATTTTATAACTTTCAAACATCCGCTATCACTACATCTGAATAGTCAGGTACTTACAACATTCCTTAGAATCATATCTTCTGGACAGTTGGGATTCTTGTGCGGCATTTACAGATAAAAATAAATATGTGATATATAGCATATCGAACGTGTAACAAAATAATTGAATAAAAATATAAATATACTAATGGTTAAAAGTTTCACATGTTACATTGACAAAATATAGGACAATTCTTACTGTACAAATAAGCACACATATTTAATGTCCGTTAATAACATATTCCACAAACTCTAACATATATCTTAAAACACCAAAATTATTTTTAAGTGAACGACAATAGAATAAGCCAAAGGACAAACAATGTATTTTATGTCCTAAACTAACACTCAATTGATGCTAACACACAAACACTTTCTCGGTCCTCGCACATTTAATCTTTTAATAAAACAAATTCAAAGGACTAATTAAAAATATCACTTTACGCAAAAGAATTAACATTATGGTTGAATTAGCTGTCACCCGCGAAAATCTAGGAACGCAACTTGACTTGCCAAGAAAAAAAAATAGTTGCTTTAATCCACCCATTGCAGATTTTGAATAATCTCTGCAAAAATATATTAAAGGTTAAAAATATGTTTTTTTAAAATTTGATGATTTCAATTAACACCAGTTAAAAATTTAAGAACTTTAGACTCGTACGTGTGCATTAGTACTTTATCAAAATATATCTAGCTGTTAGAAATAACAGCTAGATGCCGCCAACGTTTAACGCTATTGATGGAAATTTGTGCTAACAGTTAGATATTATTATTTAAAATATCAGTAACCACGAGTACATACGAATATTATTCGACGCAATACAGTCTTCACACTCTCGTATCTATCTTTGTATTAGCGTTAGTGCCAAATAAACTAAAAGGTGTAAAAGTGTGAAATGCGCAATACGTAGCTTCTAGAGTCAAGCGAATCTATCGGCGGCACTTAAAAATATCACTGTTCAGTTAAATAATATTCTCCAAATGTCACTAAAAATCTAACAGGCGTCAAATATATTAGTATCGTTATATTATAACGATATTAATATATTTGAAGCCTATGTACCTATTATTTAATCTGCGCTCGCCAAACTAACAAAAAGGTGTAAGAGTTTATACTTCGTGGACAATATTATGCGTAGTTTGATAAAATCTTTTGGTTATACGAGTATATCTTCTTACTAGACGTCTTTGTGGATTTTTTCTATCCGAAACAGCCGATACGTAGCGCTTCCCATCAAGCGAATATAATAATGACTAAAACTTAACAGTTATGAAATATCTCCCAATGTCTTTTCATCGAGCTGTTATTTTTAACAGGGGATTATTCTTATAATAAATAACCAATAGGCTCGTTATTCATTATTTTTGCTAGTTGGTTTTGTTTCTCCTACTCGTTTAGTTTGGCGTGTATTTACTTGTTGCGCGTGCATTCGATGTGTTTTTATGAGTTGAAGAATACGATTAATGGTGTAATTGTCTAATGTTTATGTGTTGTTTCACGGTCAAAGTGCATATACCTAGTAAGCAAATAAATTAAGTTTTAGTAGACAATACGACGCAATATATTATTTTACTTTTTACTATTAATAACAATAGTGAAATTTTATTCCAGTAGGTATGCAGAAGTAGTGCAATGCAATACCTTCCATAATTGATAATGATACATAGTAATAATAAAAATAATAACATAGAAGTTTAATACACACAACAATAATAATAAAGAAAAATACACTTAATTCATAAGAAAAAATAAATAAAAAATGAAAATGAAATATTAATGGAGGATATTAGGTCTCATTTCTGCAAAACGCCATCAAGAGGGAGTCCATCCTGACAGCGTTAAGATTGATGGGGCCAATATCTTACTTTCCACGTGCTAAAAAGGGTATGGATCCCGCCGTGGGATTCAAACTCGATCCATCCAAACGCTAGCTGGATAAGTTGTTCCTCTTAGTAGTGAATGTCATTAATCGAGCGTGCTTCAAGGTGATCTCCGCATCATCTGCATCCATCGCTCGGTAAGAGGAGAGCTGAGCCATTCAGATGCAGCCGCGACAATGACGTTGGTTGAATTCCGTGTCCTCCCCCAGAAGCTGGCTAGTCGGTGGCGAAGTAAGGCGGGGAATGAGTGCACCCTCCCTTCGGTGAACATTGTAGAGGTATTGCAGAATCTTGCAAGTTGCAGAAGATGCCTAAAGGTATTGTTGTAGCAAACCCTCCACTTGTTCCATTGCGCTGTTGGGTATTGTGTCCACAGCTCAGATGTATATAGGGCAGTGCAGTACGTCTTAAAAAGGCAGTTTCCTGACATCGTCACTACAGTGGTAGAACCGCCTTGAGAGCATTCCGGCCCGTATATTTATAGCTCTTCTTTGTCGTTCTATATCTTCAATATCGGTCAAATCTTCTGTAAGGATATGTCCCAGATATTTAACCTGTGAGGCCACAAGCAGTTTGTTACCTTTATTATTGCATTTGCATTATTAGTGCATATAATTCAACGTCGAGACTTAAATAATAATAATAAATGGATAACTTTTATAGCGCCGTTTTCGTGGGAAAATCACCCCAAGGACGCTTTGTGTACTTATATGAAATTTGGAAAAAAATAAATTATTATATTGGTAGTCTACCAAAAAATAGTCAACGTCGGCGTTATTTTCAACGTTTATATTTAACGGTTAACAAACGCCAACGATAACGGCGTTGGCATTTTTTCGAATTATAGTTAACGCCCAGTACTAGTGTGTATTCATTCACAAATTAAAGTATTTATAGTTAATGACACAAATATTGAAACCTTCTATCTATGTAATTATGGATAACTGCTAAATTTATGCTTTACGTATTTCTGTTTACTTTTATTATACTGTTTATGTTGTTTTAATATTTCTATTTTAGGCATTCAAAATGTTTTTACGTTTCCCTACAAACTCTACATAAATTTGTATAATTTACAAATACTGTTAGCTTTACTGATATATAAAACATTGATTCTAATACTTTACTCATAAAATAAATATTCATTTTATTTCTTTACTGTTACTTTGTTTATTGAGTTTTACGATAAATGAAACAGATTTTCACCTTTAAATTTTCACTATCTTTTTCGTTCATGAAATGTCGCAACGCTTTATTTTTGATAACCTGTAAGTTGACTGTTTTTAATTTATCTTTACTATGTATCAACCACACACAGGGGGCGCCTTTGTGTATTCCCATTGCTTTATATTTTAATTCGTACTTTTATTGTGTATATGAAGAAAACATAATATGACTTTTTTTGTTAATTATTAAAGGGAAAATTAAAGCACTTAACTATAAAACCGCAAAACACAGATACCTAACTAATGAAAGTGTTTTTCAGTATTCATTTTGAGATGATCTGTTTAGCGTGTTTTATCATTGGGAAAGTTTTTGGTTTCGATCAGAATATGATTGTTTTTTTTTTACCTTCGCATAATGAAAAGGGAGGATTAATGCAGAATCAACAATATCCCGAAGGCTCATCTCGGCTTAATAGCAGTACAGTAGAAGTAATTACTGGAACTTATTAGCGATCTAAACAATATTGGATAATAATTATCTACCACTAATCGTTACAATCAGATTTGTGTGAGTAAAAATGAGTTTTTTTTTTATCGAAACGTAATTATCACTAAATCGAAAAAGGTTTTATTGAAAGCGGAAAAACGTGAAATCCTGGTTTGTGCTATATTATTTGCTGTCATAGATTATTGTCTTGAGTTTGAACTTTAAAAAAATCCGTAATTTGTGAGCTTAAAAAACTAAATAATTTACACAAACATCGGGAAAGAAGACAGTTGAAACTGGGATATTTGAAACGGGGACAGTTGAAACGAGGACAATTGAAACGGAGACAGTTGCATCATTGATTTCAAGAAATGAAAGGTGAGTTAATTACATCTACATATTACAAATATCCTAACGCAAAATCACCATATTTATGATTTAGGAAAATGAATTGATAGCTGTTTCGCCTTCCAATAGTATTGTCGAAACTGTGACGAAACGACTGATAGAAGATCTATTTATATCTAATCTAGATACTTAAAAAGAAAATACTTTTCATTTATTTTTATTTATCATCATGCAATTCAGAATAAATTATTAGATATTGCAACACAAGTGGGTTCTATTGTATAAAGCAAAACTATAAAAAACATAATTTTCTTGTGTGTAAGCACGAATGTATTACAGCATTTTCAAAATTGGAAGAGATGTATGTGTTGAGAAAATTATCACGTTATAAAAGAAGCTTTTACAGTACCTACCCATAGTGTATTTTAGCATACATTATTTGTATTTTTTCTTGGAAAGTCAAGTTACCTACTGTAACTTGACTTTCCAAGGTAACGGGTAACAACTAGTATTTATTTTAAAAAAGAAAAATACATAAAGTGTATTTCTATGAAATAAACACTAAAACAATATATTTAAAAAAAAAACTTAATATCGTAGGATGCAACGAAATATGAAAAATGTACCATGTACACAATGAAAATATTGATAAAGCAATTGTGTCAACGGCCCGTTGTGTAATCATCCTTGTTTGAAGTTCTATTGTCTGATTCCAATCGAACAATAGCGAAAAAATACATTTTTATAGAACTGACGTAGAGATCGGAACGAAGGAATTGGAGGAATGAGTGAATTGAGAGGAACGGAAGTGGAAAGAACGACTATACGCGACGTTACCGATATAATGGCAAGGCCCACCGAACAGATAATTCCTAGAAGGGTGATCTATACCGATTTGAAAGAAAACTAATGTGGCCTTTTACATAACACCTTTCGACTTCTAGACCTCAGAGAGGCAAATATAAATGATTATCTGTCCAAATGATTTGTGACGGTCTTCGTGGTCGAGTGCTAAGACCCTCGACTACGAATCCAGAGGTCGCGGGTTCAAACCCGGCGTGCGCAAATACATTTTGTTTAATCAATGTGTCATAACACAATTAATTAATAAAAAAATAGAATAAAGTATATTTGCGGCAAGTATCGTCCTGGTGAAAGACCACCATTCAGAGTTGAATCGTTGTTGCTTGAAATGGCTTTAGCTGTGTTCTTCTCAATCTTCCTCTTCCTCATTTCTTCCCTATACACACTACCTTCAGCCTCACAACATACCCCAATTGGGGATGCCATAGTATCACTGGCTCCAGACAGTTGGCTCGTGTGGTATTGACTATTATATAAAATAATAATCACTCTTCATAAATACTTCACTGAAAAATACGAGTCTACCACAAATAGTGAAAACATTAAATACGTATTTTATTTTATTTATTTATATTTATTTATTTTTTATTAAGAGAAAGAAAAACATTTCCGGGTTACGAATAACCTGACAATATTTGAAAAACTCCTACTGCCATCATGAGAAGCGGAAGATGTTGCTTGTGCAATGATGAAGGACATGCCAGCAGAGGAATTGAACGCACGACGCCCGAGTGGGAATCCGACGCGTTTGTCCACTCAGCTACCGGCCGGTCTTTACTTTAATATGTAATACTATTGCTATTTAAAAAAAATATTACTTCATTTTGTATTAATCTCTAGTTGTATATTATTTAATTAGATTTTTTCAAGCAGTATGTACTTGTTTGTTTATTTGTTTAAATGTATCATATTATTATTATTATTTTTTATTTTATTCCGGAAGGTATGCAGGAGTAGTGCAATGCAATACCTTCCA
The DNA here is from genome assembly GCA_022651775.1 of Drusus annulatus. Lineage (NCBI taxonomy): Eukaryota > Metazoa > Arthropoda > Insecta > Trichoptera > Limnephilidae > Drusus > Drusus annulatus. The sequence continues at coordinate 688,005 of JAGWCC010000178.1, read as the reverse complement.
TAATTGATATCAATACATTGTAATAATAATAGAAACAAAATAAAAAATGAACAAAAATTCATAAGAAATAAATAAATAAATAATAAAATAAAAATATATGTAAAAATAATAATAATGTAGAAAAAAAGTAAATAAATTAAAGAATATAAGTAAGAAAATATTAATGGAGTATATTAGGCCTCATTTCTGCAAAACGCCATCAAGAGGGAGTCCATCCTGGCAGCGTTAAGATTGATGGGGCCAATAATTTACTCCAATGCGTTTCTATGCTTGAGTTCGGGATCTGACGGGATTCCATGATGAGGTTATTTCTGGAGTTGTTAATCCTTTCCCGCATTCCTGCTACCCTGGTTCTCACAAGGGCTGCAAATCCTGGAACTCGCCCCTCGGTGAACATACCGGAAGCACTGCAGTGCCTGGGAAGATTGAACATCATGCGGTAGGCGTTGTTGTACTGGACCCGAAGCCTTTCCATGCTACTCTCCTTAAAATTGGTCCAGAGCTCGCACGTGTATAGGGTAGTACAGAACGCCAGGAAGAGTGTCCTTTTCACTGGTGGACTACAGAGCCGAAATCTTCTACTGAGCATGTTTGATTTCACACTGAGTGCTCGCCTTTGCCTGTCAATGTCGTCGTCATCCATTAGCTTGCTGGTGATGATGTGCCCTAGATATTTGGTTTCTTCTACTACCTTTAGAACCTCACCGTTCAAGAATGCTGGAGGAATGTTTTTCGGACCCTGCCCGTATCTGATAATCATCAGTGCCGTTTTTAGCGGATTGTAAATCATTTCATATTTACTTTTATGTTATTTGTTTCATTATATTTCACTTCTAATATTGTATTATTTATATGGCAGAGTACTGTACCATAATGCTCTACCTTTGTCAATATAACTTTATTGTAAAAAAAATGTCGTAAAAGCCCACTAGGGCGTAAATAAATAATAATTGTGATTTTTGTTTTTTTTTAACAATTTCACCAGAAGTGACGTAAAATTGAGCTTACTTTGGGCGCACGGACACGTCCACAATACGCTTCTATCGGTTTCTCTCTTCGGTGAGCGGCCCATTGTGAGGGAAGACGAGAGGAGGATTTATGCCTTATCGGCGTGTTGCGGGTGGATTTATAGCTTCGGAGGTTGGTTATGACAAAAGGCAACGCAGAAAACCAATAATCGCCTTATATCATTTTTGCTGCCGATAAATCTATATTTATGTCTTCTGAATATACTAAATCTAACTAACTAACGCACCGTTTGGCAGCATGGCTATTAGAGAGGTTAGGACGTTGATATATTTAACAGTTTCAGAGTGATCAGGGTAGGCAGTAGGAAAAACAGCGTATTAAGTGATAATAAAGATAGGTACCAATAGATGGCACTGATTGCTATTTCATTTTTTTTCCTGTAAAAACACTGCCTAGACACTAACAAAGATACTAACACAAACTAGTTCCTTCAACGCGCACAGAGATCACAGCATACATGCATACTTATTTTGTGTAGTCTAGTGAACACAGAATAATCTACTCTGTTGTTGGCGGCGTTTGGGCATATGTAGTTACTACTTCTTACACGTTATAGTAGGACGGTCGGTGGGGCGCTCGCAGTGGTGTGCTTAGCTGAACTTCGCGCGTATTTTTAAAAGTTCAGATTATTTTTTTGCAATAATTTCTTATTATTTCATCCAACATAATTAGTATTTTAATGCGAGTACGGCAATCCTGCCGTATAGCCAGTGTGTATATTTATATGGAGTGTACGCATCTGCTCATAGGGCCCTAGCACAAAAAATCGATCAATTTTATCGACAATGTCGGTAATTTGGAATCTTTCCCGAGCCCGACTGCAGATCGCCAAAAATTCCAAAATTACCCATATTGTCGAGAAAATCTATGTCAATGTTTAATGCTAGGACCCATTATACCGTCTTGGTGAAAGATCACCATTCAGAATCGAAAACGTTGCTTTTTACAAAAATATTAAATGTACAAATTTATTTTTTAAAATATTACCGCCTCTCAAACTAGGCAAATGCCCGTATAATGGTGTTTTGCATTCTAAATAATTATGATATGAAACATAGCACTGCTCAATAACAATACCAAAAACAATAATAATAAAAAAAGCAACAATTTTCTAGTTAGTTAGAGAATGTCAAGATGGACCACAGTGGACACAGGATAACAGTAAAATCCGACCGGTGATAGGAATAGAAATGAGCAGCACTTCCTCCAGGTACCTACATTTTGAAATAATAAAATAAGCTTGGGACTCTCACTAATTTCTTCGTTCACCCGCTACATGTGTCCAAATAATCTAAGCGAACTTTCTTATCCTTATCCATAACGCTTGCCTCACGCAAATAAACATGTTTTCGGATTACGTAATTTGAAATTCTGACCGACACAGTTTCATCACACAACGTCTCAGAAATTTCAACTCAGAAATTCGTAGTGGTAGAGATACCCTCAGATACTTCCCAAAATTACTTTTCCCCAAATCCTTCTTCCTTCTCACTCATTTCAACCTGATAAAATGCATTGTCCTTCTTGCTCCGGGCATTCACAAACTCTTGTGCCGAATTCGTGTAAACTTCATAAGTCTCAAACACTTGTATAATACAATATTCGTACTTTGTAATCAGACCTATTTTTTTTTGTAAAATATTAAAAGTTAAAACGTTACATGGGTTCGAATCGATAGTTTTATACGAGTATAATGTATAACCATGCTTCAGCTTAATGTAAGCCACTTTAAAGCAAAAATCGCACAAAATTGTAGGGATCTAAAATGAAATTCAACAACTTGTACGAATTTATCAACGTTCAAACACGAATTTGTGTTTTATTCTGTGTGGAATCGATCGCCAAGTTTCAGTGTGAAGACAAGTAAGTTTTTCAACAAGTAATCATCACGATTCCACTATAATAATGATTGGAGGCCTTTTCCACGAATTTTCAGGCCTCTATTATTTTATTTTTCAGCAAATGAATAAACAATGAAAGAGTGTGTGTGATTTTGACACCCATCAACCGATAAAATATTTCAATCGATTTTTCGCGGAGGAATTTTCGGATGTGAACATAATACATGTATCATATGGTTAAATACAGCCTGCAAAGGAAACCCTTTGAGGGGATTGATTTTCTGTCAGTTTCTACGAACGCTGTCTTGCATTATAACAATGGTTGCTTCACGTGTTTTAAAACTCTTCTTCGCCAAAATAATAATACAATACTTTTTGAACTTTTTAAAATACGTATTAATACCTCGACTCCGGAGGTAGGTTTAGCCAGACCCATTGTTTACAAAAAAAAATGCAGTTCATATTTTGTTGAGGCTTATTTTCTTTAATGTAATCTTTTATCAAATATTTACTCACAGTTTGATGTACAAATTAATGAAATCGGACCAGGTGCGAATGGGTTATCAGTAAAATGTGAATAAAAATGATTAAAACGAATTGTCATAAATAATATAATATGTAATAATCCGGTCCGGTTGGTAGCTGGGTGGACAAACGCGTTGGGCGTCGTGGGTTCAACCCCCCTGCTAGCTTAGTCCTTCATCATTGCACAAGCCTTCCACTTATTATGATGGTACTAGAAGTTTTTCAAATATTGTCAGGTTATTCGTAACCTGAGAATTTCGGTCTTTCTTTAAAAACTGTAAAATTAACAAACGAAAACTATTTATAATTATTAAAATTAATTTTAGTGTACTTAAAATCTCATCGTCAGTATTTTTATTATAATTTCCATCGCGGTAGTGGAGTACGTACATTTTTTTAATAAAGTTTTTGAGTATAACAATAATACAAAATTTGAATAATATTTACACCTAAAATCATGACTACGCGTACATCAAAATTAAAACACTTACAAATAGCGTCATTATATCAAAAATGCATATTAATAATCTATGGTAATAATGTGAGAGGGTATTATCAAGAAGAGAAAGTAGTGAAAATGGGTCTTTACGATATTCTTTTAAGGAAGAAAGTGAACACTATTGTGGACATATTGACACCATTCGTTCAACCCACCGAAGAGATAAACTGACAGAAGTGTGATCAATACCAATTTGAAAGCAAACTCATGTCTCAAATTTAAATAAAACATTTCGTTTCCTAGGCCCTAGACAGGTCAAGAAATTGATTATCTGATCAAAAATGAAATTTGGTGTTTGAAAATAATTTTTGATCAGTTTCACACAATAACGAAAAACATCACCTTACATCGGGCGCACTGACACGTCCACATCACACAAATACTTAGATATATTATTATGTCCGTGTGCATGAAAATTTACGAGTGTTTTTTGATTAATTTTAAACCGCGTAGCAAAATTCAACCCAGCCAAATCCCCTCGGGTTTCGAGGGAGAGTGGGCGCTATGAGAAGCTTATCATAATTAGGGTTCCCTTCCGGAAACGAAATTTGCGTACATACACGATTATACATGTGTGCCCAAGTTTTACACAAGGAAACAAGACATGTCCTAGAATTGCGGGTCTAAATTGAGTCAGCAGTTAAATGATTATAACAATTGACCCCAGTTAAGGTTCTGACGGATTCCGGATCCTTATGAGATGTCATGTAATGAAAGCCTCACAAAGCATTTCTATTAACATATAGTTTTTACACCATCAGATATAAACAACTTTGGCTTCAAGATCAAACCTCCAACTAGACATAAACAAATAAGAAAGTTTTCTGTCCCAATTTGCCAACGTGCAATAAATCACGTAAATAACGTAATAGCCGTGAATCAGAAGAGACCACACAATTCCTCAGCTGTCCTTCTAAAAGATATATTTTTATTACGTGATTTGCTTACTTCATAAAATTACTTTATTTCTTTCTACATTGACGATATTCGTTACCGAGATAGGTTGTTGTGTTTTTGTAATTTTATTTAGATGTATGCAAATATTTTTTTCACATATCTAGTAAGAAAAAACATTTTTACATTTCATAATTATAGAACAAAGCATATAATCATAGGTATTTTTTTTTACATATTCAGCACAAAACCTCCAAAAAGTGCCAAGGCTTGAGGCTTCTTTTAAGGCATTTGGAAGACTATCAAAAAGTTTTTGTCCTTTATAAAACACGCTGTTTTGAGTACACACAAGATTCGTTTTGGGAAGCCTAAAATCATGACAACTTCTTGTAGGATAATTGTGAATATTTACATTATATATAATATTATTTTGCAGATATTTAGGGAGCATGTTATTTTTAAGCTTGTAAATCATCGTTAAAGTATTTTGTATTATATTTTGTTTAGGTGTCATCATATTTAAATTTCGTAACATTATTTGAACTCTAGTAAAAATATTACATTTCAAAATCGTCCTCATCCCCCTATTTTGTATAACCTGCAGTTTATTATTTTGGGCTTCGTTACATAAGAATAAAACACTAGAACAATAATTTAAATGCGGAGTTACAATAGAATTGTATACAAGGCGGGTTGTCTTGAGATCCAAGTTCAGCATTCAAAGCACCGATAAATGCAAATATCAATTTATTAAATTGTTCTATAGGTAGGTACTCGCAAGAGTAAGAACTGTTAGATAATTCAAAAACGAAATTTCACTGATAGACTCGCTACGCAAATATACAGTAATATAATATAATATATGTATTTAAAAATAGATTTTAAAATAACAGTGATTTGTTAAAACTTAATACAAAAAGGTTTAAAACAAAACAAAAAAAAAAAAACAAATTTAGTAGATGAAATCACTTCATATGCTTCTTCTTTCTTGTAATTATTTCTGGTTTGGTTTAATTTTTGAAAAATAACCTCCCTAAAAGTAAGCTTTACAAAAATCAACCTGATACCAATACAAATTATAAAGTCCTTATTTTTTTACGGAAATAATAGGGTCTTAAGGGTTAACATCCAAAAATACACCATTTACGGCTTTCTAATACAAACAACACTACAAATGATTCATCTGTTAATTTTATACGGGTAGTTAAGAAAATGTCTAAGGTTTCCAGTCAGTACAATTCTTAAAGAGTAATATTTTAAATGATTTATGAAATGCATAATAGAATTTTAGGTAAAACGTTAAAAAAAACTTCGGCTGGTTTTCAAACTGCACTCTTTACTGACATTTTAGTATGTTTTCATAGAATTTAAAAAAAGTATTTTCACTGGAAACCTTAGACATTTTCCTAACTACCCGTAGAAATTTACAGATAATTTGTAGTATTCCTTGTATTAAAATGTTAGTAAAGTGACGTTTTAGGCTTAACATTTACAATAACTTACCATAAAAAATAAAACATGTGAAAAAATCGTGTCAAATTTAAAACAGTGATACAAATGTTATTAACGTTAACCCCTAAGCTGAAAATCCCAAGACTGTGATCATCTCTACCGGTTTGAAAAAAAAAACAGATGTTCTATTGTGAAACTGTTTGTGACTTAGTATTTTGTTTTATTGCTGACAGGGGCGGTTTTGCAATTACCTTCAAATATATCTTCGAGTGATTTTATTATTTATTTATGATCTTCTGGGAGACGAGTTACAACTGATAGGTTGGATAAATCTGTGGGTATTGTAGTCAGCTTTATTTTTAACAGGTGGCTATTTTTAAATTTACTGTTTAATTTTCCGGTCTTTGTTGCTTTATGTATTTTATGGCAGGTATATTTACATGGGCAGATTGGTGAAATATATTATAATAATAGGTACACATCAGGGAATTACCTTTTGTAGATTTCCCCTTAGACGTCAGAGACAAAATTTCCAGATTATATTTAATTCTAGTATTTTTATGTGTATTGTCAATTTACATAAAACCTTTTGGCTCCTAGGCCCCAAAGAGGCAAATCAAATTGTGTTTTCGTAAATTTACTATTTTAGTCAAGCAAACTAACAAGCATTTTTTTAATGTATTTTTTCTGTGTTTAGGAGGGGGCTTTGAGTGTTAAAATTTTTCTTTTATGTGAATACCGCACAAGAGTCCCAACCGTCTTAAGTCAGTGGGACTATGGCATCCTCAACTAAGGTATGTTGTGAGGCTGAGGACATTGAGAAAGGGAATAAGATGGGGAAGAGGAAGGTTGAAAGTTTCTGGATATTCAAATCTGGTCACCAAACACGGCTAAATCTATTTCAAGTAACGATTTGATGGATATTTAAAAAAAGATATTTTGTTCGTTAGCTCTTCTTTGGCCACCTGCATAAGTAAGTATGTTAAGCCGCAACACAAAAAAAAACTAGTCCGTGCTAAGATGTTGTTAGAAAAAAAATGTTATATCGCTTTGACTTGTTTTAGCAAAAAAGTCCTATATTTAAGAATCATCAATGATTTTTTTTAAGCAATAATTATTTTATTTTAATTTAAAAAACGATTTTTAGTCAGAAGTTTTGCGAGGTAATTGTTTTTACGCGTGACAGCTGTTTCGTATTACGCGTAAAAATAATTACCTAGCAGAACTTTTGACCAAAAATCGTTTTTAAAATTTGAAATAATAATAATTATTGTAAAAAAAAAATAAAAAAACCTAAAAATTAAAATGGAGTTCTACAAAATAAACTTTAAAACAATAAATAAATCATCAAATTTCTTTACGATAGGTGCAAACTATTTTAAAACATAAAAATCGTCAGTGGTTTTACACACTCATCGTTTTTAACTTTTCTTAGAAAGGGAAAACCATTGTTTTAAACCAGAAAGATCATATGCATATTGTCATGAAACTTTTTAAATACACATTTACAGATTTAAAACTTCGACGTTAAAAACCCCTTGTAAATGAACTTCCAATAAACCTAGCTTGTGTATATAATTACATTGGATTTATAAAAGTAGACAAGCTTTTTGTAGCTGTTTTTTTATCGCTACATTCCTTTGAATTCTTGTTGTTTATGTTGCACTCAAGAGTTCATGGTTTATACCTTCTTCTTCTTATGGTGAGTCTTTCATATCGGAGGTTGGGTATTACCAGAGTTTTCTTCACCTTGGGGTGTCAGTCCGGAAGAACTCTCCAAAACTGAATTCGTACCAGTCACCTAGATTGCAAAGCCATGAAACACGGCGTCTTCTTTTGCTACGTTTTCTTAAGAGAACAAGGGAGCAAGTGGATGAGTTTGTGTATTTAAGAAGTATGTTTGCGAGAGATGGAAAGGGCGATAAGAATATCGAAAGGAAGGTGAATGCTGAAAATTCCATTAATGGAGGACTATTGGCGTTAATAATAAATTGTCCAAAAAAAGCGAAGCTAGCAGTCCACAATGGATTGCTTATACCAATCCTGATGTATGGCAGTGAGGCATGAAACTGGCAGAGGAAGGATGAAAGTAAACTGAATGCTGTAGAAATGACATCCCTGAGAGACGTACCATATGTGCGGTAAAACCATGTACCGTATTAAAAATATGGATATCCGAAAAGAATACAAGACTGATGTAAGCCTAATGAATAGGACCAAGAAAGGAACGTTTAGATAGTTTGGACATGTAAAGCGAATAAATAAAGAAGTGTGAAAATAATATATTATGCTGAAAGTGAATGGAAGAAGAAGTCGGGGACGCCCGAAGAAGACATGGCACGATCAATTGAATCAAGTGCTTAAATTGGGCCACGTGAAGAGTCAAAATAAAAGAAGATTGTGTATGAATGTAAACGAAGCAAGGAGTGTATGCCAAGACAGAGTTGTATGGCGGTCCGTCCTCTCTGCCTACCTCTTCAGGAGAAGTGGCGTAATGGTTAGTTAGTTTCTTAAGAATGAAAAATAAACACGGCGGAGAATGCAATAGGAAACTTTGGTTGTATAATAATATATAATTGGTAACCATCTTCAAAACTACATGTAATTAAATTATTTACGAGGAAGAAAGCCTCACAGAATGACGAGATTCACGGTAGTAGATAAAATAAATTGTCTGAGGAACTGAGGAAGGGATAATCTTAGGTTATCCCCATGATATAATATATCCTAATGTACCTACACATTATGTAGGTCACACGGGAAATGATAATGACCGCCGTAGTGTAATGCTGTTTGTAATTGATATGTTTTTAAATTCTATAGCCATTACGAAAGTGTTTTACAGGTGTTATCAAATCATTAATTTTCATTTTAACCTATCTTTTTTATAGTAAAACCCTTGAAGTAACAATATATGGAGGGATAGCTAATTTTTTTTACCCAACCCATCCGAAATTGTAATAAATCACTTTTTCCGAGTTTTTACATCGTACACCATGAGAGAGAAAGAGACAACAAATTTCTTGGATTGCTTCTATATACTGTCGTAATGATCTTAAGCTGGTTATTTTCGCTGGTTAACGGCGGGACTCCGCCCACATTTTTTATTTTGCCACTAAACTTGACACAACTAAACGGTTTTTTAGGTTAGATGCTATATTTTTGTTGATAAAAATACTGTGAAAAAGTGGCTATACGAACACACAAAAACATTATGTCGATATGTGATATGAATGGATGTATAAATACCGTAGCCTTAGTCTTAGCCACGCCCATTTGCGCCGAGTCATGTTAAAATCATCAAAAACAAGTCCAAAACTGACTTCACTGCCTTGGCTTGGGCTGCCTCTTGTATACTCTAAGGTAAAACCAATGGTTTCTTTTCTATCTGTTTTATTTTTATTTAAATTAAGTTTAAAAAAATCCAAACATCATATAAATGTCGCAACTAGTCCCTACTGTCCGAAACCATTGAGACATTGACATTTACAATTGGGGTATGTTTTGCGGCTAAATAAAGTGAAAAGGGAAAAAAATACGGGGAAGAAGAATGTAAGGAATTACTTGGTTAGTCAGTATCTGGTCATTAAACACGGTCATTATTTTTGATTTATGGCAGTTTAATGACAATTTAACTAATGACTGAAAGAAAAAACAATACTTTAAATTTTTTTTAACGATAATTTATCGACTGTATTTTTGTTGTAATAACTACGTAAAGAAGGCATAGTTTTATGGCCTGCGCGGTCGAGTGGTAACACGCTCGACTTCTAATCCAGAGGTCACGGGTTCAACCCCGGGGTGCGCAAATAAATTTTATAAAATTAATATGTGTTATGACACATTTAACTCATATAAAATAATGTATGAAATATTGCAGAGTGATAGATACTCAAAGTATCGCTTTGGTGAAAGACCACCATTCGGAATTGAAACGTTGCTTGAAATGGCTTTAACCGTGTTTGGTGACCAGATTTGAAAAACCAGGTACTTTCCAACCTTCCCCTTCCTCATCTCCTTCCCCTACCCACTACCTTCAGCCTCACAACATACCCCTTTTGAGGATAATAATAGCCAGGTACTTCACAGCCTTCCTCTTACCATATAATTCCCCTCCTCACTACTTTCAACCTCACAACATACCCTAGTTGGGAATATCATAGTCTCAATGGCTCTAGACGGTTTGGAGCAACTGGGGCTCTTGTGCGGTATTCACAAAATAAAATAAAACAAAAGTTTGAAACTAGTAGGTTTTAATCTCAAATAAAATGGAGCATCCAAAGATACGTAATTTGGTCTTTTTCGTTTAAACGAATATGAGTTTTACAGCTGTATAATTTTACAGCTGCTTAATTTTTCGAGGAAGATTTTACAATAACAAAAAAATTCATGGAAGAAAACATATTTCATGGAAGGCCACCTTAAAGCAGTGGAAGCAAAATCGCCGATGAATAAAATTTTACGTAAAAATTATCGACATGTACTTATTTCGGTAAGGAGAACTTGAACGAACGAGAAATTGTGTAGGGGAATTTTAAAGACGTTTATTGACAGTTTTCGTCATGCAAATTTAATTTAGTACACGGCGAGCAATTGCCATCTGGCAATTTATTTCCATTTCAATCAGTAAAACGTGTATACTCGTACATGCACAGCTCACAGTTTCATGTTATGGCGAAATGCTGTCGGTAATATCAGATATGCATTCGTGCCGAAGAAATAAAGCTTGATTTCAAAGATTTATGGCAAATAAAAGGGTTTTTCCTGGATATTGCTCTTTACAGAATATAAATAAGCGCTTTCTTCCGGCATGCCATTTTTTAAAACAGAATTTATAATTGGCATATTTCAAAAAGGGTTGTTTTGAATAGCATCACATTAGAAGCCCTTTTTGGAGTTGAGTTTAATTTTCATAATAATAATAATAATTGGCTAATTTAAATAGCGCCAGCGCTGTGAAATGTTTCCTCAAGGGCGCTTTACAGAACTTAAAAACTACGACTAAATTTACCATAAAACTATCGAAATACTTAAATCTATATATATAGCCAGAATTACCATGTTGATATTTACACATTTCGCAGGCTGTGAAATTTAGCTAGCCTAGCTTTGCAAATTAGGGCAATTCTGTTATTTGTGGATATGATTTTCTAAAGAGATGAGCTTTGAGTCTAGCTCTGAACTCTGTCGAGTCTTTTATCATTCTCAGATCATGTGGTAGTCTATTCCAAGCTTTAATTTGCATAATTATTTATTTATGTAATTGCATATGCTCTTATATGATTTTTGTCATTTTATGTTCTTTTTTTAATTTCTTTTTTCTCTTTTATTGTTTTTCATTTAACTCATATGTATTATTATTTAAATGGCAGAGAGAGTATTGCACCCACCGCTGTGTTCCGCTGAAGTAAAATGCTTTTATTATGATTGTTATTACTATTAAGACCTGACACTCCTGCAGCTCACTCTCCGAACTAAGTGTTGGTGTCCGCTTTGATTTCTTCAAGTTTTCGATGACATTGCCGATTTAAGGATCGACTGTCGTAAATTGAAATATTTAGGAATACACAGTTCCGATAAATAAGCCAGCAGCCATTCCGTTAATTGAATTAAATACTGTCCAGTAAAGTTTGAGCTTGGTTCTTTCGAGGCATTTAAGTCTGTTAAGATTTAATTACCATACTATGACACTAAATTAAAACTGAACACAGCTTTAAAATCTAAGCGTTAAAGTGCATTTTTCAGGCCTTTATAGTGAGAGAGGGTGCAATATGTAGGGAAAAATAGTTAAGAATGAGTTATTTTCGTTATCGAATTTTGACAATATCTAGAAATTTCACGGTATGAGTGGATATACACAGTGGTGTATATTATAAAATCAATTATATCATCATTAAAACAGTAGACACAGTTTGAAATAAACTAAATGAAATTGTATTTTCGTAGTGATGGTTCTGCACTTTTACCTGTTGTCGTATATTGGTAAAACAACCCATAATGTCAATGTGAGAATCAAATAACCACGGTTTTCAGAATTTGCCAATTATCTTAAGATCATACCCTAAATAAAAACACCGGAGCTCATATTCTTCATAAAAATAGTCACGGCTACAGATTAAATAGTTTAGAAGCACTAGAAATAAAACAGTTAGAATTAGTAGTCATATTTTTAATAATCAGTTAAATTTGTCTAGTAGTCCAATATTAAGTATATTTCCTGTAAACTCGTAAAAAAATCTCATTTTTCTAATATTACCTTCTCAGTTGTCGTTTTGCCTCTTTCATTTCATATTGTCTGTCTCTTTCTCTCTGTCTCTTTGTTATAATTTTAAATGTTATTTAATTGTTTTCTCATAGTTCCCTTATTTTATCTTATATTGTGTTCTCCCTTTGTATGTATATAAATAACCGCACACTACATTTTTTTTGTTTGGTTTAATTTCGTACTCTGATGATCCTTAGGCTAAGCAAAACCGGTCGGTCAGAAAAAATAAAATAAAATCTGTGGTCTTATACAAAGTTATTATTTCATTTTCATTAAATGAAATTAATTAAACAATTTAAAATGGAAATTGATTTCACGTGAATTTAATTTTGATAAATCAATTTTTTTCCAAGCAAAATAATGTTTAAAAATAGTTTTTGAATGCCTCGTTGAATTATTTGAAAGAAATTCATACAAGATTTTCAGTGAAACTACTTTGCATTGTCCGGACTAAGCACAGTACTTATAACTATTGGAAAAATCGTGTGCGCTGTTTACGAATGATAAAATCACTGAAAAATATTATGTCAGCGTGTTTTATGGGCCAGCTTAGTGTCTCCACAAAAGAAATTCGTATTTTTCCACGACGGTAAGTGAAAATCAATTCTTGTACAAACATCAGCGGGCAATAAAAGATTCAAGCTATGAGGTCAACCGAATTTAAAACGTTGTATTTTCCTGTGACTGTAATAAGTAATGGGCAAACATAAAAATGTCACTTTGATTGTATTTTCTAATTGAAAATAGCAAATATAAAATCAAATTGGCTACAAGTAGAACAGTAGTGTTGATGTTTAACCAAAACTCAACTCTATATTTCAAAATACAAAACACACTTTTGATTCTTATATCCGCAATACACTTAATTCATTAACCAAATGCACACCTTGCATACACGTCTTATATTTTATTACTCAAAGTCTTGTATACGTCGGTAGAGATACAATTAAATAATAAAATCTGGGTTTATTTCACGTACGGTGTATCGTGCTAACTATTATTATTTGATTTGATTTTTTCCAGATGTTTTTATTTTTTGTAACCCGGGAGCTCGGATGGGAAGTTCTTATGCATCCACCCTATAGTCCGAACCTGGCACCAAGTAACTACCACCTGTTCCTATCTATGGCCAACGCGCTTGGGGGTACAAATTTGGCCTCAACAGAGGCCTGTGAAAATTGGTTGTCTGAGTTTTTTGCCAATAGGGACAAGGGCTTCTACGAGAAGGGCATCATGAAGTTAGATTCTCATTGACAACAAGTTATCGAACAGAACAGTGTATATTCGACTTAAATCGGATGATTTTGTAATACTTTTTATAAAGCATTGAAATAAAGCGAAAAATACGAAATTACTTTTTCCCCAACCTAAGATTTATCACTCTCACCGTTATATACTACTTTTGTAATTTAAATTCAACCAAACTGTTATATTTGTTTACCAAAACAAAGAGACATCCCTATCATGGCGGGGGAAATAAAATTATTGCAACAACATTATTTTCCATGGAAAAAAAAGTTTGAGGTAGAAGCTTTAATGTTTCGAAATAAGGAATGTAAGTTATAATTATCTATAAATAAATTTTCTTTCTGCTACCTATCTAATAAATTACCCACTCATTATGAATTTTGACAGACATTATTCAATATTTGAAATGGGTGGATTAAAGAAAAAATATTGTAACGACTTTATTTTCCATGGAAAAAATAAGTTTACGTATAAAGCTTTAATGTTTCGAAATAAGGGATGCAAGTTATAATTATCTATAAATAAATTTCCTTTCTGATACTTATCTATTAAAGTACCCACCCATTATGAATTTTAGCAGACATTATTCAATATTTGTAATGGTGGATTAAAGCGCGAGTGTTAAGACGTTCGACTACGAATTTAAAGGTCGCAGGTTCAAATCCGGCGGAAGCCAAAACTTTTATTTAATTAATATGTGTCAAAACACATTAAATTCGTATTAAAACAATAAAAAGTATATTTGAGGCATGCTCCAGAGTGGTAGATACTCGAAGTATTGCCCTGGTGAAAGACCACCATTCAGAATCGAAACGTTGCTTGAAATGGCTTTAAGCGTGTTTGGTGACTAGATCTGAATAGTCAGGTACTTCCAAACCTTCCTCTTCCCAATCTCCTTCTCCTCCCCACTGCCTTCAGCCTCACAACATACCCTATTTTGGGGATGCCATAGTCTCACTGGCTCTAGACGGTTGGGAGCAGTTGAGACTTGTGCGGTATTCATATAAAACAAAACAGCAACTATTATTTGATTCATAAAAAAAATAATATATAGTATATTTGTGACACGTTCCATGGTGTTATATACTCTTAGTATCACCCTGGTGAAAGACCACCATTCAGAATCAAAACGTTGCTTGAAATACCTTTAGACGTATTTAGTGATCAGAATAGTCAAGTACTTCTCAGCCTTGCTCTTCTCCATCTCTTTCCATTCCCACTGCTTTCAGCCTCACAACATACAAAACTTGGGGATGCCTTAGTCTTACTGGTTCTAGACGGTTGGGAGCATTTGGAACTCTTGTGCGGTATTCACTATAAAAAAATTTAGGGCGGGATGTCAAAGATTTTCTCAACTGAAGAACATTAGTAAGTGACCAGCAGTGGTGTGTACAGATTTTTTGATCAGAGTATGCAGTGGGAAAAACAGCAGATGAATTGATAATAAAGTTAGGGACCAACAGATGTCACTGATTTTTATTGTATTTGTTCTGTAAAAGCACTGCCTATACGTTGACAGAGATACTAACACCAACTAGCTCCTTCAACGATCACTCAGGTCACACAAAGGGATTGCTTTCTACGAAAATATAATATATTTACGTAATGTTCCACATGAAGCCCGTAAAAGCGAAACTGGTTTACATAACTGGCATTTGAAAAGAAACGATCACTTAACTAGAATGCTGGCAGTTTGCAGTATCGATTCGACTGCTCATATTAACTTGGCCACTTTGTTTGATCGCAGTATACGCGGTTAACTGTAAATTGAAGTACGGTTTTGGTCGAGCATTATTCCGGTTTAATTTTCCTCGTGGTCTTCTAACTCCGAAATAGATTGATCCAGCAACTCAAACACCTTCTCTATCTGCATTTAATGTTAATTTCATGTTAGTTATGTCTTATTTAATGGCGAAAATACGAAGCTTTGCCAGATAATAATGATTTGAGTTCGTGTATTTAGGAAGTATGTTTACGAAAGAAGGAAAGGCTGATAAGGATATTGAAAGAAGGGTGAGTGCAGGAAACTCCATTAATGGAGGACTGATCGCTGTTGGCGCAAATAAGAAATTGTCCAAAGAAGCGAAGATAGCAGTACACAATCGAGTGCTTATACCAACCCTGATGTATGACAGTGAGGCATGGAACTGGCAGAGGAAGGATGAAAGTAGATTGAATGCTCTGAAGATGAGATCCCTGTGACGTATGTGCGGTAAAACCATGTATGACCGTATTAAAAATGTGCATATTCAGAAAGAATAAAAGGCTGATGTGATCGTTATGAATATGATCAAGAAAGGGACGCTCAGATGGTTTACGCATTTAGAGCAAATGAACGAAGAAAGAAGTGTGAAAAGAATATATGATGCAAAAGTGAATGGAAGAAGAAGTCGAGGACGCCCGAAAAAGACATGGCACGATCAAGTAAATCAAATACTTGAATCGGGCCATATGAAGAGTCAGAATAACAGAAGAGTATGTATGAGACCATGTATGAATGTGAATGAAGCAAGGAGTGTGTGTCAAGACATAATTGTATGGCGGTCCGTCCTCTCTGCCTACTCCTGCGGTGAAACGACGTGATGGTTAGTTAGTTATACTTGTTCACAGCCTGCAACATGTGAAAATATCAACAAGGTAATTTAAGCTGTAGATTTAGGTATTTCAATAGTTTAATGGTAAATTTAGCCATAGCTTTCAAGTTTTAAGTTAGTTAGTTAATAAAGGTAAATATTCATAAAATCGAAAAAAATTTTTTTTAACAATCGTGTCAATTTAATCGTGGCGAAATAATAACCGGCACAAAGACTTCAGCCGATGGTCCCAGGTTTGATTCCCTATCAACCGTAAATATAAGAGTTTGGCTGAGGTATTATGTTTCTAGTATCCTTAAAATCTCTACGGCTAGAAGATAAAAAAGAATGGGGAGACCTTCACCCAGCATTTGAATGAGTATGTTTGATAAAAAAACAGTATTTAATTTCGATAAATATATAATGTCATTACATCAAGCCACTTATTCGTACGTACATGATATAACAACTGAAAAGAAAATCCTCTGAGATCGGCTGGTAACTGCTCATACATTATGTATGCAAAAAATAATAACATGAGTTTATATGAAACCAGGTGTTTTGTTGAAACTTAAGTAAAAATATGATTACTGTCGATAAAAATCTTTAATACATTTGATTTCTTAGAACTTGAGATATGAGAAAGTATCGTGAATTCTTTTGAAAACATCTCGAAGGAAATACAAGTATACATAGCCTGTTCAAAAGAAAAGGTGAATTTTGAATTTTCGCAGGCTGTGTACATTCGATTATTATTTTTTTCGAAAGTAAAAAATCGAAGAACACACAAAAACGTGAGTAACCTTTCCAGTTGTCAAAAACAAACCACTAATCCAAAATGGCTGATAATGCTAACATATGATAAACATATGTGTACCAACATAACAAAAAAAATCGATAATCGAATGGACACAGCCCGCGAAAATTTGAAATCACCTTTTCTTTTGAACAGGCTATGTATTTATCGAAATTAAATACTGTTTATTATCAAAAATACTCATTCAAATGCTATAAAATGTCATTACATCAAGCCATTTATTCGTAAGTACACCATATAATAACTGAAAAAAAATTCTCTGGGATTGGCGGTTTAGTGCTTATACATTGTATATGCAAAAAAATAATAACACGAGTTAATATGAAACCAGGCGCTTTATTGAAACGTTAGTAAAAATGTGATTACTGTCGATAAAAAAACTAATACATTTGATTTCTTAGAACTTGAGATATGAGAAAGTACCTTGAATTCTTTTGAAAACATCTCGAAGAAAATACAAGTATGACTGTCGGAACGTCTGCATATGTCTGAACACGTCTATACACGTCTTGGAAAATTCTCAGACGCGACGCACTGCATAAAAGAATGTGACGTCACTCCGTACAGTACAAATATTTTCAAGAGCGCAGATTGTGAAAGGGTGAATGGTATTGGACCAATCGAATAATGCAAATCGTATCTGGAGAGCACTCGACAGTGTTAAAGGTTGAAATTCTCGGAGTATATAAATAGAGGAAAATTTTGTTCTGTTTTTGTTCGTTTTCCACGAAATTGGTTCTCGGAAAAGAGCAATTTCATTTCCACGGTTATCAAAAAAAAACTAATACCTTTTCTAAAATAGTATGTAGTCGCAGAAAACTAATGTTTTTTTTTCTCTGAAATAAAAAAATTACTAAATTTTTTACTTTATTCAAGGCAAAAGGGCTTAAGCGATACTTTGGTCGAAAATGAATTTTGTCGAGTTGAATATAGTTGAATTCGACGGCCTCCATGGTCAAGTGGTAAGACGCTCGACTACGAATCCAAAGGTCGCGGGTTCAAACCCGGCGTCCGCCAATTACTTTTATTGATTAATATGTGTCATAACACATCTAATTCATATAAAAAAAAAAAGTGTATTTACGGCACGTTCCAGAGTGGTAGATACTCTATGTATCGCCCTGGTGAAAGACTACCATTCAGAATCGAAACGTTGCTTGAAATGGCTTTAGTCGTCTTTGGTGATCAGATCTGAATAGCCAGGTACTTACCAACCTTCCTCTTCCCAATCTCCTTCCCCCCCACTACCTTCAGTCTCACAACATACCCCTTTTGGGGATGTCATAGTCTCACTGGCTCTAGACGGTTTGGAGCAGTTGAGACTCTTGTGCGGTATTCATATTAAAAAAAATATATATATGTAAAGTTTTTTTTCTGCTCTGATTCTCGTTTGATTCTGAAGACTTTTGTGGCCTTTCCTGCCTTCTAAAATATATTTACCATTTGGGAGAAGGCTTGACTCAAGCGACACAAGTTTGGGACTCTTTTAAGCTTTTTGTCAACTCAGTGAAAGTATTGAGTTAACTTTTTTTTCCAAAATCCATCATTTACATGGTACTAAAAGACTTGTGAATTTTATATTAAAACAAACAAAAAACTTTAATATGGTCTGATATACACTTCCCAGAATGGCGCTTCAGCCCTTTTGCCTTTCCGGCGACAATATATTTTGACAACGTTAATGTCGATTTTTGAATAAAATTTTGTAGCTGCAATCCCTTCATTTTATCCGGTATTACAGCAAAACTATCGGACAAAGATTTACTCGTAGACAGATATAGCATACTCTAACACTAACTTCCGAAAGCCGAATTCTCGAACGAACCGAATGGTAAAATTATCGATAGTTAGGTTCCCGAAAGTCGATATCCCGATATTCAGAGTACCGAAATACAATCTTTCAGAAAGCTACAGTCCTGAATGATTGAAAAAATAACTCAACAAATTAGCTTAAGTGAACCTCACCTAATCACGTTTCAAGTTCGGTTTCCAATATGGCCTAACGCCATTTTCAGATCAGGCAAAAACCATGATTTTTTCGGCTTTCGAGATGTGCCTAAGAATTTTATCTGGCTGTCAAAATAATACACGATTTTTCCGAGGGTTGTTTACTGTTTTCCGCCCTGTTTGGCCTTTCAACGATAGCACATAACAAAAACTATTACTCCATAAAAAGGGTTGTCAAATAAATTCCTGTCATAAAGTTAATTTATTTTTCTTGTAAGTTAGCACATCAAACAGACTCTCGCTGGCTGGAACCAGGAGTAATATCGCTAACCATTATGCGGAATGTTTGTTAAGTGGTATTTGGCTTTAACCTTTCAAGTGTATTTTCAGCTATTGATTCAGAAAGTAGTAGGAGTAGAAGGGAAAGCAAATTACTTATCAAGGCTATTCATAAGAACATATGTATTTTTTAAGTCTATGCATATTGATGAGTTTATTCTGAGTAGCGACGAAATATTGAAGAGACGAAGGAATTTTTAAATAGCTGAAAAGTAAGTATATACTAGAGTAGAATTAAACACATTGATATTTTTACATAAAATAAATAATAATAATAATATTTGGATAACTTGTATAGAGCCGTTTTTGTGAAAAATCACCTCAAGGGCGCTGTACAAATCTTAATTTTTATTTAATATTAATTCTTAGTTTATATAAATATACAGCAACATACTTAACTGGCAGGTCACTTCTGGCAGGAAACAATCACTATGTCATAATAACTTAAAATTAAGCTGATTCACACATTTATTTTTTAATAGACCAGTATATTTATTTTTTTAAATTTTTTAGGGCATGAGAGCAAATTTAAAATATCGGAGGAATTTTTTCATTCTTCGTAGTATGGAACAGATAATGGTGAAAATCTTCTAATTGATTTAAGGAATGAGAGAAAAGTTTTCTTGGCTGCAACAGAAATTCTATTGGGCTTGTTAAATCTTGATTATGGATATGATTTTCTGAACAAATGGGTTTTGAGTTTAGCTCTAAACTCTGTCGAGTCTTTTATTACTCTAAGATCATGTGATAGTCCATTTCAGGCTTTAGGACCTGATGCTCCGAAGGCGCGCTCTCCAAACTTAGTGTCTGGTGTGCGCTTTGGTTCCTTCATCCTTCCGATATCCGATGACATTGCCGATCTAAGGGTTGACTATCGCGAATTGGAATTTTCAGGAATACATAATTCCGATAAATTAGCCGGAGCCATTACGTTAATTGATTTGAATGCCATCCAGCAAAGCTTAAGCTGGATTCTTTCGGGACATTTAAACCAGTGAAGATTTTTGGGGTGCTCGGAGATATGGGAATACTTTGATACGCGATAAATCTTACCGCGGCGTTGAAGACTAGTTGTAGTTTGTTAATTTGATATTTAGGAAGACTAGCGTATATTCCGTTGCAGTAATCTAAACGCGAAACGACTTATGAGTTTACAAGTAATTTGGTTGCCTCTGTTGGCAAGTTTCTTTGCACTGATTTTATCTCTCTCAATTGAAAGAACCCTGTGCTCACAGTCCTGTTAATTTGAGATTTAAGCGAGAAATCAGCGTCCAGCTTAAATCAACAACCAAATCAACACCCAAAAGTTTGATAGATGTCTTTGGAATAATGTCACTTCCTGAGACAGCTATTGGGGAGTTATCGATGTTATGCTGAAGTCTGCTTGTGGCGGTCCAGAGAAACTCTGTCTTTGAAGGGTTCAATTTCAGTCTATTTGAGGTCATTCAGAGAGTGATCGCTTCTAGACACAGTCATGCGAAAAACAACTTGTTACCAAAATATTTTTTGACAAAACTATCTACAATGTTGGTATTCACAAACATAATACATGGATATTGAAATAAATAAGACCACCAAAAAATAATAAAGCCAACAAACAAAATAGCTAACATAAATGGATGAAATCTTATAATGCGCTGCAATCAAATTTATGCCAATCAACAAATTCAAAATAGCCTGTAAGAAATATTTACAAACACATATAAATCAAAATAATAAGTAGCATATAGGTTTAAATATTATTAAAGTCAAAAATAAAATAAATAATTAGATACTTTGTAAACTTTAATGTACAAGTAACCAATGTAAAATAAATAAAATAAAAACTAAAGAAAGAGCAAAAAGTAATTATCGGTATGTGTAGAGATTGGAAAATTTGAATAGAAGAGAAAAAAATGTATTTCCCTTATTTTTACTTTCCTCCTTTTTTCGACATCACCTGTCGAATATATATTTTGATAAACACTGAGCGTCTTTAGGGTTTTTATTTCTAGGTAGTATTATCCAATTCGTCAACGAAAGGAATGTGTATTTTGTAAAAACTACCCATATCCGAACTAGCGCCTCGTGGATCACACCCACTGGATCTCTGTCCACATCGTTGCTCTATCACTGGAATCGCAGCATATTGTTTACCAACCGGATATTTGGTCCTTCGAGCCGGATAATTCTACAGTACAAATTGTGTGGCTGCAGTATTGGAGGAAGTGGAGAATAAAGCAACAAAAGAAGGGTGAAAACCTGCCGATAAGGAAAAGAAAGGAAAACGGGCTATTTTCAGCAACGTTTCAAACATGAATGGTGGTATTTTTATCAGGGTGTTACATAGAATATGTTAATTTTGCAGTACGATATTTTAAGTGCGTGGCTGATAAACTAACTAGGTAGGTAGTGCAAAAGTAAGATGTTTAATGACAACCTTATGAGACTCTAGAATCGAGACAGATTCATTAAAGTTCTTCAAACAATGATCAAAAAAATAATTAAATGAAAAAAAAAACTTTGTATAAGACTATAGATTTTATTTTATATTTTATGACCGACCAGTTTCACTTAGCATAAGCATCATCAGGGTATAACATTAAACATAATAAAAAATACGAAGTGTGCCGATATATATTTATATATTTTGTTGTATACGAGTATATGTCAAACCACAAAGTAATTGCTCTCTACGAAAATATAATGATTAAATAATGTATTTTTTATTAAGTTACCCAAGATTAATAGTAGAGTTGTTTTCACTAATCTATAGCTTGTGTTGAAAAGGGAATTAGTCGATACCCGATGTGAGTATTGAATTCGATCCATCTGGCTGCTAGTCGAGCGTCCTATACATCGGGCTATCAATCATCTCCTTTGTTTGCTTGACTTGTACTGTGGATGTGCCGTATAAAATCGGTTATTCATTATAAATTCCACCGTATTTCATCAGGGATCGAAGATCGTGAAATATCCCGATGGTGGAATTCTTTTGAGTATTCCGAGTGAGCAATAAGCTTTTTCATCATACGAGTGAAGATAAAAGAAAATAGTACAGATACAGGCTGGTAGAAATAAGCTCGGAAAACGACAATAATAAAATTCCGTATGAGAAAATTTGGGTCGCTCTTTCTTCATATTCTAAGTATCGAGCCAAAGTTGTTACTATTGTACTTGGGATCGATTTTCGCGGTCATCCATAATTGATTTAAGTGCTCACAAGCCGTTACAATGTTTTCAGTGAGGTATATCGTGTGTTAGTAGGTTCTCGCGGTAAGTTGTCTAACTATCATTTGATAAATGTAATGGCTTGTCTTTCTTTAAAATGACAATTGAACTATTTCTTAGTATTTAATTCCCCTAATTGCACAGACTTTAATGAATAATAAAGGCGAACAATGAAAACGCTGAAAATAATAGATAAAATTGGAAATATTACGCCAAGGAACAACCCTTATACCAAGTCATTAGATATAATATTCACTTTCATTAAAAAAAACATTATAAATACAAATATAGATTGATGGGAAACCCCTGAGATATTAATTTGTTTTTATTTATTAAGAGCTCTATTTATAAACATGCATGCATCTATTTTGTCTTTACATATCTGACAAATCCCTAGATTTAAACCATTCAGAATTGAAACGTTGCTTGAATTGTTTGGTAACCAGATCTGAATAGCCAGGTACTTCCCAACCTTCCTCTTTCCCATCTCCTTCCCATCTCCATTACCCTCAACCTCACAACATACCACATTTGGGTATGCCATAGTCTAACTGGCCCTTGACGATTGGCCTGTTTTCAGGCACACAGATACACCCACACCATATTCCTATCGGTTTAATCTTCAGTCTTAATTTACGAAAAAACACTATCGATCGGTTCGGTAGTCGAGTAGACAAATGCGTCGGGTTCCCACCTAGGCGTCACGTCGTGGGTTCAATTCCTCTGATAGCCAAGTCCTCCATCATTGCAGAAGAAAAAAAACCGCTTATTATAATAGTAGTCATTCGTTACCCGGGAATGTTTGTCTTCATTAAAAATAAATTAACGCGAACACGCGGTACCTACGCAGATTTATTAACGTATGTAAACACCTGCACAAAACACCTGTATTTTATTACGGTAGATTAATTTCGCCATTTCCGTATTAACACATTTTGAATATTTAGCAGAATTAATGACACGGAGGAAGTTCCATACAGCCAGAGAGACGTGATGTAGTGAAAGCGCCGCCAGGACGGCGAGCGGCGCTCTCAGTCGTACTTCCGTTTCCTGCGACCGACGGTTTTGGCGGCAAGGATTTACGGCCCTTGAATTCAGAACACGCTGAGAGTAAATGTTCAGTTTAAATCTTTCGGAAGGTGCCTAACCAAACGTGACTGATTGATTTAAAAATTAAAAATGCGTCCAGAATTTTTGTTTTTTCAACTGTTAAATCGTGGTGGAACTCAATTTTAATGATTATTAAAACAAAAATTTAAGCTTTAAACACTTTAAACACCTTTTGTCAAATCCAAACAATAGTATACCCTTAGGTAGGGAAACTCCCCATGTTAATGACATCAACAATAATTACAATTTATCAGAAAAACCTAATGGGGACATTGGTAGTTAAAAATAAAAATAATAATAACATTAAACATGATATAAATAGTCCGTCTGTATGTGGCTTCTCCACAGTTTGATAATGCCCTCAGAAGGCGAAACAGCTGTCACGCGTAAAAATAATTACATCGCAGAGCTTTTAACTAAAAACTGTTTTTAAAAATGAAAATAATAATAATTATTGTTTAAAATAAAATTAAAAAACCTAAAAAAAAAAAAAAAAAAATTAAGCTTTTTTTATTCATACTGTTGGTTTTATTTGGACCGGACCAGTTTAAACCTGTTACGGTCATCTTCAGATTCGTATATTTATTGCTTCGACTACGATATTTATACGTTTGGGGGTGTGAGGGGTGCATAACAAAGATTTTATGTAGATTTTCCACGATTCCCTTTTTTTTTAAAGAAAGATAAACATTCCCGGGTTGCGAATAACCTGACAATATTTGAAAAACTTCTATTGCTATCATAATAAGCGGAAGATGTGGACTTAGCTAGCAGAGGAATTGAACTCACGACGCAAGGGTGGGAATCCGACGCGTTTATTCACTCAGCTACCAACCGGTCAAACATATTTTTTTCTTTTAAATAAAAAATAATTTTGTTTTAAGCCACTTTATTTATACACATATAACAATTTGACCGGTTTCGGTTAAACTTAACCTTCTTCAGGAACGTATATATATAAACTGATTTATATATAAATTGAGTTTATAAATATACGTTCCTGAAGAAGGTTAAGTTTAACCGAAACCGGTCGAATTGTTATATGTGTATAAATAAAGTGGCTTAAAACAAAAATTATTTTTTTATTTAAATTATAATGTCAAGCTACAAAGTGATTGCTTCCTTCGATATATTTTTTTCTGATTTTTTTGCCCATTCACTTGCTCGTGACCTTCACAAAAAGCTTACCATTAGTACAGTTATGACTTATACACACTCAAAATAAGTGAGTACAACTTGTTGTTGAGTTTGTCAGCCCATTTTAGTCTTAGATATATGTACATCGAAAAAAAAACCTTCGATTCTTTGAGTCCTTGACAGTAGAAAAACAATCCGGTCCACAGATTTTCTGCTACAGCTGGGTTGGTTGTGTTTATTTTAATAGTATTTCAATGGAAGTTGCTTTGAAAAACCAGCATTGTTTTCTTACACAACTATACACATTTGGAAGACGTTTCACGTTGTTTTAGAAACTCGAAGTATCATCAAAGTGGTAGATAAGTAAGTATCGCCCTGGTGGAATACAACCATTCAGAATCGAACCATAGAGTTTTTTTGTAAAAATCGTTGCCGGTCACGAAAAACCGGAAATTATTTTAATTCCTCCTGCTGCCATCATTATAAGCGGAAAATGTTTTTTGTGTAATGATGGAGGACTTAGCTAGTAAAAGATCAAACCCGCGATGCTTTGGTGGGAACCTGATATTTTGGTCCACTCTAACTACCACTTTTTCCTTTTCTCCTCGTACAAATGTGACTCTTCAATACAATTTAACGTCATACTCTTTGTTGGATTTCAAATTGATGATTTGTTGGGTTATTACCTTCACGTTTTTCACCCAAGTCCCTACCTACCCAACCATTTTTCCGTATCGAATTTTGTATTTAACAACACCGTGTTCGAAACAGTTGACAATCGAACAGAAGAGTTTGAATGTGAGAAAATGTAGTTGCTAGTTCGTTGGTTTGTTGTTGAAAACTAAATTAAGTGTGGTGTTTTTTTAATTGTTTCGGTAGCAATATTGTGCAAGAAGAGCCAAGAACTTCAACTTCATTGGTGAGTGAATGGTTTCCTATTTTTCCTTCCTTAATTCCATAATTCTCTCCACAATCAATAATTAGACACTTTCATCAAGTAGTATAGTTTATTTAATAGTCCACTATTTTTCAAAATCATCAGAAGCTGGAAACATATTCGGTGTTTCATCGCAACTTCAGATCCAAATACAATCTTGCAAATACGATCGGCACAACATCCCAGAGATGAAATAGCCCCCGAGGGACTACGTGGAGTAAATACACCAAAAAGTACCTACACACAATAGAACTGCTGATGCGATCCTTGAAAACTTATTGCAAATGTAAAGTTCAACTGCATTTTTATCAGCTGAGTATAAGTTGGTAGGTACTGGTTCTAAGTGCAAATAAAACGTGCATTCCCAGCGGATGCCAATCCTAACCTCATTACGAGTATATTGGCAATGTTCAGAGTCCTGAGAACGCTCGATATCGTATCAATGAGTGTACATTGTGTGGAATGGTATTCCAGTCCAAGCGGAATCGACAGAATACGGAAGTGTATATTTGTACACTGTACACTTGTACAGTCGCCCAGTTGAATATCGTGTCGAATGACTGTATACACAAATGATATTACAACGCCCCAATATCATGTCAACACAATACCTAGTGTGAAATGAAATTATTATCAATTGAATTAGAGATCGATTCTCATCCCCCAAGAGGGTCACGATCAGGTATATGGGGGGGTCGTAATCTGTCAAAAAATAAGTCACGTACACGAAAAATCTTTTTATTAAATAATGTATTTCGAGATACCTACTTCCTAATAAACTAATAAATAAAGATATGTTAATTATTTCATTAATGGTATGGTCAAGTTGGTTGAACACACATAGGTGAATTATTTTCACCTGATAATAGACGATTTCTGTATTTAGTTTTTAAAGCGACCATAGACGAGAAACCTTTTTTGCAGAAGTAAGAAGTGGTAAATGGTATTCGTGGCAAGTGTAAACCCATTATTTTTCAAGTTAGTAATGTAAAACTTTGGTCGTAAGGCTTTATCGGAGGTTGGCTATCTTGTGAGCAATCTGCGCCCTGCATGATACACCCCGATATAACTCTGCGAAACTGCACTCGCATCAGTCACGTAGATTAAGCAGTCATGAAATGCGGCGTCTTTCCCTGTTACGTAGAGTCACGTGGAGTAACCGTGCGCGGAGTGTAAGTGTGCGCACCGAAGATTTCAGTAAGTTCGTGTTTCTTAAATATATGACGCTTTGGGTTGCCTTGAAGCAGGTTATGTGTATAGTGATCGCTACATTCAATAATGGGTAAGTGTATGCGGTGAAAACTAACACACTACGAAATGCACATGCACCCCGCATGTGGGTCAAGTGTGCGCAATCGACATGCATGTGAACTTTTTTATTTGTGAAATTGAAAGGTATTTGTGTTTTTTTGATACCTTGGTAATCAATCTTATTAGTACATAAAAAAATGTCAATAGTGTTTTAAAATAAAAATCCTACTGTCAAAAGTTTTAGTTACCCCACGTGACTCTTTATCGTAAATATTCCCTTCGGATAATCGAATTGGCAATTTTGTATTTTTCGCTCTTCATAATATGAACGAGATTTTGTAGTTTTCTTCTTTTTAGTGAAATTTAATTGGTCCATTCTATAAATAACAGAAAATAGATTACTTCATCTTTCCGGGGTATTTTAAGAATGCGTCTTTGTTTTTATATTTCAAAGGCTTCAATTTCCCGTGTAAGTGCTTGGTTAAGTGTCCAAAATTCAATGGCGTACAAAAATATTTTATTGAACTAAATAAATTTAGCGCTTCCATGTTGCCCTCGCTGCACCCTTTTTACGTTTCGGGCCACCACCGCCCCCCCTAGATCTCTCCAATGCCCCTCGGGGAGGGAAATATCGCCCACTTTGGGAATCACTTATAAAGACCAAGGAACTAAATTAAGTCAGTTACCTAAACTCATTGGAATCTCACTTGTACCAGAAAGCCTATCTGGTTTATTTGATACTAATGGTTTTAATGATTTCACGGCGATTAGGTCAGTAGCTTGTAGCAACTGGCTTTCTAATCATTATTTATTCTGAGTCTTAATTATAAAAGTTTCCATTTAATATATTAATAAACATAATTACAAAATACAACATCATATTTCAGAAAGTTTTGACGATTAGGAGATACTCGTGTGATACGTGGATACTTTAAAGAAGTGTGCCGAGTAGATAATATCAATTAAGTTATAATGATTTATGAAATGATTTTTATAAATGTAGAGAATAAAACACACTTTGTGTGTAGTGCTAATTAGCGCCTGAGAACAAACATTGTCTAGTGAGATAGGCAACTTATGTATTATGCACATTGAAAAATATAATTAAAAATCGCCCGAGTTGCCGGCAATGAAAACAGCAGTTTATGTAAAGTAAACTTTAGTTTAGTTTAGCTAGCAGTCCACAATAGAGTGCTTCCAACCCTGATGTACGGCAGTGAGGCATGAAACTGGCAGAGGAAGGATGAAAGTAGACTGAATGCTCTGGAAATGAGATCCCTGAGGCGTATGTGCACTAAAACCATGTATAACTGTGTTAAAAATGTGGATTTTCGGAAATAATGCAAAACTGATATAAACGTAATGAATAGGATCATGAAAGGGATGCTCAGATGGTTTGGGCATGTAGAGCGAATGAATGAAAAAAGAAGAAGGAAAAAAATATATGATGCGAAAGTTAATAGAGGAAGAAGTCGAAGACACCAGAGGAAGACATGGCACGATCAAGTGAATCAAATACTTGAATCGAGCCATGTGAAAAGTCAGAATAACAGAAGAGTATGTATGAGACGATGTATGAATGTGAATGAAGCAAGGAGTGTGTGCCTAGACAGATTTGTATGGCAGTCAGTCCTACATCTATGAGGTTTATTTATTCATTTCGGATACCTAATAAATGTTTCACCTTACACCTGAATCACAACCCAATTCGTTATTTACAAAAAGAATTATATCTACAAATAAAATTTGAATACGTCCATCATTGCTCCTTACGACAAATTGAAAGCCAACATAACGCCCAGTTTTGCAGCGTCCATATGTGAAATTAAAATATTCAAGACAACATATTTTTCGCCACAGCTGGAATTTAAATAGATACCTCACGACTCAACAAAATTCGTTTACTATTAAGTTACGTAAGTCGTTGATCTCTATATTTTTATTTATTTATTATTGACGCCTTGAAGGTTTTAAATGTAGATCCATTTTGTAAGTTGTTCTGAGTATAATAAATGGATAGAACGTAACATAATAACATGAATTTAAAATAAATATCTGGGTACAATATATGTATAATTGATATATAATAATATATATATATATATATATATATATATATATATATATATATATATATATATATTTATATATATATATATATATATATATATATATATATATACGCGAGATCGCCAACACAGGCTTCTGTTTCTTCCCAGGTGCAGAACTAACTTACCAATGGCGATGCCCCTATGAAGACTAACTAGGTTAATTAAATGCCTCGCAGGAAATTTGGATATATTTCACACGAGCTTAGGCAAGAACTAGCTATTAAGTTCTAACTATATTATGTACTTCTTTAAAACTATCTTTTATCGTTTTTAAACTTATTTTTACCTTAATCTTTATGTAATTATGATAACCATTTGTTTGTGTTTTTTGTAAAACTGTTTTTGCAAATATAAAATAAATAAATCTAGTTACAGAGTAGGTTTTACATTTAGCTACATTTTCATAGAAGGTTGCACAAAAGAGTATAATACAAAGTAAAATAATAAGAGTATGAAATAAGTTAGTAAATAATTAAAGCAAAATGACTAGTAGGTTTCTTATTATTAACATAATCAATATAACGACAAAAAGGTGGACATGAAAAAACCTAGTAATGAAAACATTAAAATAAGCATTTTTAAATTTAAACTCAGCTTTGTAACGGTAAACATCTCGAGAACCATACGTGTTCTCTAGTATGTGCAGCCTTTGACTAGGCGAATTTACAAATTAATTATTTATACACGTAGGGACATTACACAAAGCCGTTTGTCGTGTATCACGGGTTGGTACACGCAAGGTCGAAAAGCTCGTTAAAACGAACAAGTTTACCACTGTTGGAAACTAAGCGGTCTACAGTTGAGCAAAATGTGTGAAAAATACCTTTTTAAATGTAATAGAAAGTATAATATAAAGAGATTTGTCGAAAAGAGACAACGGTGGCATTCACAATTACTTAGTAATGCAACCCTTGTTACGTTCGGGAAGCGCATTTGCACTCGTTAAATTATGTAGGTTTTTATTTAACCAAATAATCCCACTTGATTGAAACGAACGCTCAATCTTTTTGTAAACAACAATTAAAAATAACAAGAACAACTAAAATTATAAGAAGAGTTAAAAAGAATATTTTAAAATGGAATATCAATGTGCTCAGTATGAAACACTGAGGAAGATAGATCCCGAAAAGCTCCAATGCTGATCTTTTACACCATCCACATGTGTACAAAGGGGTGGCTGCCCGTATTCCAGCTTAGGCATAAAAAAGGCATCCCGGGTAGTCAAGGGTCTAGGTGCAGTCATTAAGGGTAGTAATTATGGCGACGGTTTCAAGTGAGTGACGCGTCGATCTACAATCTGTCGGACCAAGGTCCGTGGTAGGTAACACACTCGAAATATTCGTCTATTTCAGTCAGATTTGTTTGACTCAGTAGCAGACTCGCCACGTAGAGAAAACGTCTGATTGGGAATCAATGATTCAACTACCTGCATCCCTTCTCCTTTGAAACGGGTTGACTTAATTAATGTAATAATAATACGGTTTTATTTCGGGACGTGAAAGAGTAGTGAAAATCCATACGGTACATAGTTCGAAGGCGAGAGTATTAAATCCGAGTATTAGAGAGAAAACACGATCAGCATTTAATTAGGTCATAAATAGATAGATGGATCCAATGTGCTACTCCAAAATGCGTCGAACTGTGACGGGATTCCATGTAAAGGGTATTCATTGATGTATATATCAAAAATATTAATAACATGTTCTTTCACAGTCATTAATAATAATAATAATATTTGGATAATTTGTATAGCGCCGTTTTTGTGAAAAACCACCTCAAGGGCGCGGTACAAATCTTAATTTCTACTCAATATTAATTCTTAGTATAAATAAATATACAGCAACATACTTACCTGGCAGGTCACTTCTGGCAGGACACAATCACCATATCATAATAACTTAAAATTTAGAAAAACTTAATTTTTTATGTATTTTTTATTTTTATTTATTTTTTTTTATTTTTTTTATTTTTATTTTTTATTTTTATTTCTTTTTAAATTCTTATTTCTTTATTATTATTTTTTCATTTTTAGGACATGAGAGCAAATTTAAAAAAAAGTATATCGAAGGTATTTTTAATTTTTCGTAGTGAAGAACAGATAATGGTGATAATCTTCTAATGAATTTAAGGAATAAGAGTCTGAAAAGTTTTCTTGGTTCTATTGGGCTTGTTACATCTTGATTATGGATATGATTTTCTGAAAAAATGAGTTTTGAGTTTGGCTCTGAACTCTGTCGAGTCTTTTATTACTCTCAGATCATGTGGTAGTCCATTCCAGGCTTTAGGACCTGACACTCCGAAGGCGCGCTCTCCGAACTTAGTGTCTGGTATGCGCTTTGGTTCTTTCAACCTTCCGATAGCCGATGACATTGCCGATCTAAGGGTTGACTGTCGCGAATTGGAATCTTCAGGAATACACGATTCCGATAAATAAGCCGGAGCCATTCCGTTAATTCACAAATGAGACCTTAGGGATTCCGCATTATGTGAATGAGGAAAAGTGCATACCTCAAGGTTCGGATAATGCGATTTTGGAGTGTTGGCCCCTAAAGCCTGAATTAAACTGTAATATGATCTTAGAGTGACAATTCACAGCGGAACTAAAAAAACTCATCTCTTCAGACAGTTATGTGGTTTACAAAATTTAATTTTCATTCTAGTTAGATTAGCTCTTTAGTGTCCAATTTTATCTTAACTATTTTTATTCTACTATAATATTACTTTTTATACTACTGCGCGAATTCTGGATTTCCTGTAATATGAAAAGTTCGAAACTTTTCGCAGTCTGCAATATTAGATAATAATCAATGATGTACCTTTTTAAGCCTACGTTTATTTAAAAATTTGTAATTTAATCTATGTCGAATGTATATGTTTTTGAAGGTTATTTTAGTTCTTAGTTATTTTATAGCTTTGTTTATCCTCCCGGGGGTGATATTTCACAAAACAGGCGCTATGAGAATTAGTAAATTATTATTATTTTTATTACTCAGCACAATATTTTCGAAAGTCCACATTACTAGTTGTTTAGACAGCTGTGGCACGTATATCTGAGATCTCAGTTGGCAATATTCACAATAAAAAAAATAAAAAAAATTGTTAATCTTCTTGAAGAGACAAAACCTTGAAGACCTTTTATATTCTTATTCTTAGTGAAAATGAGAAAAAAACTTTGTATAAGACTACAGTTATTTTTATGACCGACCGGTTTCGCTTAGCTTAAGCATCATCCAGGTACACAATTAAACTAAACAAAAAATACAAAGTGCGCGGTTATATATACATACAGAGGGAGAACACAATATAAAATAAAATAAGAAAACGGCGAGAAACCAAAAGACTAACACTTAAATTATAACAAAGAAAGAAAGAGAAAGAGACAGATCATATGAATTGAAAACGTCGACTAAGAAGGTGAAGGAATAATGATAAGTTCTATGAATTTACATGACGTATACCTAATATTGGACTACTGGACAAATTTAACTGATTATTGAGAATATGACCACGAATTTTAATGGCTTTCTTTATTTATAGTGCTTCTAAATTATTTAATATGTTGCCATGACCATTTTTGTTGAGAATATGAGCACCGGTGCTTTTATCGAAGGTGTGATCTTTTTCAATAAGATCATTGGCGAATTCCAAAAATATAAAAAAAAAACATTCTGAAACATTAAAAAAACCCACATTTCGGATATGTAGCTTTTTAAATTTGTTGGTATAAAAACTTGTTAAAATACACGTATGTATTTTAAATTTGAAGGTTTCACCACGTGTTCACCTCACCTCCGACTATAATACTACCTACTGACATAATTTAATCAGAGTTATAGTTCTGCTAGCTGTCATACAACAGGTTTACTAGATCCATTGTATTGCCAATGATCGTTGGATTCTATAGGCCCAATTGACTAGATAAACACAGTTTTGAACGGGTCATTTGCCTTTCACAACACGATACTAGATTCTAGCCCATCTGTTAGTAAATCTCAAAGTCCAGATAAAATCACCCGCCAAAGGATTAAGTTAAAACAAAGGAGAGACCTTTAAGATTATTATAAAAACATAATCAGAAGAAAACTCTGTTCAGTCAACCTTAATCTAAGAATCAAAGCCGACGTTAATTGAAAAAAACTTTTCTTTGAAGCTCGCCGAGATTGGTATAAATACATTCGTTTTCTCGTTGAATTGAAATTGAACACATTCTAAACCATTTTCAACCTCCCTTTCAACTGCTCTAGAATTTTGTTTCAATATTAATTCATTTCATCTGCAAGAGATGCAAGGTTGGATTGGAGACGATACAGGATATCAAATGAAAAGGTCGAGTAATTCAAACGGCCCTTTCAGCTATTGAAAACAGGTCTGCCAGACATAAAGGATGTTTAATTTTTGAATGGGGCTCTCTGATAAAGCTTTATTTATGACTGGGTAAGGAGTTATTATTTTACTGAAGAAGAAATGTGGAATAATTCGAAAATACCCAACTAACAATTCTATCGGTACAGTAAAAAGATAATCTGATAGAGAAGTGTGTTGTGGGCTTGTCCGTGTGTCGCTATAAAGCTCAATTTTTGCTTACATCTAGTGAGATTTATCACACATTTTCAAATATTGATATATTTTCTTTAACGAATATTCAATTTCATTGGCTTCTCTGTGGTCTACGAGTGAAAAGCTCTTACGTGAATTGGCGACAATAGCTTTCTTTCAAATCCGTATTCCTATATTATGCTTCTAGGAATTATCTGTTCGGTGTTGATATACAGGTACAATTTTAATTTAATTTTTTTTATAGTTGATACCGCACAAGAGTCCCAACTACTACCAACCGTCTAGAGCCAGTGAGGCTATGGCATCCCCAATTGAGGTATTTTGTGTGGCTGAAGGTAATAAGGAAGGGTAGAAGATGGAGTAGAGGAAGGTTGGGAAGTACCTGGCTATTCAGATCTGGTCACCAAACACGACTTAAGCCATTTAAGGCATTTTTTTATTAGATTTCAAAAAGCATTTTTTTTAAATGAAGCAAAAACGAAAAAAAGCACAACTGTTATGCTATTATAATAAAGATAGTTAGGAGAGAAAGAATATTTAACTTTTTTTTTATTAGTTGTTTATTTATTGGTTTACGGTATAAGTTTCTTTAATTCTTATTTTTTGTTTGTTGTAAAACACCATTTTTTTCTCCTAGACATTAGTGAATATATCTAAACGGTTTATTACTCTTCCGGAAACGGATTAAACATAAACAGATGAGTGTTAAAAAAAGTAATACAGTGAAATTATAATATGACAATGTTATTGTACCCCGAAATAACAGTTTCATTAGATAAATTGATACGGTACTGTTTGTATCCTGTAAACAAATATCCAACTGGTTACAAAAACATATTTCGATTCACGAAAACGGGACCAAATATTAAATTATTCGTAATATGAGAATTTAGGTAATGGATAAACTTATTTCTATAAATTATGAAGGGATAGAGTTTCAATATTAATAATTACAATATTCATGAATAAGGGATATTGTTACGCATTCAATTTGCTACGCGGAGTAAGCCTAATGGATAGAACCTTATTTGGGTAGGTAGATTAAAAGAAAAACACTCGAATTGGTATATCAAAGAGATTAGAGAAGTTTTGTCGTAAAGAGAATATTTATTCGGGTACTTAGATTTGTTATTAAACAGTGTTAAATATTTACTGATGTTACTTAAATAAGGTAGGCATTCCCAAAGCACCTCTTTACCCTTTACCACCTCCACGTAACACCAGAAGTGTGTGAACCCGTTTATAACGCTCGCTCGTTCTTGTTTTTGTACAGTATTGTAACCTACACTTATCGCAAAAGCTGGGTATTGCAAACAGTAAGAAAGGAACTACAGTCTGATGAATAATAGTAAAAAAAAAGAAGTTGTTATAATCGAATTTAATAAATTGATTTTAACGACAACGCTAAAATTGTTAAAAAGGTGATTTTTTTAAAAAGCACTTGTGCAAGTGCATTTTGTCACCGAATACAATTATATAATTAATTAATCGCAATATCGTCACTAAGAAAACATAAGTACTCAGATGTGTCTTCGTAATTATGTTTACTATGATTATAAAATGATTGTTGTGTTGTTGTTTTTAATCTTATTATTGAGCCGTTTTTTTTTCATATCGTTGCCTGAAAAGCAAAAGAACTGAAGTGCCATTTTGTGAAGTTTAAACAAAAGCACTTTAAAGTTTCATATTTTGTTTGTTTAACAATAAAATTCATAAGTCTTCGGCACCTGGTTGGATTTTGAAGAAAAAGTTGACTCAACGCTCTCACTGAGTTACCTGAAGCGACAAAAAGCTACAAGAGTCCCAAACGTGTGTCGCTTGAGTCGAGCCTTCTCACAAATGATAATTGTATTTTAGATGGCTGAAGGGGCACAAAAGTCTTCAGAATCAAACGAGAATCAAAGCATTCGATGCAGAAAAAAAAAACTCATCAAAACTGCATATTTTACTCATTTTTAAACAAAGTGTCGTTTAAGTTTTTTGCTTTTCCAACAGCGATGCGATATTTTTTGAACATATAATGCAGTGCAACATGATATTGGCTATGCCTAGTGTAGGAGATCGTAATAAGTAATATTTAAAAAAAATCTGTATCATATTCAATAATATTGAAAAATATTAAATGAACAAAAAAGTTTAAATAGTATTTTAATAATTAAATAAAAACACACGTTGTTTTAATCCACTTTTATTTTTGTAAATGTCTACTAGTTTCGATTCAGCTGAATCTTCATCGGGACTTAAAAATATACTACATATATAGTATATTTTTGTATATACTCGTATAGTATATTTTCAAGTCCCGATGAAGATTCAGCTGAATCGAAACTAGTAGACATATACAAAAA
The DNA here is from genome assembly GCA_022651775.1 of Drusus annulatus. Taxonomy (NCBI): domain Eukaryota; kingdom Metazoa; phylum Arthropoda; class Insecta; order Trichoptera; family Limnephilidae; genus Drusus; species Drusus annulatus. The sequence continues at coordinate 651,915 of JAGWCC010000178.1, read as the reverse complement.
TAAAAGTGGATTAAACAACGTGTGTTTTTTTTTAATTAATCATGCCAATCCACAAAGTGTTTGCTTATTCTGATAAATATTTTAATAGTTTAATAATCATAGACAAGAAAAACTGTGTGAGGTAGATTACGCAGTGTCTAAAATTGATACATAATCATCAGCATTGGTAGAGCTCGATGAGGCCCACATCACTACCAATCCTTGGTTTTGTGAGAAAAAATACATATTTGACGACCTCCGTGGGCACGTGGTTAAGATCTTGGCTACGATTCAACAGGTCACTCGAATCCCAGCAAATAATTTGGTTTAATTGTTATGTATTGTTCCACATTTAATAAAAAAAAATAATTTGTGGCATGTTCCAATGTGGTAGATACTTTCTTTATCGCCCTGGCAAAAGACCCAGAAATTAGTGCCCGACCCGATTAAATCAAGGAGAAAAAGATGGAATGAGATGAGATGATATGTGTCAGTTGTAACTTAAACAACGTTAACGATAGATTTTTTTGCATTTGTAACTTAACTTTAAAGCAGGAAACTGTTGAAATAGCTAAAAACACTTTAACGTTGATCTCTGGTGTCATGAATTTGTGCAAAGGTTTTTCGGTTCATATTTAGTCTAACATAAAAACGGCCTGCGTAATTGAGTGGTAAGTCGCTCGATTACGAATCCAAAGGTTGCGGGTTCAAACCCGGCGTGCGCAAATTATTTTTTATGAATTATTATGTGTCATAACACATTTAATACGTAGTATATTTGCGGCACGTTCCAGAGTAGTACATACTCCAAGTATCGCCCTGGTGAAAGACCTCTATTTAGCATCCGAAAGTTGCTTGAAGTAGCTTTAGCCGTGTTTGGTGACATTATCTGAATAGCCAGGTACTTCCCAACCTTCCTCTTCCCCATATTCTTCCCCTCTCCACACCCTTTAACCTTGATATGCCATAGTCCCACTGGCTCTGGGCAGTCGGGAGCAGTTAAAAAATATACGTGAATTTAATAAAATAAAGGTACAGATAATAACAAGTTATTAATAATAAATAAAAGCGATATTTTTGATAATGTGTGTAAAATTATTAAACCTGGCAATCTTTATACAAAAAAAACTTTAGTCAAGCAATCGATCTACATGAAAATTTTACGAGACTGATTACAGCATTAAAAACATGTTTTTTCGTCTTCTTTGATATTTATTTCGGTAAAATTACAGAGCGGCTATTGACACAATCGTTTAACAAGACAATCAAAAACCCTTTTCACGAAGCAAACAAAAGGGCACGACACATTTGTTTATTTAATTTGAGCTGGCAAATATGTTTGTTTGGGGAAAGTTCAAGGGACTTGGTACTTAGCAACGTTGGGTGGATACTGGCTATACAATATTTAAGTCTAGATGGAGGCAGAACTGTTGTCGAATGCGAAATCCCTTAGTGGCTGATTGTTCGCTCTCGAACCCAGGTATCCCGAGTTCAATCTTTCGCTAGCCAAGTTCTCCATCATTGCACGATAAACATTTCCGTTTTCGAAGAAAGCAATCACTTTGTGGTTTGACATATTTAAAGAAATAAACAATCACTTTGTATAAGACCACGAATATTATTTTATTTTTTATGACCGACCGGTTTTGCTTAGCCTAAGCATCATCAGGGTACAAAATTAAACTAAACAAAAAATACAAAGTGTGCGGTTATATAATATATACATACAGAGGGAGAAAAAATATGAAATAAATGACAAAACAGTAAGAAAATAATATTAAAATATTTAAATTATAACCAGGGAACAGAGATAAAGAAATATTATATTCATATTTTCTGAATCTTTCTCTCTGTTCCTTTGTTATAATTTAAATGTTTTTCTATTGTTTTATTTTTTTCTCCCTCTGCAGTATATATAACCGCACACTTTGTATTTTTTTCGCTTGTTTCTTTATTTTTGTTTAGCTTAATTTTGTACCCTGGTGATGCCTAGGCCAAGCGAAACCGGCCAGTCATAGAAATATAAATAAAATCTGTGGTCTTATACCAACTTATTTTTTCATTTCAAAACATTTGTTGCTACCCAACGTGCAAAAAAACAAGTACAAAAAAAGGCAAACAAACCTGGCTGAGAAGTATAGAGGATAAGTATGTTTGTTTTATACGATTACGTAGTGTAATTATTGGTGTAACGACCAAAGCTAATGGCTGTATCGGCAATGTAGATTGAACATTAGTCTCAGAAGCTGAGGCCGCAGCGTGCAACAGCCGAGCGATAAAATACAGTATACCGACGCACGGCAGTGGCCAATCAACCGCCTTACAAACAACGCGACCCGGTATACATTTTTAAGTGTTACCTAGGAACCGGGTTTATTAATTTGTAAATAAAAATATCATATAAGTAATTTCATTGAATGAAAATAGATGCAATTTAGAATTACTTAAATGTTTCGGAGTTTCGGGGCCGAAGGCTTGGAATAAACTCCCTCCGGAACCAGTGGCGGCTCGTGACTTTTTAGTGTGCTAGAGTGCTAAGATTGAAAAAATACGACGTTATTGATGTTGTTATAGCCGAAAATGATTTTTTTTTTTTGAAAAAAAATAAATATTTGTATGAAGTTTTTCAGGATTTTTCAGTTTTGGTGGTGCACTGCACGGTTTTCTGAAAAATCTCATTAAAATAATCTCAACATAATCTGTCTCTCGACGAATCACCTTTAGATATGCAATTTTTAACCAAATCCTGTACTGTATGACAAATTCAGAAAGTCCATTCTTTTAATTTCGCTCCCATGCCCTAAATCGGAAAAAAAAAAAAAATAATAATTTTAAGTTAAAAATTGTGTCTATCTGATGGGACCTGCCAGGTTAGTATGTTTCTGTATATTTTCCTATTTAAACTAGGAATTAATATGTAATGATAGAAAGTATGATCTGTACAGCGCCCTTTAGGTGATTTTTCACAATAACGGCGCTTTACAAATCGTCCAATTATTATTATTATTATTACGCAGTCGGTGGTGTCATTTGTCTTTCTCTGGGTGTACCTATAACATAACCAATTTATTTATTAAATTAGAATTAGCTTTAAAGCTTTTATGCTTATTATTTTTTATATTAATTATTGAAATAATATCGATAATCTTCAACGTAAATATCAAACAGAAAAAAATAACGGTCGCGACCGAGACTCGAACTCAGAACCTCTACTCTGTTTAGCAGTTGATTGAGGATTGAGGATCGCAGATCATTGCATGAAAAATATTATTATACTGGCGAGTTTAAATGCTGACAGGATAGCCTAGCTGTGTAAATTAGGGCAATTCTGTTATTCTATTATTCTGTTATTGATGCATATAGTTTTATAAAAAGGTGAGTTTTACCCAAAAAACGTTTTATCAATTACCCTTTCAGTGACTAAAGCACATTATCTCCGTGTCAATACGAAACTCTTTGCACCCAGTGATGCTTGTGAAAATTTGGAAAATGGATTAATCGTATTTAAAAGGATCGCTGCATCGTTTATGCAGATCGTGGCAGCTATTTTGCGTTGAGTGCAATATCACTTGATTACTTGCATTGTATACGATTCTAGCAAAATGCACTTTAATTAGAAAACTTATTCCCGGAGAGCGCTCCGTTGATCATTGCATTTGAGTAGTTCTCTGGCGTTTCTGCTGATAATATTGACACAGTCGCCATAATTAGAATGAGCGACAACACGTGAAGGGGAGATGAAAATAATGCTAAATTAACTATAACATTTTCACCAGATTTTTTAGCGTATTTTAGTGGTATTTGAGTGTTTATTTTACTGGATTTATACGCTTTTCATGAAAGTCATTCTTATCCCATAGTTCACAGGTGTGTAAATAGGGGTTAGTATTCAAGACACACAATATTAATAGGGTAGTCAGAGTAATAAATTAAGTAAGCAAAAGTTGATGAATAAAAAATGGAATAAAAATAACTAGTAAGTAGATAAGATTCCATAGTAATAAATATGAGTTAATATACATACAGGGCTTTGTAGGACGTACTTAAAAGACTTTATACCGTAATATCGGAACTTATTTGGCACAAAAACTGTGGATGGAATTTTGGTTTCCTGTGACTTTTTTTTCATTAAAAAAAATCTATCACATGTCGCCACTGGTCACCCGGCCGAAAAACCGCCCGCCCCCCGCCCCGACCCGTACTGTTCAATGCTCTTCAACGCTGTGTGTAGCACGTGGTATAAACGGGACTTTTTCCAAATGCTGTGTGTACAAAAAGGTAAACATGTTCTCTTATCCACATTTAAAAGAGTTTTTTTTTAAATTGCGACTATAATAATGGCAAAATATACCGACGATAAATAAAAATATTAAAATTTGTTCAGACAATCGGAAAAAATCACTTCGCCGATGGCACGATTGTTTTTTTTTTATTATGGGATTGGTGGCTTTAATATACCTAATGGTGTTTTTTTATTTTAGGAGGATTAAATAAACGCGGCGTTTGCCGTGGAAATATTATTTTCCGGGAAGTTTAAGGATCGTCTATTGTTCGTGTGATTCCAACAAAAATGACAACTGATAAAAAACAACCGACTGTCAAAAAAATCATAGAAACGTTTCACCATAAAATATTAAACATTTTGCAGAGCAGTAAAATACACAACATTTATTTGAAAATCGAAGTAAAGCGCATGTTTCAAACAACTTCGCAGCATTGAGCTTAAAGCTCGTGCATCTCTCGTGCGACATACAATAATGTTAAGCATCCAACAGCTGCAGCGTCTGGCTGAAAGGCCTGGCATAACACGTCAATAGAAATGGAATATTGCCATAGTTTACCGTCAGCAGCACTGAACGTGTATGCAGCCGTGTTGACTGCCGACACTCGCGATATGAGGTATCTGTATTCCGTGGACTCATTTATACGAGTTTGTACTCGAGAACTTACGAGTTGTATGTTTGAAAGCTTTGAACCTAGAGTCGCAATCTACGCCAAAGTTTAAGCAGAGCACGAAGGTGCTTTTATACGTAGTTATAATAACACTCGAAGCATTCCGAGAAAGTTTAAAACTGCAATTTAGACATCGGATTGAGATTCAACTTATGGCTGCTTATATTGAAATAACTACATGAGAGTAGATACGATGAACTTTTCACTCTCCCAATGGATAGAAAACAAATTTAAGATACAGCACTTTTGCTGTGATATATTTCAGGAAGGTGTACTGACGACCTCCATGGTCGAGTGGTAAGACGCTCGACTACGAATCCAAAGATCGCGGGTTCAAACCCGGCGTGCGCCAATAATTTTTATTTAATTTATATGTGTCATAACACATTTAATTCATATGCAAATAATAAGAAGTTTATTTTACGCACGTTCCAGAGTGGTAGATACTCTAAGTATAGCCCTTCCCAACCTTCCTCTTCCCAATCTCCTTCCCCTCCCCACTATCTTCAGCCTCACAAAATGCCCTATTTGGGGATGCCATAGTCTCACTAGCTCTAGATGGTTGGGAGCAGTTGAGACTCTTGTGCGGTATTCATATGAAAAAAATATTAAAAAAGCCCTGGTGAAAGACCACCATTCAGAATCGAAACGTTGCTTGAAATGGCTTTAGCCGTGTTTGGTGACCAGATCTGAATATCCAGGAACTTCCCAACCTTCCTCTTCCCCTCCCCATTACCTTTAGCCTCACAACATACCCTATTTGGGGATGCCATAGTCTCACTGGGTCCAGACGGTTGGAAGCAGTTGAGACTCTCGTGCGGTATTAAAATAAAAATTTAAAAAAAACCATTGCTAGTACATATGTAGGTGGCATGGTATTTGAAAGTTTACTTATTTGTGCACAAATTAATTTAGATATAATTATAAGTAAAAGACAAATATTGCGTTTTAAATTATTTGTTATTTCTTATATGTGAAAAAACATAACAAAAAACCGTTTTTGTCAAATATTTTTGCCTGATATTATGAATTATTAGTATTTTTTCATGAGAAACCATCACTTTGTGGTTTGACATTAAATTAAATAAAAATTTGCTTTGTCATAAATCACGAATTTATCATATTTTAACGCCAAACGGTCTCACTTCGTCAGGATAATTATAATAACTGAATATGTTATTATAATTGCCCTGACGAAGCTTGGTCTAGGCGAAACCGGTTGGCGTTAAAGTATAATACATTTGCGGTTTATACCAATGTAATTTTATTTATTTTAAAGTAATACATTCATAAATTTAAAAAAAATTGTACAATAATTAATGGATAACTTTTATAGCGCCGTTTTCGTGGGAAAATCACCTTAAGGGCGCTGGACGTATGTTCTAAGACAGCCATTTAATAATATTCCTTAGCTAGCATAAATTGACATGTTTACTGAACTTTTTTATTTTTAAATCTTCTAATTTAATATAATTTGTAAATTCATCAAATATCTTTATAGCTCCCTACATCAATTAAATTTTACTCTGTGACTTTTTCTTAGAGGTAATCTTATTTGACCTTTTTTCCTCCTCTCGTGTTTGTGTCTGTACTGGAAGTTTTAAAATTTTCTGCTAAATATAGATGGTGTATGCTCATAAATTATTTTGTAAATTAAAAGTATAATGTTGAAGAAAATAATTTGTTTAAATGTAAAAATATTTAAATGTTTCAATATTTTTCCAACATCATGTGGTGCTGGATTGACATTCTGAACCAGAACGGGTCGTTTTACGACTCTGCTTAAAAATACTCTCCGTACAGCATCCCTTAATATGACATAAGACCTGAGTGAATAATAGGGTAAGGAGCCAAGTAAACCTCGCATAGGCAAACATGCATTTTTGAAATAACCCTGCTACATACGAGTATTATCGTTACATTTTATCGGCTATATAATTTCTTACAAATCAAAGGTCATCTTGTTTAACCTCTTAGATCCAAAAAAAAAAACTTGGGGTGGTAACAGCAAATTTAGCGAAATGCGAAAAAATTAATGCTCATCCCTTAAAAAATTAAACATAATTGAAAATAAGATAGATAGATGGTAGCCCAAATTTAGACAGCGAAATTTTAAAAAAAAATTTAAAGATTGATGTAACATATCGTTGGCGAATATACAACAATAATTAAAGATATCCAAATACATTTCGACATCACAACCTCTCCATGAAAATTAACAAAATAGAATTTCTTTCACAATAATTGATGTACAATTTTTTTCTCTTGATATAACTTACAGTAAGCGATATATTTCTTATCAGTTGCTGCCCATCTCAATCATTTGTCTTTCCTTTATAATAATAATAACCGATTGATTTTGTTAGGCGCCATTCAGTAAAAACATTACTCCAAAAGAGATTGATATCTCTGCTTTTGAAGGTAGTATGTATTTTACAAGTTATCATAATTTATTATACTTTTGATTAAGATAAGAATATTTATTGGTGTAATTTAACAACTGATTTGACACAGTAAGGCCCTGTGCACTCGGGGATACTCAAATAAACTGATCACGGACGCAAGTTACTAACCAGTCCATGACGAGTTTGAACCTTTGTAATCAAACGAGACATCGCACACAGCGTAAAATGTCAATAAACAGTCACTAACGCTTTAGTAACCAGTCGGTAACAAACTCGATCTGTCGACTCGTTTTTGACTTGAGTCTTGAGTCGCCTAGTTTCTCGTCCGATTAAATACCTCAACGTTTGTGGTCACATAATTTGATTTTATAATATTATCGAATATATTTATTTCATGTATGTATTTTATATTTTTTATATCATTTCAGTGTACATATTTTATTTTATAATAGTTTAATTTTTATTCACAAAAATAAACGATTAAAAAGTGAATATAAAATTAGTGAGAGAATTAAAAAAATATCCCGTTTTATATAACTTCATAACCTTGCACACCACATACTCGTATAAAACTATCGATTTCAATCAGTTCTGAGTAGCTCGCATGTGCGGAGCTGCGTCACTAAAGAGTTAGTAACCGGCATAAACCAATTCAGTTTCTTTTGAGTATCTCCGTATGCATACGGCCTAACAGTCAACATTGTTTGAAGGTTTTGATTTTATCGTAATTTTAAAATAATAAATCATAAAAAATCTCGTAAAAAAAATATTTTCACTTCTGCCAAAATAAGTAAAAGCTACGGATCGTTCAAAAACATGTGATAAAGATACTGAACACACAGAAATTTACCAAACTTGTGATTTCGTATAAAATATAAATTACATACATATCTCTGTGTGTAAGTAAATCCGAAGTAAGAACAAATCAATAATATAGGTAATTGAATTACTCTTAAAAATGTGTATTCGGCACTGCTAGTCAGCCAGGTCATGTGCCAATGATCGAAACAAGTGATAGTCAGAGGGAGCAACATCTGGAAAATACTTCGGGTGGGGTAAGATTTCCCATTTCAACGTTTCCAAGTATGTCTTGACCACTTTCGCAACATGGGGTCGAGCATTGTCATGCTGCAAAATCACTTTATCGTGTCTCTCGTTGTATTGCGGCCATTTGTCTTTCAATGTTTGGCTCAAACGCATTAATTGCGTTCGATACTGATTGTTTGTGATTGTTTCTTCTCTTCTTTTCCTCATTTTCATCTCTCTTCCTCTTTTTTTCTCTTCCACCGCTATGCCGGTCTTTGACGTCAGAATCACCGTTCTCGAAGCGTTGAAACCACTCACGACACGTTCTTTCACTAATAGCGGCCTCACCATAAGTATTTGAGAGCATTCGATGAGCCTCAGCCGCAGATTTTTTCTCATTTAAGCCTAACATTAAAACCTCCCGAAAATGACGAAAATTTCGCTCGTAAACCGACATTTTTAATCTAGAATAACTTAATGATGCATAAATCGACTAATGTTTCTATGATATTATGTTGACGATGCCTAGGTTTATTGCACAACGTCTATGATTTATTTATTTCGAACTTTACTTAGAGGCATTTATAGGAAAACGGCGGAAGCAAAGTGGTACACTTATGTTTATGAGAAACTTCAGATTTCTATCATAATGCGCGAGTTTGTGCGTATTTCTTATGTCGAGTCACTCTCTCGTGGTTTAATTGAAAATCCGTGACTTGCAAATCTCGCCTCTGCCAGTTTACCGGCTTTTGAAAACGCGTATGGGTCATATTAATATGAAAGTTGTATGGTTTTGCCGTCCTGGCCGACCAGAAATTTTATTCAAAACCCTCATCGTCAGATTCAAGTAATCATTTAAGCCTCAATTGAAGTTTCGTGATGTGAAAATGTATTATGTACTCGTAGATGCATTCCATAAGCGGTTCCTCAATGATTGACAACCAACATTTTTGTAAGGTTTTCTCTCCCTTCTTATTGAAATTCTCTCCCAACGACACAATTTCCCCTTCTAATCAATCAGTTCTTGCTGCATAGATTATTAATCTACCAAGAAGTCATCATGCCTTAGTTCAGGGTGTATTAACTCACAATTTACTGACGAGTACGGTTTGTGTTGTGACTATCAAATATCGTCACAAAATTATTACAACATCTTTATTAGCATATTTTTAAACTCCGACTTTATTTATATCTGGAACTTGCCACGCCATAGAATTTGGAATCAAAGAGATGACAGATAAGGGATACAAAGATGTTATAAAACCCCAGAGAAAATGAGGTCTTCGCATCATTTTATATAAAAGAGAATCAAGATAGTACCTACCTGCAGTTCAAGGGGAGAAAGGAGGCGGTACCTTCGGAAGAATCATCGACCAAGTCGCGTATGACTTAACATCGGAAGAAACAATAAAAGTTATGATGTTAATCTAATGTGGCATTAATTTCGGCCCACAGAGTAGACAGTAAAAAAATATGACGATTTGGCGAGATACAAGTGAAATAATAGTGAAAAAAAGTTAATTAAAAATTTTTTTTTTGGCTTTCGCTCATTCAAGGCGATTATGGTCATGTTTACAACAAATTTTCATGAGATAATTTTAAACTAAAATCGTTGTTAAATTTTGATACGATTTTTATCAAAACGTTTTGCTAATAAATTGTTTATTTAATGAATGCTCAGACTCGAGGCAGGCAATACTGGTGCGAAGTTCAATTTAAAGTGTTACCAATTTAAAGTTAAAAAAACTGGCCATTACTGAGACCTTCATAGAAGTTGTGGTCCAGAGTATCCTCTGATGTATAAAAAATATTGTAATAAATAACTAAGGAAATAATTTGACTTCACCTCTTCCTCCCTAGCCGCTACAGTAAAAAAAACGGGTAAAACGTTGTCGTTGTCGTGGGTTCGAATCCCAGCATGCGCAAATAAATTTTGTATCACAAGTATCTGTTATTTTACATTAAATTAATATATATATATATATATATATATATATAATGTATATATATATATTATATATATATATATATATATATATATATATATATTTGTATTGCGGTATTTGCGGCACGTTCCAGATTAGTAGATACTCTGAGTATCGCTGTGGTGAATGATCACCATTCAGAATTGAAACGGCTTTAACAGTGTTTGATGATCTGATCTGTATAGCCAAGAACTTTCCTCTTCCCCATCTACTTTCCATTCCCACTCCCTTCAACCTCACAATATACTGGTTGGGAGCAGTTGAATAAAAAAAATAAAATAATAATAATATTAAAAAAATAAAAAATAAAATAAAATAAAAATAATAATATTAATAATAATAATAATAATAATAATAAAAAAAATATATATATTAACAACAATAAATAAATAAAAATAAAAACAAAAATGCAAATAAAATAAAAAAAGAAATAAAAATAAAGTAAGCATTGCTAATATTTTGTTTATCTAACTAATAACCACCTGATTATTTTCCATTACCATGGATTTTCTTGATTGCGTTTATATTTGAGCTTTTTTCTTTAAGTAAATTTAAGAGCTAGGCCGAGCGCAATAGAAGCGGATTTTCTCTAAGCAAAGTCGTTGGGATGGTTTTTTAAATTAAGATATTTTCCCAAGCACTTTTGTCAAGACTCCAAAGCGAGCCACTTTGAGCGGCAGGCTCGTGAGACGAAGGGGCCTTCTAGACGGGGCTCGGATTTCAACTTTCAACCCAAAGGCAACCAGGGTCGGGCCGGTATTGTTCAAACGTCAATTCAATTGATAAACCAGGAAAATATTGATGGAAGATGTTGAATTTCAAGGCGATAACTTGGTAGGTTTTTACCTTCATGTTTTTTATCAAGTTCCTACCCTATCCAACCATTTTGCAATATTAAATTCCGTATGGTACAACGTGGTGTTCGAAACAAGTGAAAATCGAAACAGAAGAGAGATATGTCAAAAAACGTGTCGTTCGTTGGTCTCTCGTTTGTTCGTCTGTTTGTTGTTCTTCAAGTAATATAAAATTAAGTGTGGTGTTTTGTTGTGATTAAAATCCAGAACTTCAATTTCATTGATAAGTGAATGGTTTCCCATTTTCCTTTCATCCCAATAATCTATCCACATCCATAATAAGACACTTTCGTCAAGTAGTATAGTTTATCGTTTTACAGTTCACTATTTTCAAAATTCATCTGAAACTAAACACACACTCTCCCCCATGTCACTAAAAAAAGTTTGATTAGGAAATGTGAAGATTTTTTTGTCGTTTTATTGTATTTTCATGAGGTTGAATAATTTTCCTTCCAAATAAAAATTAAATGAGGTATTCCTGTAAACACAAAAAGTAATGTCACCTTGAAAATTGTTTTTTTCAGCCGCATTGACATAATCAAACTTTGTATATTTATTTTTAATTTCCTCGACAAGTTATCATGGTTAATTTAAATGAGCTAACAACAGGTTTTAAAGGATAAAATCTCCTGCAATGTTAAGGATTAATGCCCGGTGACTATTGGCACCTTCAGAACCCTAGGGGTAATTTGTGTATGTTATACCACAAATAAAAATAAGTATATTTGCGACACGTTCTAGAGTGATATATACTTTCAGTATCGCCTTCGTGAAAAACTCGTTGTTTGAAATGATTTTAGTCGTGTTTAATGACCGGATTTGACTAACTATAATCTTTCTCTTTCTCATCTTCTTTCCCTACAAACTTTTTTGAGCCTCACAACATATCCCGAATGGGGAAAACATAGTCCCACCGGCTTCGGACAGTTCTGTGTCATTCACGTTTGAAAATTCATGAAATACATGTATGTTCATCAGATGAAACGAAGATTTTTTTAATAAAACCCCAAGCAATTGTTCAGCTGTTGCCAATAAGCCTAAATTCCCAAAATACAATATCCATATCAAATGATTAGTCAAATAAGCTCTTGCCAGTTTTCTACAGAAACAACTTGGCAAATATATTTATTTTTATATTGACAACCGAAAAACCTGTTTGAAAATTCTAGGAAAAACACAGTTTCATACAGCTCATTTAGCAATGTTTCCGTTTGACATTGGCCAATCAATAATGAAAAGATATGCAAAGAAATCAAACTACCAAAAAAGAATACAACCAATACACAAAACATCTCACTTTATAAAGAGATGAAATGTTATAATACGCTGCCGGAAACCATCCTAATTATTAAGAACCATTTAAAATACATTAGTTATATCAAGTATTATATTAGTTATAATATTATTATTAACCCAAAAATGATATGAATTATAATTAGATTCTTAGTCAGCTTTGATGTATAAGTAATTAAAATAAAACTAAAAATGGGTTATTTAATTACCTTTTGAGATTTGCAAAATTACTCTTAATAGGGTGGCAACACTGAAGAGGTAAACGGTAGAAGTGTATTGTGGGCGTCTCCGTGTGCCCGAATTCAACCCAATTTTTACATACTTCTGCTGTATTAATTATATTATAAATAATTTTATTGGCTTGGCTGGGATCTAGAAGTGAAAAGGTTTCTGTAAATTAGCGACATCAGTTTCTTTTAAATCTGTATGAATTACGCTTCTATTGATTTTCTCTTGAGCGGTTGTGATAATAGCCTCTTGTTATTTTTTAACCCAAATATATAAGTAAGAATAACATGACTTGCAAAATGGTCGAAATGGCAAACGTTGTAAATTTTTGAGTTTTTACTTTCGAAATGAGGAGTAAATTCGTGAAAATGTTTTTTTTAAACAAGACAAAGTATAAGAGGTTCGGATAAAGCAGAACAAACGTCACAAATACAGGGCGTGAAAATAAAACATGTATTTTAATAAAATATTGAGAAAGAACATCTTCTCTTACGTTTCTCCGGAAAATACGGCTTTTAAACTTACTGATGTGTGTAAAAGCAAATGTACTTTATCCAATCTACGTCACTCACTCTGGCTGTGAGTGCTACCACAAGTAAAACACGATGTGTTTTCTTAACATTACAGTATTTCAAACTCTATCTGTTGCTCTTAATCTTGTACGTATAATAAAGCAATATTATCATTGTGATTACAGTTTTTTTTTCCAAGTTCCAACTATTAACAATGTGCTTACATATTTACTGGTGTTTAGAACTGTTATCTCATGTCATAGGCCTCCATGGTCGCGTGGCGAGACGCTTGACTACGAATTCAAAGGTCGCGGGTTCAAACCCGGCGTGCGCCAATAACTTTTATTTAATTAATATGTGTCAACACATTTAATTAATATACAAAATAATAAAAAGTATATTTGCGGCACGTTCCAGAGTGATAGATACTCCAAGTATCGCCCTGGTGAAAGTCCACCATTCTGAATCGATACGTTGCTTGAAATTGCTTTAGCTGTGTTTGGTGACCAGATCTGAATAGCCAGGTACTTCCCAACCTTTCTCTTCGCAATCTCCTTCTTCTTCTCACTACCTTTAGCCTCACAACATTCCCTATTTGGGGATGCCATAGTCTTACTGGCTATTGACGGTTGGGAGCATTTGAGACTCTTGTGCGGTATTCATATAAAAACAAACAAAAAATACTGCAATAAAGATTCAGATTTGAGGGATAGTGTTGTACTTACAGGTACGTAAGTTTATTTTAAGCAAAAGTGTATAATTTTATTCATGTACATTCTGAAAGGTGACCAGGCAAAAAACTACCCTTAAATACTCGCTGAAAAAAATCTGCATGAAATTCAAAGAGAAGCGGAATAGATTTTGTTCTGTAACTTAAAAAAATACTAATTTTAGGTGTGGTTTTGGGGGTTAACATCAAAACGAACCTAGGGAGGTATTATGCATTGAGGAGGTAAGAAAGACAATGTTGACAATATTTTTAAATAATATCACAAATTTGCAATTTTAAATGCGGTTTGCGTACGGTAACGTGTAACTGATCCTTTATAGCAAACATTATACCGCTCACCAAAGGCAGTAATCTACTGCTACTGGCTCGCTTAGTGCGAAATCTGTTTGACCGACCGTAACCCAAGAATTGATTTATTTATGATGCTATTTTTTGTTTCTGGGCAAGTACCTACTCCCGTCAGATGTTATCTATGACGTGGTAAACTATTAATATATTGTAGAGCTACGACCACAATACAAGTAGTCAATAACTTTCAAACAAAATAAAAAAGGCTTTTTTTCTGAATATTGTGAATAAACACTTGAAATTTCGCGATATCGCCGTTAAACACGGTGTATCTACCAGTGTAATATTTATGTGTGCACTTCTTATAAAATGACTTGAATCTCGTAACTCTAAGATATTTATCAAGATGCAGTTTCGAACTGGTCGAGAAACAATAATTTAAATTTTAATATAAAAAATGCGTCATTATGACATATAGCCGATCTAAAAATCTTTTTTTTTCAAATATATTATGAAAAGTGAAATTTTAACCCGCGTATTTATCATCAAGGATCTCGGGGTGGTTTTTGATCCCAGGCTAACGTTTTCGAGTCATATAGTGTAGCTTACTTCAAATTGTTATAAACTTCTTGGTTTTGTAATCAGAAGGTGTAAAGAGTTTAATAACACAAATGCGATGACAGCCCTCTTCAATGGAGTGATCAGAAGCAAGTTGGAGTACGCTAGCACTGTCTGGGCTCCACATCAAACCAAATACACAAATATGTTGGAACAGATTAAAAAAAAATTCCTCAGGTATGTGTACATGCGTTTGCACGGAACATACCCTATGTTCATGCATCACATGGAACTACTCGAGGAGACATATTATGAAAGCTTAGAGACTAGGCGCAATGCTGGTCTCATGACAATAGGCTTTAAAATTATAAATCACTTAATCGACTGTCCATACCTCTTGGCATGCTACTGCTTATTCGTACCAGAAAAATACTGTCGCAGCAGAAATCATGCAATGTTCAGAATACCCTATGGTCGGACAGATGTTTTGGCTCAGCATAGCATGACAAGAGGTATAATTCTGTTAAATACATCATCTCTATGTATTGATATATTTTCAGATAATTAACAAAAGTTCAAAAAACTTATTAATTAAAAAAAATTTTAATTTGAAATTGCTTACTTATTGTTCCATTGTACTGTTATTGGGTTTATATCTGTTGTACAATAATAAAAAAAAATAAAAAATACATATATGATTTTGTATCAATACAAATTTAGAAAAGTACACGTATAATGTGTTTTGAATTCCAAAAATATGAAATTTCTTCTGCCCGATATGATTTCTTAGTTATGGGGCATACGTAGTTTATTCTATATCAACGAAATAATTAACATATTTGTGCGGCTTTAAATTTGATTTAACTAAAAAGCATAAGTATGCTTAAACAAAGAATCTGTGACACGTGTGCATATTTTGCGGTGTGATATCTTCACAAGATATACGTTACATTATTTAATAATGTGAAAACTTCTTGAAATATATATTACCTGGTTTTCCAGAGCCTCAAGTGTTTCAATATTTCTAACATATGAAAGCTAACTGTATTTTTCAATTTAAATTACTATTTTAAATAGACTTAACGCTTCATTATGAAGACGGCCTCCATGGTGGAGTGGTAAGACGCTTAACTACGAATCTAAAGGTCATGGGCTTAAGCCCGGTGTGCGCTAATATACATGTATATTTCTTAATAAATATGTGTTATTTCAACTTTAATTACTATAAAATAATATATAGTATATTTGCGGTACGTGAGATAATATAGAGTGGTAAATACTCTAAGTATCGCCCTGGTGGAAGACCACCATTCAGAATCAAAATCTTGCCTGAAATAGCTTTAGCCGTGTTTGGTAACCAGATCTTAACAGCCAAATACTATTCAACCTTCCTTGACGGTTGAGAGCAGTTGGGACTCTAGTGAAATATTCACTGTAACAAAAATAAATATATGTATTTGAGAGGAGATCTTCGGAATCTCGATGTAAAAGGAAAACTTTTTTTCATTTTGAAGCTTTCAGGGCTAACCAAATTGCTTTATTTTTAAGCTTTTGTAATATTTTAAAGTGGCATTTGGAAGAAATCTTTTCGTATTACTCATTCATTTTAGTCCCCCCCAGGGCTAACAGGATATTTATATTTTGAAATATTTTTAAATCGTTTTGGCTGGCGCTAGATTCAGTTTGAATTAATTCCAGATTTTTCTAGAGAAAGTGAAAGACCACCATTTAGAATCGAAACGTTGCTTGGAATGGCTTAAGCCATGTTTGATGACCAGATCTGAATAGTCAGGTACTTCCCAACCTTCCTCTTCCCCGTCTCCCTTCTTTTCCCACTACCTTGAGCTTCTTCTTTTTTTCTTAATTGTCTTGTTTTACTCATTGATTTTGGGGCTCCCAGGGTAGATGGTTATATTTTGGAATGTTTTTAATCATTTTTACTGGCATTGGGCACAATTTAAATCGATTCCAGTGAGAAAGGGTTGCGAATTTAAAGTGAGTCTCGCGGGCTTTACGAGGTTTGTGTAGAGTTTAGTAGGTAGGGTCGAACTAGATACCAACTAAAATACAAACAAACAAATTGCGGTCATCTATCCCGCTCTTCCTTGTGCCCGATCCGCCCTGGTCTCGCTCCCGTTACGCGATCAGCCCAGCTATGTCGGCCATCGACCAATTCCCCAGCGAACTATGTAACTAACCAGTCAGTGTGAGCCTTCTCGTAGGCGTTCAGCTAATTGGATTTCGGGCATACGATAACCGCACTGAATAATGCCTTTGATATGCGGAATACGTCAACTAAAATGATCACGTCAATCTACCGGATAAGCTATAATCTCTTATTATTCAGGGGTAATTCTGACGCCATCAGTGCTAACGTAAGTCTTGAAAAGAAATGCGATTTTTCCTCTTATTTATTTTTATTGCATATTTTTGGTAAATGCCACCCAAAAGTCCTAACTGCCCGAAGCCAGTAGATCTATAGCATCCTGTGTTTAAGTCATAGGCAGTAGTGGCTCCTGACTTTTTAGTGTGTTAGAGTGTTAAGATTGAAAAAAACGTCATAATGGATGTTGTTGTAGCCGAGAACGATTTTTATTGAAAAAAAAAAAATATATTTTCGGCTACAACAATATTGATAACGTCTTATTTTTCAATGTAAGCACTTAAGCACACTAAAGGGTTAGGAGTCACAGGCCTCATGGATGTCGTAGTTGTTGGTAAATTATCCATCAACACTCGGATAAAAACTCTGAGTAATTTTACCGGAAGAACGTAACAGTTTTAGTTTGCAAAAGATTATTTGCTTTTTTAATTATTTATATTTTTTGTTTCTTTACTGCACCGAATATGACACAAACAAGTGAGGAAACTAGTTATAAATAAAAAAGGAAATTTAAATTTAAAAAAAGTTATTTAGCTATATTTAAAATAATTACACATGTGTTATGTACCTACCCATACAGGAGATAACACTTTGGACCCATTTGGCCGACTTTCTATTATCCACACAAATTTGTTATCACCCCTAAATTATTATTGTTATGATGAACTATGTATTATGTAATTATTTGGGTAATAATCTATGTTAAATAATAAATGTTATGTTAAACTTTACCCCAACTGATATTGACATACTTTGTAGACATTATACCGCTATATGAGACGGTTCATTCTGAAGATTTAGTTAGTCTCACACAGCTAATATCAGTTGGAGTAACACTACGCCTCTGGTGTAGATAATTACCCTGTAAAACCTCATTCTATGAAATAAATACAAACAAAGTGCAAGTAAAGTGTTTTAGTACAAAATAATCCATAACACATGTCTGGAATTTACTGATGTAACGTTTCGCTCACGGTTAAGATTTGAGGATCAAACTGTAGATGAACAAATTTAAAAGAGACTGCAGATCAAAAATCGCAAAATGAAAGTATTTCGACTGGGTCGTAGGTATCCATACAAAGACCAAAAAATAAATAAAGGAGTGGGATAACGTAGGAGAAGGGAAAGCCAAAAATTAGCCAAGCCATTCGATTTGGACAATTTATAAGTCGTTTCAATTATGAATGGTCATTTTTCACTAGTGAATAAATACCCCGAAAAACGCTGAGCAAAGATAAAAAATGTAAATTTATTAAGTCTCCATAAAAATGCACTAATAGTGAGCTCTGGAGTCATTGAATTTCCGCAGCTTTTGGAAGATAGAATGTATGGGGCAACGCAATTATTTTCAGCTAGGAAAATCATTTCCATCATAAGCTATGGAGTTTTTAAATATTATTTTTATTAAAAAAAACTAAAACATTAGGCCATATAGCATGTTCTATACTTATCAATTGTTTAATAAGAAAAAGTTTTTAAAGACAAAATTTACAAACTGTTAAATTACCGAGACGTTATATACATTATTCCTTAAAGATTCTATACATTGTTAAGATTGCTTAACCATTTATCGAAATGTCTGTCATAGCAGTTCATTAATTATTCAGTAGTTTTAAGTGCTACAGAAACAACGAAAGAAAGTCGTTAATGGAAACTCAGTCGAATAATTAATAAAATTCCTCACAAAAGATCCACACGCTACGACATTCAATATACGTAAGTCGTCACGAGGCACAATAATAATTATGCGACTTCGAGGGGGTGATTCATAAAAGGATTAATTAAAACTCTTCATGAATGACCCTGGATTTCGAACTGAAACACACCCTCCTTGCAATGGTGGCAATATGGTTAGAATTTATGCAAAAAATATCGCTAAATGGCGTATTTTCATTTATATTGCGAAGCTTAGAGACAAATTCTGACATATTTTCCGATTGCACCTTAAAAAATGTATTAATCACATTAAATAATTAATCCAAATCTGAAGAAAAAGTTCGTAAATAAGTAATTTGACACTTTATTGCACTGAAACATATTTTTTTCCAAGCTTATAATAACTGTTCTACTCGGAGTACTTTATTAAGGTGATTATTAATATGATGAAGTTGAACAAACCTTAATAATTTCTTCATTAGATAAGCGTAGAAAAAACTTATTTAATTTGAATTTTCAAAATTATCAAAGGTATTATACACTCACCTTCTTTGTTGTAACTCATCCAGTTCAACATTCCTTGCTGTAGTCTCGGAAACAATAAATTGCTAGTCCTCAATCATCACTCTACGAATTATGGGTATCATTCTACACTTTCAGAATGTCGAGACTTGTCAACTCAAGCCATGGTCTTGAAAATTTTGGCACCAGTCTAAATGATTTTTGTCATTCTTTACGATAATAATCTTCAAAGAACACAATTTATTCTGTCTAACATAATTGACTCCATCAAATTCTTGTTCAGGCTTTGACTTGAATCTTCTTAAGGTTTGTTCTATATGTAATGTAATGTATATATATATATATATATATATATATATATATATATATATATATATATATATATATATATATATATATATATATATATATAAATATATTTATATATATATATATATACTTTTTTTTTGTCATTGCTTCATTAAAATATGATGTATTTTAAAATTTTTAAACATTTATAGTGAATACCGCACAAAAGTCCCAACTCCTCTCCACCAGTGCCAGTGAGACTATGGCATCCCCAAATGGGGTATGTTGTGAGGCTGAAGGTAGTGGGGAGGGGGAGAAGATGGAAAAAGATGAAGATTAGAAAGTACCTGGCTATTCAGATCCGGAGACCAAACACGGCTAAAGCTATTTCAAGCAAGGGGTTGCCATGGTTTGATTCTGAATGGTGGTTTTTCACAAGGGCGATACTGAGAATATCTACCACTCTGTGATGTATGTGCTGTTGGTTTTTTTCTCATTTCACGTTAGGTTTTTTTTTAAATTGAACAATGGTCTGTTAGCATAAAAATAAATAAACAAATAATTAAGGAATCTAGAATAATTAGAGGCGGTCAAATGTTCATATAAAAACACATATTTTTTTAAAATCGCCAATCAACCCATCATCAATTTATGAAAGATAGAACTAAAAAAAGACATCCACATGGTCTCGTGCTGTTGACGTTTGTGAATAAGTATGTCACTCTTATTTGCCGGGTTTCTCGGTGGACAGTTTGCAGGAGGTGAAAGCTGCTGACATGATAATAACAACAGCGAACATAAATAGCGCAGTTTTGTGATATTTCACCTCAAGTGCGCTTCATACTAAATTAATTACGCTAATAAGACTAACTAACAAGGAGAAAATAATTTATAATATGTATACAAATTAAAACCATCTGAAATCATGATCATTTTTATAAATCATGAGAGAAAAAGGTACAGATATGGGTATAACAGTGTATGTGCACATCAACAGATAAAAAAAAAACAATTTACCAAAAGCTAAGGGTATAAAGATAAGATGAAACTTACGAATTCATATTAAGATATTTGTTAAATCAGGGTCAGCTGCTATTCACTGGATAGCTGACTAGCCCTGTATAGACGCTCAGCTTCTTAAAAAGATTTACTCAGATTTAATGGATTCCCGATACTTGAGCCAGTCTGAGGTACTCTACGAGAATCTCAATTGGCTTTTTCTTTTGTGCATGATGCTGCCACCGAAGCGTATCAAAAGAGCTTTAAATTTAGGAAGGTGATAAGGATGACAGGATAATGTCAAATACCGAATAAAAAAGTTTATTTAAACCTCATTCAATAATCTAAAATCAGTAATATGCTTGAAATTGGTCGACAAAA
Organism: Drusus annulatus; assembly: GCA_022651775.1. NCBI lineage: Eukaryota > Metazoa > Arthropoda > Insecta > Trichoptera > Limnephilidae > Drusus > Drusus annulatus. Next base: position 630,875 of record JAGWCC010000178.1, on the reverse strand, counting down.
AATTACAGAATTCATTTATCACTAATTTATGGACATTTTATACTTTTTATGTGAATTTTATTAATGACACTTTCTGGAGCTAGTGAAACTATGACACCCTTCGATTGGAGAATTTCGCATTGAGACATGGAGTATGAGAAGTAGAAACAGAAGAGATAGATGAAGAGGTGCGCAACAATAATGAAAATAATATTTGGATAATTTGTATATTGCCGTTTTTGTGAAAAATCACCTCAAGGGTGCTGTACAATTAAAGAGATCTGTAGTCAATATTAATTCCTAGTTTATATAAATATTCAGTAACATACTAACCTGGCAGAACAAATCACACAATCACACACAGGAATGTGAGTCTGAAAAGTTTTTTCTTGGTTTGGACATAAATTTTATTGGGCTTGTTACTCATCTTGATTACAAAAGTGAGAGAAATTTGAGCATGGTTTACATAACAACAAAATATAAAATCGGGTCCAGAGTCGTTTTTTCGTTCTACGACATACGTCATTCATTTATAAAAAAAAAAACATATTTCATACATTTGAAAAATAAATTCAAATTCTGTTTTAACCTACCTATTGAATATTCATGGTCAATGCTATACTTGAAAATTTTGAGTTACTGAAAGCTATGGAAACATAATTTACATAGCTCAGTTTATTATTTTCAGAAATAAAGTTAATTTAAATACATTAAAAGACACATTATGTTTGAAGGTCGAATATCAAGACGAAATTTCATTTGATTAAATGTAGTAGGAATACTGTAAACGGTGAAGGTAGGTATACGAGAAACCCATTAAATTCACATTGAAGTGTATATTTTGGCAAATAAAGTTATCACAATATTGTACGTTCTACGAAACGGATAGCGAAATAACGTTTTTATAATTATTTAAAAGATAAGCTTCGATAAAAAAACAAAATTTTCGTAATCCTCATTATAAAACTGCGCAGTGACTTTTTTGAGTTTCGCATAAAAAGTAAATAAAACATTGTTTTATTGCCTACCGAGAAATACTTAAAAAAATTAAAACAAAATCTCTTCTGCAATTCCGACTGTTTGAAATGACTGCACTCTTATTATTTGATTAATTTGATCGTACCACGCTATTCTCAGACGTCCCGGAATTCTTTAACCATTCACTTTTGCGTCACATATTCTTCTGGCATTTTTTTTTACCGTTCATCTACTCTCTACGTGTCCAAAACAAGTCATATGATTATCCTTAATTTGCGATCCATGTTAGAATTAGTACTGGGCATTGACGAGAATTCTAAACAACGCCACAGCCGTTAATATAACCGTTGGAAATAACGCAAACGTTGACGAGACAATATGTTGGGGGTTGTTTTTTTACAACAGCTATATATTTCTTGCCACCGGTAGATTCGCTTGACGCTAAGCAGTACGTATCGGCCATTTCGAATAGGAAAATCCACAAAAACGTCTAGTAAGAAGATATACAACCAAAGAAACATTGCAAATTACGCATAGTATCGTTCACAAAGTACACACTCTCACACTTTTTTATTTATTTGGCGCCGAAGCTAAAACATTATAAGACAAGAGTGTGGAAACTGTTTTACGTCGAATAATATTCGTATGTAGCTACTGATATTTAAAATAAATATATCAAACTGTTGACCCAAATTTTTGTTAATAGCGTTGGACGTTTGCGGCACCTAGCTGTTATTTCCAAAGGCTAAATATATTCTGATACAGTGATAGTTAGAATCTCGATTTTAGAAACAAAATATCTCAATAAAATGTACATTTTCTATCCCGAAAGAAAAAAAATAGATCTAAAGTGGCTTCATTAATCAGAAAATTGCGTCAGTAAAAAGAGTATACTGTACAATTGAATTATGAGACACAAATTGAGATTTAAAAAAAGTATTATGGTTTCCTCAAATTGAAAAAGTAATAAATCGTTAAAAAAAATATTCAGTAATATTATTTCCGAATCGAAATGGCCAATTATTTTTATTCTGAGTATTCAATATGCCCCTAGGTCGCGGAATGTCAGATATTCGATATCAAAAACTAATTATTTGATTGGGCGTAGAAAAATCGGTCATATCTAGTTTACCTTCACTCCAGACTTCGTCTGGTTCCCTGTTTACTAATAGGCAGATAATATAAAAAATATATCTGAATTTAGAAAATTCCATTGAGATTCAAAAAAAAGTTCAGTTTGATGGAAGTCTTAGTTATTATTGAAATGATGAAAAACTTTTTAAATATATATTTATAAATATATATATATATATATATATATATATATATATATATATATATATATATATATATATATATATATATATATATATTTATAAATATATATTTATATTTATTATATATATATATATATATATATATATATATATATATATATATATATATATATATATATATATATATATATATATATAAATATAAATATATAAATATAAATCTTTATATATATAATCAATCATCGTATACACTTGTTGTCCCCTTTTCGCTGATATTTTTTAAATTTATTTTGATAGTGAATACCACACAAGAGTTCCAAATGCTCCCAACCATCTAGAGCCAATGAGACTGCGGCATGATATCATTTGGGGTATGTTGTGAGGCTGAAGGTAGTGGGGAGAGGAAGGATATGGGGAAGAGGAAGGTTGGGAAGTACTTGGTTATTCAGATCTGGTCACCGAACATGGCTGATGTCATTTTTAAGCAACGTTTGGATTCTGAATGGTGGTCTTTCACCAGAGCGATACTTGGAGTATCTACCACTCTGGAACGTGCCGCAAATATTTTATATTAATTAAATGTGTTATAACACATATTGATTGATTAAAAGTTATTTGCGCACGCCGGGCTAGAACCCGCGACCTTTGGATTCCTAATCGAGCGTCTTGCCACTTGACCATGGAGGTATAAGGAAAACAAAACGCTGTTTGAAAATGAATTTTCGCAAGGAAAGTGCTGTCGGAAGTGTATACATGTATGCATCAATACACGCAATATTAATTCTTGGATTATTTAAAAAGTCCCATTTTTGTGAAATATTATCTAAATATTATCTATTAAGGGTGCTTAGTATTTTTTGTTTAGGTCAACATTAAATATAAGGTCTGTGATTGACTTTAGAAATACGTTTAGAAATATATAATATAATAAATGATCTACAAGTTCTAAATTCGAAATAATCACCGTAGAGAAAAACCAATAGAAGTGTCTATGTAGCCAAAGAAAGCTCAATTTTTCCTTACTATGGGTGAAATTGTTCTTTCAAAAATCTTTCTTGAACGGACATTCTATTTCATTGGCCTGTCTGAGGTTTGGAAGTTGAAAAGTTCTATGTAAATTGACGAAAGTAGTTTTTTTTCGATTAGATTACACTTCTTGAGATTATCTATTCAGTGATCAAAATGTAATTAGGGCGAGAAAGAGGCGATTATTCTTATGATGAAATTAAACATAACAATTTTCTTCATTAGTAAATCGTAGATTGGTAATCGACTTTGATTTAATTTGCATTTTCAAAATTGATGATTGTTTTCATGACTCACCTTCTTTGTTGCAACTCATTCAGTTCAACATTCTTTGCCACAGGCTCAGAAACAATAAATTGCTATTCCTCAATTTACTAATTATGGGTAGCATTCTCCACTGTCCAGAATGTCGAGAATTGTTAACTCAACCCATGGTCTTGAAATTGTTGGTAGTTGTCTAAATGATTTTTGTCATTTTTTACGACTCTATCAAAACCTTGTTCAGGCTTTGACTTGAATGTTCTTTCCAATGCATATGTTTGTCATTGCTTCATTCAAATACTATGTATATGCTGTTCTTTTTATGTTGCTCTTTTTTTTCATTTCTTGTTATGTATTTTTTGTGATTGGACAATGGTCCGTTAGTATAACAATAAATAAGTAATCAAGGAGAAGGTTATCCTGTTGTACTGTTTTTGGAAATTAAAACCTGAGTTTTCAAGGCTTTAAATAGCCCTTTGACGACTCAAGTCGAATATCGATCTGTTTTTTTCCAGGAAACACAATAGAATCCCCTACAAAAGCACAATCAGACCTCATCTCGGGAATGATTACATTTTAAATTAATTTCACGAGTTGGAGCGGCCGTAAAACCTTCTAACGGACCTTCGTTTGAACCATTAAGTGGCGCAATTGAAGGGTTTTATGTAAGGAGTCCGCAATCAAAATGATAGCAATCTATCCCAAAACAAAATCCTAATTAAATTACCGAGTAATATAGTTAATAACGTAGTCAAAGGAACCTATTTAATATTGAAATTGGCTAAGACGTTACGTTTTGCGTAGACAGTCTATTGTTTATATAAGCTTCAGAGAACGAAACCTCACTATAACCAATTAAAGGTAAAAATAATCATATTCACCTTTTGCACTGTGATTTAAAACAAAAATGCATTGCTTAAAAGAAAAAAGAGCTTTCGGGAGATTGGTCGAAAGAAAAAGTTGTCCACCTGTTGAAAAAACTTTATTTTAACTGTTTTAATATATTTCTGGCGTTGTGAAAATTTCATAACTTTCTTTGTCTAAAAATTCCAAGTCAAAGCAACAATTTACAGTTCGTAACGTCATTTTCATCATGAGGCATTTTAGCGTTGAAATATTACCTTTTCAATCCAAATACGGCGAGATGCCATCTTGTTTGTTCCATAATTTTCGTTGTTCAATAGGAGAACATATTTGGATAAAGAGCGTTTTAACTCGAGCTAGGCCGGGTAATATAGTGGTAGAGGTATTAATGTAATTTTTATAGACACATCTTTTTTTATTAGTAAGACTAGCGAATTACATTTGTTACATTCATAATTAAATGGTACTCGTACGTAAAACATAGGTTGTACCTTGTACAAATACCTACTCTGTGTCTATGTATACTTAAATAGTACACAACTGCTGAACTTGTACACATCGAAAGTGCGCTCCACTGTTAAATTATCAGCCACTCCTGGTCTAGAGCCCCTAAATACCTGAAAAAATCCTTGACTCTGTGCAGAAACGGGTGGTCCGTTTGATAAATTCTCATATCTTAAAAAACGGATTACAATCTTTGGAGCATAGACGTCAGGTAGGAATGCTGCCCTTGTTCTACCGGTATTTTAATGGAAGATGTTCCGAGGAATTTGCGTCATTGGTCCCTTTGGCACCGGTGCATAGTCGAAAAATTCGCCAAGCGCGCGCCCAAAATTTATACGCGGTTGACATTCATTACATGAGAACGGTTCGCTTTTACGGCTTTAGCTTGGGTGTGGAACGATTTTCCGGCCTCTTTTTTCTCCCTCCTTCACCATGGGCCTCTTTAAGACCCAGGTTCACTCCTTTCTTTTCTCAAAAAGACCCTCCACACAGCATCTCCAAAGATGACATAAGCCCTGAGGGAAATTATTTCCCTCAAGGCCTCCTGTGAGAAGTTAATGTAAAAAACAATAATGTAATAGATTTATGTTATATAAAGTGAAATAAAACAGAAAACCTTATTTGAGTAGGCTCTATTGTTAAAATGCTGTGTTGGAAGCAAAGGAGGTTTACACCGAAAGTTAGCAAACAACAAAGAAGATCTAAATGGCTGAAGTACGATTGCTTTGTGATGTTAGTTTGTCGAAGTTTTATGTTTCTTACATTTTTAAGTCTCTATATTTGAAAAAAAAAAATTAAACACAATACTCGTTTATTGGAAACAGTAAACTTGAGTTTTAAAAGCTTTTAAATAATATCCAAATATTTAATGATGCTCAGATCATAAAGCTAAATCCATAATACTATTAACCAGCTTAAAGTCACTTTGCAAGAGCAGAAAGTCTTGTGGTTAACCTGGCACCATGAAAATAAGGCTGTTTAAAAATAACCATATAACGTGCATTAAAAACACCCTCAAAAAAAGTTTTCAATATTTATTTATAATTGTTTTTATTCGTTGTGGCTTTATTATAATTCGCCATAGGACGTTTGGGAGAACTTCTACTTTGTTTGATAACCTTTTTATTCTTGCAGAGTAAAATGTTTTGTACATCTCAATATCTTGGTTTTCAAAAAGTTATTAGCCTAAGAAATAAAAAAAATAACAATTGTGAATAAAAAAATGAAAATTGTGTAAATAAAAAATGATAATATTGCAATGAATTTCTAATTAAACTGAAAAGCAATCCTGTATTTTTTATAGCAGATTTTATGCCTCGCCTTTGTACATTCCCAGAGACTTGATTCATAGTAAAAGCTTACTTAAAATTCACCAGATTTTAAGTCTATTCATTGTTGTCAGTTTTTAACAGAAATAAGTTTTTATGGTTAAGCTTTTCAGGATGGTCTGAAAAGCGCTTAAGCGTATAAATAGAAAAGTAATATACATTCTCAAAAGAGTCTTGAAGAATAAATAATTAATAAAACAACCTGTTTTATCTCTCTGAAGCTTTTATTACACGGTGGAGCTGCTAATGAACAGGGTGTATAATTCATAGTTTAATAACGAAGTCGTATAATAAAGGTTCATTGTTTTTTTGTGGCTTACCGCTACAAGGTTCATTTGGTAAATGGGCTCAACGTGACTCAGACAAGTTTATCAACATTTAAAAGGTTTCTCGCTTTGATATAATATATATATATACTAATATATATACTAATGGTTGGTTTGTGCATTTAAAAAAAAAACGGTGATTTTACTGAGTTCGATGGAAATATTTTTTATTGTTCTTTTTTAATTCAAGATAAAAACAAATGTCATTTGTTTTCGTATTTAATTATTGGCAATGATTTTGTTCAGCCAATTTGGGATTGCATAATTACTTTTAGATTTTCTGTCAGGGAATCATTTAGACTTCACCTTTCGTAACTAATGCAGTGCTTTCCGTATCGCGTTTGAGTGGTCTTTAAATGTGTGTTATCATGTTGTCGTGTAACGTATGTGTACACTTGTGACGTTTGCGTGGTGTTTAAATGTGTGTTATCATGTTGACGTGTGACGTGTGTGTACACTTGTGACGTTTTGATGAATTCTGTATCTGTGTGTGTTTATTTTCATCTCAATCTCAGTATCGCCCTGGTGAGAGACCATGATTCGTAAATGGCCTCGGCTATGTTTTGTAATTAGATGTCACGTAATACGAATAGTCACGTGTTTCCAAATTTCATAACTCCCTCTTTTTATATGATTCAACTGAGGTTAACAGGTTAGCTGGTGTCAGGGATCCAATTAGAAGAATGTGCGATTTATATAATCAACATCAAACTTCAATGAATTCCGACATATTCTTTGATACAAGTGGTACATTTGGTAGAAAATTGAAGGCTGTGTTCACTTAGAAAAAAAAAAAAAAACAACTTAGTGTACTAATTATTTTTAATTTAATTCTTTCTTAGACACTGCATTTTCTTTATTTTTTCTTTATTTTTCTTCTCTCTCTGTAACCCTTAATTAATCGATTTACTTTTATTTCCCTTTAAATTTGTAAACAAATATTCGGTAGAGATGCATTTATCAGCTACAATATGTAAATCAGTAAGAAATGTTTGTGATACAGGCTAATTCTCCAGTGTATGTATTTATATACTTGTTATTAATTTACTGTCTGTATCTGTATTTTCTTCATTAATAAATAAAAAAATTAAAAAAAAACATAGTCCGACTTGCTTAGCACAACAGTTCTATTATGGGGTAGGTACTATTAGTGTAAAAAAAAATTTTACTTGACATTATAAAATCATTGTTTATTTTGTTTTAACGTTATTCCCTTTGTCTTATCTTTTGCATTTTATCAATTAATTAAATTAAATTTGTTTTGTCCAATACCATTGATTCTTAAGCGGACAGAAGTCGTATCTGACGTAAAACATTTCATTGCTTTCACGCGGTACACTTTTTGTTTGTTAGACGAGCGTGTACCGATGTACAGGTGTAATGTTACACGTGAATAAATTACGCGGAAAGCGAATTTACCTGCCAAATATTAACGCGAAAAACGAAATCTACAGCGCTTTTTCATGAAACACTAAACCATCAGGGTGATCACGTGCTGAAATATTGCGAGTGAATATTGCATGTGCTAAATACTCACGTTATGGAAACGGAAATTTCCATGAAAAAAAAGCCCACATCAAACAGTCGGAAAAATAACATAAAGTAACAATAAAAATTCAGCAACAAAAGTCTATAAAATAATGTAGCATTTATGGACTGGACCCGAAAAATTATTTCTGTTCATTTTAGAATAGAAGCTTTTCCAGAAATGTGGAAACATAGTCTAACCTCAAAATATCCAGAGAAAATTGACTGTCCTAAATCAAACCAGCCTACGTGAAGGTCAGCCAAGATAGGGTGACAAATACAAAGGTTCTTCGGTAAATGACTTACGAATGCGGTACTGTATTTGGCATACAAATTTGATTACAACAACTTTACATTTTACCGCACAAGAGTCCCAACAGTCAGTGGAATTATGGCGTTCTCATTTGGGGGGATGTTGTGAGACTGAAGATAGTGAGAATATAAATGAGAGGGAAGACGAAAAGGAAGGTGGTGAAGTAATTGGCAATTCAGATCTGGTCACCAAACAGAGCTTAAGCCATTTCAGTGCAATTGAAATGGTAGTCTTTCACCAAGGCGATGATGAGGGTATTTACCATTTTGGAACGTGCTGTAAATATACTACCTAAATATAATGTTATACTAATTAAATACAAAATTATTCATATCACGTATTAATTAAAATTTGCATCCCTCGGAATTGCAGCCGAAGATTTCCATTGCTTGGCTACCAAGGTCGTAAAATTAAATATGTTTTTTTAACCTTTTTTTTTACTTCTTCTCGAAGATTTATCTAAAAAATAATTTTTCAGTAATATTCAATAATTTCATGGGATTCGGACCTTGTAAGCGAAAGAAAAAAAAGTCACATTATAAGTGGTACTAAACACAAAAACTGAACGAAATTTTAAATGTGTTCAAAAATTCTTTTACTGTTAAGGTTTTATTTTTTAGAAAATATAACCTGTACAGCAGCTGGAAAAACAACATATTCCAGTTTATTTATCCAGTCGGGTATAAATGTGCTAAATTAATTATCTCTACTGGCCAGCTATTTACAACAGCTAAACTAATCTAACGGTTAATTCAGAAAACGTGAAATAACGAAAATTAGTGGTGAATTTATTTTAAGTGGACTAAGAACATAATAAAGTAAACATTGTCAGCAATTTTGTATTAACCGTTGGACAAAGACCTAACGGTTAATAGGTTAATAGAAAAAACGTGAAATAACGAAAATTAGTGATGAATTTACATTAAGTGGACCAAGAACATAATACAGTAAATATTGTCAGTAATTTTATATTAATCGTTGGACAAAGGCCTGCACTCAACGTAGGTTTGTTCGTCTTTCTTCTAAGGCCGTTTTTATTCACCCCTGCACTAGAACCTTGCCTGGGGTGATGAGACTAAATAATGTCTTGCGGGTATTTGGTCCACCTGGGTTTCCGTGACCCATTTTACATTTCGGATACTCTCGTGTAACAGTCCTGAAATGTGTTTACCTTGGCCACCCTGTTGAACCATCATCCCTTTACCTCCGTACAAGTTGAGCTGCTAGCAGCAGTTGCCCAGACATCTAGTTCGAATTTCAAACATGATGCCAGTGGCCTAGGCCTACTTCGAACGACCAAAGAAGAGGATACAATTTTCAAAAAAAAAATTTCCTTACATCGGGCACAAACCCGCGATCTCTGAAACCAAAGTCTTATCGTTCTGCTACGGATATAAAACCATATCGATCGCGGATCGTAAAACAAACAAAAAGAGATCATTTCGGAAGAAAAACTTTTTCAAAAGTTTCCCTGTGCTGGGAAAATTACTCCTTTCGAAGAAATTAATCAAAACAATAAGTTGTAGTCATAAACGCTAATAAATGTATAACAATGAAAATGAAATAATAACTTTGCATAAGTCCACAGATTTTATTTTAACTTTTATGATCGACCAGTTTCGCTTAGCCTAAGCATCATCACGGTACAATATTAAATAAAACAAAATATACAAAGTATGCGGTTATAAATACATACAGATGGAGAACACAATATAAAATAAAATAAGAGGACAGTAAGAAAACAATACAATAAAATTTTAATTACAGTAAAGAACCGAGAGAAAGAGACAGATTAAAAGAAATGAAAGAGGCAAAACGTCAACTGAGCATGTGATTTAAGAATAATGAGAAATTTTATGAGCTTATAGAAAATATACCTAATATTGGACTACTGGACTAGTTTAAATAAATTTAAAATCAAAATGGTCATGAGAACAGATTATGTAATATAGAAGCACTACAAATAAAGAAAGTCACCAAAATTAATTGTCATACTCCTAATAATTAGTTAAACATAATTAATCAGTTAATAATATTTATAGTCATAAAACTTAAAATAAAATCTGTGGTCTTTTCCAAGTTATTATTCCATTTTAATGAAAAATATCAAACCACAAAATGATTGCTTTCTTTGAAAAAAAAATTAAAAAAAACATAAATAACGAACTTCTGTAATATAATATTCATATGATCGGTCGGTGGCTGAGTGGACAAACGCGTCGGATTCCCACCCGGGGGTCGTGCGTTTAATTCCTCTGCTGGCTAAGTCCTTCATCATTACACAAGCAACATCTTCCGCTTCTGACGATGGCAGTAGGAGTTTTTCAAATATTGTCAGGTTATTCGTAACTCGGGAATGTTTGTCTTTCTTTTAAAAGTAAAAAAATAAAATAAAAAGTATTGTGAATTTGTTAAGACTTGATCGAAACGTTAGTTGCTACGTTAGCACTTGTGAATAAAAACCATACAATTATGTTTAACTCAAATTTAAATGTTGCGGTTATTGAGCAATAAATTGGTTTGATTGAAATTCCCGATATTTAAATTTCACTTTTGGTATGAAGTTGTCTAATGATGTTTTTGAGGAAACCAGATTTTTTGTATGTATTGTAAAAAATATCTCTAAGCTCTGAATAAAAGGTCGACTGAGACTCCCGAGCTTTAAGTACTTGAAACGCGAGGCAAAAATATTAAAACAAAACTTTTATTGAAAATTGAAAATAATGATAATTTCGGTGGAGATATTTTTCTTTCAGGGGAAACATTTTCAAATTCGTGTGTATTCAATACGGGTAAGGAATTTTGACGAATTTAATTATTTGAGGATTATTTTGGTAAGAAGTAACTACACGCTTTATTTGTATGTAACACATTTTCTGATAAGTTGAAAAAAAAACAATCATAAAACTCAGTTATAAAAATAATTAAAGCGACGTCGTATGCATACGCGACGGATATCTGGGTTGAACGCTTAAATGTTGGCATAATCAAGTCGATATAGACTGTTTTAAAAACTGCGTTTTTGAAATTTTTATAATCATACGTTTTGCATTAATTTAAGCTAACTTAGTAGCTAGTATGGAGAGCCGTTAAAGTTTGTAATCTTCTTCTTCTTCTATATAATACAAAAAAAATGTTTGTGTTTCTGTCCTCGATTTTCACGAAAATCACTAGACCGGTTTGAATTAGCACAGTTGGTTCTTATCAGTGACGGGAAGGTTTAGAGAGTAGTTTGAATGAAATTCAATATGTAAAACTGTTGCTATAACGTTTTAAAATTAGTTTGAAAAACATTGAACTTGCCATGTTGTATTGAGGTTAGCCCGTAGATATACCACTCTGGTTAGCCTCAGATTACATATTCCACAGCCAAAGGTTTGTTTAAGTAGACTATTCAAAAAATTGAAAACACAAGTAGGTACCTAATTAAGAACTTTTATTTATTTAGATACATATATTTTTTTCTAAAATTAATGTTTGGAATGAAATAAAATTTTCAAATGAATATTTCTTTGTTTATATATAGTAATAGTTGTAAAAGGCATTACTTTCGATGTTAAATCAATTATGGCACCCAAACGACAAACTAATGGTCGATCTACACCTCAATCATGAAATAAAAAGGCACCACGAGGTTCAGAAACAGTTGAGTGACAGGAAGAAAGACTGGAAACCGATCGAGTTTGAATAAATCACGCGTTCTAATGATTCCGACAAATTTTCCATTCGAATTCAAACGTCTGCAGTTTCCAATGACCATCAACAAAGCTACGACGTGTGGACTAAATTTGAAAATTCCGTGTTTCTCACATAGACAGCTGTATGTGGCCTGCTCTCACTTCGGAAAACCTTCTGATTTATTCATATATGCACTAGACGGGAAAACAATAAATATTGTGTATTCAAAAGCACATAAACAATAAACATAAACAGAATTAAAACCAACAGTTTCTTTCGAGTGGCATTGCAAATCATGCTGGGTTTTCTATGTGAGTATGGACGTACATCAGCACGAGTGTGAAGTTTTCGAATTTGGAACTAATGTTGATTAAAATTATCAAATTTCAAAAATTCAAAAAATCCGAACTTGCATAATAAAGTACCTACCCATAGTTTATTTAAGCTGATATTATTCTTTAATTAAAAATGGGTGAATTAAAACAACTAATGTTTTTTCTTGGCACGAGTTAAATTACATCCCTGATTTTTAAAAGGTAGCCTTTAGTTAAACATAAAAGCTTTTCTTATTTTTACTGCTTTGGTAATAAAGCTACTCACGCGCTATCACACCCAACAATCTTCAGTAAACATTAGAAATTTAAATTGGAAAGAATAGAGTTCAAACAAATCTAGCTTTGTTATAAATATGCCACGGGTAGAGATATACGGTGGTTTATTATTCATATACAAAGACTTGCTTAAAATTCTGAAAATAAAGAGGAAACGAGTGACTGATTCAACGAAAACACAATGATATTTTAAGTATCCGAACCGACGAGAAAATGTTGTTGTTTATTTCCCGGCAAGAGATATTAACATGAAACCAATTACGTTATACAATGTGATTTCAAGAAACAGTTTTCTTTTTACGTCAGATAGATTTTTATTTTATTTATTAGCAACATACGAATGGGTATTGTTTTAGTATAGAAATCCAATTACAATTGACCGAATGGTAAGGTAAGTTTACCTTAAACTTTATTTCCAAATGTACAATAAAAACAGGAAACATCGTTGGTTTATATATCGGACCGGTTAGTGGCTGAGTGGACAAACGCGCCGGATTCCCACCCGGGCGTCGTAAGTTCAACTCCTCTGTTAGCTGGAGTCCTCCATCATTGCACAAGCCACATCTTCCGTTTATTATGATGACAGTAGGAGTTTTTCAAATATTGTCAAGTTCGTAACCCGGCAATGTTTGTTTTTCTTAAAAATACGTTTGTTTTTCTTAAAAATAGTTACGAACTTGACAATATTTGAAAAACTTCTACTGTTTTAAATATATATATATATATATATATATATATATATATATATATATATATATATATATATATATATATACAATATATATATATATACATGTTTTTTAAGAAAAACAAATAAACATTGCCGGGCATATATATATATATATAAAATAAAACATAAATACAACAAAACAAATAGTTTGTTTTATACTTTATTTTAAAATAATAAAAGTAGACCGAAAACTGTGGAAATAAGATCCCTGAGGGTATATGGCTTAAATCTGATTAAAATAAATTTAACTAATAAAATTTAATTTTTCCAGTAGTCCTATATAAGGTTTATTTTCCGTAAACTCATAAAATTTCTCATTATTCTTTTATTACGTTCTCAATTGACGTTTTGCCTTTTCATTTCATATGATCTGTCTCTTTCTCTCTGTTCCTTTGCTATAATTTAAATGTTTTTATTTGGTTTTCTTACTGTTCTCTTTTATATTGTGTTCTCCCTCTGAATGTATACATACCCGCAAAGTTTGTATTTTTCTTAAGTTTAATTTTGTATCCTGATGATGCTTTGGCTAAACGAAACTAGTCGATCATAAAATGGAAATAAAATCGATGGTCTTACAAAAAGTTATTATTAAATTTTCATGTCATTAATTTGCCTGATACAATAATTCTGTTAGCGTGTAATGAATTTCAAAAAGCTTTTTTTAAACCTCAGTATGAAGCGCCAGCTTACACTATACTTACTGAAGAAGTATCCGAGAAGATTGATAAAATATGGAGAGGAATAATCTGCCATAATCTGATACATTGCCGGTCAATTAATAGGCTCTATCTCAGACTTCCTAATGAGAAAATTGTTAAGCTTTTCCTGGCTATGGAAGTAGCTAGCTCTTTCGAGATAATACAAAGATAAAGTAGAAATCTAGCTACGTTGATATTAGTACAGCATTCTACCATCTAATAAATAATCTTGAAATCCCGTCTACCCAGCGGCTCTTCCTCTATTGATACCGTTGTTTCCGAAACTTTAAGAGTTATATGGTTTAGAATAGAACTCTGATAAACTGAAGTTCTCACCACCTTCTTTAACTAGAACCTTTCGCCACCCATTTAGGTATGTTATGTATTAAAGCATTACACGTATGATATTTTTACCCGTTTATTTTCGACCGAACCAATTGCATTCCCACTGTTCCAAATATCTTCGTTCTGGTACATTTTAACTTAAGGCGATGGCGATATATTGGTGTGCGATCAGCTTATTTGCTGAAAAATCTTTATTTGATCAAAGATACGTTATTTCCATAATATTAAAGTTGCTCATTCAATGCATTAAAATGTCAAAAAACAATCGAGTAAAAGCATCTATGGCATGGATTCCTTTTTTAAATGCGCACGTTAAAATAATTTAAAATGTTTTTTTTACGGTATAACTAGTTGTTACCTCTAAAAAAATCACAATTACAGATTTTTCAAGTTAAGACTTGCCAAGATATAATGTTACTGACTTTAATCTACTCATTTTAAATACAGAGTAATTATCTACAACATTACACTGTAGGTAGGTACTTTATTAGGTAGGAAGGGATTTGAAAAGATTCTTTTTTAAATTGATAATTATCTGAGCACTTCTGTCAGTTTCAAATTTTAAAACCTCACACTCGTGCGTATGCCTCCACAAAGAAAATTATTTATAGGCAATAAAAATACTCGGAAATCAAGAATTTTGTCTAAAACGATTGCAATCGATCTCAGTTAATGCCATGGATACGCACTTTTTTTGTATAGTACATAAATCTAGTACATACGAAAATTCGAATAATTTCCTTCACCCAGTTGCAAGAAAATTTAATCACCTGCACTACCCGCATGATCAAACATTTAAATTACTCTTAGTTTATGCAAATTTATGTTGGTTAACCTAAAGTTTAGAATCACTCAATATGTTGGGAACAAGTTGACAAGTCGATTCGAGTATTTGAGAGATGTGGTCGAAGTGACTTCAATTATGCACAAATTTTTTTGAAAATTTCTGTCGCAAGTGGTCTACTACGTATTTGACTTCGATTCGGAAGGTTCCAGGTTAGATTTCCGCGATTAAAACAAAAAAAATATATACATTTAATTTATGGGTTTAAATGTTGTTTATAAATATTTTTCACCTCTCGTAAATGATTCATTTTTGTGACAAATTGCGTTCGAATTTTTCTTGGGACATTATGGAATACGTATTAAGACAAATCAAACCAACTCGAACGAAATCAAGCACTTTGTCAATGGTGGCGGTAAGGTTGAATTTGCCACTAGACGCCGGTCGTCTGTTTCGATTGAATACAGAAAAAAACATCGTCTAAAAACATGTAACATTTTTTTGTGAAGCTCAGGTAAATATAAAATGGTTTTCTAGTCAGAGTTCAAAAAAATACATATTTCCAAATTATGAAGTAAAAGCAATTTAGAAAACAGGTTTCGAGAGAAGTAGAAGATTTAATGATTCAAAGAATTTTTACAGGCCTGAAAATATTTTTTTTCTAGGATTATAAAAGTACTACCTAAAAAAATGGCCGATTAAAGTTCTTCTTGCCTGCCTAAAACCGTGTTATTTGAAGTTACTTGTAAAAAATACTCTTAGTGTCGCCCAGGTGAGAACACCATTTGAAAAAAAAATCTAAAAGTTGCTTAAAATTTCTTTAGCCATGTTTAGTGACAAGATTTGAATAGTCAGATACTTTTCAACCATTCTTCACTCTTTTTACTATTACTCGTGTCCATCAGCCTTACGTTTCCCAAAGCGTGGGTTCCGTCGTCCCTCCGGCTTTGAACCTCTTATGCGGTGTCACATAACAAATTAAAAGTAATGATTTAGTAATACCAAATTTTAAACTTTATCCCACTGTTGTTATTATTAAATCATTAAAACAGAGTTACATCACGAATTGACAAATTCAAATTAACAATAAGTTAAAATCAATTCGTGTGTCGATGTATGGCACTCCAGCTTCCGAAATTTATCAAAGGTTCGTGAAGGCGCTTTTGAAATATAGTAGTGGTTCATAAAGTTTTAGTTTATGGGAGTGCTGACCCAAAGAAATCTCGTTTTATCTATGATTTACGACAACACTTGACTGCTAGACTCTAGATGTACGACTAAACTTGACTGCTAGACTCTAGATGTACGACTACACTTGACTGCTAGAATTTAGATAACTCTCAGTGAAATTAAGTGAACATATTTATAGTTCGTATTATAAAATTACGATAAACACTAAGGATTATTTTTATTAGTTCTAACTTTCATTCACATTACATCATTTACATAAGAGTAAATTTACTGAATTGGTTTAATTTACAATTCAATTCTATACACCAACTAAAATACCTTAAGAGGAATTCATAGAACTTATTCTTGATAACACTAATGTTTTTTTATTTATTTCTTTGACTCTAAATTTATTCGAAATACACCAAAAACATGACTAGTTCTGTTTTCAATAATTTACCCAGGCGTCTCTATTTATTTTGGTGATCGATGTATGTTTGTATTGTGTCATTATATATGTACTAGTTATTGCCCGTGAAAAATCACAGGATTTAACTTGAATTGCTAAGAAAAAATAGGATTTGCTTTAATCCACCCATTTCAAACATAGAATAATGTCTGCGAAAATACATGATAGGTACTTTGTGAGGTAGGTAGGGATTTGAAAAGATTATTTCGAAAATTTGATACTTTTAATTAACATCATTTCCAAATTTGAAAACTTCTTACTCTAACGTACGTATTCACAAAATAAATTATTTATATTCGTAAAAAACATTTAATTTGTGGCTTGCTATAATTATAATATGAACGTATATATAAGTTTTAAACCACTTTAATATAATATTAGAAAATCCCGAAATATTAATTACAGTATATTGAATAACCAAGTAAATTTATCTTATAGTCTTATTCTAGACCGCTTTGTTCCTCGTGTGAAACCCCTTATTACCCCTTCCTCTTTATTTGACTCCCACTTCAATATCTAAATATTTATGTTTGTCTGTCAGTATTGGGTATTTTATGTTAGTTTTAATATTGTCCTGACAAAAGAAGGGTACTTCCGAAACCGGTCGATTAGAATATTAATATTGGAATGGTTTAAAACAAATGTGTGTGTTTATAGACCAAGAGGTCCCTTAGATTCGGAATGTAGCATGCCCCAGAGCGAGGTTTTTGTCTGTTCATATAGAATATTTTAATTATTCTAACTAACAAAGAGAAGGTTTTATTGTTAAAATCACAACACACCCTCAGAGCCCTATCTCAAAGTCAAAAATAAAGGTTCTACTCCAAAGGTTTATGTTGTATTTGAACATTTGTACCGGCATTGTAAGGTATGGTCACACAATTTAATATTTTTATTATGCTAGCTTAGATATTCTGTGTTATTCGGGTGAAACACCGAGATGTTCTTCTGGAAACAAGCTAATTATGTTGATGAAAAAAATACACATTGCAATCACTAAAGGAGTACATCGTCGCCGGAAAGGCAAAAAGGGGGTAGCGCCATTTTGGAAAGTTAAAACCAGAGCAGTCTAAAGTTTTTGTTTTACAATAAAATTCATAAGTCTTCAGTGTCTGGTTGGATTTTGAAAAAAAACTTAGCTCAGGTAACTTATGCTCTCATTGAAGTGACGAAAAGCTAACACAAGTCCCAAGCTTGTGTCGCTTGAGTCAAGCCTTCTCCCAAATGGTAAATATATTTTAGATGGCTGAGGGGACACAAAGGCCTTCAGAATCAAACGAGAGTCAGAGCATTCGATGCCGAACAAAAACTGATTATAAATGGGTATTTAACTTATTTTTGTCTTAAGTGTCGCTTAATTCCTTTTGCCTTTCCAGCGACGATATGTTTAACACTTCCAAAGTGAGAAGAAGACATTTTTTATACTGCCTTGGTAAGAGCTCATTATTCGGTATTAAAACATTGCTTGAAATGGTTTTATCGCTTTCCATTTCTGTTTTTTTTTTCACCTTAAAACATTCCAATTGAGGGTTCCATAATCCCGTAGGCTCTGGAAAGTGTGCAGGTCATTTTCAGTAAACCTTGTGAAGTGAAAAATATTAATCAATTTATCTGAGGTACACATTGTTATGAATGATCATTAGACTTTTATAAAGGTGGTACATTATTAAATAATTAAACCCAACATTATGCACTAATATAAAGCTATTGTTTAACGTTTGAATAATGAATTCGAAGTGTAAGTACTAAGTTAAAAGAACTATTGTTTTGTCTTAAGTTATGAGAGAAGATACAAATAGTAGAATGAAATTGCTTGGAATTTAAATGAATGCATTGTAAAAATCGTCGACTGATTACAACCACGACTATTGGAATTCCGATATATACAGATCACTCATAGGTGAGATGGGCTGACGTCTTTGAGAGAGTTGTCAGCTTCGAGTGGGTGGGAATTGATAAGAATTGGAAAAAACTTAAGATATTTGCAGGAGGCCTAGGCATGTCAAGAAGTGCAATTGCAATTGATTTAATAAATTACAATTAGAGAAAAAAACAGGAAAAGAAAAGAAAGAAGTTTAAAAAAAAAATAAAAAAATAATAAACACACATTGTTGCTGGATAGGCAAAAGGGATTAAGCGAAACTTTGGACAAAAATGAGTTCAATAAGTAGTTTTAATTGGTATTTTTTTCTGCATCAAATACTTTGACTAATTTTATTTTTTACTATTAATATCTTGCTAACATACGCAGCGATCCCAATGAGATATAAACACTCACTCTGGGACAAGGGAAATTAAAGAATACATGAGTTACAAGAAAATACGGAGTAATCAAACTTTTCGTTTAATTTTGAAGGCTTTTGTGGCCTTTCAGCCATCTAAAAACATTCTCCATTTGGGTAAAAGTTTGACTCAAGCAACACAAGTTTTGGGTTTTAAAGCTTTTTGTCACTTTAGGTAACTTAAAAAAGCATTGAGTTAGCTGGGTAACTTTTTTTTGTCAAAATCGAACCAGGCACTGAAGACTTTTATTGTAAAACAAAAGCAACTTTAAAGTGCTCTGGTAAACTTCGTAAAATGGCGCTTCAGACCTTTTGCCTTTTCGGCGAAGATATTATGTGACATTATTGAAGCCACGTCGAGAGGGCAAAACAGAAATAACGAAATCATATTACTGCGTTAATTTTATCGCTCGCCCCTGATGGCTCCAGGCAAATTCGTTAGCGTTTCCAATATAAGCTCTGAAAATTTCTCATCCACTGGATTACCGAAATCTCGCGAAGCAAAATGTGGAACGAAAAATTACCTAGAAAATACGGGGAAATATTGATAAAGTGTTTGTTGCTTCGGAAAAGAGTTTGTAATTTTGATGTGGTGAAGAAATTGGTACTCGCAAATTGTCGGGTAAAATTTCGCTTTTAGTAGTGAACTGAATTAATTATTGATTTGCACTAGAATAAACACTTTGTACTTAAACTATTTAATTTATTAATAAAACATATTATTTCCAAGCATCAACTATGATGTCATATGCTTTATTTTATTTTTATACTAGCGGAACATTGTCCAATCACAAAACGATAAAAAAGAGCAACAGAGAAATAACAGCACATACGTAAAATTTGAATGAAGCAATGACAAATATAGGACAAAAATTTACATTTGATAGATTTATTGTTTTTAAGTTTATTTTGTCGAACTCCATTTTAATATTTAGGTTTTTTTATTATTTTTTCAAACCATAATTATTATTATTTCAAATTTAAAAAGACGATTTGTAGTCAAAAGTTCTGCTGGGTAATTATTTTTACGCGTGACAGCTGTTCCGCCTTCTGAAGGCATTATCAAACTGTTATTATCATTATCAGTCAGTTTGATATGCCTTCAGAAGGCGAAACATCTGTCACGCGTAAAAATAATTACCTGGCAGAACTTTTGACTAAAAATCGTTTTTTAAATTTGAAATAATAATAATTATTAATAAAAAAAAAGTGAAAAAAAAAGAAAAAATTTGATAGAGCATTCAAGTCGAAACCTAAACAAAGTTTTGATAGAGTCAATGGTGTGATAGTGACACAATAAATTGTATTATTCGAAGATCATTATCGTAAAGAATGACAAAAATCGTTTAGAGTGAGCAAAAATTAAATTCTGGACAGTTGAGAATGATACCCATAGTTAGTAGAGTGATGATTGAGGAACAGCAATTATTTGTTTCTGAGTCTACGGCAAAGAATATTGACCTGGACGAGTAATATTTGTAGGCAAAATTGAATATTTATGTTGATTGACGATTGAACATTTTCGTTCAATTTATTAAAAATAAATTCATTCGAAACAAACTTGATTTTCGGTTCAGCGATTTCTGTGTGGGCATATTTTAAATAGGAAGCTGATACATTACAGGGAAATATCAATTTACTTTGAAATTCGAAATAGATTGGTTTTAAATAAGCTCTTGGTTATCACCAGTGCCGGATCTAAGAAGAAGGAGGGGAGGAGAGCACTAAGTAAAAAAAAATGAGTTATCCTTTGTATAAAAAAATATCTTAGTGAAAATGAAATAATAACTTTGTAAAAGACCAGAGATTTTATTTTAATTTTAAAAAGGGTACAAAATTAAACTAAACAAAAAATAAATAGTGTGTGGTTATAAATACTAGTACGTAAAGATGGAGAACGCAATCTAAAATAAAACAAGAGAACAGTAAGAAAACAAAAGAATAGTATTTGAATTATAACAAAGAAACAGCGAGAAAGAGACAGATAATATGAAATGAAAGAGGATTCTTACTATTTTATTTACATTAAATATGTCAAACCACAAAATGATTGCATTCTACGAAAATATAAAAGTTTTACACCTACTAAATACAAAATAAAATAAAACTTACTTAAAAAAAAACGGACCAAAAATTTTTTAAGAGTACTGTATCTTTTAAGCCGGTATGTATTCATTATCAATAAAGTCAAATTCTGTTTAAATTGGTACAATTTTTATCAAATAGTTTAAAGAGGGCCAGTTCTAGCCCGAAATCAAACAGAAGCTCACCCTAAAATCCTCTCCATAAATAGACCAACAACTACAAAAAAAAGAAAAATGATGGTGGTAATTGATTCAAAACCGCTAAAAAAATAACAAAAAAGGATCGGAATGGAACCAAAAAAAACCCAAAAAGGAAATAATGCAGGACGAAACAAGCAATTTTTCTGCTGAAGAGAGGTTGTGCAATTCTTATAAATAAGTTGAAGTTGATATTTAAGTGAATTATTAATGAAAATAAAGAGTGCTAAACATCTAAATGAAAACAATTAATTTGTACTGTGAAGATCGGAACAGGATAAACGATCATATCCTAAAAGAACCAGCTAGTTTTATCTAATATGAAATCAGAGGCAAAAAGCCAACTGTGCCTCCCCAAAGGAACCTAGATCCAGCCCTGCTTCTGACAACCGCTACGACGAGTTAATCCCAGGTTATGAAGATATCTACATATCCTGATCTGCCTGAACCGACATTATTTCAAATTTCAGCATTTCGTTATACAGTTCAGGTCATAGAATACAGTCATAAAGAGCCGAGTAAATTTTACCGTAATATCTTGAAATATGGTTATTTAAAAAGCCGATTGCGACACTTTTAAAACTGTATTTACAATGATTTGACCACGTCACTTTATAAAAATAGTCAGATTTTATGGTGTAATATAGAAATACTCACAGAAATAGTGTCTCTTCTTTTAATGACCACCTCCTCGGCTGTATTTCTTATTTGTAACTCCTGAAACAAAAACAAAAAAAACGTCATTAAATTGAAGAAATTAATTTTAAGCTCCTGTGACAATATTGACTAAACCAAACGGTTTTATTCTCGTAAAACTAAGTGATTATTTTAATCAGCCATCTAAAACTCAAAGGATTATCTTTTTTGTGCAACTAATTAGTAGGACAAGACTAGTTTCAATCAATTTTTTGGTATGGTTTAAAAGAAGCTGAAAAACCCCGCCTCCCTCCCTAGTCAATTCACAGAATAATAAATTAAACCGATTAGAAAACATTATTTTCTCGTTGATGCATCTCTAAGCATAGTTGAGGCATGAAAAGAGAGAAATATTCCTTGGCACTGTTTAAAATTCTTACAATACGATACATATATAGATATATAGGTCAACACATTGAAATTGTGTAGAATATCCAAATATTTTTTCGTTTCTGATTATCAGACTAAAAGGGTTCATTTTTGTATTTTAAATCATAAATATTAGTAATTAAAAAAAAAACTTAAATAGAAAACTGTCAAGAGGTTCAAATTGAACTACTATAACGTAAGTTCCGCTACTGGCTGCTAACACAACTATCACCAGGACAAGAGACTGCCTACAAATCTTTGCCAGCATGACGTCACTCCCGCCTTCCGCACGAACACATCGTTTTGAAGGCAATTTAGAATACGCAAAATTTATTCGTCAGTATAAATTACAGTCATTTTTGTAGTACAATTTTTTTAGAGTAAAAGTAAATAAATTAATACTTAGTTTGCATTGAGTAAGTTTCATTGAAAGTTTTGACTAAATTGAATTTAATAGAGTTGATTATAGAAAGAATAATCTAGTGCGATTCTGTCAAAGAACGTTCGAAATGTTCTGCAAATTAAAAAAAAAACCCCGTTAATTTAACACAATGCTTGCTCTCTGTTTTCAACTGTTTGAAACTGAGCATAGTTGAAACATGTTAGTGTTACCGCTCCGGCAACCTCCAACCCTTCACAGGAAACTTCGTAGGGGCTTCAATACCTTCAGGCAATTACTACGTTAGCTAATCAGCCCTATTGACACGCGATCTTCTTCGCGAACTTCGGTCTCGGTACAATTGTTCCACCGGAGGTAGGTAATAATAACCACAATGTGTTAATTAATCAACCTGGTAACGTGAATTTGATGGAATTTTCATCGAGAACTCCTCAAAATGCCGAGATTGACTTAATTCAAATCGACGTGATTACGAAACCCCGTGGTTTACTAATTAAATTTCTAGCCTGTGCGTCGTATATTTTGCACCACGTAATGTTGTGGTTACGAAACCGAGGTAGATCGATCTTCATCACTCGAGAGACGTTGCGGAAGCTGGAACTGAATTATGTCATAGAATGCGGTTAATGTCCAAGTGTTCTGCTGCGTTACCTGCAGCGGCACAACGGCGCAGTGGCCGCAAAAGCAGCCGGCCTTCGAAAGGGTGGAGGAAACATCAGGACATTTAAAAGGTTAAATACGTTTTTTAATAATTTAATTTTATATTTTTAAAAACTTCATTCCACTATTTTTTATTAAGACCCGACCTGTTTTGTCTTGTGACTGGCATCTTCAAACTGGTACAGATAAAAGTTTAAAAAAATTTTTTCTTACTTTAATTCCACACAGGAGGCCTTAAGGGCCAGCACCTAAGAAAAAACTAAACGTCACTTTGTAGAATTCTAACAGAAGCAATACTGCGTATGATTCTTCCGAAATTCCACATGGACAGTTAGGAAAATGTCTAAGGTTTCAACAGGGCAGTGGCTGCAAGGGGAGCCTGCCCTTCGGAAGGGTGGAGGCAACATCAGGTCATTTAAAAGCTTAAAGCATAGATGAAATATCTTTTTTAATTATTTAAAAATACGATTTTTTCAAACTTTATTCCACTATTTTTATTAGTTTCACCTTATACGGGCATCTTCAGACTGGTACGATTTTGAATAAATCTATGGCATATGTACTATTAACCACTTCATCGGGTTATTTTTTCACAAAAAAATTGAACAAAAACATCAGGTTATTTATTTTTATATTTAAAGAGTTACATAATTTAAAAGTTGTCCATTTCAAAAAAATAAAACAGAAGCAATAATATTCGTAAAAAATTGCAATTTATTACCATTTTTTTTAAATACCATAATACTTACGACAAAACGACACATGCGCCGCCCGCGAACACTACTTGTTCAAAAGCATGAAGCAGTTATCCGGAATAGACCCTTATTGAATCTACATCAAAGTGAACATCTTTGACTTAGGGTTTTGTTTAATTTCTGACAGAGGCGGCTTTATAATTACATTCACATATACTTTCGGGTAGTTTGATTACCTTCTGGGAGACGGGTTACATAGTGATGAGTTACATGCATCTGAGGGGTTTTAAAAAAATTATATATGTATACTCGTATATATATAAATATATACATTTATATATATATATATATATATATATATATATATATATATATATATATATATATATATATATATATATATATATAAATATATATATATATATAAGGCTGACGACAATTATTGTAAGCCTTATTTTTAACAGTTGGTTATTTTTAAGTTCACTCTTTGATTTTCCCGTCTCTGTTTACTTAAGAGGAAGCTGTCAATATGGTCCCTTTTTGGCTTTATAGTACAAGAAATACTTCGATTTAATTTTCATTTACAAAATTATTAATTGTTTTATTGACTCACCTTCTCTGTTGCAACTTATCCAGTTCAACATTCCTTGCCGTAGACTCAGAAACAATGAATTGCTGTTCCTCAATCATCACAATACTAATTACGGGTATAATTCTCCAATGTCCAGAATGTCAAGACTTGTTAACTCAAGCCATGGTCTTGAAATTTTTGGTAGCAGTCTAAATGATTTTCGTCATTCTTTACGACTCTACCAAAACTTTGACTAAGACCATGGCTTGAATGTTCTCTCTTATGTTTATTTTGCCTTATTTTTGTCATCGCTTCATTTATCTCAATTTATATGCTATTTCTTCTCTGTTACTCTTTTTTATATTTCGTGTTTTATATGTATTTTTGTAATTGGACTTTAGTCCGTTAATTTATAAATAAATAAATACCACAAATGATTTATCTGTAAATTCTACAGAGGTAGTTAATAAAATATCTAAGACTCCCTGAGAACATTTAAAAAAAAAAGTAATATTTTAATTTCTATATGAAATACAAACTACAATTTTACGAAGAACGTTCGAAAATGCCTTTTCTGGCTTTCTACCTGCGCCTATTACAAACATTTTTACTTAAAATCCTTCCATAATCTCAGAGTAAATAAAGTAAAGTTTTCTGTAAATAAATTTAAAACACTCCAGAGTTACTAGATTTTTACTGTAATTAGCTCAAACGATCTGCATTTTTAAATTCTCGTCCGCCGTACTAAATTCGTATGGAATTCTAACGCCGCGTAATATATCTTATAAATACAATGTAATTTCGTAACAGTCCTCAGTCACGAGCTAGCTTCTAAGCCGAAAGGTCGTCAGTTGGTTTTTCGACATTTTTATCCGTTTTCGAACGACGAATAATCAAGGAAACCGGGGTTATTCAATCAACCAGCCAGAGGGTATGTAAAAATTAAATTATTATTATTATATATTGAATAAATTTAAATCCTGTTGTATGTGCTGTCTTTATTTTTGTTTTTTTTTCAGTTATTAAAAATGGGAAAGAACAAAGGGAATATTTTCTACAATTCGCAAAACAAGAAGCCTGTGCATTGGACAAAAAGACGTACAAGGTGATAATATCAAAATACATAATTTGAGCGGTGCGATTTTTTTTAGTTTTCTACCGATTAGGTTTAAATTCAGTATTAGGGAGATTGAAGGTGTGTTAAACTCGAATCTAATGTCAAAATGCATAATTTCGGCGGCCATCTTGAATTTTTTTAGTTTTCTACCGATTAGGTTTAAATTCGATATTAGGGAGATTGAAGGTGCGCTGAACTCGAATCTAATGTCAAAATGCATAATTTAGGCGGCCATCTTGAATTTTTTTAGTTTTCTACCGATTAGCTTCACAATCGGGATTAGGTAGTTTAAAGGTGCGCTGAACTCGAATCTAATGTCAAAATGCATAATTTCGGCGGCCATCTTGAAATTTTTTAGTTTTCTACCGATTAGGCTAAAATTCGGTATTAGGGAGATTGAAGGTGCGCTGAACTCGAATCTAATGTCAAAATGCATAATTTCGGCGGCCATCTTGACATTTTTTAGTTTCCTACCGATTAGCTTCACAATCGGGATTAGGTAGTTTAAAGGTGCGCTGAACTCGAATCTAATGTCAAAATGCATAATTTCGGCGGCCATCTTGAAATTTTTTAGTTTTCTACCGATTAGGCTTAAATTCGGTATTAGGGAGATTGAAGGTGCGCTGAACTTGAATCTAATGTCAAAATGCATAATTTCGGCGGCCATCTTGAATTTTTTTAGTTTTCTACCGATTAGCTTCACAATCGGGATTAGATAGTTTAAAGGTGCGCTGAACTCGAATATAATGTCAAAATGCATAATTTCGGCGGCCAACTTGAATTTCTTGAGTTTTCTACCGATTCGCTTCAAAATCGGGATTAGGGAATTTGAAGGTGCGTTGAACTTGAATATTATGTCAAAATGCGCAATTTCGGAAGCCATCTTGAATTTATTGAGTTCCCTACCGATTTGTTTCAAAATCGAGATTAAGGATTCTTGAATGCTATTGTAATTTAGTCACAGAAGCTATCGGCAAACACGTACGTTATTTCTAGTAAATAGACAGATTGAATTAGTAGTTGATTTGTGGAATTTTTAAAACCCACATAAGTAAATATTAAAATATATAAGCCTTATGCATATACTTGCTATAGTGACCTGGTATTCTTTTTTGATGTCAACGTTTGTTTTTTGCACAGGACGAACATGTATTTTTGGTGGAAAATTCAACGGAAAACCAAGTTCCAGCCGAAACGAAAATCAAGGGTCGATGACTTGTGGAGTTGATGCATTTTATCCAGCAATTACAGAGTATAAGTGACCATGCCCCACAATTCGGATGTAATTTCAACTGTCTTGAAATTATTTCCGAAGTTCGAAAAGGATTAAAAAACTGATCATTAAAAGCAGAATGTGCGAGCGGAAGTTTAAAGAAAGTTTGATTGAAGAGAAAAAAGGATAGAATGGATGTAAATAGTGAAATAGTTTCCGCTGTAATGTCATGTAGATCGGGCAATACACATTTAAGAACCATTACAGCCGCCGTTGATTTACCCGGAATTTACCTTTCATTATATTTATCTATCCAAAACCGAGTTTGTTTTTTGCTCATGTTTGGGCTCATATTAAATAAAGAAGTTATAATTTCGGAAATGTTTTATATTTATTTATTAGAGCATATGTTTAAAAACTAAAAAAACAAAAAAAATATATGAATGCACACTTATAAAAAAAAATAAAAAATTGTATTGCCGGGTCAGGCATAACACTTACTATAATTGCATCAGGCATGCGGAGGGTTAACTAAAATAAATATATTTCAATTGTAAAATGTACTATGTATAGTCAATTAATATGAAACTGTATTATATGTATTACTCTTCAAATACCTGCCTATTCTCATTAGAGCCCTACATTATACCTACAGAACGACATACTTTACTTTGCAGTCGGCGGCATCACCAGTGTTGACTTTGTGAATATTTAAATTTATGCATTTAAAAAACGTTTTTTCGTTCGCTTGTTCCTACTTTAGCCGCCTGCAAAGTTAAGTCGGTCAAGCTGTATCCATTTATTTTCATACAGCGAATAAATTAAAATGTTATAAAGTAAGTGTATTTTTATTTCGTATTTGATCGAAATGCTGCGTCCTTTTTTAAATCCATCATCGTCCCAAGCAAAGTTAGCGAGCGAGCGGGCGCCGGCTAGCGGCGATCCGCGTTTGTCTATAAGTACCAAAAATACCTAACGGCAGCAAACGCTTAGCTTGGATGCCTGCTCTTAATGTATTTTATAGAAGGTATATTTACATTGATGGATTGATAAAAACTAATTACTATGCAATCAGTCTCCCAGAAGGTAATAAAACTACCTGAAGGTATATTTGAATGTAATTGTAAAGCCGCCTCTGTCAGCAATAAAACAAAACCCTAAGTCACAGATGTTCACTATGACATAGACTCAATAAGCATCTATTCCAACTCAAATATGACATAGGCCTTCACGGAAATAATTTCCCTTAGGGTTCAGCACCCAAAAATTCACACTTTTTGGTTTTCTAGTGCAAGAAAAAATTGACTGAGGTTTCGAATGAATACAATTCTTAAACAGTAATCTTGTAAATTCTTTACGAAATGCGAACTTGAATTTTATGTTAAACGTTTAAAAATGCCTTTGCTGGTTATAAAACTGAATCTTTTACTGATGTTTTAGTGTGTTTTTTAAAGAATTTAAAGGATAAGAGTTCAAAAATTGTATTCACTGGAATACTTAGAAATTTTTCTAATTGCCCATGTAGAATTTACAGATAAATCATGCGCAGTATTGGTTGTATTAGAATGCTACAAAGTGAGGTTTAGCGATATTCTTGGGTGCTGGCCTTTAAAATCTCCTGTGTGGAGTTAAGGTAAAAAAAAAGATTCCCTTAAAATTATACCAGTATGAAGGTGCCCGTCATAAGGTGAAACCGGTCAGGTCGTGATAAAAAAAAAATAGTGGAATAAAAAATTTGTTATTACTAAATCATTAAAATTCCAACACGAATCAACAGTTTCAAAATTAGAGATATCTTTTGTTAGTCAGAAAGTAAGTACCCCTAAGTTATCGAATGCAAGTTTCAATCAACCACTGCCTGGTGTTACACTCCTAATCTATGTCATATTAAACAAATCCTCACACTCTAATAATAAAAAAAATGATCATAATCACTTGGTGGGAAAACGTTCTAAGCAAATGTAATTGATTATTTGAATATCAATATTCGTGACATAGCTCCATATCGCAATTAAATGACTAAAGATGCTGGCACCTTTAGTGTCTACATGCAAGTGGCACGCCTACTATGCCCAATGTTGAGATATATAAAAAAGATTCTTCCAATTTATTGTTAGCGAAAGTATACTCGTCTTATGCAAGCACATAATTAAAATAGAGATAAAACCAATACCATAAAATAACCCGAATATTAGTAAAGTAATCATTCTTGAAAAAACTCCTCTGCAAAATAATTAACGTTTTGTATTTCGATGGCTCTCAAGCAAAATAATGGGAGTTTTCCTCGTCAACCTCGCGTTTATTCTCCGAAAACCTTTTAAAATTCATTATAAATGTATTACCTGAAACATGGAAATTATTTGAACACTGAAACCAATTACTGCGAATGTATTCATATAAAAATAATAACAAGTATATTTGCGGCACGTTCCAGAGTGGTAGATACTCTAAGTATCGCCCTGGTGAAAGACCACCATTCAGAATCGAAACGTTGCTTGAAATGGCTTAAGCCGTGTTTGGTGACCAGATCTGAATAGCCAGGTACTTCCCAACCTTCCTCTTCCCGATCTCCTTCCCCTCCCCACTACCTTCAGCCTCACAACATACCCAATTTAGGGATGCCATAGTCTCACTGGCTCTAGACGGTTGGGAGCAGTTGAGACTCTTGTGCGGTATTCATGTAAGAAAAAAAAAAAGTATTAAGCCGCAACGCAATAATACACGATAGGGTTGAATAGTATTGATTCAATAATGAAAAACCAAGTGATACGCATTAGAAATTCACACTTGTGTGATTATAAACATAGATTACATAATTGGATATTTAATATTGTATCAGTTTGAAATTTCTTTATTATGATTGTCAATGTGGTCATAATTTTTATTTATTTTGTTTTAGGTAATTTCTACAATAAAGTGTACAAAATAACTAATTATAACTCATAAACTATTATATATTATTGAACAAACTAATTATTATAACTTGATTTTACTTACTAATGGATTTTATGTGGTTCTTCCAAACAATTTTTAATTTATCAATCGGTATAATTTTGATTGTTTCCGGCAGCGCATTTTAATATTTCATCTCTCAATAAAATAAACTGTTTTGCGTAATGAATTTAATATTTTTTGGTAATCTGATTTCTTTGCACGTCCTTGTATTATATGAGTATCTGAATATCCAAGTTGTAAATAATTTTGTCAGAAAAATATTTTAACAAGTTGTTTCTTATTTTATGTATAAATATCAATGTGTTTAATGTCAGCATCGGCTTCCTGTTAGCCAATTTAGTTCCTCTGACATTTTAGCTACTTTTGAATATCTATTTTGCCTAAGCATATGTCTCGTTGCTCTATTTTGGAGAATTTGAAACTTGTTTTGTTCTCTGTCGGTACACACGAAAAGAATCGTTGAACAGTAATAAAAATGTGGAGCTACAATGGAGTTGTAAATTTTAACTGTAGTTTTTCGGAATTTCTTTGACGAATTCTCCCATAACAAAACTTTTTCGTGTATATGAGTTAAAAACTGCAAACAAAATTATTCTGATAAAATTATAAAACATATAAACTTTTTTTTCGTGCAGTTCAAAGTTATGAAATAATGCTATCAAAAAATCGAGACTACTTGACATTAAATCGATTCGTTTACATGGACCATCCAATTTCCTTGAATAATGTATGCAAATTACATAATCTAGCTTCCGATCAGGAACATTATTTATTGAATGAATCAATTTGCCATTCCCTTTAATCACATACAATATCCATTATCCATTTCAACTGATTCAAATACCCTTTTACCTTTATAGTAAGTTGACAAATTATAATCATGGGTCTTCGTGTGCCATTTCTTCCCGTTTCATTCATATTTCATCTGAAAAACTGTTAGTAGTACTAGTATGAACCTTTCATCGATCCATATTGTCACAAATTTGTGAAGAGCTTTATATAGTGTTTCAATGTTCAATGTTAAAAATACTTTTAATGTATTGGTTAAATGGTGTAAAGTAAAGATTAAGAAAATGTCTAATATTGTTGAATTTTGATCATGTTGATTGTGTTGGTTTAAGCGATGTAAAGTATATTTTGAAAAAAAACGAACATACTTTTTGTGAATTAGATGCATACAATCATGAAAACTTTGTTGGTCAGTCTTAAGATAAAAAAAACTGTTTTATGTCCCAAAAATGTTCTTTACGATAGCTGGAAAGACATTTTATAAGGTCTACCGAATTTAATAATCAACATCAAAATATTCTACTGGCAGCGCCCACATAAATTTAACTGTAATTTAAAAAAAATAAAACTTTTTTTTGTAATTCCATTCATTGTATTTCTGTCATTTTCGATATTTTATTTCAACGGTACTAAAAATATTGATTCAACACAAAAAGCGATATTCTTTGAAAATGTGAAGTAAAAATATATCGATTTTTTTTTCTCATCTATATTTGAAAAATACCTAATTAGTAAGTGACATATTTTTGACGGCTATATAAATATCAAGTAACAGTCTCCTAAACAGCTTACTGCGACAGACAGAAAAGCAGAGGGAAACATTTCCTCTTAGAGCAAACTGATATAAGAGGATTACTGTTTGAAAGTTCTTTTTGAGGATAGGAAAGGGTGAACATGGACGGTTAAGACATACAAGTTGTAGGAGGGAGGACATACAGAAGCCGTCAAATCATTTCACAGTCTAGCTTTTGAACAAAACAATGAGTCATAAAAATGATCCATTTTTATATGGAAATGTCAACGATATGCAAATGTTGGGCATAAGTTTGGTTTGTATTCCGGTAGCCGCTGCCCAAGGGATCAATGACGCAATTGAACTATACCATAATAAAGGAGAATTAAGCGGAATCATTCCTGAAGTGAAGCATTCAGAGACCATTTGATATTTACCTTTATATCGAAAGATTTTAAGGAATGATATCCGACATCAGAAAAAGGAAAATGCCGGTCGGAAATCAGTGGTTATCGACGTTATTTCATGGAAATTCTTTGATCTGGTAGAATATTTCTTTAGACGCTTTCAAGCTTTCATCTTGATTTCAGTGAAATATTTGCTGAAAGGAATTAGAAAAATCCGGTGACTTTATGACTAAACTATAATACGATTACAATTATACCCGTCTGATTACGCGAAAATGATTTTATGATCATGATTGTACGTTCAAGATTATGAGGTTACGATAACAAATGTTAAACATTTAAAATGTTCTCCCTAAACACAGGTGAATTTAAAGTATGGATGATATTATACCCTATGTAATCAATATAAGTCTATGTAACTACTCAATATAAATCTATGTATTCACAACCGTTAAATATGTAATGAAATATGTTTTTTGCATATTAAAATAAATACACCTCTTCTTAGCTTGGAAGAAACTTTTAGGTTGAGATGTTTTAAACTTTTGTCAAATTTGACATCGTCACAATTCAACCATTGATATCAGTTACTTTATTTTTACTAATAAACGGTTCCCGTTAAACGTCGATTCTAGACCAGTTTCAGCTTTTGAAGAAGTTGTGATCAATTGATAAGCATATCAATATGACCATTGTAGTTTTCAGTTAATCACACTTAAAAAAAAGCTGAAACGGGCCGACAACCGGCGCTTAACGGGGACCGTTCCGTGTAAAAAAAAAACAAAACGGCATCAATCGTTGAATTGTGACGATGTCAAATGTAACAAAGTTTGAAATAACCCGCCCTTAGTGTTTTCCTGGTGAGACTACCATACACAATAGAAATAAAAACTTGAAAATAGCTTTACTATGTTCAGTGACTAGAACTAGTATTAAGGTAGTTTTCGATTTCCCATTATTTTAAAAATATTATTCAAAGCAATCTAAAACAATATTATTTGAAAAAATAAAGTTAACCCGGAAATTAGCTTCGCGATTCCAAAAATAATGAAGAAATAAGAAGCCTTAAAAATATGAATAAAAATAATTGAATGTTATTATTTGATTTGGGCGAATGCCTGCCAACATAGCTAATGGGAGAATTTTTCTGGAAAGTATGTCAGCAAGAAATCTTGTGTAATCATTTTCGTTTGAAGTATTATTTTTTAATCAACTGAAAATAAACTCATTGAAATTTAAAATAAAATAAATTAACATGAACATTTTGCTGATTACGAAATTAAAAAAAATTGTCGGTTGATAAAAAATAAGAGTTCTATGCTACTTACAACTAATCACGTATTTCACCGCCTTACAATTGTGTCCCTCGCTACATACTCCTTGCTACATTCAACTTTATATGTACTGTTGTCACGACCCGCCTCATGTGTCATGTCTTCCTGGGACGTTTCCGACTTGTTATTTCATTATCTCGGGCATTGCATGTTTTCCTTTTTATCATTATTTATTACAATTATATTGGCTTTTTCTGTTCTCCACATTTGCAATACGGTGGTAGGTAGTTCGTGTTTTATATAGTTATAGTTTAATCCTCGTCCAAGGAGGGGCTACGAGTGTATCGACCACTTCAACGAAGAGTGCACAGCAAAAGTACTAATACTTGTCATAAACATAACAATTAACTTCCAATAATATCACCTCAAGGGCGCTTAATAATAAGGGTGAAAACCTTAAAAACAGAAGTAGTGGTTATAGAAAGAGACCAAACTCAGTGCTAGATGTTGCCAACGGGACATAGTTGAAACAAATCGACCAATTCAGATACCTCGGAGTTGAATCCTCAAGCGATGGTCAGTAAGACGGAGGAATCAGCCAAAATGATTTTTTTGAGAGGAGAGACAGAAGTTGCAAAATGGGAACGGATAAGAAGCTCAACGATACGAGGTGAGCTTAACATAAAAACCTTACTGCTCTTCATTGAAAAGTGGCAATTGAGGTGGCTTGGCCACGCCCTGAGAATGCCAGAAGACTAACGTCCACTAAATATAGAGTGCGATTCCATAGGGAAGACGTCCAGTTGGCCGCCTCAGTCAAAGTTGGGAGAAGCAACTCCAGAGGCTGTGCGAGGAGAGACTAAACCTACTGTGGACGGAAGCCGCCAAAGAAGGGTGGGACAGGGTCGCCTGGAGGCACCTTGTCAAGGCGATGGGTTACCGACCCGAATAGGAAAAAGGATGAAGTTCAGATGAAATGAATAGATTGGAAAATGGCCCTTCATACTAGCGACCAAGTCCCTGCAAAAGTATTACGAAATCTTTTATTCAAACAGTTATTTCAACTCAATATAATGAAGAAATAAATCTAAATTAAACACTGCAACCCTAACTTTAATAGATTTTTAATATAGATTTTGGTGGTGCAATTTTTCATTTATATTCGTTTAATACCCTTTTGAAAAACCTTTTAACATTTAGATGGGCGACTAAATAGAGATTTTCATTTTGAGGTACGAGTATTAACGAATTAAAATTAGAAATTACACCGAAACAATTTATATAAAAAATGTATAGGTGTACAACTTTGCTTCCGCCGTTTTCCTATAGATGGCTTTAGCGGTAAGTAGTGGTCGAAATGAATAGATCATAGACGTCATGTAATAAACTTAGGCATTTGTCAACTAACCCTATAAAAAATGGTCGATTCGTGTATGTATCATAAAGTTATGCTCGATTGAAAATGTCAGTTAATGAGCCAATTTCTCGTCATTTGCGAGAGGTTTTAATTTTCTGTACTTTCAATATGAAGAAATCTGCGGCTGAGGCTCATCGAATGCTCTCAAATACTTATGGTGAGGCCGCTATTAGTGAAAAAATGTGTCGTGAGTGGTTTCAACCCATTAGTAATGGTTATTTGAACGTCGAAGACCGGAAAAGCGGTGGAAGAGAGCATGGAAATCGTTTTTTATTTTACTTTTTCGTTTCTTTTTACGATTGTAGTTTAAATCTTAGAGTAAGTGCATTTTACTTTTAAAGGATTTTGATGGCTAGTATGGAAGGCCGTTGAGCTTAAAGCTGTTTGGAATTTAATTATTCTCCAAGATTGTCAACAAAACTGTTTCAAGGTGCCAGAACCAAACGGATACAAATACCACATTCGTATATCAAAGGAAACTGACACCACACTCCACAACGTAATGTATCAGTTTCACGGACCAAATATAGAATAAACCGAATGTACGCATAAACCAAACTCTTCAGTTAATTTCGCACGGTTGGTGTCAAGCAGGGTGCGCCACGTGTTATGCATGGCTAAGAGGCAATTGCCGTATCACGTGGAATCATAATATCTAAAAATATACATTGAAAGAAGAAAAAATACATATCGTCGTCAAAAGTCAACAGGGCTTAAGCGCCGTTCGGGGAAGTTTACACCAAAGCACTTTTGTTTTACAATAAAATTCATAAGTCTTCAGTACCTGGTTGGATTTTGAAAAAAAAGCTAACTCTGGTAACTCAATACTCTCACTGAGTTATCTGAAGCGGTAAAAAGCTAAAAAAGTTCCAAACTTGTGTCGCTTGAGTCAAGCCTTTCTCCCAAATGGTAAATATATATATATTAGATGGCTGAAGGGCTACAAAATTCTTCAGAATGAAACGAGTCTAATATTCGATGCAGAAATAAAAACTGATCGAAACTAAATACTTAACTCATACTTTGCCTTTCCAGCGATGGTATGATATATGTTTCCACCAAAAATTTCTCTGATAACCCATGCGCTTCTTTGGGGATGTTTTTCACATTGTTATTTCTAGATATTATTTTTTAGAAATTGGTCTACAAAAGGGTTTATACTTGGTTTTTTTTTACATTTCAAATAACTCTGATAATATCTGGATTAATAAACATCATATTTAGTAGTTAAACAACGGTCCCAAAAAATATATTAAATACAATATGTATTATTTTTGCTGTATTATTGAAAGCACGTTTTTATGCAACGATTGACCAAGAGCCCCTTAGCCAAAGGCTCTTTGCCTCCCGATTGAGGAATGTTTTGAGATCAAATAAAACACAAAGAAAAAATAGATTAAAATAAGAGATTAGAACGAAGAAAAAATAAGAATTTTTCAACACAATTTGATAAAAAAACATTAAAAATAATATTTTTGTAAACTATAGTTTTTATACACTATATTTTTGTTGACCAAAATTATTTTATATTCTAACACGAAGGCCGATAGTTAGGAAAAAAAACCATATTAATTCATTTTAATGTTTTCTCTTTTATCGTATAAAGCAATTACTTTGTGGTTTGACATATTTGATGAAATGAAAAAAGTAACTTTGTATAAAACAAATAACTGTGGTCTTGAAAAAAATTCGTCATATTTACATATTTTTCATATGTAAATATTCATCATATGTACATATTCATCATGGGAATATGCTTATCATATGCATATATTCATCATGTGCACGTATCCATCATATGCACATATTCATCATATGAACATATTCATCATATGCAAATAATCATATATGGTATGCACATATTCATTATATGAACATATTCCTCATATGCAAATAATCATATATGCACATATTCATCATAGTATGCACAAATTCGTCATGCGCACATATCCATCATATTATGTATATGGTAATCATGTGTACATATCCACCATAGACGGTTGGGAGCAGTTGGAACTCTTCTGCAGTATTCACTGTAAACAAATCTTTACTTCGTGTTGGCTCGAAAAATCTAACGACACAGACATGGGGGAATGTTGCCTTTGTTATATTAGAATTTTAGTGGAAGGTACTCCATGAGACGAGATATGAAAATCGTGTACAAAAACCAAGAGACAGGTCGAACACGTGTTGAATTTTTTTCAATTTCACCGAAAAAGAATTGAACTTTTTTACGAATCAGTTTTTTGATCAATTATGTGCTTTGTATTCTCATTTCGCAAGAGGGATCTATGCGGTGTTAATATTAACGTAAAATACACATTGATACGGCAACTTTTAAGCTACAAATTAGCAACGGTAAAGATGTGCTAGTTTGTTTAAAATAATGATCTAAATATAATCCTTTTTGGTAATGATAAATGTTAGATTTCAAAGTGATATTTTATTAGATTCTTACCTTCGTGTTTTTCATCCAGTTCCTATCTTATCCAACCATTTCAGCATATTCGATTTTCGTATTCAACAACACTGTGTTTGAAACAAGTGACAATCGAAACAGAAGTGTTTAGTGTGAAAAAAACGTGTTTCGTATTGTTCGTTGGTCTCTCGCTTGTTCGTCGGTTTGTTGTTGTTCTCCAAATAATATAAAATTAAGTGT
The DNA here is from genome assembly GCA_022651775.1 of Drusus annulatus. Classification (NCBI taxonomy): domain Eukaryota; kingdom Metazoa; phylum Arthropoda; class Insecta; order Trichoptera; family Limnephilidae; genus Drusus; species Drusus annulatus. Next base: position 593,488 of record JAGWCC010000178.1, on the reverse strand, counting down.
GGTTTTTTGTTGTGATAAAATACAACTGTGTAAGAAGAATCAACACAACATTTATAACTTCCACTTTAACTACATCGGTGAGTGAATGGTTTCCTTCATTCGAATAATCTTTCCATATCCTTAATTGGACACTTCCATCAAGTAGTATAGTTTATCGTTAACGGTCCATTATTTTCCGAATTCATCTGAAGCTGAAAACACATTCGTTTTATCGCAGCTTCGGATCTAACAATACTTTTATCTTGAAAAGAAAATACGCAAAGTGCATCGTGAAAGGATACTTTCTCACTCAAACGAACCTTAACTTGCTTAAGTTTATTTAAATTAGGACTAGTTGAACTTGTTCACTTCCTTCCGTTACTCTGGAAATGTTTCCGTCGAACAAAGCCAGGCTTTCTAGCGTCGTCTCCCATCCGAAGACAAAATGATCCTCCGTAATCTCAGCATCCCGGCGTAGAGCTCGGTAAATATGCTTCTAATAAAGGATTTAATGTATGATGAAAGATGCCACTCACTTCTCTAAAAGGAAACTAAAAATCCCAGCCTGTCGAGAGACGGTAGTAAACAGAGTTTGCATGCTTAAACTTCTTGCAGGTACAAAATATACAAATTTTTGCGATGTTTTTTCTTTTCACGTGAAAACGACGTGACTTCAATGGCACAGCTATATTATGTAAATATGAAGATTAACGAAGAATTTTCTCTCTAGATGATCCAGAAAATCAGTCCAACGAAATTAACCCTTCCGAGTCCGGAAGATTGTTTTATTATAATAAATTGATATATTTATATTAATTAAAAGTGAAAGCACAAAATCTTCAGTTCTGTAAAGCTCTCGAACAGTGAGCTCCAACGTGATGAAATTTAAAAATAGTTTATTATGTGGAATGTGCAGCTCAACTATAAAATTTTCAGCTGGAAACGCAATTACTGTTTTGAGCTGTGAAGCTTTGAAATATCAATTTTTCTTGACAAAAAAAAACATGTACGGCTCGTTTCATATTTCACAAATGTTCAATAAAAAATAAGCGCTGAAATTTAGGCGAGGTCCGGTAATTACTACGAAAGTTTTTTTTTTCCCTTTTTAAACAAAGAAGATAAAGAACATTTTCAAACACAAGAAGGAGAAATAAACTGATTTGTTACTTGATATCTTGGCAAATGGCAATAAAATACATTATTCATGACTTGTTTAAGGACATGTTTGAAAGGATGCATACCAAATGAAGGTTTACGAAAACGAACTTGACTCCCGTTCGCATCCGGAAAATTAATAAAAGACCTTCTTTTGAAAGGATTTTCTTCTCGTTGAAACTTTCCGGAAAGGGTTTCTTTATCACCGGTAGAGCCTCGTTTCCTTTGCCATATTCTGAAGTCAAATTGCCTTATCTTATCCGAACCGACGTAAAAATTTCCGAGGTTTTTTTGCACAGTAAACGGTTCTTTTTGGTTTTTACGGAGTAAAAAATATACAAAGTATCAAATAGACGATATGTCAGACTGTTTCTGAAGAGATAACGAGACGGATTGGCTTTTTGAACGCGGATTAATTGAATAAAACTTGTCTATATTAGGATTTTCCGTACTTCAGTTTTCACTTTTACAGCGAAGTTGTGATGGTATGTACTTCCTTTCCTTTGTTATTAATTAATAATTTTTGAGATCGCGGATGATTATTTCATCACGACCTCCGCGGAAAAGCAGAACGCTCTTTGGCTCCGGACCAAAAATAAAATAAAAACAGCCGAAGGCAAGTACTCGTACATCTTGTAATTTATTTGGCTTCTCTTTTCAGAGTCAAAGATTACCCGAGTATCGCTCTATAAAAAGACTGCCTAAGTTGCTTACAGTGGATTAAGCTCTGTTTAGAGATAAGATCTCAATAGCCAGATACTTCTCAATCTTCATCTTTCCCTATCCTATCCTGTTCCTCCACTTCATTTACAAATGGAATCGTTATAGTCTTATTGGTTCCAGGAATTCAGAACATTTGTGTGGTAACATAAAAAAATATTATTAACATTGGAAATGATTTCAAAGCTTTGTGAAAAGCGCTTTAAAATAATGAAAAAAATGTCTAAAAATGTTAATTGTTTTCTTTTATTAACAAAAGCATATTTTATAATATCATTCGCAGTACTTTAGAGATAAACTACCTTTTCTTTGATGAAATGAAAATTAATAAAAAAAGTCGAGCAAGGAGAGTACAACTAGCACTCGAATGTTAAGAAAACGATAAAAACTCTCGTAAATATTTTCTAAGTAGAGATTCTATGTGAAAAATAATATGAAGCAAAAATTTTATCTTTCGAAAACCGGATAAGAGGTAAAAACATAAAACCTGAAGTTTAAAAGTGGGATTATTTTCCATGAAACCTGTAATAAAAGGCTTTGTTACTTTGAGAATTTTTTTTTCTAGTTAAGGTCACCTTTCTCCAAAACCTTCGCAAACTCGTACGTATATTCTCAATAACACATTATAAGGTCAAACGCACATACATACATATTCATACTTCGTTCCGTTTCATGGTTTTAAGGCAGTCAAATTAAAGATTATGTAATGTGATAAAACCAGCGAAATAACACCGATAGAAGTGTGTTGCGGGTGTGCTCGTGTGTTTGAAGTGAGCTCAATTATACCTCACTTCTGATGAAATCAATGAAAACATTTTCAAATATCGGAATTGTTTCTGGAACTCATAATCAATTTCATCGACCTGGAGTCGGAAGATCTTCTGTAAATTGGCCACAGTCGTTTTCACTCTACTAGGGATTATCTGTTCAGCGAATAAAACACTGTTACTTTGTGCAGATCAATAATAATAATAACAGTAGAACTTATATAGCGCAGTTTTGTGATATTTCACCTCAAGTGCGCTTCGTACTAAATTAATTATGCTAATAAGATTCATCACCTTATATTATAGCAACATGCCAATCGACTTCGGCTCAATTGAACCCGTAAGGGCAGATGTAAAAGTGTTATGCTAATCATTTTCACATTTTACATCCACAATGTGTTTTATATAAATCATAACTGGCTGGTTAATTAAAGTAACGTACCCAAAGTCAGCCTAATTTAATGAAAATATTGTTGAAACAGTTTTAAGTTGCTGAGATTTATTCTGTTTCAAGAAGCCTATTATTATAGGCAGAACCAAAATATGCTGAATTTATTTTTAGGCTTTGTACAACAAATCATAGTTAATAATTAATTCCTTCAACTGGAAGCACTCTTACTTAAAATATTAAAATAAAATAAAAATTTAAAATACAAATATGAAACAGAAAAAAGCCAGAAACCAAAAAGAACAATGGTCATGACCGAGACTCAAACTCGGAACCTCCGATTTTAGGCTGCCATCTTTTGATGATATCAATATGTATTTTAAATCGGAAGAAATTCAAATATTAATAATTTTCCATAAAATAATGAGATCGTTTAAAAAGTGCCGCTTTCTAATGAGGTCTTGATAGCTTAATTGGCAAAATGTTACTCTCGGATAGAGTAGAGGTTCCGAGTTCGAGTCTCGGTCATGACCATTGTTCTTTTTAGTTTCAGGTTTTTTTCTGTTTCATATTAATGTTTTAGATTATTTAAATATTTAATAATAAATAAACATTAATTCCTTTAAGTTCCTTTCAATTTTAACTCTTATGTTAACAGTGAAAATATTGTTATTGTTGTGATAAGACAATTACTAGCTATTTCAAAAGTTCTGTCTCAGTTTTTCGGAGAAACGGTGCCTTTGTAAAAGTGGCTTTGTTAATAATTGATGCGGACATGATTTTTTAAAGCTCGTGAAACTTTTGTCCATTGAAACTTTTCTTTATTCCAAGATGTGTTTTGCCGGCGCAAAAGCGACCTTAATAACGAAGAGTGTACCTGCCCAAGTAGAGTCGTTGTTCTTAAGGAACGTTTAAGGTTTCTCGGGGTTTTACATTAAATCTGGAGCATAACATAAACAAGGTATTCCTTTGGGTACCCGAAGGCGGGATTATGTCATCAACCGTATGTGAAATTATGCTCTTTACGTAGGGATAATCAAGGGAAAAACCGTTGGGTATTGCCATCATTATGGGTCCTTAAATTTTATTCCACACCTAATTGATTGAAAAAAATCAAGCCTAGACCGAAAGAGCTTAGATCTTGCTGAAGTAAAAGTCTAGTAAAAACACTTAAGTATAATCATTTCGATAAAAGTAAAGGATAATTTAAAAATATTTTTTGGCCAACAAGAGTTTCCTATACACTTTGTAGACGTGAGAACAAATAAGCAGATTGAGTCAACGTGGACTGTCGTTTGTTCGTTGTCGATCTGCGATCGAGTTCGGTATTGATAAACAAATAGCTGATACTGTCGATACAAAAAAAATATGGATCTGTTTGTGCTAGAGGCCAGGGTGCATCCATAAAAAGATGACCCGAAAAGCATACCAAAATTCCACCGAACTCTCTTATTACCTTTACGTTATTTTCAGTTTGTTTCGTTATGAAGATACCCTTTAATTGCGAGTAGTTACTTGGCATTTTTCTTCTCCGGTCGTGCAACTAATTAGCAGTTTTAATCTAATAAGTGTTGAGTAATGATTTTGCTTTTCGTGTCTGAGCGCTAAGTTAACGCTATCTAGATGAAGCAGACCTCTAGTAAAAGCACCGCCTGCAGTGTATACCAACTGCCACTACTTTAAACATAAATTACTAATTCATTATACGTTCACGCAAATCCTCTTAGAGAAGCGCAATTGTAACCGAACACGAGCGTTGTCCTGAATTTATAATTGCGCATCCCATCTCTGTGTACTTTCAATTTGGTAAAAATCTACGGATTTTACCGTCGGAAAAAATACTCAAATATACGCGAAAATTAGTTTTTATAAAAGAATATTTGCTTTTAGTTAAATGATAATTTTATACTTAAAAAAAAAAGATTTTTTTGATGAACAACAATTTTATTAACCTCGCATATAAAGCTTCCTTCAAAGTCAGTAACGGGAAAATGGCTCTCAGGAAAAGGTAAACAAATGAAATCGGTGAACACAGAACTAATTTACTTAAAAAAAACGGTTGTTTTTTTGTAATAGAAACAAACTGTAACTTTTATAAGACTGTGACAGACATGCTTTTTAACACTGTCTAATAATTCCAATGTCAAGTCAAATTATTATTACTCCATTTCTTTAAGGAGAGAATTAACCTCAGGGAGTAATAGATGAACATGTTAACAATGGGTTAAAAACATTATTTAGTTTTTTTAATATTATTGAAAATGTTTATTGCGTCGAGTGGAAAACATTGAAAAACAAATTGTTGATTCACAAAGTGTTCACGTAATGAATAATTTGTTTGGTTAATAAGCCTTTTCAGAAAATGGTGCCATTCGCCCAAATGAATTGTTTTTCACCACAATTGGAATGTGCAGGAAAGTACTTAACAGATAATAATAATAATAGTTGGCTGATTTATGTAGCGCCGTTTTCGTGACAGAAATATCACCTCAAGTGCGCTTTACAGCATAATTAACACAATATTAAAACTAAGACTTATTCTTAACTTATGCCTAATACTTATAACTAAGAAGTTGAATTAAGTAATAATACTTATAACTAGTGACTTAATTAATTAGATAACATAAATTAATTTTGTGTTTACAATAATTGAACGAGACCAGGTAAGCACAAATTTAATATAATTCTATATTCAATTGATTTACCATTGGAAACCCTTAATGAAATAATGTAGAAAGGTTACTGAGACAACGCGCGTGAATGCACTAAACCGAGTCCGCAAGACATACCTAAGATTTACTGCGCTTAGTATCACACAGTCATTTGTTTGACAGACAAGCTGTCGCCAGCTGTCACAAACGCGTCGCTGTAGGCTCCTTTCTGAGAAAAAAAAGTCTTGAGAGGTGTAAAAATCATTCGAGAACAAAAAACGTATCTCATGGATTTTTTTCCATTCATAATTACCCACAAATCACTTATTATTTCAATTCAATAAATACAATTATTCACAAGGGACAAAGGTTTACGAAAACGGTGTGAGATATATAAAATACATAAGTGTGAGGAAGACAACCACGGCTAGTGGCGCAAAAACCGATTATGACAGTAGCGTGGGACGTTCATATAGCTATCTCATCCGTACACACATATTCTTTGAATGGCTATCCTTTTCATAAGCGGGTGACTCGGGAAACAAGACGATTCTAGTGGTGCTACATTTTTCGTAAGATTTGTATAAATATGACGTGTCTTGTATTTTATGTCTATGGAGAAACCTCGAGTATGAAAGATTGAATCTCCTTCACATTTTTCATACTTATTTAATGTTTCACCGGAAATTAAGAATAAAATTATACAAACTAAATTATATTTTTAATACGCCATTTGAATACAAAATCAACTTGGAGGCATTTTACAAGAATAATAAAATTACCCTTTAGAAACGAGCAACATTTTTTAATGTAAAAGTTGTTAACATAACGCTATGATAATACATTTAGTTATAACAATAATATCAAGACTGAGTCTTTCAGATACTCGTCTGTACCTAGAATGCATGCAGTTGGTAATACATACGCGCAGAGGTGGCTGATGTATTTAAGTATACGGAATGTAGATGCAATCGGGCTATAATATCAATAATCAATATTAATTTAATCTAATTACAGACTTTTTTTCAACCATTCTTTCTTTATATTTTCGTAGAAAGCAATAACTTTGTGGTTTGAAATATTTTATGAAAAAGAAAAAACTACTTTTTAAAATACCAGAGATATAATTTTAAAAAATATGACCCTCCGGTTTCGCTTAGCCTAAGCATCATCATTGTACAAAATTAACAAAAAAATACTAAGTGTGCGGTTATATATACACACAGAGGAAGAAAATAAGAGAACAGTGAGAAAACAATAGGATAACATTAAATTATAACAAAGGAACAGAGAGAAAGAGACAGATAAAATGAATTGAAAGAGGCAAAACGTCACCTGACAAGGTATTAAAGAATAATGACAAATTTTATGAGTTTACAGGAAATATACCTAATATTGGACTACTGAACAAATTTTACTGATTTTTAAATAAAACATGTGGTCACATACAAAGTTATGATGTCACTGTCATTATTCTATCATTTGTATGAGCAAATGATTCTAATTTTTTCACTGTTCAATGTAAACCTTCATATGCGAAAGCCCACTAAAAATGAATAAATAATTAGCGTAAATAAATGGATGATGCCATTCCACCTGTGTCTTTTGATGTCGTTAAAATGTAATTTTAAACGTTATTTCGTGCAAATTTCTTCTTAGGATGTGAAAAATGTTTTCTTACCTTTTCCTTAAATAACATAATGTATAAAAAAACTTGTAAAAGACCACGGGTATTATTTTAATATTTGTGATAGAACGGTTTTACTTAACCTAAGCATCACCAGGATACAAAATTAAACTAAACAAAGATAAAGATTATACCTTCAATAAAAGCACCGGTGCTCATATTCTTCAGAAAAATGGTCATGTGAATACAGATTAAACAATTTAGAAGCACTAAAAATAAAGAGAGCCATGAAAATTAATAGTCATATTCTTAATAATCACTTAAATTAGTCCAGTAGTTCAATATTAGATATATTTCCCGTACACTCATAAAATTTCTCAGTATTCTTTAATCACCTTCTCAGTTGACGTTTTGCCTCTTTCCATTCATATTTTCTGTCTCTTTTTCTCTATATTCCTTTGTTATAATTTAAATGTTATTCTATTGTTATCTCAATGTTTTATTTTTTAATATTCATGTAAATTGTGTTCTCCCTCTGTATGTATATACGAGTATATAGTATAACCGATTTCTTTGTTTGGTTTAATTTTGTACCCTGATGATGCTTAGGCTAAGCGAAATCAGTAGGTCATAAAAATTAAAATGAAATCTGTGGGCTAATACAAAGTTATTGTTTTATTTCATTAAATATGTCAAACAACAAAGTTATTGGATTCTACGAAAACATAATACTCGTATATTATTATATATGAAATGTATTCTCTCCAAGAAGATCGGATTGTTTTTCTAGCAGTCAATATTTCTTATACGATGTTCACGCGAGGGGAAGGAAAAAATGTGTGTAGGGTTAGTGATAGCATATTCCCAAACCGGGAAAATTCGCCAGGCGTGAAACCCCCCGGTAATATAGGCGAATCTGAATAGACAAAAGAAACTACCGAAAAAGGGGATGATTTTGGCAATCTGTTGGCTAATACCATCTGTATTTCCGGGAGCGTTCCTCTTTATATATTATGATGGCCTATCATATTGTTATATTTTGGGAATCATATTTTCCAAATGTGTTTAATTGAATACTCGTGGTGATAATAATATCAGGTACCCTGGTTCAAGAAACGTGGGACCTGCAAAATGTGGGGGCTTGTGTTTTAACTATTTGTTTTATTTTCATAATTATTTCTGTATCTATGGCACACCAGTTAGCTGCTTATACACCCAAAAATATCGGGATTAATTTTTATAATTTTTTTTTAATAGTTAATACCACACAAGTATCCCAACTGCTCCTAGCTGTCTAGAACCAGTGAGACTATGGCATCCACAATCAGGGTATGTTGTGAGGTTGAAGGTAGTGGAAGTGCAAGGAGATGGGGAAGAGGAAGATTGGAATTATCTGGCTATTCAGATCAGGTCATCAAACACGGATAAAGCCATTTCAAGCAACGTTTTGATTCTGAATGGTGATCCTTCACCAGGGCGATACTTAGTGTATCTACCACTCTGGAACGTGCTGCAAATATACGATACATTACTTTGTACGATTTGAAAGTATTATGTCATACATTAATCAAATTAAAGTTGTTTGCGCACGCGTTTTAGCGTTACGAGCGTCTTACCACTTGATCACGGAGGCCGTCAAAATAGTCGTGTTTAATGACCAGATCTGAGCAGCGAGCTACTTTCTAACAATTTTTCTATCCTTCCCACTTCCTCCAGCTTCGCAACATGCTCAAATTGGGGATGGCATAGTCCCACTTGCTCAGGGCAGCTGAGACTCAAGTGCGCTATAAAAAAATAAGATTATGCCAAAACAACAGATGAGTATGGCGTTCCATTCAATTGGCTTGCCTCTGCAGCGACCCCGTTGTATGTTACGAGTGGAAAATTCAATTAGAGAAATTAATTGTACGCACAAGTAAACCACAATCTTTCAGTACTTTGCCATCATACAAGATTTAAATTTTAAAATTATTAAAATCGAAATTTATTTTTCTTTTAAAGTCCGAAACGGTAATCAAGCCTAAGTTTGCATTGTGTTATAAAGTCTAAACAAGAGCTCGCCGACAGCCAATCTGAGAGAATATTAAAAATGTAAGCAAAGTTCTTTACAACTTCAAAACACGGGACTTATTAAATCCGCAAGGGAATGAAAAGCAATGCTAATAAGTACTCTTTATAATGAACAATTTGGTATCTAAAAGTGAGTTCGTTTTTTATGTTTTGCAACAGAAAAGATTTACATTTTTTACTGAGATCTGGGATAACCGTATAATATATATTCTCAATTAGAGGACATTGTAAAGTGTGCTTTTAGTAAGGAATTTCCTAATCCATGTTTTGAAGAGACCCAGATTAAATGAATAATGAAACACTAATACCACCATTAGTTGCAAGTCAGAAAAATTGCATTTATTCAATATCAAATTATAACAAGGAACACAAAGAAAGAGACAGATAAAGAGACGTGAAAAGCAATAACTTTGTGGTTTGACATATTTAATGAAATAAAACAATAACTTTGTATAAGATAACAGATTTCATTTTTTATTTTTTATGACCTACCGGTTTCGCTTAGTCTAAGCATCATCAGAGTACAAAATTAAACAAAAAATATGTACATAGTGTGCGTTTATATATAAGAGTATACATACAGAGGGAGAACACAATATAAGTTGTAAAAAAGAAAACAGTGAGAAAACAATAGAATAACATTTAAATTATAATAAAGGAACAAAGAGAAAAAGAGACAGAACATATGAAATTAAAGAGGCAAAACGTCAACTGAGAATGCGATCAAAGAATAGTGAGAAATTTTATAAGCTTAAGGAAAATATACCTAATACTACTACTAAACAAACGACTGGACAATTTTAATTAAAATTAAGAATATGACTTTTAATTTTAATGGCTTTCTTTATAACTAGTGCTTCTAAATTATTTAATCTGTTGCCATGACCGTTTTTATGGAGAATATGAGCACCGGTGCTTTTATTGAAGGTATGGTCTTTTTAATAAGATGATTGAAAAATTATGAAAAACTAATGATATTCTATGATTCTAACATCGACATCGCAAGTTATTTTACCAATATCAAATGTCTTATACAAAGTTATTATTTCATTTTCATTGTACATGACACCACGATGTTTAACCACAAAGTGATTGCTTTGTACGAAAAAGAAATAAATTAAAACTCCCAATCAGTGAGACAGTGTCATTCCCAATTTTGGAAATTTTAGTATGGCGAAGAAGGCGGGCGTGTAGACGACGGAGAGAGAGAGATTTTGGTATTTTGCTAAATCCATTCGAGACAACGTTTCAGTTCTGATCATTTGTCTCTAACTAGGGAAAAACTGAGAGCAAAAGATAATCTAAAACATTGTCAAAATGTTTTATTCATATATTTTATATTTATTTATGTGAAATAGCCAAAACAAGTTGCTCATACAAGCAGCGGCTGTTGTTATTACTCTCATGTTGCTGACGACTTGGCTAGTGTAAGTACTTGAGAGATATAATTTTACCTGACATTTTGTTTATGAATTGATGTTGGTTTAATTAAAAGATTACCATATCTTGTCGATATTAGTTTATTTAAACAAAAATTTGAAATAATATTTTTTCTTCTTTGAATTTTTGTAATTTTATTTTACTCAAAAACACAAATTCAATTAAATCAATACGGTTTGAGATATCACACGTGCTTATGTATACAATCAAATTGATAACATATTAAATTTCGCTTCAAAATTGAAGGGTAGGTTTAATAATGAATAGATCAAGGCTTAAATGACAACGCAATATAATTATGTAAATACAAGTTTATACTGTTAATTACACAGTTCCGAAATTAAATAACGTTTGTTTCAAGTTGCGGTCTTAGAAATTATTTAAGTATAAACGTTAGATATACGTGTAGATGCTTGTGCTACACGTGACTCATTAAAACTATAAGTATATATATATACATGGCCTGTTCAAAAGAAAAGGTGAATTTTGAATTTTCCTTGGCTGTGTACATTCGATTATCGTTTTTTTGTTGTTATGTTGGTACACATATGTTTATTATATGTTAGCATTATCAGCCATTTTGAATTAGTGGTTTGTTTTTGACAACTAGAAAGGTTAGTCATGTTTTTGTGTGTTCTTCGTTTTTTACTTTTGAGAAAAAAATATGTATATATATAAGTATATATATATACATGGCCTGTTCAAAAGAAAAGGTGAATTTTGAATTTTCCTTGGCTGTGTACATTCGATTATCGTTTTTTTGTTGTTATGTTGGTACACATATGTTTATCATATGTTAGCATTATCAGCCATTTTGAATTAGTGGTTTGTTTTTGACAACTAGAAAGGTTGGTCATGTTTTTGTGTGTTCTTCGTTTTTTTACTTTTGAAAAAAATGGATCAAAGAATAAAATCCCCGATTTGTTTTTCCACAACTCCAGGACGCTCATCGTCATTAACATCTTCTCGGCCTTCTGTGAAGCGCTTGTACCACTTATAAACACTTTTTTGAGACAAAGTAGACTCGCCGAATGCCACAGTCAACATTTTAAGTGCGTTGGAGCACTTTATTCAATTTTTAACGCAAAATTTAAAACATATTCTTTGATTCACTTTTTTCAAAAGTAAAAAATCGAAGAACACACAAAAACGTGATTAACCTTTCCAGTTGTCAAAAACAAACCACTAATCCAAAATGGCTAATAATGCTAACATATGATAAACATATGTGTACCAACATAACAAAAAAAAAACGATGATCGAATGTACACAGCCAACGAAAATTCAAAATTCACCTTTTCTTATGAACAGGCTTCGTATATATATGGAATGCTCGACACAAAAGAAAAAAAAGCAATAATATCTTTAAAGAAACCCCCTTACTCATTAACGAGGTAGTTATAGATTCTTATGCGCGGGATCAACGCTGATTTAGTTACACCGGACGTTGGCCATTAAATTAGACGCATAAGCCGTGGTTTCAGGGTAAGTTTTTCACTTTTCCGACCTTACACCGTGCGTAACATTTACACCTCGTTTATAAGTAAAGGGGTAGAAGTTTAAATATAGAGTGGTTTTTAGTTATTTTTTATATATACAGTGGTGTTTAACAAAACGAAAAAACAGAGTCACGCAAAACTGTCGCATGGCAGGTTTTCTGCAGGTTCTACCAAACAAATATATTGTTTATTACTATGGAATATAACAATATAAGTACTCGTGTATGGAATTTCGCCTATGAACCGCAAATTTACAAAAAAAGTCTACCACTTTATACACCGTTTGGGTTTTTGAGAAACATTTAGATGGTATTTGAATCCATTATACATTTATAATGTAATTTATGTGACAAGGTTGGAAGGTGTTAGTATTTTGTTTCATTGTGTATTGTTTTGAAATTATGTCTTTGTCTTTGTTTGGCTGTGGTATTTGGTAAATTTTGCGTTTCCTGTGTCCCAGTTCCATTTCTTTGTAGGAGAGCGGTAATCTATTGCGTAGTTTTATGCCAGAGTAAGAGATTTTTTTTAGTTCAAAGTGTTTGTTTTTGCTCGTTGGATATGTCTTTGACCGAAGGATCTAGTGATTGTGTTGGGTGTGTGGGTTGACAGTTCCAATGTTTCGTTTTTGTGAGAGTTAAAGAGTCCAGTTTTAAAATAGAGTTGTTGCATTATGCTTGCATACTAAAAAAAACGTAGTTGTTCACAAATCTTATCTTATTGCAATTTTTCTTCTCCATTTTCAAAATTTGTTATTTGCTTTGAAGGATGATGTATACTCGTACATCTATTATGTCTTTTTTCAAATCTTCAAAGCAGTCAGCAGACAAACTACCTTCCTTCCTTGAGGTAGGTATACCTCAAAAGCTAATACCCCCGATCTTGTTACGAAGTAACAAAATACCATGTCCTTTAGAGCGAGTAAGCAAAAGTCTTACTATACGGAAAGATTCCGAATATTAGTTCCGGTTGACAATACACCAAAACAAAACATCGTCCCTTTATTAGGGGCGAATTCGTCAAAACTGGAATAATGTATAATATTACGGCAGCTAGACCGAGTGAATGATGCTGTCCTTTTGGGGCAGTGGTTCTATTTCAACTCTCGGAAGTAATCGCGGAGTGGGTATAACAGGATTTAAGGGTTCAATTTAGGACAGAATCTCAGAAATAACGAAGTGAAAAGATTCAGGGAGGAAAATTCTCCGCTGATCCGAAGATCTTATACCACGATCCAATAAAAGCGAAAGGGAAATAAAGAATAAATAAGAAACAACGGAAATAATGAGACGGAACCGTATACATCTGGCGGCAGAGATGCTGTGCTTTGAAAATTTACTTCGTTATTTGATATAATATAAGTTTGTTAGGAATTAATGATTTGAAAATATCTTCTAACAAAAAGCGTTTTTTTTTTTAAATATCGAAAGAAAGTCGTAGTATCACATGTGTATGTTTCTACATGAACGCACTTGGAACAAGTACCCTGCGGCCGTAATTTTATTTGAAAGAAGATTTTTTATTATTTTTATTTATTCTGGAAATTATAATGCAAATGTAAAACAAAAACCTCCTATCTCACTAGGGTGGTCCTGTATCGAAATAAGGGGCTTTACAGTAAAAGTGAAAACATTATAATGTAAAAAATACATACATTTATAAAAATAGGCTATTACTAAAATAAATATAAACACCTGCATTCTACAGTTTGGTATAAGTAGATTTACAGTGGACAATAAGAATATTCCACTTTATACTAAATATTACAAAATACTAATCAGTTGGCTCTAATTAACCACAATCATAAGGTATTCATACTGTCTGTGAAAAGAGGGATTGCACAAGTAATCATAACAAAAAAAGTAATTAATAATTATTATAATTTCAAGCAAAAGGTTTCCACACTGACTATGGCATAAAGGGCAACATGGATAATCATAAATCAGCACTCTTAGCTAACATAGAATTTGGACCATAATATGAACTGTTACTAGCGTTGGGAAAACTTCAATGTTTTGTGAATGCTTCACGATTTATTAGTTTTTTAAAATGAACACTTCAATTAAAGTCGAACTCGCGAAAAAGAGATTTGAATTTATTCGCTTATTTGTTCAGTTCCTTATGGAACCGGTTCCTCGCCAAAAAAGCACGTTCTAGTCGGTGGAGATTTGAAAACCAAAAGAACTGGAACTGATTCCTCGCCAACAAAATCACGTACCAGTCGGTAGCGCTTTGAAACTGGAAAGAACTGGAGTCGGTTCCTCGCAACATTGAAGTAGTTCTAGTCGTGAAGTAGTAGTAGTCTTTTCAATGACATGAAATGAACTACCGACTACAATTGAAGTATATTTTCAGTGAAATGAAATTAATGAAATGAATGAAAGCTAAAATGAACTACCAACTTCAATTGAAATATTTGTTCAATGAAATGAAGTTAATAAAATGAATGAAGGCTAAAATGAACTACCAACTTCAATTGAAATATTTGTTCAATAAAATGAAGTTGAAATGAATGAAGGCTAAAATGAACTACCAACTTCAATTGAAATATTTGTTCAATAAAATGAAGTTATTGAAATGAATGAACGCTAAAATGAACTATCGACTTCAATTGAAGTATTTGTTCAATGAACAATAAATGAAGTAGGAACTGTTGCCAATAAAGAAGTAGTTCTTCCAAAGTGGTCACATCGCAAACTGTTACCATTTATGTCTAGTGGCGTGTACGGAGTTTTTGATTACGGTAGGTAGTAAGAAAAATAGGGGATTAATTTGTTTTTTGTTTTGGACATTTATTTTGCATATTTGCTTGCATGTTTTGGCATTACTTAATGCATCTAATCCGATATTTAGTTATAGTAATTAGGTAACAGACACAGGATTCTGGGTCCTGACTGATGTATTTCCACAAGCCATACCGACGATCATTACAAATATTTGGCCTCTAATATGGTAGTACTGAAAAAAATCATCTGTACCTTACAAGGATCTTCAGTGCCTCTACAGCGTTCACCAAAGGGCAAATCAAATAGTTGAGTCGGGTTATGTCAAGATTTGGCTTAGCAGAAGAGTACGTATGGATGATGTACGAATATTAATAGTGTGATGGTTGGTAATTTACTTCGCCACCGACTAGCCTACTCCTGGGGTAGGACACGAAACTAAACCAACCCGATTGTTGTAGCTGCATCAAAGTGGCACAGCCCTGTCCCCAATAAACACTGAATGCAGATGATGCAACAACCACATTGCAACAAGCTCTGTTCATTCATTTATAATTTTTTTAAGTTCACCAACTTATTATTATTTTTATATAATATTTTTTGCATTATAGCAGATCATGATATGGGAATCAGGTTTTCTGTAGGCAAAATATAAAGATCATAATATAGAAATCATGATTCGACCAACTACGTTATTTAAGGGTGTCAGAAATGTGGCCTTCACCGCAAAGTAGTATACACGTTTACATTACTGATCAAATATTTGTTTCGCACTGCAATGTACATTCCGCATACTGTATACGCAGGATTAAAACACTATTATGTTAGGATCACATATTAGCGAAATACCCAAAAATCCAGCCATATTGTTTATTTTAACCACATGAAAATTTGAAGAACTTACAGAGTATTGTCAAAAAGAGGAATTTTTTTTGGTAAACATCGCAGAATTTTTATTTGTTGGTTGTTTATACCTTTTACAGGTTGTGCAAAACATACAACAAACAAGCAAATTAAAGGTCTAACATATTATATTTTCGTAGAAAGCAATCACTTTGTGGTTTGACATATTTAAAGAAATTAAAACATAACTTTGTACAAGACCACGGATATATTTTTATTTTTTATGACAGACCGCTTTCGCTTAGCCTAAGCATCATCAGGGTACAAAATTTAACTAAACAAAAAATACAAAGCGTGACAGAGGGAGAACAAAATATAAAATAAAATAACAGAACAATGAGAAAACAATAGAATAACATAATTATAACAAAGGAACAGAGAGAAAGAGACAGATAATATGAATAATAATTCTCTGTTGCTTTAATATATTCATAATATATATATTATTCCATTGTTTTATCATTGTTCTGTTATTTTATTTTTTATTTTGTTCTCCCACTGTATGTATATATTACCGCCAAACGTTGTATTTTTTGTTTAGTGTAATTTTGTTTTCTGATGATGCTTAGGCTAAGCGAAACCGGTGGGTCATAAAAAAATAAAATAATATCCGTGGTCTCATACAAAGTTATTTATTCATTTCTTCTAATATGTTTTCAGCGTTAGGTTAGTAGATAATTCGGAGATGAGGTGACTTGGAAATTCACTCAGAATGCCAGAGGAGTGACTTCTGTACAAAATACGATGCCTGGAGGCACTTTATCGAAACGACGGGTGCCTGATCCGATTACATCAAGGGGAAGAAGATGGGATGAGATGAGATGATATGTGTCAGTTGTAACTTAAACAACGTTAACGAAAGTTTTTTTTTTGCATTTGTAACTTAACTACAATGTAGAAAACTGTTAAAACAGCAAATACACTTTAACGTTGATCTCTGGTGTCATGAGTTTGTGCAAAGGTTTTTCGGTTTATATTTAGTCTGACATAACAACGGCCTGCGTAGTCGAGTGGTAAGTCGCTCGACTACGAATCCAAAGGTTGCGGGTGCAAACCCGGCGTGCGCAAATACATTTTATGAATTGACATGTGTCATAACACATTTTATACGTAGTATATTTGCGGCACGTTCCAGAGTGGTGGATACTCTAAGTATCGCTCTGGTGAAAGACCACCATTCAGAATTGAAACGTTGCTTGAAATGGCTTTAGCCGTGTTTGGTGATCAGATCTGAATACTTCCAAAGGTACTGCTGGGTACTTCCAAACCTTCTTCTTACCTATATCCTTTCCCTTCCCACTACCTTAAAACCTACAACATACTCCAATTGGGGATGCTATAGACTCACTGGCTCTAGACGGTTGGGAGCAGTTGGGACTCTTGTGCGGTATTCACTATAAAAAAAAATTAAAATAAACTGTTTTCAGCTCGCAATATTATTTCGAAAATGGGCAATGGAACTGTTAAATAATGCTACATGCCGATTTTTTCACATTCTTTAATTGTTATTTTCTAATTGTTAAGAAAAGATTTAGGTAAAGCCTAAGTATAGTGTAAACTACTAATGGCTTTTACAGGTTATACAAAAAGTAATTATACATAGTATAATAGAAAAGTTTGAAGAGGCTTCTTCTGTCATCTTGGCAAAGTTTCCCGGCAGTTTATACCGACAATTACTAAAGTTTAGGGCTAAATCTCCTACACTCCAGACTTCTAATGAAACATCAAAAGCAACTCGGGAAAAAACAATTTTTAAGTCATTATTTTTCCAGGCATTTGATATCCGTTCCAGAAATTCCCCCATTCTTTCGACCGATGATATCTTTCTCTTCATTCTTTTGCTTGAGTAAAATGCGTCATTATTAGACAGGTATTTTTTGAAAGAACTATTAAATACAATAAAGAGTTGGGCTCCCACTCATACGTTGTGAATTTAATACTCTAGCTAAATCCTTCATCATAACACGATTTTTTTGCTTATTACAATGGTAGTAGGAGGAATTAAATTTTTATCAGGTTATTCGTAACCGGGGAATGTGAATTTCTTCTAGAAAATGTAAAATGAAATGAAAAAATAATGGTTTCATATATTTTTTTTGAAGATTACACCGACTTTAAAACATAATTCTTCTAGTTAGATCCTATAGGTTTAAGACTATTAGAGATTGTAATCATTGAACTAATAATAATTACATTGTTAAGGACATTACATTACACATTACATTACATTACACATTACATTTACATTACAGATTACATTACATGACATTACATTAAGGACACAAATTATTTCTTTAAAATTACACTAAAATTACCGTTGTTGTGTATATGTTAAGTGAATAAACTCTGATTAATTTTAAAGTGACTAGTTTCGACGTAATTTCGATTATTAAGAAAATATTTGAATCTTCAAATATCAGTTTTTTTAAATGCAGTGCCACAGCCCGAGAATGGTCGTCACACGATGACCATTTGCCACATGTTTCGTCCCTTCGACCGCCGGCCCGGTAACCGGCAGGCGACCTTTTTTCGTCAATTCAATACAATCATCAGTTCTTCTTTTTGCCTGCGCATATAACCTGTTAGATATGTCGTGGCGCTTTTGCAGCTGCCTGACGTGTTTTAGTCTTGTTATTTTTCGCCAAATAAGTAGGATATTTCACAAATCACTTAAAAAAAAAAAAAAAAAACAAAAAAAAAATTAATTAATTAATAAAAACAAAAAAAATAAATTGAAAAATAATAATTAAAATAATAATCATCATTTTAATTTAAAAATTGTGTCTATCTGATGGGACCTGCCAGGTAAGTATGTTCCTGTATATTTTCTTATCTAAACTAGGAATTAATATGTAGTGATGGAAAGTAGGATCTGTACAGCGCCCTTGAGGTGATTTTTCACAAAAACGGCGATATACAAATCGCCCAAATATTATTATTATTATTATTATTTGAAGAAGTATAAGCCCTTGTGCTACGTCGATCAATAAAGACATATCAGCGTCAAAATAATCAAGAAAAGGAGTGTGAAAAGAATATATGATGCGAAAGTGAATGGAAGAAGAAGTCAAGGACGCCTGAGAAAGACATGGCACAATCAAGTACTTAAATCGGGTCATGTGAAGAGTCAGAATTACAGAAGAGTATATATGAGACGGTGTATGAATGTGAATGAAGCAAGGAGTGTGTGCCAAGACAGAGTTGTATGGCGGTTCGTCCTCTCTGCCTACCCCTGCGGGGAAAGGGTGTGATGGTTAATTAGTTAGTTTAGTTAGTTAAGAATGAGGAACTCTAGTCAGCTATTTCTATGTGTTTTATAATATTTACCTTCCAACTAAAATGCCGGTATTTTTTTAGAACGTTTCATAATAGGCTCGATTTGAAGTACGAAAAGTTTCATACGATTTCGAATCAGATGACGTCAAAATAGTTGTCAATCTTTCCACATTATTCGTAACGACGTCATATAAATTTGTTTTTTAACAGGGCTCCGTATTTTCCTTTCTTATATTAGTTTATATTATATTTTTGTAATCAGGCAGACAATATTTTTTGTATCACCGTTCTAAGATTGAAGCTCTTACCCCTTTGCCACAATGGTCATCAGTGTGTTTAGTTTGAAATTGAACACGGAACCAAAAATAAAGATCTCAAATAACAGAAATCCAATTCCATTACTGCAAAATAAAAGCTCTCCGCGAAACTTACCAACGTTGAGGTAAATTTTAATTGACTAAAAGCTCTGCTGTAAAGTTTAGCAAGTGCATTCGAACTAACAGTAGAATAATATTCTATTATTAAGGATATAACTTTACTTCCACCGTTTTTTTTTCCGAAATTCAATTTTTTTTCTGCTTCTTAAGACCGAAAGTGCTGATCAGCTAGGTAGTATGCCATTATCGAAACAAGTGATAATCAGAGAGAGCAACGTCTAAAAAATACAGCGAGTGGAGAAGGACTTCCCACTTCAACGTTTCCAAGTATGTCTTGACCACTTCAAAACATGGGGTCGAGCATTGTCATGCTGCACTTTCCTCAAAAGACGAGAATTTGGCTCGTAAACTGACATTTTCAACCGAGAATAACTTTATGATACAGACACAAATCGACTAATGTTTCTATGAGGTTGTGTTGAAAGATGCCCAAGTTTATTACACGACGTCTATGATATATTTATTTCGACCATTAATTACCGCCATCTATAGAAAAACGACGAAAGCAAAATTGTACACCTAATATATTTATATTTAAAATATATGTAGTTGCCCCTCACGGAAAATAAATTTAAGCGATGTTGGTGATATTCACGTTAGCAACGTTTTTTTCGTTGCCGTAATTGATAACGTGTAATATGTAAACTGTTGATCTCCCAAACAATATAAAAAGTACGATATTGGTTAGACTTAAAACAATAAATGTGAATAGTGAAGTAAAACTGTCCAATCCCTAATAAGAGGGCCTAAAGAAGTATGAAAGGAAGGAGAAAAAGGAAGGTTAAAAAGTAACTGACTATTCAAATTGGTCTCTAAAGATAATTTCTTAAGGGTCAGCACCCGAAAATACAACATTTTTGGATTTCTAGTAGAAGCAAAACTACAAATGATGTATCTGTTAATTCTGTACAGGTAGTTAGAAAAACATCTAAGGCTTCCAGTGAACACAATTCTCAAACAGTAATCTTTTAAATTATTTCTAAAATGCAAACTGGAATTTTTAAATAAAACGTATAAAAATGCGCTTTTGGTTTTGAAAATGCGCCTTTTTATTAAAATCTTTGTATATTTTCCATAGAATTTAACGGATTACAGTTAAAAAAAACATTTTCACTAGAAACCTCAAACACTTTTCTAACTACTCATAGAAAAATTGCAGATAAATCATTTGTAGTATTACTTGTATTAGAATGCTACAACGTAACGTTTACCGTCAATCTTGAGTGCTGACGCTTAAGAATAAAATCACGATGATAGGCTCCATTAACATCCGCTAATTTAGTACATAAAGGGAGCTTCCGAAGGTGTAAAGCTCCCACGGGAAGACAATCATCATCTTCCAAACAATGCTAACTCTGAGGGAATTACGTGACGTCAATTATTAAGATGAAGACTGCCGAGAGCTTATTACGGGAAGTGACTCAACGGCGAGAATAATATTATATCTTCAAAGTTATTATCTCAATCGAAAACAATGTGCAATCCAATTGGACTTTGTGTTATTATTTTAAGATAATTCATTGCTAAATTAATACTTTGCGTTGATACATCGAATTGAGAAATTTATATTAACAAATCAAACTATAGCAGAATAAAAACGATTATTGATAGCTTGTAGTATACGCTACTCGACTTGCCGTCAGATGGATTTAGTTCGATATTCAGAGTGGCTTCCTGCTCACTCCAATTTCAGAACGAGACATTTATTTATACTGGGTTTTGACAGATGTTATATAATCCAGTTATAAAAACTCAGTTATTGTACATAAATTATTTGAAAATTTACAAATACACAGACTGTTAGATCCAAAGCTGCGTTAAAACATCGAATGTGTTTCTAGGTTCAGATAAATTTGGAAAATATTGGACTGTAAACTATAAACTATAATACTTGATGGAAATGTTTAACTATAGCTTGTGGAAAGAATTATAGAACGAAGAAAAGATGAGAAACCATTCACTCACATATAAAAAAACACCACACATAAATTAGTCTTCTAATTTACGACACACGAGATTTGTTCCATGTTTTTAGTGGAATGAGCAACCACGTTTTTAATACGAAAACCCTTCTGTTTGATATTCAATTGTTTTGAATACGGTGTTGTTGAATATGGAATTTGATACGGCGAAATGTTTGGGTAGGTAGAGACTTGGGTGAAAAACAGGAAGGTAAGAAACTCAACAAAATATCACTTTGAAATCCAACACAGACAAAGAATACATAAAATTATAAATAATACAAATATAAGCAAGACACACAAAGAGGGTCACAATTTTTCTGAAACTGTACAAATTATCGACAAAAATGTCTACATTATTAAACTCTATCTTATTATATAGTCGACACATTTGAGACAGCGGGTAAAGTAGGCAAAAAGGTTTCGGTATCTCAATTGGCAGAGACGTTACTCTCGTATAAAGTGAGGGTTCCGAGTTTTTCGGTCACGACTAAACCTTTTTATTTTCTAAATCTGTTTCATATTTCGTTGAAAATCATTGACGTTGTTTGTTGATTATTTCAGTTATTTTTCAATTTACAAAAAAATCTTTAATTGTCCAGCAGAGATTAAAAAAAAAGAAATTATTCGTCAACATTAGCTCACGCAAGAAGGTTACATTTTAGTTGGTTTCAATAATTCATTATTTCCTTTCTTGCTATTGGCATTAAATCGGTTGTTACAAAAGACGTGCTTTACCCGTCTCACTAGACGATGTCTGTTCTGAGACAGGTTATTTATAAAAATACATAAATGGGACAAATGAATAACAAAGTTCTCAGAACACTGCGTGTTTAACTTTCATGTGCTGTAAATACCTCTGAACTTTTGAAGCCGTCAAAATAAAATGTAATGCATTTTCACTTTGGGAAAAAAAAAACATAATACAGCTGTCAACTTTGTAAAATAACTAATAGATAATTGATAATCCTACAGGATTATTCACACTTCCCTAATTTGACATAAGTTTGCAAAAATGCTCCCTTTATAATCATTACTTTTGTTTTGGTAATTATTTTCCTCTCTTATACTAGTCTTGTGAAAGAACAGAATTTGAAAAAAACTCGAAACATAACTCAATTTCGAAGAAAAGTGGTAAAACTACACTTTTCTTTCAATGTACATATATTATTTTAGCAGTCTGAGGCATGTGTGACCAATTTAAATCTACGAATGAAAAAAAACGAGAGCAATTGACGACTCAATTTAATTTATGATTTCGATTGACGTCGGTCGATTGGTTTTTTGTTTTACTAAAAACGGAATATTTGATATGTGGAGAAATGTTTAACAATGATAAAAAGGATTTTAAAGCTACGTGAAAAAAAAAAATTGACTAGTGTTTTTTTAAATTCCTTCCGATTTTTATGATTTTAACAAGTAACCGCTAAAATACTTCTATTTGCAAGCCCAGTAATTTAAAATGTTCGATCCGAAGCTGTAATAAAACACCAAATGTGTTTTTAGCTTCAGATGAATTTGGAAAATAGTGGACAGTAAAAAGATTGACTATACTACTTGATGATTAAGTGTCTAATTATGGAAGTGGAAAGATTGTTTGGATGAAAGAAAAATGGTAAAGCATTCACTCACCGATGAAGTTGAAGTGGAAGTTCTTGATTCTTCTCACACACAACGAATCGTAACAAAACACCACACTTAATTTAATATTACTAGAAAAACAACAAAAAATCAACGACCAAGCGAGACACCAACGAATGAACACGTTTTTTCACATAACTCTCTTCTGTTTCGATTGTCAACTGGTGTCCGCGTTGATTATGACACGTAAAATAAATGCACTCTGGTGCATAGTAAGTAGTAAGATTAACAATATTTAAGCTTATAGCAACTTATGCACTCTCGCTATTTTAGGCTTACTCGAAAGCTCGAAAATCAAACAATGTAAACGAAAACATTGACAAAAACATTTGCAATCACAGCAATATTGATAGGGAAATATAATTATGAGAAACAAAACAATTACACCACGGAGTAAGGAGAAACTAGAAAAGAGTAAATAATTATGTATTTAGATGAGGGGAGAGGGGTTAATAGAAGAGAGCCGAAAATCGGAGAATCCCTACGAGGAAATTATTGGTCGTCTTCTTCTTCTGTTGCTTTCTCCTATCGGAAGTTGGCTTTCATCAATAAATTAGGATTATTAGTCAAAAGCCGCAAAAAGTTACTCTTAGTATAATTTTCTAGTAAATACAACGTAAGCAATTTTCAGAGAGAAATTATTTTTTGTTTTCATTTCTAAACTATGTCAAACTTTGTAAGTCATCAAATAGAACACCCACATCGCAAATAAGTTTGTTAAAACGAAGACGTTTGTTAGTATTTAGTTGAGACTTGACTATTGTTTCATATTTAATGTGTAATATACCCGTGTAATTCAGTGTAATATAATGATCCCACCTCATTTGTAATACATGAAGGTGGAAATAAAGTTCAATAACACTGTGTGATTACAGAATATCATAATTTTTTTATCTTTCAAATTTAACACACATTTTTTCATACATAATATATTTTTAAAAAGTTCTTGCTAGGATAATTTTATGACTCAATAAAAATATATTTTAAGATTCTTTGTTTGTCCTTTTATTTTTTATTTTATGTCTTTCGAAGCATTTTTTTTTACTTAACTCAATTTAAAAAATAAATTACTGTTACCCGTCTCAAAACAGACATTGTCTAGTAAGACGGGTAAAGTACATGTATTTGCAACAACTAACTTAGTGCCAAATAAACGCCCGTTTAATATAAATAAGATTTTCTACGTTATTTATATTTTCACATATTTTGATGGAAAATAATATTTTCATTTTGTCGAATTGTTTTAATGCGTCCAAGCCACAACTTTTTTAAACTTTAAAATATTTTATAATGTGTGGTGGACCACACCTCCGCTGTGCGAAGTAAAATAAAATTTTACCTTGAACACAAAAAAGACATTTTGTTATTCGCTTGTAATAAAAAAAACTAAGGACTTCTCTAACCCCTTTTATAGAGATGAGTTTCTTCACTTTCTTCATACATATATAGTAGAAATTTGAATCCTGACAAAAGAATCCTCGAGCCTTTGAACTCTGGATATGGTCGCATACTGAAGATTCCTTGGGCATACCGAGCTACCCGTTTTTAGTAAAGAATGTCCAAAGGAAGGAAAATTGACAACAAAGTTAAATACCTAGTTCAAACGATCAAAATACAAAGTTTTAAAAATAAAAATAAAAATATGGGAAATATAAAATGCGAAATACAGACATTACAAAGGCAAATATGGAGTCGGTGGAAAGGAAACACAATGGCTAAAGTTTTCCGAGCTTTCAAAATTTAATACTCGGGTAGTAATAATTTTATGAAAAAAAGCTTTTGTTCGTAGGAACTAATTCTACATATCTCTTTATTATTATTATTTTTGTATTTTTATAGTGAATACCGCACAAGGAACCCAACTTCTCCCAGTCGTCTAGAGCCAGTGGGACTAAACCATCCCCATCAAGGTATGTTGTGAGGCTGAAGGTAGTTCGACGGCCTCCATAGTCGAGTGGTTAGACGCTCGACTACGAATCCAAAGGTCGCGGGTTCAAACCCGGCGCGCGCCAATAACTATTATTTAATTAATATGTGTCATAACACATTTAATTCGTATAAAAATGATAAAAAAGTATATTGGCGTGGTAGAGACTCTAAGTATCGCCCTGGTGAAAAACCACTATTCAGAATTGAAACGTTGCTTGAAATGGCTTTTAGCCGTGTTTGGTGACCAGATCTGAATAGCCAGGTACTTCCCAACCTTCCTCTTCCCAATTTCCTTCCCCTCCTTAGTACCTTCAGCTTCACAACATACCCTATTTGGGCATGCCATAGTCTCACTGGCTCTAGACGGTTGAGAGCAGTTGAGACTCTTGTGCGGTATTCTGATAAAAAAAAAAGTGGGGAGGGAAAAGAGATGGGGAAGAAAAAGGATGGAAAGTACCAGGCTATTCCAATCTGGCCACCAAACACGATTAAAGCCATTTCAAGCATCGTTTCGATTCTGAATGGTGGTCTTGCAACAGGGTGATACTTGAGTATCTACCCCTCTGGAACTATACTATGTATAATTTTATCTTAATTAAATGTGTTGTGACACATACTACTTTGGTGAAATTTATTTGCGAACGCCGAAATTAAACCTGCGACCTCTGGATTTGTAGGCGAGCGTCTTACCACATGACCAAGGACGCCGTCATTAAAAAAATATGTATTTATATATATATATATATATATATATATATATATATATATATATATATATATATATGTATATATATATATGTTATGATTAAGGTTTTCACGGGTGTAAGATGTAGAACAATTTTCAGAATTCCCAACACCTGGAAAGTCTTAATCGATAAAAATTCCCCAAAAACGGCATTTCCAAAGTTACCCGTAGAGGCTCCAATTAGCTTAACCAATCAGGTATCTACTGCCGGCCCCGCACCCCACCCCCTCCACCATCAATCACTTTCTACCCGGGTACTTCGTTCGAGACATAAGTAGTGACTTGCACTCACTTAAGTTTTAGCTTCTGGACCAAACAGACGTGCGAAAGCTATCAGTTTGAGACAGAAACTCAAGACATAAGGCCTCTGAAGATGGACAGTGTGATCTGTCCGAAACGTCAGGAGTTAAAAAGTCCTTTTAAGGACTACGTTACGCGGGTAAACCGAGAAAATTGTTCTACATCTTACACCCGTGAAAACCTTAATCATAACATATATATATATATGTGTAGAACAATTTTCTCGGTTTACCATTTTATTGCAAAATGTATAGTTCTCTATCATTTACTGCTGTAAGATGTTATGCGGACAATCCGTTAATCATCAGTATTAAAGTTGTACAATAGGTAAGGCGATCATATCACAATGGCAGCCAAGCAAACAACAAAACATAAATCACAGAGAGACCAACTCTATTCTATGAAGTGATTTTGTAGTCATTAGCTTAATGTAAGATGTCTCTGATGTAAAACTCTCAAAAGATGAACTTCGACGTCCAGAAATAATTTCGCCTTGCCGTATTATATTACCGTCAATCAAATAAAACACTTTGCAAGATGAATCTTTGGATAATAAGGCCTCCGAACGCAGCATCCAAAATGTTAAGAAATTAAAGTGTAGCAATATATCATCACCGGAAAGGCAAAAGGGCTGAAGCGCCATTTTGGGAAGTTTCCATGAGAGCACTTTTAGTTTTCAGTACCTGGTTGGATTTTGAAAAAAAAGTTAACTGAGGTAACTCAATGCTCTCACTGAGTTACCTGAAGCGATAAAAAGTGCCAAACTTGTGTCGCTTGTGTCAAGTCTTCTATCAAATGAAGAATGTATTTTAAATATCTGTAGCGCCACAAAAGTCTTCAGAATCAAACGAGAGTCAGAGCTTTCGACGCAGAAAAAAATATGGATATTCAACTCATTTTTGACCAAAGTGTCGCTTAAGCCTTTTTGCCGTTCCAGCAACGATATGGCAAGCAAATGGCAGCATAATTAAGAATCTAAGAGTCTATCACTACCTTTAAGTAACAATATATGGAGAGAGAGCTAATTCTTTTTACCCAACCTGTACAAATTTGGGACAAATCACTTTCTCCGAGTTTTTACGTCGTACACCATGAGAAAGAAAGAGACAACAAAATCTCACAAATTATCACTCCGCTTTAAAGTATTGTTAGAATGTTTTCGTGTCCCGCGTCTCGTTGAATTATCTCCGTTGACCCACCCATTTTGATACGCGAAGTAAATGAACATAACTCAACGGTTTATTAGGTTACACGCTATATTTTTGTTTATAACAATACTGTGAATAATAATAAATGGATTACTTTTATAGCGCCGTTTTTGTGGGAAGATCACCTCAAGGGCGCTTTACAAATTAATTCATCTAACCTATAATTTATCACTTTAGCTTATAACTAATAACTTACAGTTAAGATTTATTACTAATGGCTTACAACTAATATTTTCAACTAGTGACTTACAATAAGGACTTATGGCTTGTAACTTACTACTGAGTATAACTTATAACTAGTAACTTACATCTAAGATTTCATTATTATTACTTCATCACCTCTTCATTATTGCTCCACATTTGCATTACTGTTCAACTATTCTTTTCTTGTGTAACGACATATAATAGAACAAGTTTCACGAATAAGCAGAAACATTATGGTGACATGTGCTATGAATGGATGCCTAAATACCCTAGCCATAGTCTTAGCCACGCCCAGGTCTAGCCGAGTCCGTAAAACCTCTTAAAAACTGACTACAGCAGCGCTCTCCCTTGTATATTATTGCTCTGAGATCATTATCTATTAGTTATCTGAAGTCACGAGTTTCCTTTGAGAGATGTAATTATGCCAGTCACGGCCTTTCTCAGTACCTGGGTCAATATCATTCTGACGCGTTCACCCTTTGTATATTTCTATTGAGTTACTGTTGGCTTCATATTGTGTTTGAGATCTAAAGGACGTAACAAGTCGTACCGAAAGACTGTTACAGCGATTCTTAAGTAAAAAAAGGCGTAATTGTAATTTTAGTTTCTGGTGATATATTAACAGAAAAAACTTTCACTCTACGTTACTGGCTAGGAGATTAGGATTGACCACTAACTGACCGACCCTTACACCGTTCTTTACTATTGACAATGCTGCGGGGTCGGTGTGAGGGGCGCTCGGTTAATAGGAGACCAAAAAAAATCTACTTTTTTTACTCCATATAAGCTCAGGATTTGCTGGTTAAAGTCTTGTCGCGTACGTCCTGTTACATCCTGTATATAAAGTTTATGTTTAATTTTCATAGTTAATACCGCATAAGAGTCCCAACTGCTACCAAAAGTCTAGAGCCAGTGGGACTATGGCATCCCCATTAGGGGTATATTGTGATGCTGAAGGTAGTGCAGAGAAGAATGAGATGGGGAAGAGGAAGGTTATGAAGTACCTGGCTATTCAGATCTGGTCACCAAACACGTCAAAAGCCATTTCAAGCAACGTTTT
Organism: Drusus annulatus; assembly: GCA_022651775.1. Classification (NCBI taxonomy): domain Eukaryota; kingdom Metazoa; phylum Arthropoda; class Insecta; order Trichoptera; family Limnephilidae; genus Drusus; species Drusus annulatus. Next base: position 564,808 of record JAGWCC010000178.1, on the reverse strand, counting down.
GATTCTGAATGGTAGTCTTTCAACAGGGCGATACTTAAAGTATCTACCACTCTGGAACGTGCCGCAAATATATTATTTTATATGAATTAAATGTGTTGTGACACATATTCATTAAATAAAATGTATTTGCGCACGCTCTCGTGACCTCTGGATTTCATAGTCAAGCGTCTTACCACTGGACCACGGAGGTGGTCAAGTAATCTTGTACAACACACACTTATTGTATCTATTTATTTTTGTTAAGTTTATTATGAAAACATTAACTATTGCACATTTGGAAGCAAAAAAAAAATCTGAAATTCTCACAGTAATCTCGCACTCTCTCTTCTTTAAAAACAGTACCTTACCATAAAATTAAACATTTCAGAACGGTAAGTAATTACAAAACGAGACTTGTGTAATAAACACTGATGAAACTTTAAGTACAATATACTATATATTAAACGATGTAAGCTGTATTAACAATTTGCAAGTTAACCCTAAAGTCATAAAGCTTTGTAATCTGACTAAATTATCAAATTTAATCCTGTTACAACCCTGAAAATATTCATCGTTATTATTTTATTATTTATACGATCACAAAAATAAAGCGATCTCTTTACATAACTAGTTATTAACTGGTCTGATCACGTAAATATAAATTCATTCCCAATCGTGATAACATCACCGATGTATTTTTTAGTTGGCCAAATGAAACAAACAAAATCTGAATATAATTCATTTACCTTGCAAAACATACTGGCCTTCATTACAATTCCACATTTGTAACGATATGAATAATTATTGGAATTCAACATTTTGAATGAATTTGAAACCAAATTTTCTTTTATATTTTTGTAATAGTTTGTGTTCGCGACTAACTAAATAATTAATTAAACGGAACTGAGTTGTTAAAGTATTTTTTATAAATACACAGCGAGACGTTATATTTTATAGAGGGTTTCAATGAAAACTTATTTAAGTATTGTAACCGAAGGTATTTGTACCGTTAATCAATAAAAAAATAAAACAAAAACTTTGCAGCACGATCGAGATCCATAAGATTTTTTATTTTTTTTGGTAATATATTTTATTTTTAGCAGGCTTTGTACTCTTATTTGGTACTAAATGTGACATTTTAGTTTTTAAACCTTGATGTTTCTTTCAAAATTACATTTATTGTTCATACATAGTATTAAGAGGTTTTAGAGGATATTACTATTTTATTCCATTTTTAAAATACGATAAAAATGTGTCATTCTTATTAAACAAGACACAAGAAACAAAAATTACAAGTACGCCTAAGGGATTGTAGAGCCCAAGATATCAAAACTTCTGAGAAAAGGGTAATAAGAACAAGTCTTATAAAGTGTGTAAGACTACCCTAGCCGAGATTCCACCCCAGAGGCGTGAAGATCTATGACGTAGTAAAACTCTTTCCTAGGGTAGTTTATAACTAGAATGTACCTATTTATAAATCAGCGCGATTTTCATTGATAAGAACTAAAAAATCTTCTTAAAGACTGTTAAATAACCCGTTCAACAAATGAACTTACCTAAATAAAGATTGAGTTGATTAGTCTTTATAATAAAGTGGATCTGTTAACTAAAAGAGCCGAAAATGTGTCCCAGTTACTGGGTAAAAAAAAACCACTTAGCAACATGCTTTCTGCGAGGGGTTGCTCGTGAAATGGAGGCTTGCCTAACCGGGACAAAGAAACATTTTCCGGGAGTGTTTCTCGGCTAAAACACATTATTGCAACAGGCGAAAAATAACGCTTTGCATTTCGCAACGTTTTATTCTAAAGTAAAGACATAAAATTATGTCAGTGACAGAGAATTAAAACACAGTATTTAATTAGTTTATCATAAGAACTGGCGGAAAAACTCAACAAGTCTTTGATACAAATGCTCCCAACCTTATACTTGGATAGTGAAACATCTTTAAATAAAGTTATTATAACCGAGTAAAATTGAAATGGGCATATTATTAATTTATTACTATTCCAGGTAATAAAACAAAGTTTCTATTGTGTAGGAGTCATACTTAAAAAACTCCCTAAACAATCAGCTAGAAAAGAGATTGTAATTAATTATTAGAGCTACATCCGCTGGATACTTCGCGAAGTTAAAACAATCGAGATATAACAGGCTGAAGCTTTTATTCTGAAAGCTCTCGTGCGATTGGATGGGGGTATTTATTAAAAATATTAATGTTCTCAGTAGGTAACATGAGTACACGGTTTTCCTTTCAGTTTGGGAAAAATAAACATCCCACAACAAATGAAATGGAAAGTTTCATTCGTGTGAATATTCACCGAATTGCAAACAAACAAAGTATGTGAATATATATTATGTAGACTAAAAGAATATGAAATTGATATTTTTTTGCTTAATGCTTTTAAGCACTTATACTTTAAGTGTTGTTTTACAATAAATTACGTAATATTTCACATAAAAAACATTCAAAATTGATGTTTTCTTTTACATGACAATAATTTTTTCGTTTTTTCACAATAACCCACATAATAATAATAATAATAATAATAATATTTTTATTAAATTTCTTATACATTACAAATTTTTTGAATTTAATGCATATAAGAAATAAGTTATTTTTTTTACAAAATAAATACAAATTATAGTAACAAAAAATAAAATTTCAAAAAAATAAAATTTCAGGCAGTGGTGATGATCAGGTCAATGAGGAGAAAACTCTTTCAAGAATCAATAGGATTTCACTTCTGAATCTCTCCTCACTGACATGAAATAAGTCGATATCGGAAGAGATTTTGTTCAGGAGCAAAATACTTCTCCCCACCGGCAGAACCATTGGCAGGTTGGTCCTACAGGCAGGAAGATAGAATAATCTATGAAGACGCTGTCTTAGATAGTCATCAGGAACATAGAGACTTACGCGCTCCAAAATAGCAGGGTTTACAATATAGCCCCGCAGCAGTCTGAAGAAGTGAGTGGCGGCATACCCCTCTCTCCTGAGCTGTAAGGAGTGAAGTCCGAGCGTGCCCAGGAGAAAGTTCGTTGGGTAGAGCCACGGGTAGTGGCCGTACTCCCTCATGTATAAAAAATCTCAGGAACTTTTTCTGGACCCTCTCCAAGATGAGGGAGTACCCCACCTCATGAGGATTCCAAATAATTGAACCACTCTCCAGCCTACTGCGGACTAAAGAGAAATAGAGTGTTCTCAGAGTTCGGGTATCCCTAAAAACTCTGACGGTTCTGAGAACAAACCCTAACATTTTCAATGCCGACTGGCACACCCCTTCGATATGAACACGAAATGCAAGCTTACTTTCGTACACAATCCCAAGATCCTTTATAGTGGAAACGCGTTTGAGATTATGATCGAGCATAGTGTACCTGTGGTAGGTGAGACTAAATGCTCTGGTAAAAAGAAAGGACTACACATTTCGAGATATTGAAATGAAGCTGGTTTTGTCGACTCCATTCAGAAATGTTATCGACGTCAGCTTGAAGAAGCAGGCAATCCTTAATACTTCTTATTTGTAGAAATATTTTAAGGTCATCTGCAAAAAGGAGAAAGCGAGAAAAACGGATGACTTCGGCAATATCATTAATAAAAATAGAAAAGAGAAGTGGACCTAAGATTGACCCTTGGGGAACACCAGAAAGAACAGAAAACTCAGCGGATTGGAAGATTCCGTGTGTGACAAATTGTTTTCTGTTTTCGAGGTAACTTCTGAAAAATTGAAGCATATGAAAGGAGAAGCCTATTTGGGCAAGTTTGGCGAGCAAGATATCATGATTCACGGTATCGAAAGCTTTGGAAAAATCGTTATATGAACAGTCTACTTGGTATCCACTGTCTAAGGATCTAGCAACATAATCAGTGAATACCATCAGATTGGTTTCAGTGGATCTTCCTCTTCTGAAACCATGCTGTTCAGGTATAATGTACGCGTCAATTTGAGGCAAAATAAGTTTATAAATTAATTTTTCAAATAATTTAGCAGGAGCGGATAGTATGGCAACTGGTCTATAATTTTCAATAGATTTTTGGAGCCATTCTTAAAAATAGGGCAAATTTTGGAAACTTTCCATAATTCTGGAAAAGTGGAAGTACTAACAGCTAAGTTAAAAATAAAACATAATGGTTTTTTTAAGAAACTCAGCGCACCCTTTAATAAAAAATACGGGAACAAAATCTGGGCCGATAGAGTGTGAGTTCTTCATATATCTAATGGCACTCGTAACGTCAGATTCGGTAAATATACCTAGATCGACGTTTGAAGCTCCTCTGGTATTAAATGTGACCGCATTATTAATATCTAGAAGGGGAGGGTCTTTACTGTAGACCGACTGAAAATGATCAGCAAATGCGTTTGCCACACCCGAGCCATGAAATTCTTGATCACCTTTCATCATGGTATCTTCAAGACCACCATCCTTCCGAAGAGATTTTATGTAGTGCCAGAACATCTTGGGATCGTGCACGATGTTACCTTCGATTGCAGACACATAGGCTCGATAGGCCTCACGAACCTTGCGCCTAACCAATGCCCGGTGAGAACTAAACAGATCGTATTCACTCTGAAGGCCTTCAGCCTTCCAACGCTTATGATGGGCGTGCTTGATCTGTATGTTCGAGATGACTTCTCTCGAAAACCACTTCGGATACTTGCGACCACCACCGCCTGCGAGTTTTTGGGGAAAGCATGAATTAAATACATCGTAAATACAATTGTAAAAATATTGCGCCGCCTCGTTTACTGTAGTTGAAGTAAAAAGGTTTTGCCAGTCTATCCGGCTCATCGAATCGTACAAGTTGAAGACATTCCCTTGACTAAAAGTTCCACCCTCTTGAGATTTTGTTTTGAAGGATTGGAACTCTAGTACTTTTGGAAGATCTTCTGCCTAAACTGTACATGAATTCGATGGCCGGATGATAGCTGTCCTCTGGTACAAGCGGCGCAACACTACGTATCACCTCGAGATCGACATTACACAGAACAAAGTCAAGGATTCTGGAATTGGAATTTAGAATGCCATTACACTGTGAGAGTCCAAAAACCGCGCATAAGTACTCTAAGTCTGATTTTACTTTGGAAACTTCCCAAACGGAATGCAAATTAAAGTCTCCCAGTATAATGACATTTCTTTGACCAATCCCATCGAAATTTGAATGAATTCTGTCAAAAAATTGCCTGAAAATCTCCCACCTACTGCTAGGCGGAAAATAAACAACACAAATGAATGTGACAGAGAGTTTGTACGAGACTTTTACCCATAAATCCTCTTGCTCAGTTTCTAGAGAGAGTATGCGTTCGACCTTTAACCCATCCTCACTCTTGAAGGCAAGGAGACAACCGCCACCCTGCCTGTGGCCACTGCCATTGTCTCGATCCCTTCTGAAAACTAAGAAGTCACTCCCAAAAAGTTCAGAGGTCAAAACACCCACATTTAGCCATGTCTCGGTCAGCGCTATGACATCACAGTCACCGGCCGCAACATTATTGTAAAAACGCGAGCATTTTGTTTTTAACCCCCTAACATTCTGGTAGTAGAAGAGCTTTGTTTTGTGTAAGTTCAGTCAGCTGCTGCCGACCGCGACCGCTGGAAGACGTGGCGCCGCCAGCCTAACTTCCCATTCTTTGATGAATGTGCGGCGCGGCCAGTGTTTTGCTTTCAAAACCTCGGCAACAGCCGACTGAGGCATGCCGATCTTAAATGAGGAGTACTCACCCCGCGACTTTATTTTAACGACTGTAAACGATGCGGCGTTGACCAGGGAATTTAAGTAAAGCGACATGTCATCGCAAGAAGTATCAGGGTGTAAGGGGTAACAATGAAAAAAACTGAGTTTTGGTGACTCAATTACGCTCCTTTGGCTACCCCTTACGGTGACACGCCGCTTGCGTACTATTTTAGTCCACTGTGGTGGATCAATGGGTAAATTGGTGCAGGCGTCATCCTTGTCCAGGATCGGGGTCTTCTCAGAAGCAGTAGCAGTAGCAGAAGCGGCGGGTACTGCGGAAGAAGACGGTTCGGATGGCTGCTGCTTGTCCCCAGTAGCAGGAACGGCGGGTACGGCCGATGTAGGTGGGGAAGACGCATCCTGCACCTCCAGCTCCTTGGTCTTCGAGCCTTTAGCGGCCTGGGAGCGTGTAACTCTAACCGGACGCGAAGCAGAAGCGGGCTGGGTGAGGGGCGGAGGCGACGGGGGCAGAGGGGGCTGAGGCAAGCCGACCCGGGTTAGCGATGAGGTGGTAGTAGTGGATGCAGTGGATATCGTGGCAGCAGTATTAGTAGCCCTGGTGCGGGGAAGCGGAGGCGGTGGGGGGCGTAGCTGCACTGTAGACGTGCTGCCCTCCGTGGTGATATCGGGAACCGACGCATTTACGATTAGCTGCTTGCCCGCGCAGGTACATACATGATCAACATATTTCGCACTACCCACAAGTAATGATTTCATTTCAAGTAGATCACTCGCGAAATTGTCTACCTTTGAGACCAACACTTGAACCGTTTTAGTGAGCAGACGAAGCTCACTAGTAAACTCACTGTTGACATTCATTTTTGTTAGAAGAATGCCAAAAAAAAACCTTTATAAAGCGAAAACAAAAGGCGCGGCGAAAAGACGTGCGTCCTGCCGACGAGTGTATGATGCTTAGGCTAAGCTAAACCGGTCAGTCATTAAAAATAAAATAGTATCCGTGGTCTTATACAAAGTATTTTTTTCATTTTTCTACGTATTCAATCCTTAAATATTCTAAAATTTACTTGAATAAAACCTAGGTAAATAGTTTTCTCCCTTTTACGTAAACCACCCTCATCAGGAGTCTTGATTCAAGATCTATGTTCACTCCTTCCTTTCCCCAAAAAGACTCTCTACAGAACATCCCTAAAGATGACATATGCCCCGAGGGAAACTATTTCTTTCAGAGCCTTTTTGGTGGAGTTGATGCAAAAAAAATCTTTTAATTGAATCAAGCCTCCGAGAACATTAACAGTGTATTTGGTAAAGCAGAAAATCAAGCTATGCTATAGAAATGATTTGGGTTATGCTGTGACGAAGGACGGAAGATGTGCTCGGCTTTTAGCGTCTTTCACAGTTCGGCTATTATTCTCTGGATTATGTTATGTTTGGAAGATTAAATTATCAAAGTTATAGCCGCTATTATATTTGCCAGAGCTCCCCCGCCAGGAAATAGGATTTAGGACGCATTTGGCATGAATTAATGATAATATTATCCCTGTTTGTAATCCCAATTCATATAATGATATCGTTTTTAAGAAAGGGCATGAATAATAACTTCATATTATTTGAATGGCAAATTATACTGTAAACAACAAATTTTTAAACTACTTTATATTTTTATTTTTTATCATTATTATTCATTTGTTTTCTTTCTGTTCTCTTATTTTATTTTATATTGTGTTCTCCGTCTGTATGTATGAGTATATATAAAACCACACACTATGTTGCTTAGGTTAAGCGATACCGGTTGGTGATAAAAAATCAAATAAAATATGTGGTCTATACAAAGTTATTATTTGATTTTCACTATCTGCAAACTATTGTTTTCTTCTTCTGGTGCTAAAGGTTAGAGAACATCAGAGTAAACCCTGCAGGCTATAGCCCGTAACCGAAATCTTACTATCAAGTAAGTTTTTAAGACAACAGGTGCGGTCTATTTCTTTACCTCGTCTCCATTATTTCATTGGATTATCAGTTGTGAAATCGAGTATGTTTCACTCTTTATTTAACGATGAATCGATTTGAGTTTTTACACACTTTGTAGGCTATTTTTTGAGAGATGACGAAAAACATAAGCTTCAGCAGGAAATATTGAGAATTTTATTTTTAAATTTGGAAATATTGAAACCTGACGGAAAATACAAAAAAGTTTCCTTCCCTGTGATGCCCACTGTAACTTGTGTATCTGAATGTATTTTTCCCAATATTCAACCAAATTTGTATCAATGAAGAAGAGAACCCTTGACGAAATTACGAAAAACCGTTATAAATCACCCGTTTCACCACAGTTACCATCACGTTTCTGAAATGAGCTACCCTCTAATGTATGGAGTGCTCCCCCAAATACAACTTTTAAGGCTACATTGAAATGGTTATTTATATCCCCTCCGGCTTAATTCTTCTATCTACGTACCGTAATTTCTTTCGTTTTCATTTGTTTCACTTCCCCACTTGACGACATTGTGTTTATTTTTATATATATTTATTTATTACAACATTTGTCCACTTGAAAAACGCTACAAAATATAAACAAGTTCGTTGTCTCTTTGTGCCTCATTGTTTCCATAGTAATTGTCAATGTGACCACCTTAATACTTCTTTGTTATGAAAATTAGATAAAGTGTTGGGCTTAATGAAATCCCATTACTGTTTTACATATTTAATTGTGGATTGAATTGTCTCTCATTGTAACATCTTCTCGACCTGTTGAATTTGTAAATACTTTTACGGGTGATTTGTTGTAGAGTTATCTACAATTCTCGCTAAAGATGATTGAAACAAAATACGATTACAATTTGTTTTTACCCCCAGTGTCAGCCGTTCAGTGCTATTCGTTCACAGGCCCAACCGTAAAGGATGAGATAACTCTAATTCCAAGGGTTGGATCAAGATTAGTTGGCTGACGTGCCTCCCTTGACCCATTTGTCACTTAAAAACTGTAACAAAATTTATGAAAAAACGTTACAAAAATGGTAGAATTGCTTCAGTTGGTATTTCACACTGCCTTCAAAAACAAATTCAATTTAAATTTCATGGCAAAATTTCAGAAAGAAAATCATAATGCCCACATAGATTAACATATCGTTGCTGGAAAGTCAAAAAAGTTTAAGCGACACTTGGTAAAAAATGAGTTAAATATGCAGTTTTAATCAGTTTTTTTCCGCATCGAAAGCTCTCGTTTGATTCTGAAGACTTTTGTGGCCCTTCAGCCATCTAAAATATATTTACCATTTGGGAGAAGGCTTGATTCAAGCGACATAAGTTTGGGACTTTTATGTTTTTTTCGCTTTAGGTAACTCTGTGAGAGCATTAAGTTAACTGGTGTTATTCTGGTGTAAACATCCCAAAATGGCGCTTCAGCCCTTTTGCCTTTCCGATGACAATATGTCACTATGAAAATAACATAGTGCCTTTGAAGTGATTTTTAACAAAAACGGCGGAAACAAATGATCTAAATATGATTATTATTATAGCTAAACTTACTTTAGAAAAGCATAAAAACACTACTTGGATTTAAATACAAACTTACACGTTAATTATTAATACTTACATATTATGTCGCCGACTGTGAAAAAGTTTCGAACTTTTTGTATAGCAGTAGTGTAAGATGAAACCATTCAATTGATATTGCTTGAAGTTGATTGAGTAGCGAATAAAGATAAAATATAAATAACGATCAAATTGACAACAAAACCCATCAAGAGGATCGCATCGCGGAAGAGCAATTGGGCAAATGACGAAGGATGCGAAGAAAAATGGCGATCTTCTTTAAAGAAGAAAGAAGTAAAATGGAAAGACAAAGTATTTAAATTGCGTCAATGAGATGGGAGTCCTTTATCACCCCGTAATAATTACTTCAATCCTTGTCGTCTCGACTTTTATTCTTTGTTGTTGTTTTCGGGGGAGCTTCATCAACACGCAGACTTAAGTCCTTATTTAGCTGTTTACTTTGTTCGGCGAGAAGGAGGTAATGGAATTGTTATTGTTAATTTGTGGATTGGGTTTGGCTGGGATAGTTTATTTTGTTTGATTTTTAGGTGTTACGTCTTGCCAGCTTTTCGGGAATAAATTATTCGTTGGTTGCCGCTTTATAATTTGATTTTCTATGGAAAGTTTGAAACGGTGCTAATTTTATTCTCATTTTGTGAAAATTAAAATGTTTCTCCAACCTTCAGTTGTATTATTGAAGTTTGTGTTTCTTGTTGACCCCATTTATCAGAGGTTGCCCTAAAAATAAGAACAGAGCGAAATGCAATAAAAGGGTGGAATGTTTTTAAATAACAAAAAATATTGTTCAAAGCAAAATGAAGGATTTCCTATTCACCCAGAAAAAAACGTTTATTAGAAAGAAAAACTCACGGTCCTTTGTAACATAACCCTTTGCTTCCTGGCGGTACAAATTTGTACTCGTCTATAAAACTTCATGTATCTTCTATACCAAAAACAATTTTCGACATATTATTTCTGTAGGTACATTATTGGACATTCTTATTTACGAAGGGCAGTTTTTAACGCTTATTTACTAAAACTGATAACAGGGAAACCAGTTTTACATTGAGCTGTCACAAGGTTCGTCATAAGTATCATAATATTATTATCTGTCGAAATTGTAGGGTATTAAAAAATAAACATTTATTCAGAAATGATACAATATTTTTTTAACTTATTTCCTGACGGTACAAATATGTATAGGGTTATTTTTGCCTATGAGGATTTTTCCGTAAATTATAAAAAAAAGTCAGAATGATTTCTAAGTTAAAAAACAACAAATAATTAATGAAAATTTGCTTAATCTATGAGTATGTTCAGAGATCAAAAGGGAAAAAAGGAAGAAACTTTTATTCGGTTGGTCGAATTAGGTTATTAAAAAAACATATTTTTTATTATTACCTACCTACTGACCTTTATCATTTTCAAGGTTAACCTAGGAAATCATCCTCTTGTAAACTTTCAGGGGAGACGTAATGATGAATATAGCAATGCTGTCCGAATCGAAAGCTCACGAAGAACAGAAAGCGCAACACGATTCAATATCCCAAAAGCTAACCAATATAATGGTGTATAATGATTGTCCTAAAATAATCGACAAATCCCAGCCAAGCTCGGCTACTAATCAGACCGGTTAGTAGCTGGTTAGTAGTTGATATCCGTCGGTTTCCCAAACAGGCGTTATGGGTTCGATTATCTTGCCTTAAGTCCTTATGGTTATTCGTTACCCAGGAACGTTTGTCTTTCTCTCAGCAAAAACAAATGTTCACCCCCTCATAATGTTCCGTCCCCCTTTCAGTGTAAACAGATTTGAACTAGATGTAGAATATAAACGGTGCGACCGGACATTGGACCGTGTCAGTTTAGAGATAAGCCATAAGGAATTGACATTTCTTCTAGTGAAATTAATTACGAACATTGTGAATCAAGATGATCAATTAGTCATAACTAAATTAGTCTACAACAATACCTTGCACTTAAAAATCAATATATATCACTTGAACTGAATGAAAAACTTTTTTGACCATGTGAAACCTTCCATTACGAAGACAGGCATAGGAAAACATATTGTTGGAAAACTGTTATCAAGTAAATTAAACAAGACAACAAATTATTGATTTATTTATCGTTCTAATACACAAATCAGGATATCATTGTAAAACAAACAACTACAACCAATCACCCTAACTAACCAAATTATCTAAGATCTTAGAAACGTGTGTAATGAAAAAGAGAATTATATCAACTCTCAATGTTTTATATAATTCATATTCAAACTCAATTTACCCCAGTTGTTGGTACAGACAGTATATTATATTGTTGTTTATTAATTACTCTCATCACATTTTTATCATACAAGTTTGATTTTATAACTTTCGTTTAAACCCTAAAAAAGTTCGATAGATCTCAATTATTCCTAGCCAAAGACTTTGCCTTTGTGGGATATTTTTGTTTGTACATTATTTCTCAATTACCTTGTACTTATTAATATGTGACAAATGTACCAATTATATTTTTATTTACAAAAAATATTAAATAAAAAAATCACTGTTAGACTCATAAACGTACCAAACTTCAATGTGTTTTATCAATAATAGTTTTTTTTAACTATTTACTTTTTAAGTAAATAGTTAATAAAAATAGACGAGGGGCATTAAAAACCAGCCTCTATTGAAGCGTTAAGGTAGCTAGCAGGGAGCAGGGAGTAGATAACCGGGAGAAGGCAGTATAGATCACCCAGTTTCTGGGAGGTGATATTAAATATAGCACTAGCTAATTTAATAACGTGGCCGTTACTTGCTGACATTTAACCACCGTCAGGGGGAGAAAGGTTACTGTAGATACTAATTAACCAAGTTTGGCAAAGTAATGTTTGCTTCTTCTTCCTATTTACTTTGTCCTAATGTCATCCGTTTTTGTTCTACTAAAAAAAAGTGTAGGTACACCAAACTTTGGTGACCAAAGTATATTATGTTGATAAGCTCATGGTTGTAAACACAATTTAAGTTGACATGATTAATTTTACAAAATTTTCCAAAACTATTTTCCTATGGTCATATTCAATATTTTTTAATGAAATGAAAAAATAACTTTGTAAAAGACAGTTTTGCCTCTTAAAATTCATAATTTTTGCCTCTTTCTTTCTATTCTTTTGTTATGATTTAAATGTTTTTTTTTTTTGTTTTCTCACTGTTCTCTTATTTTTTTTATATTGTGTTCTCCCTCTTTATGTATATATAACCGCACATCACGTATTTTTTTTATTTAGTTTAATTTTATACCCTGATGATATTTAGGCTAAGCGAAACCAAATCTGTGTTCTTTTACAAAATTATTTTTTCATTTAATTAAATATGTCAAACCACAGAGCTTTCTTCAACTGCTTTCTATGAAAATATTAATATTTTTATTTATTTATATGTATTGGTGTACGGATTTCGACTTTAAATCGTGAGGTTGTGGGCTCGATTCGAGTTCAAGTAAAAATCATAGATTTTCAGATTCTGATTGCTTGTCTATCAACAGTGAAATACTGGGAATAACTTCCACACTTGGACGAAAGGCAAATAAATTATTCATAATTAATTATTATTTTTGATAAAGGTATTTTTATCGCTAAGGTATCGAGTCAGAGATGGTTAAACAACGTCTATTCTCAACGGTTATAAATAATTAAAAAATAATCTCCCCGTTTACCTTCTTCCCATCCGGCACTTTTAAATACATGGCTTTAGCGAAATGTTGATTAATTGTTCCTCGCAAAAGCAAAAATTAAAATGAATTTTGAAGATTTCACGTTGTATTTGAACTAGAGAGCGGTGAATTTAAAATTAACGCTGAGAATAAATTAAATGTGCCCAGTGAAGGGTGGACTCGAATTCAGGCAACAGATAAAGGTTATAGGATCGCGGATCAGCAGGGGGTGTTTAGAATACTAAGCCGTGAAATAAGGGCGTCTTATTCTCCTCGCGAAGGCTCGAAAATAATTATAAGGATAATGACTAATCAACTTCTTTGCTTTAAAAAGTTTAAACATGATTGGATTCCTGATTGTTATGGCTTTTGAGCGTGTAATCCACTGATTACTAATCACAGTGCAATATAACAAATGTAGCCTTAAATATATATTGGGAACAATACAGTTGCTAGAAAGGCAAAAAGGCCTAAAGGTTGCATTAAAAAAATGCCCTTTTTAGTTTTCTAGTACAAGCAAAACCACAAATTATATATCTGTTATTTCTACACGGGTAGTTAAAAAATGTTTAAGGTTTTCAATTAATGCAATTTTTAAATGGCAATATGTTTTAATTATTTACTTCTAATTTACTGACACTTAAGTGTGTTTTTCATAGAATTTAAAAGATTACACTTGAAAAAATGTATTCACTGAAAACCTCAGACATTTTTCTAACTACCCGTAGAAAATTTCAATATAAATCATTTGTAGTATTGCTCGCATTAGAATGCTAGAAAGTAACGTTTAGCGTCATTTTTGAGTGCTGACCCTTAAGCGACACTTCGGTCAAATATGAGTTAAATATGCAGTTTTGATCAGTTTTGGTGTAAACTACCCAAAATGGCACTTCAGCCCTTTTGCCTTTCCGGCGACGGTATTGCTGTAGAAACGTTGAGATACGAGAATAACCGAGAGAAACGTAGTTTGATTTTTCAATTCATTGTAGTTATCTTGGTCTCAAACATGATTCATTCGAACTATTCCTAGCTATGCCCCTGGAAATCTAGCTCGCGACCCTTGACTGCATCGAGAGCTTTCACGGCTTGGATAGAATTTCATCTCTTCACTATGCTTTGTGTATTAATATCGATATTAAACTGTTAGATTCTTTATGATCGGCGTATAGAATCATACCTATGGTAAAGTAAGACAAAGTCAAGCTATATGGCAGCAGACTTTCCAGGTACACCAACACGTGAGGGGTTGAGAGAGAAGGATTGTTGGGAGCAAATGCTAGGTTCCACGACATCTAGCGCCCTGTGCAGTAAGTACTGATTGCGCCATATTTACGCCTACGTGTTTCATGTATGGCAATGTTTGTCGTATGGCTCTTATGGGCGGAGTTGTGGGAACAAATAACAATCTTTTTTGTTGTTTTTTTCTTCTAGAACGGCGGGCAACCTTCTTCTCTAAATACATATTTAACCTGTTCTAGAAATGAATGTTCATCCTCATTTCATTTCAATCGAATGTTACCTCATTCTACATATATCATCATAAGGAAGTTAAAGATTTACGAAAGCTGATGTTAATGTACATAGGAAAAAAAACAACGGTTAAGTTTTTATCACGTTATAAGACATATGAAAAGGAATCATTCGATATATTACCCGACAACATTGTGGTGAAAAATTAAAATAAAAAGCTTGTGGTTGGAGATGTAATTTAACCATAAGTGAATTTATATGATTGTGGTAGAAATATTATTATTTGAACCATGGTTCCATCTTATTTTTGGGGTAAAATACGGTGAGCACATTATGCTATAGTACATTATTAATTCATCCAGCGCTGAAACGTTAAATAATGTGAAGATTATTTTTTACTCAGTAACGCTATTTTCACAAGAAACTTCTCGAATAATTATTCCACGTTAAATAAATCTTTGATAATAATACTGTTTGTAATAAATAGCGTTTTTGGATACTCTTTTATTTTCGGCATTTTTTTATTTAGAAGAGTAGCGTACGCAAAGAAAATAACAAAGTTAAGAAACTACTTTACTAACTTGATTTTAAATTTTGAGAAAAGTAATACAAATACTAGTGGAAAGGAATATGATTTTTTTCTTAGAATTTGAGTAAGCGATGTTTTTAGAAGGCAGATCTCCAAATTTTTTGTGACTAAAGATTCAACAACCTTCAAAGTTGGTAGTCTGGAATCTAATCGGATCAATATTTTTCTGATAGAATTACATCTAAAACTCTTCACATTGCTTATAATTAGATTAAATTATAAGCAGAATTAATGTATTACCTCGTCTTGCACAACAGTTCTAAATTGAAATAAACTTTGAATAGAAGATATTGAAATTTCAGCATGTAAGCTTTTTTAAGCAGTATTAGAAAACAATGTGAATTTGAACATGAAATTAATTATTTGTGAACATTGAAAAGGGTGTAAAAAATACACAATGATGAACCGAAACATAACATTTTCCACGTAACGGTATTTGTTTTTGTAATGTGTCATCACCAGAACCCGAAATTTTGTCGTTAAAACAGGGCCTCACTTTTAGAGAAAAAAGTTTAGTTTACAAACGAACTAATTAACTGAGTTTCAATATCTTTTTCATGAAAAAATATTTAAAATTAGAATTTACTTATTAAAAACTTGAAGCTTCCTTGTGATCAGTGGTGGCTCGTGAATTTTCAGTGTGCTAGAGTGATTAAAAAAAACGTCATGATTGATGTTGTTGTAGCCGAAAACGATTTTCTTTTTCAAAATTCAGTGCAATACAAAAACTGAAAAATCCTAAAAATCTTCATACAAAAATAAATATAATTATTTTGAAAACATAAAATATTTTTTCCGACTGCAAAAACATCAATAACGTCGTGTTTACAATCTAAGCACTCTAGAACCCCAAAAAGTCACGAGCCGCCACTGCTAATGATATAAATTATTAAAAATATATCAATAATATTCAATTAATATAAAACAGAAGGGGACACAGAAAAAAAGAAGATAGGTTTGCAACTCGAACTCGGAACCTCTACTCTATCCAGGAACAACGCATTTACAAATTGAGCTAACATTTCAAATTTAGGTTAGCTTTCTCATTTTTTTTTCGTTTTTCCGAAATCGGAAGCAATATTTGAGGAAATTTCTATCTGAACAAAATTGCTCAAATAAATGGTGTCATGGATAAAGTTATCAATTTTTATTCACATTATAGACCCTCTAACTAAACTTAAGTAAAAATGAAATAAATACAAAACTTTTATCATAAAACAATTTTTCGGCCTTGGTTTTGTGACAAGAATCATGGTTTTAGTCATGACATCTGGTCACAAGGCTATCGTAGTTTTGAATACATAAATAAAATAAAATATTTCACACTGTCACCCGCGCCGCGCTTATTCAATTTAAAAACCAAATTTGGTGAATAAATAATAACGTAAAACAATCAGTCTTCGCGTTGACGCGTGACCTAACGGATATAAGGGTTAAGTAATTAGTTTCAAAACAGGGGAAAATCGTTTATCTATTTATGTATTCATGAATGTAAAACCAAATAAAAAAATCAACAATATATTTATTATATTTTCGTAGAAAGCAATCACTTTGTGGTTTGAAATATTAAAAAAAAAATGAAAAAATAACTTTGAATATGGTAAGACCACGGATATTATTTTGACCGATCGGTTTCGCTTAGCCTAAGCATCATCAGGGTACAAAATTAAACAATATTTACTCCGTTTAATATTGTACCCTGATAATACTTAGGCTGAGCGAAAATAGTCAATCATAATTTTTTTAATAATATCCGAGGTTTTATACGAAGTTATTTTCTCATTTTTTTCAATATATTTTTTGTTCTAGTCTGTCTGTTTTATGTTGTTTGAAATAATTTAAAAGCATGTATAATTGTGCCTCAAAGACGTCATTATAGTTAATATACTATTAGAAAAAGTGTGAAAAGAAGCACATTTATTTACTTATCAAATGAAATATAAAAATAAATATATATTTTTTTATATATTTATATATATTTACTCTGCACAAGAAAAGCCAGGATCCATGTTGAGGGATTTATACAAATCATAAAAAAAAATTACAGTGAATAGCACACGAGAGTCCCAACTGTTCTCAACCGTCTGAAGCCTGTAGAATCATGGCATCCCCGATTGAATATGTTGTGAGGCTGGAGGTATGAAGAGGAAAGGGGATGGGGAAGAGGAAGTTTGAGAAGTATTTGGCTATTCAGATCTGGTCACCAAGCACAGTTTAAGCAACGATTTGATTCTGAATGATTTACTTTAATTTCCCTCTCTGACATATCATTATTCGCAAATGTGTTTCTACGGACAGGTAATATACTCGTACATAGACATTCTTATCCCTTCATTTAGCCCCTTAAATAACAAATAACGGGAAGGTACGGTTGCAAAATTCCGTAACACAATTTAAACAATTTAGTATGATGATAACTTACCCTCGTACTGGCGTGCTCACGGGGCTCTAAGGACGCTTGTCGCGATGAACCCCGCATTAAATAATACGGAGTTCGCGAAGTCCTTCATTACGCATGCAGGTAATATTACATACAGCCTGCTTGCGATGCAATTTCAAATTAAATATCTGATGTTTCACGAGTACGATAATTCAACCAGACCTACAAATACGAAATACTTGCACATAGTTCCAGGATGAAATATACCCACCTCCCTGTATAGCGTCCTGGGGAGAGACCACAACTTGGTATTTAACAACTTAATACCGCACCAGAGTCCCAACCGTCTGGAGCCAGTGAAACTATGGCATACCCAATTGAGGTGTGTTATGTAGCTGAAGGTAGTGAATTTTTTTTATCACTAAATAATACTTTTAATTATTAATACAAAAATGGTTTAAAAAAA
Source organism: Drusus annulatus (assembly GCA_022651775.1). NCBI lineage: Eukaryota > Metazoa > Arthropoda > Insecta > Trichoptera > Limnephilidae > Drusus > Drusus annulatus. Next base: position 547,005 of record JAGWCC010000178.1, on the reverse strand, counting down.
AAATCTGCGATGTAAGTATTTTTACACTTCAAAATAATGATTTAACTAACTAAGCAGTTAAATATCACAAGGGTGAGCAGAAGGATATATTGCCACACAACTATATCTTGGCACATACTCCTTGATTGATATTCATTCCATATCAATAAGCTCTCTTGCGGAACAATATCGTCACTGAGCGGATTCGGACGTTCGTGTGAATCGACACTTAGTCTTTTGTAAAGGTACAACTAGATAGTTAAATGACTAACACTTATACTGGGTTGAATCTAGACCATTGAAACCGAATAGTCGCACAGAGGTCAAAGAGATAAATCAGGCCTAGGGTCGCACCTGGCATGAAATACTGTGCCGACCGCAAACGGATTTTTATCGATCTATTTCCCTTCCATATAAATGGATATATATGCCGGGTTAAGCTAGGCCGATAATAATTAATACGCCGCGCGTCTGCCGTCGCCGTTCAGTACGGCGTATTTGTTTGGCGCCCCATGTATGCACTTTGGTCACAAACCAGAGACTTCCGTGATGCATTTATCTCCCTGCCATTGACTTTATCTGTCATCCGGCATACGTGGTTGAGTGGTTAGGCCACTCTGCTATGCACCCAGAGGTGCCGGGTTCAAATCCCGGCCTGCGCAAATACATGTTATTTAATCAAAATGTGTTATTTCACATTTAATTTGTATAAAACAATATACGGTATATTGCGGCACGTTCCAGAGTGGTAGATATTCTAAGTATCGCCCTGGTGAAAGACCACCATTAAAAATCAAAACGTTACTTGAAATGGCTTTAGCCATATTTGGTGACCAAATCTAAAAAGTCAGATACTTCCCAACCTTCCCCATCTCCGCCCCTAAACTGCTTAGAACTTCACAACATATCCAGATTTGTTTTGCCATAATCCCGCTGGCTCTAGACTGCTCCAACTGAATTGTGTAGTATTGACCATAAACAATCTAGTAATTATCATTTATGGGAACAGACGAAATTAGTTGTTACAGTTAAAAAGTATAAACTTTATCGTTGTTTATCATTATGCAACAAATTTATAAAAATGTAAATGTTAATACAAAAAGAAATATATGATTTTATGATTAAACTAATTTACTTACTGACTAACTAATCATCGCGTCGATTCTCCGCAGTGGTAGGCAAAGAGGATGGAACGCTAAACAAGTCTGTCTTGGCACTTACTACTAATTTACATTAATACATTGTCTCATACATACGCCTTTGTTAGTCCTCTGACGTGACCCCAATTAAGCATTTTATTCTCTGTCATAGAATTTTAGGATTTTGATTATTATTAATTTCAAAATTCGGATATTTTCTTTGATTCATTAATTACTTTCAGCAAAAAATTGGAAAATTCCTGTGATTTGATTTTAAAATTGTGTACTTTTTCCAGTTTTTCCTTAAATGTATTTTTATGCGGGTACTGTACTTAGCTTTACCCCTTGATTCATCCCTCATTCTGACTAGAAATATGAAGGCTTTAATTATGTAGGGACACGATGATAACACGAAATTTACTGCTAGTTGTATTTAAATAACACCAACCATCACTTTTATATGTATATTAAATTAATTTGTATGTAGGTATTACGCCATCTCTCTGCTTCATCTTTTGCTGCTCATAAGAGCTTAACTGTGAGAAATAGTTAGGATGCAGGCGAATTCTCTATATTTTATGTTTAATATTGTTTATTTTTTAGTGTCTGTAACTGTGTTTTCTCCTCAATAAAAAATACAACTACGAATCCAGAGGTAGCGGGTTCAAATAATTTTTTATTCAGTGAATATGCACTCTTTCACATTTAATTAATACGAAATAATATATGATATTTGCGTCACGTTCCAGAGTGGTAGATACTCTCAGTATCGCCCTGGTGAAAGAGCACCATTCAAAATCGAAACTTCGCTTGAAATGGCTTTAATCATGTTTGATGACCAGATATAAATACCCAGATGCTATTTCTTTCAGCCTTACAACATAACCCGTTGGGGATGCCCTAACTGTCTCTGGACAGATGGGACTCTTGTGCGGTATTCTCATAAAAACTAAAATAAAAAAGCTTTTTTATTGCTCAGCGTACAGCTCTTAAAGAAAGTAGATTGTAAGACTTTGCTTGTTTTATCGTTCAAAAGGAACAAGGGAAAAATAATAATATTATAACCGCCACAAGAACAAATCTGCAAAGAAACTAACAGTCTTAGAATATTACAAAGACGAGAAAATTAGGCAAATATCCTCGTTATTTATTATTTTTTTTCTATTTATTTTGCAACGACATCGACTTTAATTAAAAAAGCCTGATTAATGTTTTCTTTCCGTTATCTTTTATGCCTATGCTTTAGGAAATAAAATAAAATAAAAAACATTTTCCTACATTTTAATATTTGCTAGTATTCTCACAAACTTATAGATGGATTTAAAATTAATTCTAAACTAAATTTAATTTAATTTTTCAAATAATATCAATAATCTAAAACACCAAATATGAAACAGAAAAAGCCAGAAAAAAAAAAATAATCACAACCGAGACTCGAACTCGGATCCCCTACTCCATCCGGGAGTAACGCTTTAACCAATTCGCCCATTGGACCTTATTAGGAAGTGGCATTTTAATCGATCTGATTTGTTGAAAATTATTTCTAATTTCATCCGATTTTTGGAAAATTATTATTTTTCGTTACTCCCGGATAGAGTAGAAGATCCGAATTCGAGTCTCGGTTGTGACTATAGTCGTTTTATTTTCTGTTTCATATTTTTATTTTAGATTATTGGTATTATTTAAATATAAAAAAACATAAGAATTAATGCTTTAAAGCTGTTTTCAATTTAAATAAATTAAATTTAGTTTACACAGAACAATTATTTTTCGGGACATGACCTGATATCGTTCATATTTGTTTGTACGCCTGTTTTCTGTCATATTTATCGCCTAGTAAGATAATAGTATCTACCTAAATATTATTCTTAAAAAATAAAACAATAATGTGACAATAAAACTGTTGTAAATTATCAACGTATTGATGTATCATTTTCACTAGGTCATATTTTGAGATGGAAATGGAATTGGGAGCATAAAATAACACAAACAAATTTGCGCAGAACAATTTGTAAACTTATTATAATGTCGCTACACTGTTCCAGTCATTTGTCAAAAATACAAAGAAGAATAAATTACTGTATGGAAAATTTTCTGGGAGTTTAAAACTTTAAATTTGAGACCGTGATATAATACTAGACCTGTAGCCAATTTGTTTTAAAAAGAGAAAGTATAATTGTTCGTTACACATGGTGATAAGTAAACTTCATGGAGCGTGCTCCTGGCAGGTTAATAATTGCTTTTTCAATGCTGAACTTATTATGGTCGCGCAATTAAAATTGACACAGACAACATTTACTTAAGATATTATATAGATACTACATATATATACTTATAAAATTATACACATTAATGTCAGAATTGCCCTAATTTACGCAGCAAGGCTAACCCGTTAGGATCTAAACTTACCAGTATATTTATTGAGGTAATTTTAGGCTTAGGTATTTATAAAACTTTAAAGTTTGTTAAAGCGCCGTTAAGGTGATATTTCACAAAAAGTGCGCAATATAATTTAGTCAAATATTTTTATATATTGCGTGTATTGGAGTATAAGTTCACTTCTTCTTGCGAGACGTCACTGACAAAGAGCCGTATATCTTGCTTATGTCTAATTATTGATAAAAGCGAAAAAGGGACAACAAGTATTAACGAGTGGTAGATACTCAATGTATCGCCCTTGTGAAAGAACACCAGAATCGAAACGTTGCTTGAAATGGCTTTGCACCGTGTTTGTTGACCAGATCTGAATAGCCGGGTACTTCGAAACGTTCCTCTTTCCCATCTCCTTGCTTTCCCCACTACTTGCAGCCCCACAAAATACTCCAATTGGGGATGCCATAATCTCACTGTCTCTAGACGGTTGGGACCAGAAAAGTATTACTATAAATTAACGTTTTTCAAGGTCACTGGCATTTGTTATCTTGCAACTTGCTTTATGCAAGCAATGCATCTGTATGGGTACTGTGTCAAGAGTAAAATCTGGCTGCGACACCAATAATTACGTTAAGTAAAGTTAAGCCATATTTCAAAGCCTGGATTCATTAACTTTTATGAAATAATTGCCGCGATATTTGAATTTTAAATATCAACAAGGACGGCGAAAGTTTTGGATAATCAAATTACTTTGAAATATAAAATATTTAATAACGGCCTTCTGTTCAATTGGCTGCGGAGAGAGGAATTAGAGATTTGCGAAATTCCGATAAATAGAAGCCACAAATTTATTCCGAGACGAAATTTATCATTAACCGAAAGAATTCACGAAGACAGACTTCATTCGGCCGATGAAGCGAAATAATTGGGTACAAAAGGAATTACGGTCTTATTTTGTACGCCCAAATTTTTTTATTAAAGTCCGGAGATGACAATACATAATTTTTTTAAATTGAATAAAATCCATTCTATTTTTGACGTAAAGAGATTTTTCTTTTACGTTTTGTCAATATTAATTATCTTTACTGAGTTGTGCTTTGTGTGAAATATTCGTTCAAATACAAGCGAGCTTTTAATTCTTTTTTGCGTATAATTAGTCAAATAAAAATATCTCGTAGAAACAGATGAGATTTTAGTAAATATGTAACTAGATTTAATATTTATACGCGTAAGTAGTATATGTAAGTGTATTTTTATTCGTACATTCTAGTAAACTAAGTGATACTTGAGTTAAAATTAACAAAACGAAATTTGTTATTAATTAAAATTTTCATTTTGAAATACAATGATAATTTACTTAGATACAAATGAACCATTGTCTAATTTCAAAAACTACATAATACACAAAATGGATAAAAAGCACATACATAAAAATAGGACAAAAATATGCATTTAATAGAAACGTTCAAGTCAAAGCCTGAACAAGGTTTTGGTAGAGTCGGAAAGAATGACAATCATTTAGACTGGTACCAAAAACTTCAAGACCATGGCTTGAGTTAACAAGTTTAGTCTCGACATTATGGACAGTAGAGAATGATACCCTTAATAAGTGGAGTGATGATTGATAATACTTTATATGGGTTCCTACATTTAATTTAGATGAAAATGAAACCGATTTTGTTATGAAACACCAAAAAATAGGAAATTATTGCTTACCTCTTAACAAATATATAAACCTTTTGTTTTGCTTTGTTTTCTCCCGTTAGTGCGTTGTATTTTGTACATAAAAAAAAACAAAGTTTGCAGGCGTTTTAATGAAATTAAAATTCCTAATTACAATACTAAAAAACTAATCAGTGTGCTTATTCACACAGTACTCTCGTTATAAAATATATACATACCTTTTTTTACATAACATAATAACTGCTTATTTTTTTTTAAATAAATTTTATGTTCTCATTTTGTAATTCAAACTAGAATACATTGTTTGAAAGTTAGGAACATTTTTTGTCCTAAATATATCAGATATCTTAATCACGCAATGACAAGGGAGGATTTGGATAAGCATTTTCTCTCAAATATTTTCCTTTACCAATTTTTACTGTTTATTAACAATATTCATTGTGGTGATGGGGATGTGGTTATGTCATAATAAAAAACGAATATAATTTTATGTGGTTTTCATCAAGAATAAAAAAAAAATGTTTTCGCGGTTTTTATAAAGAATGTTTTTTATTAAATATTTAAACGCAGCCAGTCTGAGCGTTTTGATCGTCTTGTTTGATGGTGCATAAAAAACGTGAGTTTAGAGCTTATCGTACGGCCTATTGAATTATAAATAAATAATCTTTGGAATAATATCCGGAAAGCGTGGTACATAATCTCTCGCCTTAATTGACCGAAGCCGTAAGATAAATAATTGCTTTTCTTAGCCCCTAATCCCGGATGATGGTCCCCCATAAACATTGGATAGAATAGAGAGCCTCTGTCTAATCTTGTCTACTCATTCCCAATCATTAATTTACCATAAATCCCCAGGACAGGCTAGTACAGGGTTCGCCAGTTGGACCACACAATTGCTTCAAACAAGTACACATCAGCATTTTGCAGCCCGTCGATTTATAATCAATTATCAATTAGCCTTACTACCCGGTTTCGCTAAGACTTATTCTCTTTTGTCGATATATTTGTTCTTTTTGGAACATAAAGCGAAATAAGAATTAACTTTACAGCATTGATGCTTACTTTTTAAAAATATATCAATAATCAACAATAAAAAGATTAAACTGAAAAAGACAGAAAATAAAAAGACAATGGTCACAACCGAGACTCGAACTCGGATCCTCTACTCTATCCGGGAGTAACGCTTCAACCAATTCAGCCATTAGGAACTTATTAGAAACTGATATTTTTAATCGATCTCATACTTTCATTGAAGATTATTGATATTATCTTATAATTTTTTTTCTCCTATTTGGCTGCCATCTTGGTAATGATAAATAAAGCTCTACCCGACCACATTCAGAACCTAGATGGAGTCTTTTTATTTTATGGCTTTTTCTGTTTCAAATTTGTGTTGTTGATTATAGATAATATTTAAATAATAAAAAATAAAACTTTACACAGCACATGATTAATCAAAGATATCCTTATTTTAACTTACGACCACCAGACTAGGTGTGAGTTTATATTTTTTCCGTAATGTGTCGGTCGAATTTTTAAATGGTGTATCAAAAATAGCATAACTTCTTGCTTATTTTACATGGTAAACTAATTATTGGAAAACTCAATTAACGAAATGACATTGCTACCTGAAAATGAGTGCGTTGACCTACACATTTCAGATAGAAAAAAGCTGTAATGACGCCAGAGCTCACTTTAATTATTGCCTGGATTTTTTCATTGTCTAATTTACTCATTTCGTATAAGAACAAAATGTATATTTAAACAATACGGCGCGCTCGTAATAAAATTTTTTTTCTTATATTCTTACATTAATTTCAAATTTGGTAAAGATTGTCGTCAGGAACATATTTATTTATACAAGAAGTACAGCTATTAAATATTAAAAAAAACAAATAAAAGTGAAGTGGAATTAAAAAAAAAAACAATAAAAAACGAACAGCAGAAACAATATCAATAAGGCTTTTCCGGTAAAAAAAGTAAGGAATCAGTAAAAAGAGTTACTTGTCAAAAGGCACGTTTAACATTTCAACTATAAAAACTAAAATTATTCAACATCTGTTATTCACCTTTTTTAAATATAAATTATACGTTCAATTCAAGGATTGTTTACAATACTTTTTTGAAAAGATTGGCACCACGCAAGAATCGCTAAATGAATACATGTTCCATGGACACATTTTTTTTCATTAAAAAGTTCGTCTTTGAAAAAAAATATTGAGATATGAATACAAAAGCTATGATCAAATGAAGTCGTAACACGTTTTTTTTAGTATTTAAGTACACAATAATTAACGCAATCTGCACACCATTTAAAATTATTAGAAAACTGAGTCACAAGATGAAATTTTCGGCTTTGAAACTTTTTGGCGTGGGAGTTGACGGTCAAAGAGCGTTAGATTTTTTTGGTATACTCGCGCTGTCAGTTATCCCTTTGATACTTTCAAACGATTATTATAAATTTTTCAAGATGGATTTGCCTAAAAGTCTAGTTCCACATTTATTTTAATTAAGTCACAAAATATTTTTTAAGCGTCGATCAAATATGAAAATGAACAAGTTATCCTACAGAGTGTTGGATCCAAAGTTGCGACAAAACACCGAATGTTTTTTCAGCTTCAGATGAATTTGGAAAATAGTGGATTGTAAAACAATAAACTGTACTACTTGATAAAAGTGTCTAATTATGGATGTGGAAAGATTATTTGGAATGAAGGGAAAATAGGAAACAATTCTTCTTACACAGTAGAATTATTAACAAAAACGAATCACAACAAAACACCATACTTAATATTATATTACTTGAAGAACAACAACAAACCGACGACCAAGCGAGACACCAACGAGCCAATACGAAAAAACATTTTCTTAACATAACTCTCTTTTGTTTCGACTGTCACTTGTTTTGAACACAGTGTTGTTGAATACGGAAATCGAATTCAGTGAAATGATTGGGTACGGTAGGAACTGAATAAAATACAGGAAGGTAAGAACCTATCAAATAATCACAAATTCAACACATAGTATTCTACTTCTAGTCTGTATAGATTTCAGTGGACATTTGCCAACATCTTTCAATTTTTTATTAGTTTTTTATGTTAGTTTGATCCTTGAAGTAACAATATATGGAGGGAGAGCTAATTATTTTTACCCAACCTACACAAACTTGCGATAAATCACTTTTTCCGGGTCGTACACCATGAGAGAGAAAGAGACAACAAATTTCATAGACCGCTTCTATATACTGTCACGATAACCTTAAGCTCCTGGTTCACCGCGGGACTCCTAAACTTGACACAACTAAACGGTTTTTTAGGTTATATGGTATATTTTTGTTGATAAAAATACTGTGAAAAAGTGGCTATACGAATAAATAAAAACATTATTTCAATATGTGATATAAATGGATGTATAAATACCGTAGCCTTAGTCTAAGCCACGCCCAGGTGCGCCGAGTCAGGTTAAAATCATTAAAAACAAATTAAAAAACTGACTTCACTGCCTTGGATAGATACTACTCCACCAAATTTATGGTTTAATCAATCTGTATTTGTATTTTGTTGTAACTTATGTAGTCCTTTAATTTCCTTTATCCCAGAGTGAGTTTTTATAACTCATCAAGATTGCTATGTATGTAAGCAAGATATTTAATAATAAAATAAAAAAAATGGTTGAATTTTGTACATATTTCGTATCACCGTTGTACCGCCGGACCCAGTACAGTGTAATCTTCTTATGCGACCTCTTCTTATGAGTTTGAGGTCGGGTACTCAATAACACAATCACCCCTGGCAGCATTCAATGTGTAGGTTAATTATTAGGCTTCGATTTAAGGCTCTGTTTCGCTTTGTAATCAATCCTTTGAGTCGATCGAGACAGCTGACGTCTTTTGGGATACGTAGACTAATCATGGAAATCAGTTTTGATTACAAATACATTGATGATTTAAATACACCATGTTCTTGTTTGCGATGATATAATTTGTAATTATAGTAAAAATTCATTGCTAAACTTTATGTACATAATAAAAAAAATAAAAAAATTACAATATCACATAAATATAGGTTTTGAAATAGTAAATATTATGGCAATAACCACAAAACTCTATAAGTAAAACACCAAAACTTTACAATTGTGAATTAAATCAACAGACTGAACCAGGTTCTCAGAGAACATGCATTGTTTTAAATATAAGAATATAATCCCACTTGGTATTAACGATTCGAAACTCTTACATTTCGAAAAAAGTTTTTATACCAAATTTACTTAAGCAATTCGAAATAAATAAGAAGAAAAAAGTACCCAATAAAACTCTCCACTTCTTAATATGTAGAAAATACATAATTATCGATATCGCATAATAATAATGAAACATAAACATTGCCGTAGACTATAAACAATGAATTGCTTTTCCTCAATCATCACTCTACTAATTATGGGTATCATTCTCCACTGTCCAGAATGTCAAGATTTGTTAAATCAAGCCATGATCTTAAAGATTTTGGTACAAGTCTAAATGATTTTTGCCATTCTTTACGACTCTACCAAAACATTGACTTGACCTTGGCTTTGATTTGAATGTTCTTTCTTATGTATATTTTATCCTATTTTTGTCATTGTTTAATTTAATATTATGTATGTGCTGTTCTTTCTTTGTTGCTGTTTTTCCTCATTTCGTGTTATGTACTTTTTTGTAATTGGACAATAGTCCGTTAGCTTATAAATAAAAATAAATAACTCAAAATGGAGAGGGAATTGACTTATGCACTACACATACTGATTTTAACACTCAGATTTAAGATACATAGGCATAAAAACTACATGTTTTAATATATATATATTGAGAATAAAGCTTTCTAAACACTTGAATAATATAGGTTTCTTATAAATTATTTCGCTATGTAACTTTGTATGCTTTACATTACCTTGATAGGTACAACCTGTTTTGAGGTAGGTAACAGAAAAGTATAGTGAAATATTTATTATAATACAATGCTATTGACAGTCAAAAGCCATCTTATATTAAATAAGAAATCAACAAATTAATGTTTGAGATAAAAGTTTAGTAATTTATATTTTACATTAGAGGAATAAAATTATGATGAAACTATCATATAGTAGTATGATAGAAAGCAATAGTTGGTTTAAATTACATTACAACATAAAAATGTAAAGTACGCAGTAAGAACTATCAAGGTAAATTAGTTTTCGTTGGAATTAATTAATACGTATTGCAAATAAGTAGTGGTCACTAGCTACGTATAAATAAGTCGTATCTGAAGAGCCTAACTACAGTTTTCAACTCCGAAATAGTTGGCACGATAAAGCCTTACGCAAAATATCAGGACATAATTCAATATAATAAAAAAAAATGTATCGTACATGAAAATGTTACTGGGTTCTGAGGTAACTGTTTTGCTGTTCTAATAACCATCAACTGTATTATAGTCTGGACAGAACATTATCATGCAAAAGTAAACCGAAGTTCTTCGAATCTTAAAATGTAATTATTTCTTGGTTCCACAAAATCCAAATTTATTACGTGGTAAGTATTAATGTATTATAACTTTAAATTAGTTAATAATTTAATTTTGGTTTTGAGTCGTTTCCAATAATTAATTCCACGATGTGGTTTTAACGATCAAATAGACTGGTTAAAGTAGGACTAAGCGGCATTCTTTAAAACAGTGATGCACAACCCGCGGCCCGCGGGCTCATTTCATTTGGCACACTCAAAATGTCTAAAAGCTAAAAAGGTTTTAGTTTATCCATACCCCATGTTCTAAACGATTTCTCAAATTGTATTGATACTGTCTATTTTTACTTTTTTCACCAAATAAATGGTTTCAGGGAGTTTTAACCAATCAGTAACCTTAAGATATCAACAATTAAAAATGAAAAATACGTTGCTGACAACCAACAAAAATACCCTAAATATGAAATTTGATATTTCGATGAAGCTCTATATTGAAAATTGAAAAAATACCCCTTCAGATCAATACTTGAACGTTAAAAAAATAGATAAATTGGACTTAGTTATGCAGAAAGTATCCAACCCAACAAAGATTAAACTGCGAAAAAGGCGTTTGAAAATATGACGATAAAAAAAGCATTTATATGCGTAATCGGCATTTGTAAAGCAAATTTCAGTGTTTTTTTCTTTATGAGCATTATTATAAATATTTCGTTTGTAATCTATCAATTTGTTTATCGAGTCTAATATCTGCAATGTGCGTAAGTAAAAAAATAATAACCAAAAATCTATTGCATTTGGAGCTTGGATGTTTTCAGAAGATATAAATCTTGTATTCATCTATGGGAAAACATGTGAAACTCGATTTTGGCGAATTGTGGGTTAGACGTTTTCTCCATAATTACGTCCAATTAACCTCAAAAAGTTATGCATTACAGCTTTAAAGCATCGCAAAATATCTATTTAAGTCAAAAACTCGTAAATAAGCGAATTGTACACTAATTCGTTGAAATTTATAATTGATTTTATGTATTGTGCTATTATAAAGTATATAAATAAAAGCTGGTTAAATAAAGCCATACAAAATAATGCAGCTTTGAATGAGAGAGAAGCTTTCGAAAATGTTAAGAATGATTGTTAAACATAATGAGAAAAGAAAAGAAAATAAGACCAAGGGAAAATTGTGCATTGAAATGTAAGACTAGAGATGTTAAGCGCAGCGCAGAAGCCTTTCCTAAGCAAGTTGAATGTTCGCGGAACGATCTAAAGATTCGTGCCTTTTCATTTAAAAAAGCTGACTGGAAAGCTCTGTGCTACAGACATATTCAAAGAAATAGAGAATTTTTAATGACAGGAACGTTTTCTTTGATTTTTTGTGTTTCTAGAGCCGTCGTGAAGTATGAAAACATTTTAAAACTCGTTTGATAAGACAGCATTTAAACGAAAGATTTTAAATATTAGGATTGAGAGTTTTTGCACTTGACTTTTTAGAAGTTGCTAAGCGTTAATATTAAGGTTGTGTTAATACGAAAGTTTTTTGGCAAAAAAATAGTACTCCTGTTGTTCTAAACTTTGAGCAACCAACCTAACAGTTTTAGTGTTTTTTCAGCCAGTAATATGGTGTTTACAAGTGACTCTTTAGATAAACCTTTGAGAGAAAAGGAATACCTCTTCTCCATAACCCATTTTGTGAAAAATATAATATGTAACATGAAAAAAAAAAACGTAAAGAAAAAATATTTAGGAAAAGGGAAAAATCTCAGAGCAATAATTTACAAAAGATAGCGTTGTAGAGAGAGCTGTAGTCAGTTTATACGAGGTTTGCCAGACTCAGCTAGACCAGGGCGTCGCTGGACTAGGGCTAGGGTATTTATACATCCATTCATAGCACATGTTGACATAATGTTTTTGTTTATTCGTATAACCACTTTTTTACAGTGTTGTTTAAAAACATAAATAACATGTAACCTAATAAACCGTTATCTCAATTTATTTCGCGTATCAAAGCGTGTGTGCGGAGTCAACGGAGACGTGGGGCAAGAAGAACATTCTAAGAATACTTTAAAGCGGTGTGATAATTCGGGAAAATTTGTTGTTTCTTTCTTTCTCATGGTGTACGACGTAAAAACCCGGAGAAAAGGATTTATCCCGAATCTATATAGGTTGGGTAAAAATAATTAGCTCTCTCTCCATATATTGTCACTTCAAGGGAAAAACCCTTTGTTTCGAGACGTTTTATTAACTGCATACCTTTTATAACATTCACACTATTTTAATTCAAATGATTCCCTATTCTATTGTTATCGTTTTCAGATTTTAAAAAAAAACACAAAGAAAAAAAGAAAAAGAAAAAGAAATGAAAAAATAACTTTGTATAATACTTCGGATATTATTTTATTTTTTATGGCCGACCAGTTTCGCTTAGCCTATGCATCATCGGGGTGCAACAATAAAACTCAAGAACTCTTGAAGAATATGAGAAACATAATACATACAAAAATGATCATGGTAACAGATTAAATAATTTAGAAGCACTAGAAATAATGAAAGCCATTATTATTAATAGTCATATTTTTAATAATCAGGTGAATTTGTCCAGTAGTCCAATATGAGGTATATTTCCTGCAAACTCATAAAATTTGTCATTTATCTCTAATCACCTTCTCAGTTGACGTATTATCTCTTTCAATTCATGTTATCTGTCTCATTATCTCAGTTCCTTTGTTATAATTTAAATGTTATTCTGTAGTTTTCTCATTGTTCTGTTATTTTATTTAACATTTTGTTCTCTCTCTCTATGTATATATAACCACACACTTTGTATTTTTGCTTAGTTTAATTTTCTCCCCTGATGATGCTTAGAGTGGTAGATATTCTAAGTATCGCCCTGGTGAAAAACCACCATTCATAAACGAAATGTTGCTTGAAATGGCTTTAGCCGTGTTTGGTGACCAGATCTAAATAGTCTGGTAATTTCCAACCATCCTCTTTCCAATTTCCTCCCCTTCCCCACTACTTCAGTCACACAACATTACCTATCTGGGGATGCCATAGTCTCACTGGCTCTAGACGGTTGGAAACAGTTGAGATTCCTGTGCGGTATTCATATTAAAAAAAGGTTAAGCGAAACGTTAAGTCGGTAATAAAAATTAAAATAGCATCCGTGGTCTTTTACAAAGTTTAAAAATAAAAATCTTTGTATATGTCAAACCACAAAGTGATTGCCAGGATATTTAATTCATATGATTTTCTCTTGCTTTGTTCCCTGATTTTCAAAAGGACATCACTAACCGGCTGATATTTGTCTGCCAAAGAGCTTTTAACTCATAAAAATCTACATCGTCGGCAGCAAACAATAATGGTAAACATATACTAAAAGCACCCCCAAAACATAAATAGAGATATGCTTTACAGAGGCTTTATTCTCTTTGACAGAACAAAGATCGCTAAAGAGTAAACAGCACATTTTAAAAGTAACATTTTCATGCCAGAATAAATCTACCTTTTGAATACACTTTCGAATAAAAATGAAAATCAAATATTAGGTGGAGCTTGCGAAATATTTCGTATTTATTGTACTGATTGTTTTTGTGTGATTTTTGTTTAAATAACGTATTTTTTGTTGTTGCTGAACAGGAAAAGAAATTGGTACTACGAAAATATTTTAATGCATTTATTTTTAAGGATCTAAGTTATATTTTGTTCTACTTAAACACTGTGGAATAGTGGACTGAATGTTTGCAGGTACTTGATATTCAACGAGGTGTTGAATTTAACACAAATTTTCCAAGAAAGAAATGAGACACTATAGCTTGACATAAGCACAGTTTTATTTTATTTTATAGTGAATACTGTACAAGAGTCTCAACTGCTCCCAACCGTCTAGAGCCAGTGGGACTATGGCATCCCCAATAGGGGTATGTTGTGAGGCTGAAGGTAGTGGGGAGGAAAGGAGATGGGAAAGAGGAGGGTTGGGAAATACCCGGATATTCAGATCTGGTCACCAAACACGGCTAAAGTCACTTCAAGCAACGTTTCGATTCTGAAAGGTGGTCTTTTACCAGGGATTATAAAGATATCCAGAGCTATACAATACACATAATAATAGTTGACACTATGGGAATGTATTGATCTACTAGGTATATTTGTAAATATCAAATCGCTTGTACTGTTATTCTCTAAATAAAATGGAGTGGGATTGTACTACCCTTCAAACATCCTGGCATGAACGACAATTATTTTATAAATAAAACAGATAAACTTTGTTTATAACCACTTTTATTTTTCAATATTATGTCGACCGGTTTCAGAAACACCCTTCCATCATCAAGACAATATTAAAAAAAATATATTAAAAATTATTAAAAAAATATTAAATCTTAATATTTTCCTGATGATGGAAGGGTGCTTCCGAAACCGGTCGAAATTGAAAACTAAAAGTGGTTATAAACAAAATTTATCTGTTTTATTTATAAATATGGAAAGCCACAAAGTAAATACTTTTTGCGAATATGATTATTATTTTGATTTTGGATACAGTATTTTACCAGTTCACTCTAGCTATTGCTTTCCCAATGTAATCATCGTTAAAAGTTAAAAGGGAGTATCTACTTCCTTAGTAATCGTGTTGTATAGTTGAATCCATTTTAAAAACGTTTTTAATTCGAGTCAATCGGGATGATGTTAAAAGTAATCATGCAATCAATAAACTCCACGTCTCGTAGCGATTTCAATCTAATAATACCGCACTGTGATTACTTAACAAAAAACATTCGCGAATCGAACGTGAAGTATTTACCGAAACGGGTTTTTATTTATCTTTACAATTCAAAATACGTTTCGTTAAATGCCTACGAGTTACCATATTCAAATACGTAACGTGGACGTGGAATTCCACGCAGAGTTTCATCTTAAAATTTTCCAAAAATAATCCTCAACACATCGGCAAAAAATACGCAAAATAACCCATTACTAAATTGAATATTTATTGAGCTAAGTAAATGCTATTGATTTTCAAATATATGTAATACAAGAGGAATACGTTCAACAGTGTAATTTAATATGTTTTGGAGTATAATTTTTACTATAGTAAATACCGCACAAGAGTCCTAACTGCTCCCAATCGTCTAGAGCCAGTGAGACTATGGCATCCCCAATTGGGGTACGTTGTGAAGCTGAAAGTAGTGGGGAGAGTAAAAAGATGGGAAGAGGAAGGTTAGATAGTACCTGGCTATTCAGATCTTGTCACCAAACACGGCTAAAGCCATTTTTAAGCACTGTTTCGATTCTGAATGGTGGTCTTTCACTATGGCGATACTTATAGTATCTACCACTCTGGAACGTGCCGAAAATATACTTTATATTATATTGTATGAATTAAATGTGTTATGACACTTATTAATTAAATACAAGTTAATTGCGCACGCCGGGTTTGAACCGGCGACCTTTGGATTCGTAGTCGAGCTTCTTACCCCTCGCCAATGGAGGCCGTAATAATTGTAAAGGATGCTCTGTATCATTTACAAATTCCGTTTAGCAAGATGTGAAGACTTAAAAATCAATCCTCATATTTTAAATCAGACTGGTTAGAAGCTGAGTGAACAAATGCGTCGGATTCCCACCAGGCCATCGTGGATTCAATTCCCCTGCTACCTAAGTCAATTAGTAATGCTTGATTTCGATAAAATATAGGTATGTTACATGAACAGACAAGCCGAATAGTTTGCCAAAGATGATACTTTTATAAATGATACATATTAAACTTTTAATCTCGCAAGCTTAGTAAGCGAGAGTACTATATAAGCATTAAAAATCACTTCCAGCGTCTGCACTGAGCCAAAGCTGGTGTACTTATGAAAAAGGTAACAAAAAAATTCCAGTGTCGCAATAAAAATGTCCAATAAAATCCTGGGGCGCCACGAACCACTTTTGCTGTTGAAATATTCATAACACTTATCGGCACTCGCAGAAGGTGTAATATTGGCTTAAGTGAGATTTCATATAATATTATAAACTCACGTTTTTCCGTGAAAAAAATCTTGAATTTTTTTACACATTGTGAATGAATTGTGTTTTAAATTACAGATAGAAGTAGTTAATACGCAGCTGCACCCATGTTTCAACACTCTTTTTCAAAAGCTTTAATTATTTTTGGCAATTTACAGCTTGCCTTATGAAGGGATGAAATTTTATAACGCGCTGCCGGAAGCCATCAAAATTATGCCAATCAATACATTTAAAATAGCTTGTAAGAACAATTTGAAATTGATTAGTAATATCAAGTAGAATAAAAATTATAATATTATTAGTGAGTCAAAAAGAATATGAATAATAATTAGATACTTTGTAAACTTAGATGTACAAGTAACTAATATAAAATAAATAAGACTAAAACTAAATTTGTTACACAAACAAAAATATGACGTTATTGTTTTTTTTTGTTGATATTTCAAAACTTCATAAATAAATTAAAATAACGTTGCCAGCTGAAATAATAACGCTGAAAAATAAAATCCATTAAAAAAGGTGAGTAAATTTCATAATTCAAGAGCTCACCGTTCAAATGTTTTCTGCTTTAAAAAAACAGTTGATGGCTTCAAAGTTACCATTTTGGTACCATTATTTTTCGACTTTGTTAAAATTCATCATTTAAGAAAAAAAGGTATTTTTGACCGTTAGACGATAACACACTTTTGAATGTTTTAAAATAAAAAAAATAAATTTTTATACCGTTGACATAAAGCATGACGAGGTTGCAATTTTAGATTTTTTAAAAGAATAATAAAAAAAATTCTAAACACACCCGAATTGTTACTAGAAAGTGACCAACATGGATGCAGTAATACCATTGGGTTCAGACGGTACATTTCTTAGAAAATAATAATATGTTGAAATGGTGTAATTCTGAAAGTACAGAAGTTCGACGATTTTGAATGTGCGGTATTTAACCGTCGCTACTTTTATATAGAAAAGTCGCAGATGATGTGACTTGAACATTTACTCAGCCTGCCAAGAGAGCGACTTTCGTACAAAACACACGCTGTTAGATTTTAAGTTATAATTTTTAGGTTTTTACCTTCATGTTTTCATCCAGTTCCTACCTATTCAACCATTTCTTAAAATATAATTCCGTATGTAACGACATTGTGTTAGAAACAAGTTACAATCAAAACAGAAGTGTTTTGTGTGAAAAAACGTGTTGTTTCGTTGGTCTCTCGCTTGTTCGTCGGTTTGTTGTTGTTCTCCAAGAGGTGTAAAATTAAGTGTGGTGTTTTATTGTGATTCGTTTCGTTAACAATATAACTGTGAAAGAATAATCGGAAACCTCCACTTCGACTACATCGGTGAGTGAATGGTTTTCCATTTTCCCTTCATTCCAATAATCTTTTCACATCCATAATTAGACACTTCCATCAAGTAGTTCAGTTTATCGTTTCATAATCCACTATTTTCCAAATTCATCTGAAGCTGAAAAAACATTCGGTGTTTTATCGCAGCTTCGGATCCAACACACGCAATACTTTATTTCCCTTGAGTGAGTTAATTTTAAAAAAATCTTACAAAAAACACCCTTTTATTTCGTCACATAGAAATAATAATAGGCCATTGTTGCTTATAACAGAAAAATAAAAAACATAAAAAATAAACCTTGAAATTTTCTTAAACCCGAAACTCATGGAAAGTAAAGGTATATTGATTTATTGTTATTTCATAATAGGAACGAAGTGATTTCGCAAACATGATATTTTGGGCTCTTGGAAAGAACATGTTTTTCGTTTTGGCTGAGTCACTTTGGGCATCATCAGAAAGAGATTACCCAATCTATGGCCATTTTGAAAGGTCATTTTTGTGTAAGTATCGAAAATCACACCCTCACATCCCCCTTCTCCCATATCAACTAATTTTGTCAATATTTTTCAAGGCAGTGCACAATAGATGATTCTTATTCTTACACTAGTTACTACCTCTAAACAAATATGTGGTCTGTAGATTTATTAAATTCAATCATTGAAAAAAAAAACTTTTATTAACTTTTTAATTTTAATATTTTATAAAATCGATTAGTCATTTTATCGTATGGGACTTATTGTATGTCTAAAGCTAGGTACACACATAAATATTCTTTCCACACAAAATCGTTGCGGCGGATATGCAAATAATAATTTGACTTGCGGACCCGGAGCGAAAAGAACCCTGACGTGTGACCTGAAGCCTATGGTCCAAATTCCAAACGACACAAAATGCTTACTTAAGGGGTCGAAGATCGAAATATCGGCGCCAAGGAAAGTCATTATATCATTATATCAGTCATTATTAGCCTGCATGCAAAATAGTAAGAAAAATCGAACGTTGACATGTATGTGCATGTTTTAAAAAAAAATGGTATTTTACTCTTTAGCCTTCTACCCTTAGAGTGCATAGAGTGGTACCTATCTAAGGCAGTGTAGTCAGTTTTTGATGATTTTGCCGGACTCTGCAGACCTGGGCGTGGCTAAAACTAGGGCTAAGGTATTTATACATCCATTCACGGCACACGTCGACATAATGTTTGTGTTTATTAGAATAACCATTTTTTTCACAGTATTCTAATCAACAAAAATATAGCATAGAACTTAAAAACACCGTTTAGTTGTATCCAGTTTAAAAACATGTAGGCGGAGTCCCCGGAGACCCGGGAGACCAAGATCATCCTTACAGTACAAAAAAGCGGTGTGTTATTTTTGTTGTCTCTTTCTCTCTATCTTATGGTGTACGACGTAAAAACCCGGATAAAGTGATTTATCACAAGTTTTTATAGGTTGGGCAAAAATAATTAGCTCTCTTTCCATACATTATTACTCTAAGCTTCTACCCATTAAAGCTTAACTTTTTTTTCTCCTTCCTTGATTTCTTGATTTATCTTAATTATAATATGTAATATATAAAAGTACATACGGGTGGTGAGTTTAAGTCGAATAAGTAGACGATGAAAACAATATGGCAGTGTGTCGACGATGGTAACCTGTTGATGGAGACTTAAGAGGAGTCAATGTGAAAAATAAGTCATAGTGTATAAAATCAATTTTTGTCAACAATAAAATATTCTAGTCTTCTAGTTTTTCGCGGAATTCGGGCAAGGATATTGAGGTCAGCACGTCTAGGCCATCACACCAAAATTCAGTGGCGTCAGCAGATGTAGTTCGTCACTTCCCATATAATACGTGGCAGGCTAAACTGTATTGATCCCTACATACGAGTATATTACACTAATATGTACTGATCATAACATCGGTCCAATTTCATTCTCCATAAAACAGGGACATCCCTAACATGGCGGGTAAAAAATACCTCAATTTCATATAAAAAACATCACAAAGAGAACCAATTTTTCCTGCTAAATTGGAATATAAGCACGAAATATTTATTTTAGAAACGCGTCATAAGAATTTAGGGGCAGTAATTGTCAAAGTTGGAACGAGGAAACTTAAAATGAAATATTAAAATATATTTATAATGAACAAATTATCTTACTTTTTAACTTTACAAATCCGGTCTTTATTAAGTTTTATATTAATTTTAATACTTAACAATATTTTTGGTTGAGTTTTAAGAATGGATGATACATTAACTTTCTTGTTTTATGATTTATTTTTTTGTTTAAATGCATATTGTTTTTTCAATATATTATATATTTACTGTAACGTAATGTATTTATTTTGTTTACTTCACTTTGCTCTCGTGCAGATTTTCAATCTTCAGAAAAAAAACCTTAAAAAAAATAAGTTTGGTATTATGTAGGTATTTTTTTTTGTATCCACACAGTCAATTGACATTTTATTTTTATTGTATACTGTTGTGCCAAAATCATTTTATTTACTTCAATGAAACACAAAATGGCATTAACTACTATTTTAATCATTTTCCAAACACTTTAATTCGACTGTTCCAAAACGGGAATAACTTTCGTAATTAGACAGTCCACACATTTAAAAAAAAAGTGAAATTTGATTTCCGTACTAAATAAATACATATCTAAAGTAAAACGAAATGCTTGATACGACGTAGAAGTTGACATAGAGCCATACAATAACCTTCCAGCGAATAAAAGTATTCGGTGGGCTCACGATCCATTAGTAAATTATTAATTTCATTGAGTTCAGGAAAATTTATTGCCTTATTGAATACCAGATCAGTCACCACTAACTGGCAATCGAGTAAAATTAGTCAATAGGGTATCTGCACGAATTAGGAATACTGAAAAAAAAGTGTATAATTTAAGGCTTTAAGAGTCTGATAGGTAGTCGTATTTAAATTGTGTGATTTATTTATATTCATTTAAAATTATAAATTTAAAATATATATATTTAATAAAAAAATATTTTAACAAATAACAGCTTACAATAAAAAAAACTGAAATTAACAGAACTTAATAATAAAATTGTGAAAAATTAAAATAGAGTAACAAAAATAAATGAAAAAAATCAGAGAGTTAAAAACGACCTAAAACGGCCAAAACTGAGGGTTTTTTGTCAATGAATAAAATATGTAAAAAATGGATTTCTTCTTATAGCGTTTGTACACATGAGAACTTAAACTAGAATTGTATCACTATGGCTATAACAGGCAAATTGCAGGCTTTACACTAACGTCGACAGCTGTCAACGGGTTTAGTGACACCACCTCGTCATTTCGGCGTTAAATATCGCTGTGGCGGCATTTTGAAATATGCGTAAATGTGTCAAATTTAAAATTCATTCGTTCATAAAATTAAAATGCCGATAATTTAATTTTTAAAGAAAAAAGCATATTTAATAAAGGCCACTGTAGATATATAATAAACGTTTAAAAAAATGTAAAACGATATTATGGTTTAAACGCTAGATGGCATTACAAATTTGACTGTGTACTCGTACGTGCCTCAGCGGAAATGAGCTAGCGGTTTCCCACCGTGGGATGTAGTGATGATGGTGAATGTTGTATAATAAACTCAAGAGTGAACGGGTAGTTATGTGTCCTTTAACTCGTCAATGCTAGCTTGTGTTGAATGTGGGCTGAATAAGGACGTTAAATATTATATCCTGAAACATTTATAAGAGATGACCTAAAAACTCTGTTAAAAGCAACAGCTTTTACTGGAAAGGAGTTTCTTGCTTTTTGGAACGACTGTCTACTACAATTTAAAGGATATGAAATAAACCGTTATAAATAAAAGTCAAGTTTTAAATGCTGAATACAAATTAATTTTGAACATACAACTATTAATAATTTGACAACCTGCGTGGTCGAGTAGTAAGACGCTCGACTAAATCCAGAGGTTGTGGGTTCAAACCCAGCGTCTGCAAATAAACTTTTTTTAATTGTCATCACACATTTAATTTAAATCAATTATATATCAAGTATATTTTTGGCACGTCCCAGAGAGATAGGCACTCAAAGTTTTGCCCTGGTGAAAGACCACCATTCAGAATTGAAACATTGCTTGAAATGGCTTTCCCGTGTTTGGTGACCAGATCTGAATAGCCAGGTACTTCCCAATCTTCCTCTTCCCCATCTCCTTCCCTTTCCTCATGACCTTCAATCTCACAACATACCCCAATTGGGGATGCCATAGCCTCACTGGCTCTGGACGGTTGGGAGTTGGGACTCTTGGAGCAGATTAAATAAACGATAATACTTTCACGAAATGGATGTCTTTCTAGAACATTCCCTGGTTACATAGAAATAAGTATGTTTTTTAGAATGAATTGAAGCTTGACTTTGGCAATCATAAAGGATGTTTGCTGGGTAATATTAT
Organism: Drusus annulatus; assembly: GCA_022651775.1. Classification (NCBI taxonomy): domain Eukaryota; kingdom Metazoa; phylum Arthropoda; class Insecta; order Trichoptera; family Limnephilidae; genus Drusus; species Drusus annulatus. The sequence continues at coordinate 524,585 of JAGWCC010000178.1, read as the reverse complement.
AACATAAAAAAGGCTTCTTAAAAAATGTAAATTAGAACGAAGAGTCAAGGATTTTCTTTGTGAATTGATTGAATCAGAAAAATAAATAAGACTACTTTTTATGGCATCATTAAATATAATAATTTCAAATGTGAGGAGGTTAGTAAGAAGTAGCTTTAAATTAACTCCGTATACACTAAATAATTATCTAAATATACCAACATTTATCGTTTAAGAATACAAAAAATAGATTTATCCTAAAAAAGGTTGATAAGTACCTGCTTAGCTACCTGTCAATTATGAAATTATTGTTTTTGATCCTTAAAACTCGGTTTCAGAAAAATAACATTTAAAAAAATTAAAACATAACTTTGTATAAAATCAACGAATATTATTAAAAAATTTTATGACTGAGCGGTTTCATTTAATCAAAGCATCATCAGACAAAAAATACATATACTATACTACAGTAGACATTTTTCCTATTTCAATTCATATAATTTGTTTTTTTTCTCTGTTGCTCTCTTATAACTTAATTTTTTTTCTATTGTTTTCTCATTATTTTGCTATTTTAATTTAATTTTATATTTTGTTCTCCCTCAATATGTATATAAAACCTTCCACTTTGCATTTTTTGTTTGGTTTAATTTTGTACCCTGATGATGCTTAGGCTAAGCGAAACCGGTCAGTCAAAAAAAAAATATATATCCGTGTTCTTATACAAAGTTATTTTTTCAATCCTTTGAATTCATCAAACCACAAAGTGATTACTTTCTGCGAAAATTTAAAATCATATTTAATCGTTTTTTTTCATAAAGTTCAGCGACAAATAGTTTTTCTTCGAAGTACAAGAAAGTACGAAAAGTATGAGATAGCCATTTTATAATTGAAGAGCTTTATACAAAATTTAACTGCAATAAATATTACATTTCCATGGAACATTAATTACAGAATGCGTTAAACTTCTGTTAAAATATCTAATTATTTTCCTTTAAGGGATTAACCCTTTGTCCGAGCTTTTCAAAGGTTTCTGCCTAACCTAAATGAACCGGGCACAAAAAATGTCATACGAATACTTTTGGTAAATCCCATAAAAACATGCCCGCACAGTGGACATCAAAGTAATTACCAAACAAGCGGTGAGGAACGGCTTAAAAAAGGTTTAGGCAAAACATTCCTAGTAAAAATATTATTATTATTCTGTAAATGGATTTAAAATTAAGTATTTTATTAAGCATTCAAACAATATAATAAAGCATCAAATCATAATATGAATTAGAAAAACATACAAAAGGAGGCTACTGGCGCAACCGGGTTTGAACTGTGAACGAGTGGAAATTACTGTTTTCATGTCTTCAAATAAAGCATTCAATCCAATAAACGAAGTTAAAGGGTGTATATCTTATTATTTCAAGTTATTTATATTCTAAATACTAAAAACTGACCCGTACCATTCATAATCTTACTGTAAAATGATTTCCAAAATTTCAAAATCATTTTTCAACACAAACATTAGCGGTAAGAACTAGATTTAATTTTCAGTACGACGAATTAGCTGAAAATATTTAAGATTAAAATAACGATCGGTGTACATTTAAATAAATTTAAATATACACCCAACTAGACCTGCTACAGCAATCTCGACCCTATGGCCCTTCTATCCATCCCGTGTTTTTTCATCCCACCTTTCAAGTTACGTCGTTTTAGGTTTAGTAACCAACCGACAGCAGGCTAATACACACATAAAATCTGTGCTTAATTTCGAGGTAAATGTTTATTTTACTTTAACGGATACTTAATTGCATTTTTTTACATTCTGACTTTACTTACGAGTAAACAAAGGGCTGTTGTATTTTTCCGCAATTTGATAGAATATTAACGAATGCAAATGATGTATATTTTTTTTGACTTTAAGTACATTATTTAGAAACGTCTCTCAGCGATTTATTTCTAAAAAAAGGCGTATCACGTAAGACATAAAAAACAAATAATGATTCAGTGATGAACTTCTGTGATATTTTGATCAAGATGATCCGTCGTCTATTGTTAGGCACATAAATAAACATAACCCTCAGAATCCAGTTACTACCATAATTATTTTGTGCTACGCCGAAATAATAAGGCATTTTTTCAGTTTTTCAAACATAGCGAGTTTGATATTGGGTTTTTGTCTCTCTCGTGGTCATGGTCAATCAGGAAACCAAAAAAATAAATTATTATCTTTTACGAAGAAAAAAACATTTTGATCAATATTTTCTCTCCTAAGAAAAGAACGTATCGACTTATTTCCAGTTGAAATCATTGTAAGAAAACACATAATTGGAAATATTATTACGTGTAAGCGAGTGTAGTGACAAAACACTCCAATAAACCCGCCACGAAAAGCAAGCACGGCACATATTAAATTTGTATGTGTAACAACATATTTATGAAATACCTGAATAGACTATTCTTGCACTTCTCTCGAGTCGGGCGCGAGATTGAATTTCTGCCTATGTGCAGATAGCATTATACTAGATACCCATACTGATTCTAATCGTGCTATTTCCTCCCTTAAACACCTCCACGCCTCCCCCCCTCCTTCTGATTCTCCTTATTCCAGTTGAAGGCTCGAGGCGATTCCATGGCGGAATTAAGTTTATGGCAAGGCCTTCTTAGATACGTGCTCGCACAAAATTTGTCCAATCCTTGGAACTAAATATGTTAATATTTTATGTGTGACACTCTGAGTTCTAACTTGTTGAAATCGGTGGAACTATAACGTCCCTATTTTGAGTTTTTTTTGCGAAGGAGAAAGGTAAAGGATGACTTCAATGTTTAAGATTTTCAATTGTTATTTTATGATATAAAAATAATTTCAATGATCATTAAACGAGAATAAAAATTTGTTTTCGTAAAAAGCGATCACTTAGTGGTTTGACATATTTAATGAAAATATTTCCCGTAAACTCACAAAAATATCATTATTATTTAATCACTTTCTCAGTTGACGTTTCGCCTCTTTTATTTCATATTATCTGTCTCTTTCTTTGTTATAATTTAAATTTCATTCTATTGCTTTTTCAACCATTCTCTTATATCATTACATATTGTGTTCTTTCTCTGTATGTATATATAACCACACGTTTTGTATTTTTTGTTTAGTTTAATTTTGTACCTTGATGATGCTTAAGCTAAGTGAAACCTTAAAAATAAAATAAAATCTGTGGTCTAATACAAAGTTGTTGTTTCATTTCCACTAAGAATAAGAATCTTGAAGGTCTTCAAGAAGTTTGATATTGTTGTTTGAGTTAGTTGGGATGGAAAAATTGGTTAATGCCCTGCTTCTGGATAATGTAGCGGTGTCGAGTTTGATTCTCAGTCACAACCTAATCTTTTTATTGTCTTTTTAATTTTCTTTGAAGATTGTTAATATTTTTGCAATAATTTTCCGACCTTTTGGATTAAGAGACTAGGAGCTTCCCGCTTTTCCTCAGAAATCTTCAAATGTGTGTGTTATGTAGTTGGAGAATGGAAGACGAATGATTTCACAGGCTTTAATTCACAGGCAATCATTAAAATTGTAAGGTATTCTCAAAACTCTTTAGCTCAAATAGCACAACAGTATTTTCGTGTATGTTCGTTAAAATCCCCATTCATTTACGAATGGATTGAAGTCTTTCATATAGTTCTGTATGGGATGGAGACCTTGACACTAATCCTAGCATCAGCATGTAAGAAATAAGCTTTGAAAATATGACATACCCTTAATATTCCCTTGACGGATAGGGTGACTGATGTAAGAATCTTTGTGGATTGACCGATATATTGCAAAACCTAGGATGAAAAAACTTTGTTACAACGGAAGACGAGCAAGGGAAAGACACCTGGCTTCAAAATTACAAAAAAACAACAGTTTGCTTGATGATGAAGTAGAGGAACTTTTCATTCAAAGCCTCATTCTAGCTTCATTCAAGGCCTCATTCGAGGCTAAATACGAACCTCATTTTAGGCCTCATTTAAGCTCATTTAAAGCCTCATTCGAACCACATTTAAGATTTCATTCGAATTCCATTCAAGGCCTCATTCGAGCCTCATTCAAAGTCTCATTTGAGTTTCATTATAGGCGATTTAAGAAGCCTTATTTAAGACCTCATTCGAGCTTTATTCAAGGTAATTCAAGTCTCATTCAAGACGTCATTCGAGCCTCATTTAAGGCGACCCTTTTCACATAAATATATAAAAAAATGCATATTCTTACTTGGTATATTTTTTATAACAGGCGTTCTAAGAATCCATTTAACAAGTAAACGTTATTTATGAACAAACGTGCAAAAGTTTTTAAAATAATGGTGTGTTTGTGACTTTTGCCTAAGCCAAAGTCGTCCATCAACCAAATTTAATAATGGACCGAATCCGAAAAATAGTATTCATTGGAGTTTTAATTGAGAACTCCTGGTCCATGAGAAACCTTCCCTCAATCTATTCTAGTTGGAATATCCGCAGATATTTGCCCGGAAAAGCAATTTGCGGAATCGTAAGGTTATTTTTCGCAGAGCGTGAATCGTTTTGAGTCATAGAAATTAAATACATTTACTGTGGATATGATTTGGAATGTGGCAACGAGATTATTGCTGTGGGTGGATTTATAAATATTTAATATAAATGACGATGACCAACGATGGGTTGCGTTTTATCGTCTTGGCTGGCAAATTTGAATGCTTGAGAAGGGTGGCAGGAGACACACTATACACTATGGGATCCAGCGAGAGGCTTTACAAATTGATGGGGATTGAATCCAGATCACTTCTTAGTATAATCCCAGGATTGTCGTGCGCTCGAAAAATTCAGATGAAAGTTATCCATTTGAAGGCCTCCATGGTCGTGTGGTAAGACGCTCGACTACGAATCCAAAGGTCGCGGATTTAAACCCGGCGTGCGTAAATAACTTTTATTTAATTAATATGTGTCATAACACATTTAATTCGTATAAAATAATACAATGTATATTTGTGGCACGATCCAGAGTGGTAGATACTCTAAGTATCGCCTTGGTGAAAGACCACCATTCAGAATCGAAACATTGCTTAAAAATGGCTTTAGCCGTGTTTGGTGACCAGATCTAAAGAGCCAGATACTTACCAACCTTCCTCTTCCCCATCTTCTTCCCCTCCTTACTGCCTTCAGCCTCACAACATACCCCAATTGAGGATTCCATAGTCTCACTGGCTCTAGACGGTCGGGAGCAGTTGGGACTCTTGTGCGGTATTCAATATAAAAAAACCAGTAATATACTTTATTCCAATTAGAGGAAAACAGATGCAGGGGTTGTACGGGAAGATCCAGGTCTTGCAATGGACCAGTCTCTTTATATTGAAGAACTGCGGATGAAAATGTTTCCCTTTGAAGTTTAAGAAATCTTTTTCGTCAATACATTTAAAAAATATTTATTTCTTAAAGGTATCTTCAAACTAAAAAGTGTTTTTATGATATAGATTATTTACAAACGACAAAGGATTTTAAAAATAAACTAAGCATGAAACATGAAGCTGGTTTATAAAATTTTTGTTGCTGTCACTAAAAGTATATTACTTCACAAAAGCATTATTTTAATAAAAATTTCAATATCACTTTCCTTAACGGGTATAATATAATATTCTACAAAATTATAAATAATTATACAAAACATTAAATGTTGACTAATTAAATTTTAATTTCTTTTAAAACGTCTTTAACTTGCTTATAGATTCGGTTTTCTCATTACAACTCAATGTCCTTACTATCTACTGAATACCATAAACTCATTCCGTCTTACTCATTAGATTTTTACGCGCCGACTTAGCGTTGGTTTAGTTACACCGGACGTAGGCCATTAAATTAGACAGATAAGCCGTGGTTTTAAAGCAAGTTTATCGCTATTCCGACCTTATACCACGCGTAACATTTACACTTCGTTTATAAGTAAGGGGGATTGTCATTAAATATTGATTGTTCTTTTGTTACTCGTTACATTTACACTGTTTGCATTTTTAGAATTGTTTACTTATAATAGTTGAATATTAATGTTTTTAAGTACCAACATGTTAACTGTCTTCAATCTAATTTTCCTTTTTCTTAGCTTTAACATATTTGCTAACATGAATTCATACGTTTCATCTGGATTTTTAAACCCTCAGCTTCTAGTATATTGTTTTTTTTAAATCTGTCGATGCACTGTTATACCCATATCTGAACTCTTTTCTCCCCTGATTTAAGATAACGATCGTGATTTTAGGCAGTTTTAATTTGTATACTCGTAAATAATATATATATATATATTTATTATTTTCTCCTTGTTATTAAGTTTTATCAGCTTACTTAATTTTGTATGAAGCGCAACTTAGGTGTAATCTATTACAAAATCACGCTGTATAAGTTTACTGTTATAATTATTATTAACTATCACTCTTTAAAATTATTTTATTCCAGGGTAAAATGAATCGTCAGGGTAGTTATGAATCATCAGGTATTTTTATCAGTCGATTATAAACCTCAATAAAATTTTTTTTTAGCAAACACATATATTCGTAATGCATCCAACTGCATATGACGTATTCATCCTGGAAATGCTAAACGAAGAACACAATATTCACCGGCTATCAAATTTTACAACTCAGCGGATGTCCGTGACATCCCCCTACCCGCTATCATTCTGTCGAATGGAAATTGTGAAAGTTTTATTTGAACAAACGAGGGAAATGTTAACATCGGCGGGTTAGCCGAAAGGTTTTCCTTTAAGCCAAAAAAAATGACGTGCTATGCTAAATTTTATATCGCAAGAAACATTTATCTTCGTTATTTGCTGTGAAGCGGATTGAGCAAGATTTGAAAGGGGACGGTTTGAAAGCCGGAAATGATTAAAAAAATTTCACTGCCAGTAGACATTTTACGTTGTTTATTTTTGGGATTTTGACTGGTGTTGCATCGTATTCTCTCGAAACAACGTTTTTACTGCCTGGCAGTCTTGAATGAAATTGGCCACCAGAGTGGTGAATATTTTCAGTATTATCCTGTCAAAATACCATAATTCAGAGTCGTAACGTTGCAACGTTGCTTCAAATGAATTAATCCGCGTTTAGTGACCAGATCTGAATAACCTCCAGCCCCCGTATTCGAGTGTATATAAATAAAAAAATATTGTTCATCAAAGACGCTATCTAGATTAACAACTGTGCTCGGGTAGAGCTTTGCATATCAATAATTGTAAGAATTATAAGATTGAAAAAAATTACAGTATCTAAAAAAGATTTCGGTAGCTTGATTGGCAGAGACGTTCTTCTCAAACGTAGTAGACGAGGTTCCTAGTTTAAATCTCGATTCCAACTCAGATTTTTCAAAATTTCTGTGTATTATTCTGTTTCATATTTCGTTGAAAATTATTGACATTGTTTTTAAAATCAATATAAAAATAATTTGGTTTTAATTAGAGTTACCACGATAATCCATCACAGATCGTAGTTAAATAATACTCAAAACACCTACCTTTTACCTCAGAACAGGTTTTAATAACCTAGTGAAGTAGGTAATGTAAAAAAAGTAAGAAACAAAAAGTTAATAATAAATTTTAAAAAATAATATATATTAATACATTCTCTCCTTCATTGGTATAGAATGCACGAGCGGAGCCTTCGAATATTCAAAGACCCAGAGGGCTAGATTAATCATTTGAGGTTACTACCTACTTCCCAAATCCCTTTTTACTGTAAATGCTATATCACAGCGTTATTAATGCTTAATATCCACTCCCATTGAACCACAAGTTACTAGAGCTCAATTTATTGAGAGTATTATAAAACAGACAATATTTTTTAATTGTGTAAAGCAAAAATAAGGTATCTTTTATTTGAATAAAAAATAAGACTAATAAAACTAAACCAGCATATAAAGCAATACACAAAACTTACGAATATCTCATAAATTTTCGAGCAAACAAAGTGTTGTTCTCTTTCAAACGAAAAAAGTTTAAAATATCAACCGATGATTAGGTGAAATTTGATTGTCGCCCTACAGATTAAAAAACCTAATATTGTAAAATCATTTAAGAAGCATAAGAAGCTAGCAGTTCACAATTAAGTGCTTATACTAACCCTATGTATGGCAGTGAGGTATGGAACTGGCAGCGGAAAGATTAAAGTAGACTGAATGCTATGGAAATGATATCCCCGAGGCGTATGTGTGATAAAACCGTTCGTGACTGTGTAAAAAATGTGAATATCCGGTAAGAATGCAAGGCTGATGTAAGCGTAATGAAAAAGATTTAGAGAGTTTGAGCATGTAGAGCGAATGAACAAAGAATGGAGTATGAGAATAATATATGACGGGAGAGTGAATGATAGAAGAAGTCAGTTACTTGAGTCGGGTCATGTCAAGAATCAGAATAACACAAGAGTATCCGTGAGACGATGTATGAATGTGAAGTAAGCAACGAGTGTATGTATATCAAGACAGAGTTGTATGGCGGTCCATCCTCTCTGCCTACCCCTGTGGGGAAACAGCGTGATTGTTAGCTAGTTGTTTTTTTTTCCACTGAAGTACACTCTAAGATTCCATTTAAAATCAGTATGGTGATAATTGCACCGTGGTAAAGGCCAGTATTTGGGTTACTAGCGAAGAGTAAATTATTTTTTTATAATGTTCTATATAGCTCAGAGGCTTCCAAACTTTTTTGTCCTGTAGACCACTTGCCGATTTTTTCTGTTTTGTATAGACCTCCTGCTTTCCTAATATTGTTTTTTTTTAGCGTTTGGAAAAAATTCAAAGTTTTATAAACGCTTCAGGAACTGCTAGTTCTTTGAAATGAACCCTTCGCGGTGAACACTTCAATTGAAGTCGAACTTTAAAAAAATAGTACTAGTCAGTAGAGATCTCAAATCGAAAAGTGCTAGCAAATCAACGAAAAATCCTCTCCGAAAAAAAACCACTGAGTAGAGATTTGAGATCGAAAAGTACCAGCAAATCGACAAAAAATCCTCCCCAAAAAGTGCTAGCAAACCGACAAAATTTATCCTCGAAAAAAAAAGCACTAGTTAGTAAAAATTTGTAATCGAAAAGTACTGGCAAATCGACAAAAAGATGAAACTGAGGAAGAACCAGTTCCTCGCCAAATCTTTGTAGTTCTTTGGTTTTTTGTAGTCTTTGATGTCGAACTTCCATTGAGGTACTAAGAATGAAGTACTTCATTGATGTCGACTTCAATTGAAATATAAGGACTGCCGCAAAATGAAGCAGTTCGCACCAACGGAACTTCCAACTTCAATTGAAATATTTGTTCAATGAGAATTGAATGAAGTTGGAACTGCCGCAAAAGGAAGTAGTTCTTTGAAGTTTGCGGGAAGCCAACATTTTGGTGACGGCCTGCCTAAATGGAATCCACTCTTGTGAACCCCTATTTGCGTCCCATGCACCCCCAATTTATTTTTTTTTGTAACCGTACAGTGTATTATATATCAATGTTTACAACGGCGTTTGTTTATTATATTCAGCAAAGTGATTTAAAGAAAGGCCGAACACAATGGTTTGTTACAGATACAGAATAAACAAGGTTTCAACGAAAATAATAGTTGAAAACGACCGAAATGTATGAAATAATAAATGGATATAGTTTGTACGTGTTAATAGTTCACGGTTCATCAAATAAAAATAATTATTTCCTGTGTATTTTATACAAACACCACTTTTATCATTTCTACAACACACTACTGTTAGAATGACCTTCAACCTATCTAACGCCAGTCTCACCCCCAACTACCCCCCACATGTTTTCCCTTCGATAATTTATCTGTCGAAAGCATCGCTCATGCTTTTGTTTAGTAAGTTGTAAAACATTAAAATATTAAGAAACATTTTCCTTTTTTTCTTTGACATGGTTCTTTACTTATTTCAGTATAATATAAAATTATAATTAAATGGAAAATTGTACAGAAAAGAGTTAAATAAATCATTTTATGAGTTTTTCAAAAATAAGTATGCCTGTCGAGTGCGCGAGTTAGCGACTCGTCGTTTGTTGGGTCGTTTTAATAGAGAAAAACTTTATTACGTGGATCTATTCAAGACCCAGATTTACTCCTAATCTTTGTTTTAAAAAATCTCCCAATCAGTATCTCCAAAAATCAAAGCCGCTTTTGAGTAGAAAATGAGTTTGAAAAAAAATCCTAAGTATTTTTTGACACTTTACAAAATTTCTTACATTGCTCCGAGATGGATGAACTCCGTGTTGTGAAATCATTATTAAAAAAATAGCGTTCACAAGCACTTAGTTAATACCATACAAGAATAATACTATATTAACAACGATATCATGAAACAAAACCGTTACCGTATTTCTGTTAATAAAAAAAAAAAAATTACCGTCTGTTTTTTCTCAGAATTTAAATGTGAATAGTATTATAATCTGCGATTTTTCCAAATTATAAACTATCGGAACCGATTCCAATAAACATCATGTAATACGCGTAACTATAAAACACTTTACGAGAGACAGACGATAAATAAGATTTGATAGACATGAAGCGATCCATGTCAGCATATTCTATTTGCTACTGGGCGAAAGTCTACATAATGTTATTCCACCCCTTGCTTTGACTGATTTGGGCGAATACACTACGCTCTCCAGAAATTCTCAGTTGTAGTTTTTATGTTATTTTACTATCTTTATTATTATAAAGCTATTGTTTTAGAACATCTATATAATGTCCTCTCTTAGTAGACGAAAACAATTTTACATATCTAGAGAGATATGGTGATGTGTAGATGTTTTTTATCGAGTTGAAAAAACATTGTGAAATTGTAAAAAATAAAAAAAAAAGAAGAAAACTCAAATATCTTAGTCTCATTAAGAGGAGTAATAAATACAAAATTAGCCAATTGATAATCAAGAAGACGATTCACAAATGATTTTGGAAGATGTGGCAGAGGAAGACACCCCCTTTTTCTGCTTTGAAACTTAGGCCAATCGTACCCGATGTCATAGGTACAGAGTAAAAACTCAAAGACCCCCGTGGTAGGGTTCTAAGCTAATCGGCTGTTTTGTATTTGCACCAAGTTCCAGAAGCAGTACATACTCTCTGTATCGCCTTAGTAAAATACACCCATTTAGAATCGAATCGTTGATTGAAAAGGATTTCTGATCAGATCTGTAAAGTCAGCTATTTCTCAACCTTCTCTCCATTAACACAATAGCCCCCACGATCCATGCAGTTGTAACTTTTGTGTGGTTGTCACATATTTTTTTACCATTGTGTCAGGTTGTTTCATGTTGTCGGTGAGATGGTGAATCACCATGGCTATTTCCAAAAATTACAAAATATGTAAGAAAATATAGAAGAATTCTCCGTCTCAACCTACAAACGATTCAATGGTGAAAGCGTTGGAATATTCCAAAGTAAAGCAAACGCACTTTGAAAACATCATTTCAAATTCTAGCTAGATCAATACAGATTTCATTTTTTATCCGCGAATAGTCTTATGCTGCATTTGTAATCGTTTTGATGATGTCACAAATGTTTTTTTTTTAAATGGTTCTATTATCGATCCTTGAGGAGCCCTCAATATGTTTCTATCGGTTCCGCTACTAAATTTTCAATTGGTGTAACTTGTTATCTTTCGTTGGGATATTCTTTTAATAAATCAAAATCAATACAGATTTCATGAAGAGTATCTATTTATAAAAGACGAAGAAATTTTCAATTCTAAAGCCGCTATTTTTCTCCACCTGCTTTTCGGCTCAATTTTTATTGATATTCAAACTAGATTTCATACTTTAGTTCAAAATCCGTTTGTTTTGTAATACAATTTATTCGTCACCCAAGTCATTGTCAGAAGTATAAACAAACATCTGTATTTCATATAAAATGTTCTCAAAAAAGCTTAAACTTTTTCAACATTTTTTCAATTCCGAAATTTCTGAAATTAAATAAGATTTTTGTAGAAAATTACATTGAAGCATAGCTCGACATTGATTTGGTAGTAAAATGATGGATGAAATAATCATAACTTTTTGGTTGATTGACAAACAAAAAGAAGAAAAAGACACACGTTGAAAGTAAAGCATTGTATTATTTTAACCCTTCTCTTGGCAAGGTAAAAAAATGAAGTAAAAGGTCAAGGACAAGATAATAAGCTACAATACCCTTGAGGTGATTTTTCACAAAAACGGCGCTATAAAAATTATCCAAATATTATTATAAATGTTTTTTAACTGTCATAGGTATCAGAAATTGACAGAACGAAAAAGAAGAGATTTTATAAAGTTTTGTCATTACTATAAATGTTATAAAAGGAATATATATGGAAAAATTAGTGTAACATATATAACATACTACCAAAGGTTAAAATACCAAGATCTATTAATAAGATCTATTGATGATTTTAGTATTTTATCCATTTAGTAATGCTGTACGAAATTTTAAAAAAATAAAAAAAACAGCACATACCAAAATACTTAATAACCTTAAACTCGATAAGTGTTGACTGGATTTCAGGTGTTGAAAAATTGTTGAAAATAACTAAGTTTTTCAATCGGAAGAACGAAATAATAATACCATTAAATGCTACCCATGGAATCCAAAACATCAAGCTCTTAGGTGTAAAATAATAGATTTTTTACTATTATTATTAAGAAATTTTACAAGGTTTTCGATAAAGTAGGTAACAATAAAAAAAAACAAGTTCACGTTATTAGAATAGGTAAATTTTAACTTGTCGTAAATATGTTCTAGCGGTGCAAGCTAATATACAGATGATGTTGTGATATTACAATGTCTTCTCAGTAAGACTTTATTGGAAACCCGCAAGAATATCGGGGAATATTATTGGTATTTAATATTTATTTATACCGTTCTTAATTTACTCATTTATCACTTGACCAATTTTCACCGCGTGAACAAGACCCACTTGCACCACGTGGTGCACACAACATTGGGCAATATGGGTCGGGGCGGGGGGCGGGCGGTTTATCGACAGAGTGACCGGTGCCGACATGTGACAAAAATATTTAGTTTTTGTTTTTGATTAAAAAATAAAATTGAAATACAATCTATAATTTTTTCTCCAAAGAAGATCAGGAGTTGCTGGTTTAGTCTGTTGGATACATTTTGATACACCCTGTATATAAGTAGTTAAAATTATAGTGAGTATACGAGTGACAGCTATAATGGGCTAAGGAATAGGTTTTTCATACGAGTGTGTCTAAAACGAAAATTCACGTGGGATAATTTTAATACTTCGTCCAAACCACTTTAGTTAAAATTTTCTTTTGATAAGATTATGAAAAGACCGAGCTTAGCTTAACTGGACTCGATAATATAATCAGATAAACGTATTGTAAAGAGCTATGTACGAAGGATCAAAATATATAATTTATTTTGACTTGTTCGAAAATCCCTTCAGAATTCATAATTGGAATGATAAGAGATTTCAATTATCAGAAATAAGCATTTAATTAAAAACAGTTTTTTTTTCATATCTGACTTTAACATTATTATTGCCAAAACGTATTTTTTATCTCTAATGGAAATTTGCCGAAACGGTTAAATTTAATATCGTTAGTTATGGAATATTTCCATTCAATAAAGATAATTAACAAATACGTATTATTATAATGAATAGTTGGATTTCAATAGTTAGAAAATAAATAAATATTGAAACACAAATATTACAATTATTCATTCGAAATAATGTAGTCTTTTCCCATTATTGTTATCGTATGATATCAACACAATGATGGAATTAGTTAAAGCCTTAGAAATACTTAATTGATGTACAAATTTCACTCATGCAGTAAAATAATCAATTTAAAGTATTTAAGTTCACTAACGAAAACTCAAAAATAAATGGAACCATCGACGGTGATTCATATTCTGAAAGAATTCACTACGAAAAATATAGTTAATACTGTCCCAATATAAAATTGACATATTCTTGAATATTTGTAAAAAATAATATATGACATGTTATATTGGGAGTTTTAACTTTTCAGGACAATGAGATTGTATCATTTCAGTCAACATAATTCTTGATATTTGAAAAAAAAAAAAAATTGAACAAAACGTCCACTGTTGCAGCAATTTTAACTTTCAAACGATAGAGAGAAACAGCTATTGCAAAAGTTAGAATGGATTGGTTTTTTTAATGTCGCTCTCGATTTATTCAAAGAATATTCCAATGAAAGATAACAAGTTACACTAATTCAAAATTCAGTAGCGGAACAGATAGAAACATATTGAGGGTTCCTCAAGGATCAATAATAGGACCATTTAAAAAAACATTTATGACATCATCAAAACGATTAAAAATGCAACAAAAGACTATTCGCGGACGACAAGTGATTTTTTTCATATCACACGAAGAGAATGCAATGTACGCCCGTGACGCCTTCGAGGAAGCCCGAAGCTTTAGACTACTTGATCATATCAAAATTAAAACTCAATTCGTTTAAAACATTTTTTTTACTATTCAAAGATTGGCCAAATTATGGATTGCCATATAGTTTCACTGGCTCCAGGCATTTGAGACTCTTTTTTGTATCCTCAGCAATAAACACATTTAAAGAAAAAAGCCTTTAAACTCTCGATAAGTTGCAACGTTGGAAGATATTGAAAAGTAGAAATGATCCTTAAATACGTGTTTTTAATATCTTTGGTTTAGAGCGACGGTTCCCAACCTTTTTCACTTGCGTACCTATTTCGCTTGATTGAAATCTTCATATTTGAAAGAGTCTTAACTGCTTCCCATCGTCTTGAGCCAGTGAGACCATGACATCTCCAATTGGAGTATGTTATGAGGTTGAAGGTAGTGCGGAAGATGAAGTTCGGAAGTATCTGGCTGTTCAGATCTAGTCACCAAACACAGTTAAAACAACGTTTAAATTTTTAACGGTGGTCTTTTACCAGGGCGATACTAATAGTATCTACCACTGTGGAACGCGCCGCAAATATACTATATATTATTTTAACGAATTAAATGTGTTATGACACATATTAATTAAATTAAATATATTTGCGCACGCCGAGTTTGAGCCCCGTCATTAATCTAAAGTCGGCGATGGCACCCAGGGCGTTTGTATTTGACATCAGAGTCGAATCAAAGCATTCAAATTCATCAATTTTATCAAGCATATTAAAAAGATCCGATTTGATATTTGTTGTTGTCAAATTGAATAAAATAACATGAACCAACGAATTTAATGTGTGCACATTACAGTAAGAAGTACACAATACTGACGCGTTAAACAATTCTCACACTCTGCTTACAGAGATAAATACACACAATCAAGAAGGACGGAGACATTTAAGGGTTGTTTATCCAGATTTAGAAAGAAATAAAAAGAGATTGTAAAAGTATACGAGAAAACTTTTCTCAAAGCTCAGTGTTGCGCTAAAAGGATGATCATGCCGTAAACTGGAATAACCTACCGGACGCTAAAGTGAGATACGACGTATTTAGTTACACTTAAGTGTATTCCCATTTTATCCGGAAGACGGGAAACTGTTCATTCGACCAACCCCGACTGTACGGAATAAAGGAGATTCAGGGATATGTCAAATAAAAGTTTACCATCCATGGGACTAGGGATACTGCAGACCACGCTAAATATAATTTATTTCGCGAGTTCAAGTTGCTTTCCTTTTCAGATTTTATCAAGTTCAAACGATAAAACGGTATATTTTCGTGCCTCTAATTAGGTCATGACATTTTATCGGGTGAATCAAATTAAATAAACCGACCCTTAATAATTGCTGTCGTGTTTATTTCATACATTTTGCTAGTATTTTAAACAAGCATTTACCACGGAAATTTATTTTTAGAAAGCCGTAAAACACGAATTGAAAAATAGTAAAAAATATATGGAAAGAACAAAATAATACTGTAAAATATCATGTCTTATTTTGAGGTACGTAATTTTTCAAAAAAAAAAACAACATATTGCCAGCAAAAAAGGTGTGTAAATTTATTAAGAGCTTATTTTTAAAGACTTTGTGATGCTTATACAAACTGCTTTCCCGCTTTATTATCAAGTAAGGTGGTGCCGTTGGAGTTGACCAAAACAACACACACTTATGAATCATACACAGTTATGATTGTGTGTATTGGTTTATATGTACTCGTAAACACTTTAGATAGTGATGTCTTTCTGCAACGTCATTGAGAAAAAGCCATTTGTCTTGATTACGCCGATTTTTTATTTTTTTTGCAAAAAAGAGACAGCAAATACTTACATTGATCATATTCAAAAAGTTTTACAGTGTGTTATGTTTATTATATTAACTTTTTTTCATTTAAACAGAAATTGTCATTTCTAAAGTAGAATAATATGTTTGAAACATGCTGTATGCAATAAATTCCTATGTAAGTACTGTGTTTCCATCAATTCTGGTAATGTTACAATAATAATTCAAGATCCTGTAGATTTCAGAGATTAATCCGTAAAAGCTTTCGTTAAAACTTTGAACGATTTTCCCTTGAGCGCGTGCTATGGGAAATGAAATTTCGATCATAATTGAATCCTACATGATTTTGGCCGCTTACGGATATTGTTTGTCAATTTTATTTAAATCTCTATCTCGCGTAATTTTCCAGTAATGAAAGGGATATTAGTTTGTGCTTCCCCGTAGCGTTCCTAAAATCCCCAAAAAACATTTTCCCTAAATTCCAGAAATTATTTTACTCAGAAACGTCGGGAATTGATTTTCCTCACATATTGGAGATTCTATAATATTGAGATTATATTTACCACCGCAGAATAAAAGCGTCAATAATTTCTTGTACATGTCGGTGTAATGCAAACATATCAAATTGCTATAAAAACAAACCAAATACGAATAAACGTACCAACTGTTTAAATTCCATTTTTTTGTTTGTTTTTAAAAGTAACATTTTTTATTGAATCTTTTGAGATGCAACAATGTAAAAACTATGACAATGTGCCAGTAAAATGTACAAAGTAATGAAGTGGAACTCATTTTCTGTTATAACTATGCCAACACCAATTTTGAAAGAAAGTATAAAATCTGAGGTTTGAACTGACACAAATTTGACACTGAACAGGAATAACGGAGTAGCAATTTTTTATGGCGTTTTCATTTTTTTGCTGACATTGCATGTTTTTTAACAGTTTTATTTATTTATTTATTCAACAATGCGTTACAAATATCAAGTTGAAATATTTAGTTACTTTATAATGTGTAGAAACATCTAATTTTGAAAAGTACTACTAATGTATGAACACTAATTCGAAAAATTATGTGTCTGAACTATGGAAGTTTTTCAAAATTACATATTTTTACGTTTGAACTATCTCGCTGTTATCATTTAAAGCAATTTAAACGTGTTTTCCTTTCCATCTAAATTTATTTGTTAGGCTGTACTTATTGTTACAGAATAATTGCTTACCTGTGATGATATGTATAAGGGTTTCGAGGTATTAGCTAATGCGTTAATAAGAGTTTTAAGCGCTTCAAGCCATTGGTTGATTGCCATTAATGCGTTAATAAAAGTAGCAGAATACGATATCAACATACGGCATATAAATTGTAATACCATTGAAAAATAAATATGAGTTGAAAGTCGTGAGAGGTAATACATTAAAATAAAAAACACGACGAAGGATGAATGATAAAGTAAAAACGTCAGGCCTCTGGAATGACCTGCCCTCTGATGTATGGAGTACTTTCTCAAATGCCTCTTTTATGGCTAAATTATAAACGTCTTTTCTATTTCCACAGTTGAATGCTTTATATCCATTTATTTTCTTCTCCCTCTTCATCTTCCCAGTTGAATATAAGTAGAGAGTTCAGAAGATTCGTCTAAGTGACATAAAGATGACACTGTGCAGAGTTTTTTAATTTATTTTTTTATTAGTTACTTTAAAGCTAAGTCCTTCATCATTGAACTAGGAACATTTTCCGCTAATTATGATGGTGGTAGAAGTTTTAGGTAGAAGAAACATTGAAGGTTTCGAGCATATCAAGAAGGAGAGAACATAACGTTTCAAACTCTACTATAATTTTCATGATTTAATTTTATCAAAATAAATGGAATTATTTTTAAGTGTGATTAAAATTAAATTATGAAAATACTTAAATTTTTGCTGAAAACTTAGGCGTGTCAAAATTTTCGTAAAGATAGATGGCGCTGAATGCTGACTTTGGACAAAAACGCAGACGTTCTCAAATTTCGAAGTGTCATTGTGAGTAGCCTATCAGCAGCTACTTTGCGTGAATCTGGTCGCTTGCGTGGAAGGTCTTTAAGGAATGAAGAATGATCTCAATGTCAAATTGGGAATCAGTTCAGTGCGTCAAGCAAAGCAATTCATTATTTTGATTCATTACGTCGCTTTTGCTCATGTCTATTACGAGCAACAGTTGGTTTGTTTTCAATAATATTTTTAATCGATAATTGTGGGTGTATATTTTTGGGGTTAATGTATAAATTACCCTAATGGGCGGTTGCCTCAAATATTATTTTTATGAGAACAGATGTTGAGTTTTACGTCATGCGGAAAACATCAAATTTTTTTTTACTCCCAATAAGAATCTTTGCTATCTAAATCGGTGAATATTTTTTAACAAAAATACCTTCATTACTTTTTTTACAAAAAATTTACAGATTGTTGACAGTTATCCAAAAATAAAATTAATTAAAGCGTTAATAGATACATATTATAGTATGTAGGTATATTTGGTTTTCTGTGATTTGATTCTGTGAGTTGAAACCTTGGAAGACCATAGATATTAATGATTGTCTTGTAGAAAGATAAATTTCATTTAGGTGCACGTGGAAAAAAATTGTGTCTTTTTAAAGAAGATTTATCTATTAATATGAAGGTATGAGTTTTAATGACCGGACGCGCGATGCATTTTACAAATCGGCGCACAACGTCTTGCAGCGAGAAACCAAGCGGCAAATAGCGGACCTCAGGAGCCAGTTCTGGACGAGCAAAGTTGCCTCGCTCTCACCTCGAAACAACTCCTTATGGAAGATGGCAAAGGCGCTAAGAAGCCAGGATAACGCGATCCCTCCGCTCAGCAAGCTAGACGGCACGGGGCTCGCCCTGTCGCACGAAGAGAAGGCAAATGCGCTCGCGGATGGATTCGAGAAAGCTTACACAGCCACGGACGGGATGGACGACGCAAAAACCGATCAGATCGTGGCTGAGTCACTACGAGAGCTGAATCTGTCCGCGCAGACCGACTTGGCCGATATGCATCTCAGCACGCCGAGCAAGGTGACCGGGATCATCAAGCGACTGAAGACAAACAAGACGCCAGGAAGCGACCAAATAAACAACATTCTACTCAAACACCTTCCTCAGAGAGCCATCAAATACACTACAAAGCTGTTCAACGCTTGCATCATTACCGGACACTTTCCCTCGTATGGAAAGAGGCGACAATTTTGCCCTTCTACAAATTGAACAAGGACAAAACCAAGCTAACGAACTACCGTCCGATCAGTCTGTTATCGACGGTGAGCAAAGTGTTTGAACAGGTTATACTCAACCGGCTCGTACCACATCACGACTCCAACGCGACTCTGCCAGACGAGCAGTTCGGTTTCCGGAAGAAGCACTCCACTACCCACCAGCTGACCCGAGTAGTGGAATTCGTCTCGCGAAAATTTAACGAAGATCGCTACACCGCCATGGCGCTCCTAGACCTGGAAAAGGCTTTCGACACTGTGTGGACTGACGGTCTGATACACAAGCTGTACGCAACCAAGACACCGGTCTACATAGTACGCCTGATAAGAAAGTATCTGACAAGCAGATCATTCAGAGTCGCGTGCAGGGGCGCCCTCTCATCGTCACGTGGGATACCTAAAGGAGTGCCACAGGGAAGTCTTCTTGGCCCGTACCTCTTCAACATCTTCACGCACGACGTCCCTTCAGACGAGAGATGCAAGAAAGGGATCTCACTCTCTACGTCGCATTGCGAGATATCAACATGGCGGCTATATACCTACAGCGCGCGCTAGATCAGCTGGCGGCCTACTACAGGAAATGGCGCCTCAAGCTGAGCGCCGCCAAGACGGAAACCATTACGTTCACAAGGAAACGTGCAATTATTACACCTGATTTTCAGATGCAAATGGAGTGTCACGACATAGAGTGGAAAGACGAAATGAAGTACCTCGGCCTTACCATGGACAGAAGACTGAACTGAAAATCACACGTGATCAACACGCAGAACCGGGCGAGGAAAGCGATCGGGGCCATGAGGCCAATCTTCAGCAGACGAAGTCCACTACCTCCCAGATCCAAACTCCTGGTATACTATACACTTATACAACCTGTCATCACATTTGCTATTCCCGTCTGGAGTAGCATATCACACTCTACACACACCCAGATCCAGTGCATTCAGAACTGTTGCATTAAAATCATTTTTAATACTAGACTCAGAACAAATCTCAAAAGATTACACTCTAAAAAATAAATACCTACCTTGTACGAACACACACACACCGGCTGACCGAGCGCTTTTACAGTTCACTCAAACACAACAAAAATCCTCTCATCAAATCAATCGGTCAATACGATTCACTTTGCGATTTCACCTTCCGTTACAAACACAGAATGCCGAAACACATTTTGTTAGATTTAAATTCAGTTTGGCATATTCCAGACATGGACGAGTATACGTAATAGGTACTTTCCTTTCCTAATTCCAAGATACCGATAGGTATTTCCCATTACCTATCCACTCCTGTCCTTATAAATATTTATATGTATGTCTATTAATATATTCCCATAATTATTTATCTACATAAAAACAGACACACACCTACACCTCACAATGCAGGGCGTCAGATATGACGTCACCGAAGGCCATAATGTGTTCATGTTGGACATGTGGCCGTTTCCACCTGTGTAGGGTTTTCTATGGTTTTCCCTATAACCGCGGCGAATGCGGTGGAATTCCTAAACAAAGGCCATAGCCGAGCCCCCTCCCATCCCCACTCAACACAAACACACTTATGTATATATGCCGTAGTGCTGTGTCGAGAGGAAGAAGACATTCAGATGATCCATTAATATCATGCAATTTTTCTAGGGTTTTTACAAACATATTTTTTCCCTACGTAAACTCCTGAACTTAAATTCAATAGTCACGTAAATGCATTTTTTCACCCACATGAGGTAACAGAGTAAAGCGCAATGCGCCGCTCTATTGGTATAAGGAACAAGAATTAGAGTTATTGTCAGTAAATTAAAATTATTCATCACTTAATGATAAATAAGAATCTAGAAAATGAAAAAAAAAATGATGAGTTTTAATGATTTTAATAAAACCAATTTTTTTACATTATTCCACTATTTTTTTATTTATGACCTGACCGGTTTCACATTATGACGGGCATCTTCAGATTGGTACAATTTTAAGTAAGTCTATGGAATATATACTATTAGATCCGGAAGGGATGGGTATTCATAGTGAATCATCTGTGACTTAAAGATTTTACTTTTATGGCTGACAGAGGTGGCTTTACCATACCTTCAAAAATACATTCGGGTAGTTTTATTACCTTCTGGGAGACGGTTTACACGGGTGCATTAGATATGTTTGTGGGTTTTTTTAAAATTATATAATATCTATAGTTGTCAGCTTTATTTTGAACAGTTGGCCATTTTTGAATTTACTCTTTGATTTTCCCGTTTCTATTTGGTTAGTGTTTTTTATAGAAGGTATATGAGTTTTAGGTTTTAAACATTCAGGTTTGATTACATTCTATGATCTTGGCAAGTAAGAAAGTATTATCCTCAGATTACATGATCATTTTCTGAAAATGTGAAAAATAATGTAACAAGAAAATCACTTGGTAAAATGTACAGAATAAAGATTTTTGATGTTGAGAAAAATAATTATGATTTCACCGTCAATGAATTATTCGGTAAACGGAATAATCATCCACAAGTAAAAATCACCGTTTCTTTCTCTCCTTGCTGCTATCTATTTGCTAACTCATTCCTTCACCACCAGAAGTGATATCCAATTAATTATTTTCCTACCTATCTATATTTTTATTCCGTAATATTTCCTCATTTGGGCAAAATAAGTTGGCCAAAGTTGGTCGGAATAAATTATCAAAAGGAGAAAAGTCAAGTATAATAAAATTAAATAAATATGTATTATGAAGCGTTTCGGTGGAATTTTTGATTTTATAGACTAAACCGCTTAGAAATTGTTGATAAGTATTGATGATGTTTTCATATAAATATTAATTTCGGTGATCGTTTTATATGGAATTGAAAATATCATCAATTATTTTGATGATGATAATTAAATTTAAATATTTAAAATAGTGCTACAAGAATACAGTAATATTTTATTACAAAACTTGTAATAGTAAAAAATAATTTTACACGATGGTATGCATGATGTTTTCAGAAGCCGAGAAATCACTCATTAATTATTTTTTTTCTGTCTAAAATTGAATACATTTCGTTTGACGGTGCTTTCAGTTGAGGATATAGACTATTGCATGTGAAGGGGTTGAAAAAATAACGGGATCTCTGTCTGAAGGCTGTGCGAGAGTAGGGTACTTACAAAAGACCCACTGTCGCGCTTCTGTTACTGTTCGTGGGACCCGGAATCCGCTAGACTGAGTCGGTCTCTATTATATTTAATAAAACATAAATAAATAATTGCCGACCGAAAGGACTTGCACAGTGTTTCAGTGTGAGGTCTGTAAAATGTATTGTACACCACCTTTAGCTCTACCTGTTGTGCTCTTTCGAGAGACAATAGGATTGAGGATGCTGCACCGCTTTAGATTAAGATGTAATATGAAATTATAGATTCATGAAGAGCATTATACTCGTATACAGTTTTAATTAATTTATTATCCAGAATGGATATGAAAATCGTGAAATAATATATATATATATATATTACTAAAAAATATTTCACTCTTGCATTCCAAAATAAAATTACATTTATTATGACGGCAGCATGAGGAATCCACATATTTCCAGATTTTTCGTAATGAAATGTTGGTATTTCGTACAAAAAAACCAAATCTTTGAATATTGAAGTAAACAGTTTTGTGTGCAGAATCAAATGAATCATTTAGCGACTATAATTAAAATACAAAAACCATAACGTTACGTAGGAAGATAACTAAAATTACGCTATAAAACCAATTTTTCTCTAGTTGTAACTTTTTATAGGGACAAATAAAAACAACTATTGGTAAAGTTTTTCCCAACAAAAAAACTTTGAATTTGGGGTAACGAAACCATTCTAGAACTTTTGTTCCAGAAGTTGAAAAACGGGGGAAATCTGATAAACGCCACAGAGAAATATGTCCAGAGCATCTGTATAAATCTACCAAAGTAATAAAAAAAGGTCGCGTACTCGGGTCAGATGTGGGTTGTTGAAACGTATTCATATCATTCACATAGCTGACACTTCAGATGTAGGTTAGTTTATTTATTAGGGTCCATACGAGTCACTGGCGGACCACATGAAAATTGACCCTTCAACACGTAGCGTTTGGAATATTGATTGGAAGTGAATTTTTTTATTTCCTATTTGATGATAAACATCACAAATGTGTTTTCAGCATATGAGAACAAATGTCTCGAATAATTTAAAGGTCGATAAGCAGAATGAATATTTACAACACCACCCCAGAAAAGCTTAGAACAGAAGGGTATGCCGCCACTCACCGTTTAAGACTGCTGCGAAGCTTTATTGAAAGCCCTGCTATTTTGAAGCGCGTGAGTCTTTATGTTCCTGATGACTATAAGACAGCGTCATCATAGATTATTATCTTCCTGCCTGTGGGACCAACCTGCTAATGGTTCAACCGGTGGGGAGGGAAATATTTGTTCCTAAACAAAATCGCTTCCGACATCGACATATTCTACCTCAGTTAGGAGAGAATCAGAAGAGTAATCCTATTGATTTTTAAAAGAATTTCTCCCTACTAACAAGATCTTCACCGCTGTCTAAAATTTATTTTATGATTAAATATTGTAATTTTTGCTTGAAATTCTGTATGCTTTAATTTCTAATAATTTCCAAATATTATATTTAATTTGTTAAATGTATTAAACTAATAACAATTTTTCATGTATAACTTATGATTATTATTAAAATAGAACCAATAAATGATGATTCAGTAGTTTTATTTCTATTTTAAGATTTCTTGATAGTATATGAAATTGTTTACAATATCAAGTTTAAAAATTAATAGATGCCATTATAAAATCAACAATACGTCAAGATAATCTTTTTAATGAGATCATCAATTTATATTTTTCAACTTATTTCAAGTAGCTTGTTAGCAGATGTACAATTGTACAAGGGTAAAAGAGTTCCAAAATAGAAGTGTAGCTATGCATAATTGAAACAAAAAATCAATAATGCAAAGATTTACAACACTCGGGGTACCAGGTGGTAGAAAAACTGAATTAAAATTATACTGATTTTATTCTTTCAAAATAGACTGGCTAAAATGATCTAACGGCCCTTAATAATGTTAAAGTATTGCGATATAAATTATTTGATCGAAGATTTAAGCTGAAAATTGCCATACAATCTGAACAGCTCTACCACCCCAATATTTATATATTTTCTTATCGATTTATGTTATAATTTCTAATTTTATTTGTTATGATAGCTTCGCTGGATATATTCGCTAGTTGACAAAATATTTTTACATAAGGTTGGCAGAGTTGTATTTCCGTTTTTTTTTCGATTTGTTAAATCTTCGATAAAATCGTATTTTGAGCAATACTTTTACGTGCACTGTAAGGAGGACCATTGCTCTTATTATTAACGTCACCATTTTTTTTCGTTTTTCATTAATAGGTAGTGAAAAACCAAATCAAAAGGCTGTGCTTTAGTTTTAAACGTTTTCAACATAATAACTTATTTGAAAACGATTTTACACAAGAGGCCTTCTATTAACAGCTCAATTATATTTTTTGTGTGATAATTTTAATGGAATAATTTATAACATTAAAAAATCTACCTTCACTGGTACCTGTGTCACAAAAAATGTAATCAACTTAACCTAAATAATTTATTGGTATTTAATATATTAAAAAATAATTACCCAAAATAATTTTCTTTGGGTTTATAAACGTCTGTACGAGTATGAACTTTTTAAATTTGTAACTGATGTTTATTGAAATTATCAAATTAAAAAATAAATCTTTTCAAATTAGGAAAATAAGTTAGAACTTAGACTAATTTAATGATCTAACTTATAAAGTACCTACCTATAAATTGTTTTAGTTGACATTATTCTAAATTTGAAATAAAAATGATTATTTATCTTACTAAGTTGAATTAAATTCTGTGATCTTTCACGGTTAAAAACTACTATTAAATAATCATTTTTCGAAGCGCTGTTCTGATGAAATTAAACTTCAAATATATCTCGGTATAAGACTCAAGTCAACAGCCACTTCGCAAACGATAAAGCTTTATCAAACCGAACATTTTTGGTATCCAACAGAACATTCACAGTTTCACTTTTTCGCGTTTCATTTTTTCTAACGTTCACAATTTTGACGGCCTCCATGGTCGAGTGGTGACACGTTCGACTACAAATCCAAAGGTCGCGAGTTTAAGCCCAGCATGCGCAAATACATTTTATTTAATTAATATGTGTCATAACACATTTAATTCATACAAAATAATATAAAGTATGTTTGCGGTACGTTCCAGAGTGGTAGATACTCTAAGTATCGCCCCGGTGAAAGAACACTATTCAGAATCGAAACGCTGCTTGAAATAGCTTTAGTCGTGCTTGGTAACCAGATCTGAATGGCCAAGTACTTCCCAACCTTCATCTTTCTCATCTCTTTTTACTTTACCACTACTTTTAGCCTCACAAAAAACCCCGATTGGGAATGCCGTAGTTTCACTGGATCTAGACGGTTGGGAATAGTTGAGACTGTTGTGCGAAATTCGGAATAAAAAAAAATTACCAGAACTCAACTAAAAAAATTCTATTAATGTTCATTATTAACAAAGTGAACACTAATATTTAGTCATTTAACCTTAAGCAATTTTCAACTCTCTTGTATTACAGATTTTGGGCCCATCACTTAGATCAGATGACTGCTAATCACGAATACGTAAATTATATGGTGAAATATCTTTGTAAGAAAATTTCAAAGATTTAAATATTTTTTTTTTATGTGAACAGTGTACTAGAGTCCCAATTTTCAAGGCTGAAGGGAATTGGGAGGATAGAAGATAGGGAGGAGGAAGGTTGAAATGTACCTATCCATTCAGGTCCGGCCACCAAACACGGATAAAACCATTTCAACAACGTTTCGATTTTGAATGGCGGTCTTTTACCAGGGTGATATTGAAATTATCTACCACCCGAAAAATTCGCTGTGACATCATTTATTGTGAGGTGACATGGTATTGAGGTAGTGCCCTCGCAATAGTGTCTGCGAAAAATATTAATTTTATCATAGACTTGCCAATCTATTGATTATGAAAAAGCGTGGAAACCAAAATGGTTACATTCAGAAGTAATATTGCCTACTTTAGCCCTCTGTCTCAAATGTGCGGATAGAGTGTGCTGATGTAGATATTTTTGTCGATGATTTGTACAGTTTCCGAAAGAATGTCCTGCTATTGCCTAAAGGTGTGAAACAATGATTGGGCTAATTATATTGTGTATATTTTTTTATCTCTTTTTGTGAGTCTTCTTTTGTTTGTATTTTTTATCACTGATTGAGTTTTATTATCCTTTTTTCAGTTACCTTTCTATTTGTAATTATTTTTAACAATGATTGAACACTAACTTGATGTTTTCACGTAAGCAAGAACATCTGTTAATACCCAGTATAAATAAATAGACTGTTTACTGTTTTACAAAGGTTATGTGAAAGTAGTGGCTTTGAGGTGGCATTTTTTACAGCTCAAAAGGATATTATTAATTTAAGTTCATAAAATGCATAAAAAAATATTTAACCTCATTTATAAGTATATTTAATTGAAATGACTAACTGCAATGCTTTATTTGTTACTCGTAATATCTCAATTGGAAAACTTTAGTATTCATACATTTGACTAAATAAGTCTCCGCTAGATAAACATTGAAGAAAAGAAAAAAATTCTCATCCTGTTTGCACTCTAAACATGTTCTGTTTCCCCATCAAATAAGTAAATGGTTTGCTTATTCGCCGCTTTACGCTTCTTTTCCGACTCGGCAATTCATTTAATACGCTTCTACTATAAAAAATATTCCGTTAAATATAAAATTAGATGGACGAGTCGACTTGGAGCGTGAACAGAATAAACACGAGGGAGATATTGAAACTCAGATAAAGTATTTAATGCGAACTAAAGCTGTCTTTAGACATTCAGCCCAAACTGATGGTATACTGATACATATTATTTGAGTTTATTTTTATTTTTATAGTGAATACCGTACAAGAGTCCCGAATGCTCTTAACCGTCTAGAGCCAGTAAGACTATGCCAGTAAGGGCATGTTGTGAGGCTGAAGGTAGTGGGGAGGGGAAGGAGATGGGGAAGAGGAAGGTAAAAAGTACCTTTCTTAAGCCATTTCAAGTAACGTTTCGATTCTGAATGGTGGTCTTTCACCAGAGTATCATAGAGTATTTGACGGCCTGCATGGTCGAGTGGTAAGACGCTCGACTACGAATCCATTTTATTTAATTAGTATGTGTCATAACACATTTGATTCATATAAAAATAGAATATAGTATATTTGAACACGTTCCAGAGTGGTAGATACTCTAAGTATTGCCCTAGTAAAAACCACCTTTCAGAATCGGAACGTTGCTTAAAATGACTTTAGCCGTGTTTGGTGACCAGATCTGAATATCCAGCTATTTCCCAACCCTCCTTTTTCCCATCTCCTTCCCCTCCCCAATACCTTCAGCCTCAAAAAATACCCCTATCGGGGATGCCATAGTCTCACTGGCTTGACGGTTGGGAGCAGTTGAGACTCTTGTGTGGTATTCACATAAAAAAAAAAAAACAAAAAATACCACTCTGAAATGTGCGGCAAATATAATTATTTTATATGAATCACAATGTGTTATGACACAAATTAATTAAACAAAAGTTATTTGCGCCGGGTTTTTAATTTATTTTATATTAGTTATTTGTCCATCAAAGCAGAAAAAAGTGTCTAATTAATTTGAACCCGCGGCCTTTGGATTCGTAATCGATCTACCACTCAACTATGGAGGCCTTCAAAGCAGGTGAAAGCGTTAGTCGTGTGATCCTTCGATTAAAATAATTAATTACTCCTATTTATGTAATACAGCATATTTACCATAGATTTATTAAAAAATATATCAGTCTGAAGATGCTCGCCATAAGGTGAAACCGGTCATGTCTTAGAATAGTGTATTTTGAAAATAGTGGAGAAAGTTAAAATATTGGTAATATACATTTTAGGGACGTATTTGATTAGGTGGGAAGTTATTTGGAAAGTTTTTTTTTTTTAAATTGATAATTCATTACAAAGGAAATTATGTTGTTTAATATACTCACAATTATAAAAATGTCTTACTCACTGTTTAATTTTAACATTTTAATAATTAGTTCGGCAGACAAGCTTTTAAATAACATAGTTAATTGCGTCAGAATTATTGTAAAATAGTATATTTGTTTAAAGAAATGAAAAGATAGCATTGTATAAGACCACGGATATTATTTTAATTTTTATAACCGACCGGTTTTGCTTAGCTTAAGCATCATCAGAGTACAAAATTAAACTAAACAAAAAATACAAACTGTGCGGTTATATATACATACAGAGAGAGAACAAAATATACAATTAAATGACAGAACAATGAGAAAACAATAAAAAACTTTTAATTTACAACAAAGGAACAGAAAGAAAGAGACAAATAATATTAATTGAAAAAGACAAAACATTAACTGATGAAGAATAAGATAAATTTTACGAGTTATCAGGAAATATACCTATTATTGGACCCCTGGACAAATTTATAAATTCCTTCGTTTTGATTTAAATATTATTCTATTGTATTCTCACTGTTATTTTATTTTATATTTTGTTCTCCCTCTGTATGTATATACCCTGGTGATGCTTAGGTTAAGCGAAACCAGTCGGTCATAGAAATTAAAATAATATCCGTGGTCTTGTACAAAGTTATTTTTTCATTATTTCAAACATGTTAAACCACAAAGTGATTGCTTTCAACTAAAATAGTATAAACAATAATTATTATTATTTAAATTTTTTAAAAACAGTTTTCAGTTAAAAGCTCTGCGATGTAATTATTTTTACGCGTGACAGCTGTTTCGCCTTCTGAGGGCATTATCAAACTGTGGAGAAGCCACATACAGACGGACTATTTATATCATGTTTAATGTTATTATTATTTTTATTTTTAACTACCAATGTCCCCATTAGGTTTTTCTGATAAATTGTAATTATTGTTGATGTCATTAACATGGGGAGTTTCCCTACTTAAGGGTATACTATTGTTTGACAAAAGGTCATTAAGGAGGGGCATTGGTGTTTCCTAATTCGTTTTAAGAAAGAAGGCGAAACAGCTGTCACGCGTAAAAATAATTACATCGCAGAGCTTTTAACTAAAAACTGTTTTTTAAAAATTAAAATAATAATAATTATTGTTTAAATAAAAGTAAAAAACCTAAAAATTAAAATGGAGTTCTACAAAATAAACTTTAAAACCATAAATAAAATAGTATATTTGTTGTTACTTAGATTAAATAATGAGAAAACATTGAGGATATCAAGTCAATACTGCTGAGTACACCTGTTCGCAGAAGCAAGATGAGACTCTTTAATTCAGTCACACAGCCCCTACCAGTCCAATCTAAGCTGATGGAAGATGAATTCATCATACTTTGTCGCAATTTTCAATCGTTCCGTCCAACTGTTGAGTGAATAAGAGCCAAGTAGAGGTGTGTGGGCCGCTTTAGAAATGGTTATACAATTTGAGTTTTGCAAGAAAAAATGTGATGATATTTTTTCTAGATGTAAAATAATAAGTGAAGCCAAGGCTAGGACAATAAAATGCTCAGTTTTTGAAACCCAAAGAAGTAAGAAAAACTCACAATCTTTTGGCAATGGCTATCATTTTATTCGTAGAGAATTTATCGGGGGTTTCTATTTATTTTAAGATCGTCGATAGTCTGAGTGAAGATTGCCTTTATGATGGCCAACTTTCGATGGGAGAGGACACTAGAAAAATACAGAGAGAAGTCTGGTGGGTAGGTCACTAGACTAGTAGGCGGACAGGCCACGTTCGATACGCACAGCAGGTAGCCGACTACTTCATTTTAAACACAAGTTATTGTTAGTTGATGGCCTGCGCGGTCGATTGGTAAGACGCTCGTCTACGAATCCAGAGGTTGTGGGTTCAAAACATAAAAAAATAAAAAATAATTAATAGATTTAATTATTGTAAAATAATAACTAGTATTTTTTGTGGCACGTTCCAGAGTGGTAGATACTCTAAGTATCGCCTTGGTAAAAGACCACCATTCGGAAATGAAACGTTGCTTGAAATAGCTTAAGCCGTGTTTGGGAATGCCATAGTCTTACAGACTCCAGGCGGTTAGGATCAGTTGGGACTATTATGCGGTATTCACAATAAAAAATTCCAAGAGCGGTATGTACTTTTAATTATAACCATGTCACCATTCAAAATAAAACGTTTTTTAAAATGGCTTTAGTCGTGTTAAGTGACTTCCCAATCTTCTTCTTCCTATCTCTTACCCTTCCCCACCCTCTTCAGCCTCATTATATACCACACTTGAGGATGTCATAGTCCCACTGACTCTGGGTAATCAGGACTCTTGCGCGGTATTCACATAAAAATCGGGTAAAAACAGTACTTTTTGACGATCAGCAGGTCTGACAGTATTAAATAAGTATAGATATACTGTTAACTTTAGGCCATAACAAACCAAAAACCGTAAAGAGATCAGTGAAGGAACACAGTAAAGGAATCTTGGAAAATGATTAAGTGTTTATACAACTGGTATCGCAATACGTGGAATTTTGAAATTATTCTTTTATAAATAACCGTCTATCGTGAATACTTAACATTTTATAAGAGAAGGAACTGAGTTATTCCGTGAGCTTAAATAAATACACGATTTCATTCTAAGAATCCAAGTACGTAAAAGCTGGATTATTGGTGAAAAGTTGGATCCTTGTATTATCAGTAAATACCCAGTTTTCTTTGAACACTGCTTATCTTCTTCAGAAAACGTTTACCACTTCAACACTTAATGTTTAATGTACCTGTCGGTATTATTAATTTAAAACAAACATTTCCACCTTACGAATAATCTGACAATATTCGAACTCTCCCTACTGTTATCACTAAATTCAGAAAATCTTAATTATTCAATGATGGACGGGACGACGCTTTGGATCAACCAGCCGTAAACCGTATTAATATCAATAAAGTTTTTTTTACAGTGAATTCCGAACAAGAGTCCCAACCGTCAAGAACCAGGGAGACTATGGCATCCCCTTATAGGGTATGTTGTGAGGCTGAAGGTACTGGGAAGGGAACGTGAAAGAAGAATGTTTGTAAGTACCTGGCTATTCAGATTTGGTCACCAAACACGTCTAGAGCCATTTCAAGTAACGCTTTGATTCTGAATGGTGGTCTTTCACCAGGGAGTTAGTTACCTGTAGAATATCCACCACTCTGGTAATAGTTGTGTAAAATTATCCGTGATAAATCACAGGTGTAACTTGACTTGCCAAGAACAAATAATATAAGTTGCTTTAATCTACCCACTTCGAATACAGAATAATTGAATTGACAAGTTTGCACTCCTACCTACTCACAATTTTTTTTATTTATTGTTTATTTCTGTGACCTAAAAAAAAACTATTTAAAATGCGTAATTATACTGCTCCACAAATAATATTTATCGAAGCGTGTATGAAATAATCAACTGATTCTAGCGCCTACGGATATAATGTACGCGAAAAGTTTAAAACCTGTTAAGTACGAGTACTCAGAGTTCATAAGATGAAATGATATTAATTACCCTTAGGAATAAGGGAAGAATACAATCCTTGGAGACGAACTTTGATGTAGGGTTAATTGCTTTCACTATTCTTTAAGTGAAATAGAACCCACTGCCGCATGCCACCCTTAGGAAGGGCGTGACATCATTATTCAATTTACGGCCTTAATTCAGTTTCCGCCCGCTTCATCTCTGAAGTTGACCGATACTTGTCGAATTAAAGATGTATCCGTTTTGCGTGAGGGTTTTATAAACTAGGCTTTGATGCTTTAATAGGATACAGTGCCCTAGAGAATAAGTCGATGAGAGGGGTTCCCAAAAAATAGTACAAATTTCTCTACATTAAAAAAAATGAAAAATGAAATTGCGGAAAAATACAATAAATATTGTTTCAAAGGAATCTCTCAAGAAGTAACTAGTTTATCGCATAGAAAAATAAAATCTGGTCCTCACAAGCGTTTTTGTAGAAAATGATTCAGAAATTTTAGAAATCGTTTTACGATAAGAATGTGAATTTTAAGGGTGAGTTTTTATTAATCTATCATATAGAGCGCATCCATCTTATTATAACAGATTCATCAGATTTAATTTAAAAGCTATAATATAAGAAAAAATCTTCAATTTTGGGAATATATATTTACTTAAGGGTTGGCATTAAGCAGTAAAGAGAAAAACCTTGAATTAACAAGGAAGTGACGAAGTTTAATATATGGCACACTGTTTGTTAAATCATCAGCAAGTGAAAACATTAAATTATTAATATTAATTTTAATGCTTAAGAAATTGTTTTTTATTTTATATATAATATGTAAAAGAGCTTTGACTACCTTTGATCATTATGGGGGTTGAAATAATCATAAATTTTATACATACTAAATACAGTTTTAAATCGGCCTCAGAAATTTTTGTTCTGTGCACTAAATATTTAAGAAACTTTTGTTTAATTTGCAATAGTAGAACAACGTAAGGGACATATATAATAGCAACATTTCTAGGCTATAATTAGGAGCTTAATGTTTGGTAAAACGACTGTATTAACAAATTTAATTGCACGTAAAGAACCTTCTGCGCTAGCTACGTTTTATTGCACATGCTTCTGAAAGGCATTGACCGCCACACGCTAAGGTGGTGGTGTCACCAATCAACCGCCTTCGGAATAGCAACTTCTTTTTGTCGATACAATTTAAAGTTCGTCTTAGCATTACCCACCACGTGATGATTTTGACACTCTTTCAGTTGGAGAAAGTAAGTGTAATCTCCATAGATATTTAAGAGATTGAGGTGAAAAATGAACACAACCAAGAATATGATATGCATAGCTAATTTAAGCTCTGAAATACGATTTTATGTTTATAATGTATAATTTCAAACGGAGAAACATGTCTTTTAATAATTCTTTAAATTTTATACGAGTAGTTCTGCAATGTCACGAAAGTAAAATATTTCGTGCAGATAAATAAAATATAAAGTAGGTTTATAAGAATTTTAAAATAACGAAGATAATTACAATTAAAAAATAAAACAATACTTTTACGTTTTTAATTAATTTTTTTTTTTTAAAAAGAAAGGCAAACATTCTCGGGTTACGAATAACCAGACAGTATTTGAAAAAAAACTCCAACTGCCATCATAATAAGCAGAAGTTGTTGCTTGTGTAATGATGGAGGACTTAACTAGCAGAGGAATTGAACTCACACTCCCAGGTGGGAATCCGAAACGTTTGTCCACTTAGTTACTAACCTATATTACTCACTTTATTAACACAGAGCGTTAAATGTTTTAAATTAACTTTATTTGAATATTTTTAATGAGTTTTGTTGTAACGTAAAAGACTAAATAGTTATTTAAATGTTTTGTCACATTTTCGATGTCCTCAGATTTATTTGTGTAAGCATTTAAAAAAAAATTGTTAGGTTTTTAGAGTAGTTGCCGTAAATTAAATTTGTTTTCATTTTTATTTGATTTATAAATATTGCTCTAATTGGAAATTATGCTTCATTAATATTTAAAAAAGATGTTTGGAAGAAACTTTAAATTAATAATTCTTCTAGTGTCTCCTTTCAACTTATTGTAAAAAGGGACAAGAAAATTTCATATAAAGTCGTGACCAATTTAAAAATGTTAAGTTAATTTAACCCAGAACCCTAAAGAATAGTGAAATATCGAAATAATACTCGTCCTTCAATATTAAAATTTCTTTCAATCATTTTGTTTGTTTTTTATGGCGTAATTTTTGGTAATTCTAAAAGGAACAGAATAATCTAATTTTGAAATCGAATTAAACGTACCCACATATTAATAATTTGAGCTGTATGCCGCAGGAGCGTAATACTGCTTTGTTTAATTACTGGGAGGGTTTCAGGCTGAGAGGGAGGACTTTGATGGGAATTACTTTAATTTACTGACTTTTGCGAATCTCCCAAACTCCGGGAAGGGTTATCTTTACTACGTGAAGCGATAAGGTCGCAAAATGAATTATGTAGAGATTTTGATAGTGCCTGTGTTGCGGATTACAAAGCTACATAGACATTTAATACAAAGTTGTCTAAAAGCCCGAGGTAATGCGATGTGGGTAGAAATATTACGCGTGTGTTCGGAGTCAACCCAGGAGATCAGAAAAGGAGAAAGAAACAGAAGAAAAACTATAATTATAATAACGTAAATGGAATAAGTGTACAGATTGGTGGATTTACAGCGGATTGACCAATATCACTCAGTGGTGGCCAAGATGAACCGGTAGGGCATATAGTTATCCTAAAACATGCGTTTTTTCACACTGATACTTCGTCGAGCTCAGAAGCGTGTTTTCTCGTCTTTAGTTTCCTCGTTAGTGAAAATTAAACAGGGCGAGCAATCACCATCTTTGTTGCAACTCATCCAGTTCAACATTCCTGGCCATAAACTCAGAAACAATGAATTACTGTTCCTCAATCATCACTCAAAGATCATCATCATCATCTCTAATTATGGGTATCATTCTCCACTGTACAGAATTTCGAGACTTATTAACTCAAGCCATTGTCTTGAAAGTTTTGGTACCACTCTAAATGTTTTTGTCATTCTTTACTATTTATTAAGTCTAACATCGTTGTCGAAAATAAGTTAAATATACAGTTTTGATCAATGCTTTTTTCTGTATCGAATGCTCTGACTATCGTTTGATTCTGAAGACTTTTGTGGCCATTTAACCATCTAAAATATATTTACCATTTGGGAGAAGGCTTGACTCAAAGCAACACAAGCTTGGGACCTTTTTAACGTTTTGTCACTTC
Organism: Drusus annulatus; assembly: GCA_022651775.1. NCBI lineage: Eukaryota > Metazoa > Arthropoda > Insecta > Trichoptera > Limnephilidae > Drusus > Drusus annulatus. The sequence continues at coordinate 489,318 of JAGWCC010000178.1, read as the reverse complement.
AGGTAAATCAGTGAGAGCATCGAGGTTTTTTTTCAAAATCCAACCAGGTACTGAAGACTAATGAATCTTATTGTACAACAAAAACAAAAAGTTTAAAGTGCTCGGGTGTAAACTTTACAAAATGGCGCTTAGCCTTTTTACCCTTCCGGCGACGATATGGTTAAATTGTTACGATGTTCCTTTGTCACATTAAAAACAAGCCATCATCAAATGTCATACCATCTTTAGTCAACGTTTTCATCCGATTAATAGGCCTGTAAGTCTAATAAGATTAATTAGCGTCTGTCCAAAGATGTCTCTTTTTTGTTAGCGAGCTCGCTGAAAAAGTAATTTAAATGCTTCAGTAAGCTAAGCCGAATTATCAGGTGTCAGAGATTCAAGATTTATCTTCTGCTATCATTAATTTGGATAAATGCGAGATAGAAATCGATTTATGATGCTTATTTGTTAATGAAAAAATTTGTAAAATATTGACTTGGCCATAACCTTACAGTTTTTGATTGATGGAATAAGTAAATTCGTGTTTCATTGCTCATGTCGTAACTTTTTCAAATAATAGGGCGTTGATGATAAGTTTGTATAGATTTTATGTCATTTTCAAGGCAACAGTCCTTTGAAAATAAATTTTGTATATATACATGCATGACTAGGTGAATTAAATAATAAAAAAACCTTTGTGTCAGATTTGTCTCAGTTTGTGGTTGTAGAAAAGAAATCAGTAATGTAACAATAACTCAGAAAGTAGATTTTTTATCTTTTGCGTTCCCCATCCAACAATCTTTGAAGAATATTATTTGATAAAGAGATTGCTTTTGAAAATTGGTTAGACGATTTTTTCACCTCTACGCAACCAGATTTATTCTAGCGCGGAATCGAAAAACGATGGAACCCAATCGTCAGAAATGCAGGAGAATATAATATTCAATGAAATGAAAAAAAAAACTTTATATAAGACCACATATCATATTTATTTTTTATGATCGACCGGCTTCGTTTAGCTTAAGCATCATCAGGGTATAAAATTAAACTTAACAAAAAATACCTGGTGTGCGGTTATATATACTCGTACATACAGAGGGAGAAAAAAATATAAAATTAAATAAGAGAACAGCAAGAAAAGAAAAAAGAAAACATTTAAATTATAACAAAGGAACAGGGAGAAAGAGACAGATGATATGAATTGAAAGAAAATTAATTGACCGGTTGGTAGTTGAGTGGACAAACGTCGTGGGTTCAAATACTCTGCTAGTCCTCCATCATTGCACAAGCAACACATTCCAATTATAATGATGGAAGTAAGAGTTTTTCAAACATTGTGAGGTTATTCGTAACTCGGAAATGTTTGTCTTTCTTAAAAAAAGGCAAAACATCAACTGAGAAGATAATTTAGGAATAATGAGAAATTTTGTGAGTTTACAGGAAATATATCTAAAATTGGACTACTGGACAAATTTCATTGATTATTAAGAATACGACTATTAATTTAAATGGCTTTCTTTATTTCTAGTGCTCCTAATTATTTAATCTGTTGCCATGACCATTTTTGTGGAGAATATGAGCACTGGTGCCTTTATTTAAGTTCGGAAGAAAGATTTTTTACGCATGAGGAAGAAAAAATGTTGATAAATAAAATACGACGCCATTAGTAACTACATATTATTGCTTGCTTTAGGTATTTTGTTTAGACGTAAAACATGTTGTCAAAAAAATCACAAAAACGCTATGAATTATGCATCAACCCAACACGCCTTCTATATAATAATATATTGTGGGACATTCCAGAGTGGTAGATACTCTAAGTATCGCTCGACTGAGTGACCACCATTCAGAACCGAAAGGATGAGAGATTTTTTCTGACAGTGAGCATGAAAAACGTGTTCAGCACATGTGCCACCAAAGTGGAAGTAAAATCGGTAGATAGGAATGAAATTGAATTAAAGTAATTAATAAATAAAATATAATCAAAACCTAGGCAACAATTAGAGTAGGCAAAAAGGGTTATATTGAGATTTAGAAATAAAATCCAATAAAACTTCCCGCACATAACTTTATGATATTCTTTTTTTCTCGTTTCTTTTGGCTTCCTGCTTTCCGGATTAAATAAAAACATCGATTCAAAAGATTTGATTTCGTATTCATTATAAATATTCTCCTTTGAAAAGATTGAGTTGATGCCGTCCTAACCACAAATAAAAAATAAAGTTAATCAGATGCCTTAAAAATATTCTCTGAAATTTAACATGCATTGGAGAAATAAAGTAAAGGTAGGATTTAAAAAAAAAATATATATCCGGCAGAAATATTTTTTTTCATTTGTCATTCGATGACTTCTAGAAGAAGCAAAGTGGTACATCATTTCCGTTGAACCCAAAGATCCCGGCTTCAAATAAGAATAAAGTGTTCTTCATACGTATGTTAAAAAGTTTATTTGAAAAATATTAAAATCGAAAGCTTGCATAAAATAGCTTCTTCTACTTCATTAGCCACTTTTGCAACCCCTCCTATTTCCTTCCGCCTCATAAAGTTGCCCTACATTTGGTAGAGAATATGCGTAAGAAAAATAGGCGCTTTTTATGCCTTGCCGCACAAAAGTCTACCCTGAGCCAGCAGAACTATGGAATAGTCATTTATGGGTAATATTATGTGGTTGAAAAAATGGGTATGGGAAGGAGGAGGAAAACGGGAAGGTTGGGAACCACCTGTATATTTCGATCTGGTTATTTGAAACAGGTAAAACTATCTTAAAGAATATTCAATTTCGAATAGAGGTCTTTTAACAATACGATGCAAAAAGCATCTTCCATTTTGAAAAGTGGTGTTTTAATATGTTAAAATAATTTATGGTATGTATTACGTAAGTCCTTTATTTGAACTTTGACATGAAGCACTCACTTTGTGGAAAGAAAAGCCCTGAATGGCTTAGGTTATCTTCTGGAATAGATGTACTCCACAGAAATGGGATAGGTCTACGCCTAAATAATTTAGAAGCTCTCGATAAAAAAATCCCTAAAAAATAAATAAAAGTAACTTACTTAATAAGCAACTAGATTTATCCAGCAGCCCGATTTTAAATTTGTTCCCCTTCCACCCCCGTACCCCTGCTCCTACCACCTCTCCCGTACTTAACCCCCACCTAAGTTGATGTGCCCATTTATGTTTTCCCCAAGTATTATAATTCTGTTTTGATTTAATACATATTTGTTCAGCCCTGAAGAAGGTTCAGGTAGAGCCGAAACCGGATGGTATATATATCTAATAAAGTGGTGTCAAAACAAAGTTACTTTTATTTAAAATCCTACATTTGAGTTCGCATATATTATACACCGTTGTGGAGTAAGAACATCGGGCAGGTAGGTACTTATCACCATTAATATAAATAAGAAGCTTTAAAATTATTTAGGGAACTAGCAAACTTTCAACTGTTTGTTAAACTAGAAAATAAGTACTTCACTTAATGTTCAAAATTTCTGATCAAGAAGTTTTATTTTTTAAATTTGTCAAAAATGTTCTACATTAATACGCAGTTTATCTTTGACAAATGTAAGCTTTTAAGTGTCAACCTTCTTTCGACTCCTTTAATCTAGTTTTTTTTAGCGAGATAAATTTTTCAACTTTTTTCACTAAAGGCTATGTAATATTAAGCCTGCACGGCTGATATTTTTTGGAAATTTTTTGTTATCTCTCCACTTAATTAATAATTTTCAAAATACACAAAATCAATAAAAATAACAGAGCATTACATTTATATCTTCAGCGTTTTAATCTAATTTAAATTTTATATTTTTTATCTTGGTAAAATATAAAATATATGGGATTGCTTCATGTCTGTCTGACTAACAAATCCCTTTGTCGAGACAGACTTACCATACGTAAATGATACAAAAAGGTAAAATAATACAGTTATAAATGTTTTCTTCGATGTTAACAGAAGATTTAAACAAGAAAAAATAAATAAATTAAAACGAAACTTTTTATAAATTGATTGCCGAATTTAATAATAATAATTTCTTTTACATCAAAAGGTAAGGGATTTTTATCCTCATTTATTCAGTTGACCACAACAATCAGCGAAATATGATTCTAAAATGTGACGTTTTCAAATATTCAATGCATAATTCACAATTCAAACCCGAAATTTATAAGCTTTGCAAAACTTACCTTTGGTCATAGAGCCATACATGCCACTGGTTAATATCTTATCATTTTATTAATACGTTCGTATATCGCAGACTTAGCTGGATTGAAAGTTTAATAAGCTTCCAACTAACTAATTAGATTTCTAGACAAAATTCCTGATAAACAACAATTACACTACATGTGAAGTGAGTCGGTTGGATGAACATAGGATCAAAAACTTACTATAACGTTTTCCACAGAATGCAAGATGAGCTTTGAAGAACAAAAAGAGCGTCTTTCTACAGAATTACATTATGGAGACAAATAAAAAATAAACGAATTACTCTGTTCTTCGCATTGTTAATATTTATTTCTCTTCTTAGAAAGTGAATGAAAGGGGACCGAAATGCTTTTTTTATTTTGCTTATCTGTTCTCAGATATGCCATTTACCGACCTAAAGGTTTGAGGGAGGTAAGCTCCTTGGCTCCGGAGTTCGATATTTGATATTTGAAACAAGACGGGGGAAGTTAAATTAATTCATTTGGCATACGAGTATATTACTTAACAAATTAATTAAATAATATGAAGTGTAAAATATTTGGAGCAAATTCCAGAGAACATATACTCTCAGTACATATTACATCAATTTTAATGACATCGATGGTCGAGCGGTTAAGATCTTCGACTACGAATTTAGAGATCAAGGGTTGAAATTCGGCGTGCGCAAATTTAAAACAATGAAGAAATATGTGTTATTTCACATTTAACTAATGCAAAATATTATATAGTTTCCACCATTCAGAATCGAAACGTTGCTTGAAATAGCTTTAGCCGTGTTTAGTGAACAGATTTGAATAGCCAGGCACTATCCAACTTTCTTCTTCCTTATTTTGCATCCTTTCCTCACTAACTTCAGCCTCACAACATACTCCAATTGGGGATGGTTACGTCAGTTGGGAACAGTTGAAAAAACTGTCTGCCTGGAGAAAGACGACCACTCAGAATAGAAATGTTGTTTGTTGTGGTCGTATTTAGTGATTAGTTTTGAATATCTTGATACTTCAAAACTTTCTTCTCACGCATCTCTTGCACATTCCTACTTTCACCAGCCTCAAAAAATATCTCAAATCGAGGACCCTACAGTATCACTGACTACGTGCAAATTGACTGTTGTGAGGTATTTGATAAAAAAAAACTACTTGTGTTGGATTTCAAATAGACAATTTGCTAGGTTCTCACCTTTTGCTTATCAACGAGATTTTTTTTTTTTTACATGAATACCGCACAAGAGTCTCAACTGCTCCCAACCGTCTAGAGCCAGTGAGACCATGGCATCCCCAAATTGGGTATGTTGTGAGGCTGAAGGTAGTGGGGAGGGGAAGGAGCCCTTGAGGTGATTTTTCACAAAAACGGCGCTATACAAATCGTCCAAATATTATTATTATTATTAAGGAGATCGGGAAGAGGAAGGTTGGGAAGTACCTCGCTATTCAGATCTGGTCACCAAACACGGCTTAAGCCATTTCAAGCAACGTTTCGATTCTGAATGGTGGTCTTTCACCAGGGCGATACTTAGAGTATCTACCACTCTGGAACGTGCCGCAAATATACTTGTTATTATTTTTATATGAATTAAATGTGTTATGACACATATTAATTAAATAAAAGTTATTGGCGCACCCGCGACCTCTGGATTCGTAGTAGAGCGTCTTACCACTCGACCATGGAGGCCGTCCTACCCATCCTGCCAATTTTATTTTTGATTTCACTGTGAACAGCCATATAAGCACACAGTCAGGTGCCGCCTTTCACCGACATAAAAACTCGCTAACGGAACATCGTGGGACCTCACGCATCGGCGCTCGTCACATTCGTATTCCATGGTTCGTCGCAGTAAGCCGCCTCCGGAAGACATCGTCTCTTCTCGTATTTCATCACTCATCATCGCAAGCCGTCTCCGGAGGACACATCGGTGAGTAAATTGGCTTAAATCCTCATTTTATCCACAATATACAATCGAAACTTCCATCAAGTAGTATTCGTTTTACAGTCCACTAAAATTTCACAATTCATCCGAAACTGAAACGCATTTGGCGTTTGTCGCAGTTTCCGGATCGAACCACCTGTTTTGACATTTTTTATGGCGCCGCTTAGTAATATATATAAACTCAAGGGCGCTTTTTTTCTTTGACTCTATAATAATAAAATCGATTTTCTAAAGAAAAAAATTGCCGTATTTTACCACGCTTACATCCGAAGTGCGACGGTAAGTTAACACTACTTGAAGTTTGATTTTCTGTTGATTTAAATGAAACAAACAACATTTTACAATACTTGCAACATTATTGATATAATCTAAACAACTAAACTTTTACAACAACAACAAAAAAAAGTCAGCAATTTTAGTGTTTCTGTCTTTCGTGAGAACAATGGCATTACGAAATATTGTGGAGATTTTCTTCGAAACGTTTTGAACAAGAGTGTTCTCTGTTTGCTTTTAGTAGTACAACTTCAGTTGTCTGACCTGGAGAAGCTCAAAGCATTAAACTTCGAAACAATTCACATCTTACAACAGACTGTGCGCTGTCACAAAGGGTTCCTTAATGAACGTGAATGCAGTTTGTTTGAGAGGTAGTCAATTAAACTGAGTGAAATTAAAGTGGTTGACATTTTGAAAGACTTTAATACAAGTTGCAAACGTTTACCTTAACGACCAGCCTTTCAATATATAGCCTCCAAATGTTTAAAAAAGTATTACGAATTCAACGATTCAACCGATGATTTAAACTATAAATCACACAATCATCGAAAATATTACTCGGCAACTCTAACATAATGACACCTTTTATATCGATTTCCATGTTTTAATTTTCAATGTGCGTTTGCGCATATTCGATTTTAAATTTGTATTATTTTTCATATTGACTACCACACTAGAAAGCAACTACTCCCATCTAGTCCGTGAGACCGTGGCATCCCCAATTGGGGTCCCCCAAAATATCCCCGATGTTATGAGGTTGAAAGTGGTGATAAGGAGAAGGAAATCGGGAAGAGAAAGGTTGGGTAGTACTTGGCTATACAGATATGGTCACCAAACACGGCTAAATATATTTAAAGCAACGTTTCAATTCTGAATGGTGGTCTTTTACCAGGGCGATACGAGTATGTACTAATCTGGCTAAACACTTTATAATTAACAGCTTAATGGCTGATTCACACCAACGTCCGGATCCACTCAGTGCTGATATTGTCCCGCATGAGAGCTTAATGATATGGTATAAATATCGATCAAGGAGTATGTGCTAAGACAAAGTTGTGTGGCAGTATGTCCTTCTGCCCACCCTTGTGATATTTAACTACTTAGTTAGTTGAATAATTATTTAAATTGTAAAAATACTAACATCGCAGATTTTTTTAATCAAAATCCATTTTTTTATCACTAAATAATATTTTTATTAATTATTAATTACTAAAAATATTATTTAGTGATAAAAAAATGGTTTAAAAAAAAAATCTGCGTTGTAAGTATTATTACACTTCAAAATAATAATTTAACTAAATAAGTAGCTAAATATCACAAGGGTGGGCAGAAGGATATACTGCCATAGAATTTTGTCTTGGCACATACTTCTTGATTGATATTCATTCCATATCAATAAGCTCTCTTGCGGAACAATATCGGCACTGAGCGGATCCGGACGTTGGTGTGAATCAGCCTTAATTCAGTCGCTTCTCTGAGGTAGCCAGGGTATATTAAAATTTTAGTGATGCGTACAGAAAGTGTAAATAGGTAAGTGTAAGTATGTCGTAAGCATATCCGTGTGCCCGAATTAAGCTATTTTTTCCCTTACTTCTGCTGAAAATGAGAAAAAAATATAAAGATCGAAATTCTTTCTAGAGAAGAAAAACAATTCTATTTGTCATGAAAATTTGCGTTAAGATTTTTTTTTTTCAAATTAGTTTAGATCCCAATTCAAAAGAATAATCTATTTAGTGTTCACGGAGAATTCATCGAATATAAATTAGAAATTAAACCGTGGTAATCGCTAAGAAAATATATTTTTGCTGGGGTAGTAGCAGATCTGTATTTTAGATTTTTTTCTTTCGATTTTCATTTTAGATCTTCGATTGAATCGTAGAATTCGTAATGTTTTTGAATATATTTGTCGCTAGTGTGAAATAAATTTGTCCTCAAAAAAACTCAACCAACTTACAAAGATAAATTAAAAATTATTCTCACTATTTATTTATACTGATTTATTAATCCAGTTATAAAAACTCAGTTAGTGTACAATTATATTCATATAAAAGAATATAAAAGAACAAAAACTTAACTTATGATAAATAATACAAATAAAAACAAGATACACAAAGAAAAACAAAAGTGATACACAATATAATTAGCCCAATCATTGGTTCATATTTTTAAGCAATAGCAGGACATTTTTTCTGAAACTACGTCTATCGACAAAAATGTCTGCACTAGTTTACTCTATCTTACCATATACGAGTATTTTTAAATGTACTGAGGTGGAATGTGCTATGGCGTCTTAAACAATAAGAAATAGGTACATTTATTTCAATACTGCTAAGACATACTGTAGTATCGAGATTACCGTGAACTATTTGATGAAAACATGTTTAATCAGTTATTTGCTTTATAGTTTTAAGTGAATTAATGTTGAAGTATTCAAGACGTGCGTCATATGATTTTATATAAATATTGTTGGAAATACAAGTTTCCTGAATATAACAAAAAATATACAATGTATGTTTATAATTCAGATTATCTTAAAAATCTGAACCATTTCATGGTATAACAACAATATGTGTGTAATAATAAGACATAGTTGTAAGGCGTTCTATCCTGTCGAGAAAGTCCTTCAAGGAAATGAGCATGAAGCTTATTCATTTAATTAGTAATTAATCATTTCGTTTTATTTATAATAAGCTTAGTAAGAAAATCTTTATGTTTTGCAAAAGGAAATAATAAAGAAAAACAATTATTCTGGAGTAATACATCTTCATTTCATAATAACACAAATAATGGTACGATATAATTCACTGAAATGGTTTTAGCAACGAGAATTTATACTGTAAAAAAAAATTCACGCGAAGTAACACGGAGAACAAAAGGTTTTTGTCAAACTTACGAAAGGTTTTTAACAAAAAGCGACATTTGTATTAATTTCCCAGGTGCTGGGAAAACGGTTTTCGCTTGTTGTCCCCACCGGTACAACGGGAGGACGGAAATTGATATTAAGTACCGGAAAACGTGTTTTCCGCCATGAAAAAATATGTACCACTGTAATGATAAACAAATTAACGCTTTTATCAAATTAAAAATCAGCTTCTTCGTTATGATTTTGAAGAAAGGGTTTTACAAAATGAATTTGAAAAAACAAATGACGTAAAAAATGGAGAAGAGAAAAAATATTTTTGTAGAATGATATTAGCTGTTAAACAGAAGAGTTTGTTTTTTAGTTTTATATATTTTATATTAGTTACTTGCAGATTAAAATTTACAAAGTAGCTAATGATAATTCATTCAAATTTTGACTAAATAATAATAACAACTGATAATTACTATACCACTTGATATTACTAATGAATTTTAAATGGTTCTTACAGGCTATTTTAAATTTATTGATTCACATAATTTTGATTGTTTCCGGCAGCGCATTATAAAATTTCATCCCTTTATAAAATAAACTATTTTGTGTATTGGTCATATTCTTTTTTTGATGTCTGATTTTTTCGCATATCTTTGTATTATGTTTGTGAATATCCCACGTTGTAAAAAAAATTGTCAAAAAAATATTTATAGTTCGACTAAGCTAGCGAACGTTATGGCGTATTGAAACATTGATATACTTATAATATAAGTTGTTAAAAAAACGACACGAAAAAAAACTGAGGCAAGGGGAGTCTCGTGTTCAAAGAAACTACTAGAGTGATTTGGCCTTAGCAGGACTTCTTCTTTTCCAGCTACAGTGTAGAGTCAGGGTAGTTTCACGTACGAGTACTTAGGTAGGAGCGGAACATGAATAAGAATGACATAGCTAATCGGTTGAGAAATAACATAATCAGTAACATTGGCGCTATATCCTTTAAACCTGTTAATAAAAGCAATGAAGGTACTTGAAAAAAATGCCAAAAATACTACGCTAATTTTTATAGCTCCATTTAATCGTGATGCTTCACAAAAATGACGCTCTATAGATTCGGCAAGTATTAATAATAATAGTAACATTTTAATAATTTGTATCGCACCGTTTTTGTGGTAAAATCACCTTAATGGCGCTGTTCAAATTTCAATTTCTATATATATCTAAATAAAAAAAGTTCTTTAGTAGTACATACTTATGTTTTCCATTTTAAAAATATTATACCCAAAAAACCTTCGTCTGTGAAATTTGTAATCTGTGACTATCCAAAGTGGTATATCTATGGGCTAACCTCAATACAGCATGGCGGGCTCAATGTTTTTCTTACTAATTTAATTACGTTACAGCAACAGTTTTACATATTATATTTCATTCAAACTACTCATTAAAACTGAATATTTTTTTAAAGTTCTGCTAGTGCAGGCATAGAAAAAATATTTTAATAAATTATACCATTTTAAAATAGTAATAATATATTGTTAAAAATATTCCGATCTCGTCTGAGCAGCGTTGATTTTTCACCTTACGGCAAAATGTTCATGTATTTGTAAGTAGTGGTATGGAAATCGATTTAATGATTTTTTAAGTACTCAGAGAGCTTAGTAGACATTTTTTCTTCCAAGATGTATCATAAAATATAGGAGACTAGCATCAAACCTCGAGGAAAAAATAAATTTTAATATCGTAAAAGCAACATTTATTAATAGTTTTTCGGCAATAACCTAAACGGTAAAGACCAGAGTTTATTTTTCAACGTGATAAGTCAGTTACTGCCAAAGATATTCATCGAAAAATATTCGAGATAGCTCATCAGAATTAATTCGAATTCAAACTTTAAAAAGTATTGCTCTTCTAGACCTGCTACTGCAAATCCAAACTCCTTTTGTTGTGCGTCAAACACTCGTTTTTTCATCCGAGGTTCGAGTTTTATGTACCTTTTGCATCATTCAAAAACCAGTCGGTACCAACGTGTAAGGTGTGGCTAATGTCACGATGAATTAATAGTTAATTTTAACGAATCCTTAGTGTAATCTGATGTTTTTTAAAACAATTCGACGTCATCTACCTGTAAATAAAGGGGTTTTGTATTTTTTCAAATTTCATAGAACATTAAAAAATGCAAAGGAATTTGTTCTTTTCCTAGGACTCGAGCCATTTTTTTGGATACGCTCATCATCATTTTTTTCGAGGGTAGTGTGTCCTTTCAACTGTTTCAATATATTCATTACAAGTCAGCAACAAAATGTATTCAGTTACGGTGGTTAATTCCAGTAAAAAAAAGACAAAAATATTTGTCAGAAGTATATACTTGTTCATAGTCAAATTCAGTAAAAGTACATATTGACAGATGTGACGTTTTGTACATCGGTTCAAAAAGGTTCAAATAAACTGAAAAGGTTGGCAAAAAAAAAAAATCACAGTAGATCAAAGTTTGTACATCATTGAAAAAAAGTACTTTATTGTTTTCGGGCTTGAATAAGAAGACTTCTCTTTAACTCTCTTTACGTGTATACTACATTGAAAACATCAATAAATAATTTTATCAATTCCTTCAAACCCCTTTTTCATCCGAGACCACTTTTTCAACGGTAAAATTTGTTATCTCAAATCAGTTGCCAACACAACAATATTAACATATGTAGGTTGGTAATAAATTTTGGATTTTAGCCAACCACCTCAAATAAAAATCACTTGAAAACGATTTTCCGCTTGGCGAAATGGAAAACGTATTTTAAGCGAAGGCCTTATAATAAAAATTTGGGATCGATTTTCATCGTGAATGAACGAATCCTGGATTTATATTAATATCGTTTAATGTTTATACAAGGAATGGAATGTAATGCTCTGGGTTTCATCAGTTTTAAATCGTTTTTTAGATTTGTAGAAGAAAAAGAACCTTTTCTCATTTAAAGAAGAAAAATCTCTTTTATACATATCTTTATTATAGTGGCCAACCGGTTTAAATAAACTCGTCATTTGAGAGGACAATGAATAAACCAACATTACATCATTTACATCAGAACATTTTAAAGTTTTTTTGTTTTACAATAAAATTCACAAGTCTTCAGCACCTGGTTGGTTATGGAAAAAAGGTAACCCAGGTAATTCAATGCTTTCATTGAGTTACCTGAAGTGACAAAAAGCTAAAAAAAAGCTTGACTAAGCTTATGTCGCTTTAGTCAAGCCTTCTCCCAAATGGTAAATATATTTTAGATGGCTGAAGGGCAACACAAGTTCTCAGAATCAAACGAGAGTCAGAGCATTCGATGCAGAAAAAAAACTGATCAAAACTGCATATTTAACTTATTTTTAACCAAAGTGTCGCTTAAGCCATTTTGACTTTCCAGCGACGATATAAATTACTTGGAGCTTATATTGTTGAGTGGTAAGAATGGAATAAACAAAATGAACAACGTATTTTAATATATTTTTATAGTAAAATGACTTTTTAAGATGAAAATAGTAGACCTTGACCATAAAATTCTAAACAGAAAAAAGTGCAATTTTTATCACGCAAAAGCTCATTGCCCGATACATAAGTAAGGTGTGAAAACAGACTTCCAGCTTTATGTTTATTAAATGATGTTCAAAAAATACGAAAGCAGAAAAGAGGTATGTTAGGAAAAAAACAGAAATGAGTCTACACCTAAAATTGAAGTGCTTATTTTTTTTTGTGATGAGTTTGAATAAATAATTAGTTACAAAATCATTTTTTTTATATTTTCATTCTATCACATGTAAATAAGATTATTTACATTTTTATTTTTATTAATATGATCATTCATGAAGAAAATAATCTGAACGATAGCTTAAAGAAATTCAATTTAAAACAAAATGTTCGTAATGCCAGGATTGATTCAATAATATATGTTCGTAGAAAGCAATTACTTTGTGGTTAGACATATTTAATTAAATGACGAAAAAAACTTTGTACAGGACCAGATTTATTTTTTATTTTTTATGACCGATTGCTTTCGCTTAGTCTAAGCATCATTAGGGTACAACATTAAACTGAAAAAAAGTTTGATTTTGTACCTTGATGATGCTTAGACTAAGCGAAACGGGTCGGTCATAAAAAATAAATAAAATCTGTGGTCTTATACAAAAGTTTTTTTTCATTTCATTACATTTAATAATAGTAATTTCATGGAGTCTTCATTTAAACTTTTAATGGTTTTGAGTGGTTTTGATATCTACCAAACTATTTAATATTAAAGATGACTTAATATATTTTAAGACAACTTGTAATGGAGTATAAAGGCTTCTGCGCCTTGAAGCCGGTCGACAAACGCACTCAAGAAAAGCATAATTGGGGTGGCTTGAGATGTTAAAGGTGCCAGGATCAAGTGGGCCTGAGGTCACCTAAGTCAAGATTGCAAATCGATTAGTTATTATCTGTGAACTTATATATGCTTTGTAGGAAAACATTCTAAAAGTTTGCCAGTTATTTGTTAACTATCGGAAAACAATTCGCTTTTCGTTCTTTGTCCAAAAAGGACACTAAACCAAAATTTTAGTCATTATTGTAAACCCTGAATTGTTTCATGGCTTCAGTAGGATAATCAACGAATGTTTAATGACCGCGAAATCCCTTTGTTTAAAGTTTGGTAAACTGGATTAATAAATTTCAACAAATTACTTTTGAAATTTTAATTAATTAATCATTTGTTTAACGCTTCTCGTAGAACGGTCAATTTTTTAATTAAAGAATTGTTGTCTTTCACAAACGTGTTTATAGTAAGAATATAAAGTAACATTTTTAGTCCTCAAGTCGAAATTTACTTAAGGATCCTTTGCACAACAATAGCACCCTCTTTCAAACAGTATTGAGAACTAACGCATTTTTTAATTTAAAAAAATAAACCATTTGAAGTATAAGATATTCGTATGTCTTAGCTTAAAAAAAGTCTATTTCTGAAACTATGCGGCTCAATGCTTAAAAAATACAATAACGGGGTAGAAATTACGTACCCACCTACTTTGGATATAGCCTGATTACAGAGAAAAGAGCAAAAGCTGTTTAAATTTCAAAAAGTCAGAGCACCTCGTTAGAGAGTTTTTACTTCAGAAAACTTCAGATTTCTTCTTCAGACTTAAAAAAAAGATAATGTCAATCTATGATTATTTTAAAATTTACGGAAACTACGTAGGGTTATTATAGAATTCAACCAAAACCTATAAAGTCTAAGAATTAATGAAGTGATCGAAACACAAAAGCAAAATTAAAATAAATGGCGAACCTTTCTCAAGTTATTAATATCTGTTTGGTCCCTTGGGGTAACAATATGGAGTATACCAATCAACATTCCGGCCACGAAGTGAAGGCCGCATTCTGTAAGTCGATTTTATTAAATTGGATCAGTGTCCCGAAGGAATGGAAAAATAATCATAATTTAATAATGGTTTGCGCTCTGCTTCTCTTTGTATCTGTGTTTGGTGTCTCAGATATTTCATTATTAATTTAACTAATCAGTACGGTTATCACCATTCATTTTTCTCTACTTTGGAAAGAAATGTTTTCTCATTTGTGTTTCTATAAAAATCTGAAATGGACAAGGATTGAGATTACAAATAGTCAATATAACCATTTCAATTTATTGTTACATAATTAGTGAAATTGTGATAGAATCCTACCATAATAAATAAATGTATGCGTACATCACTTTTTATACAAATAGACCAATTAGTGTGTACATTATTTTTTATTTATTTAAAAAATAAATTAATAGAATGAATATGTTTCATTATTCTTCAATCACCTTCTCAGTCAACGTTTTGTCTCTTTCAAATCATATTATCTCTCTCTTTTTTCTGTTTCTTTGTTATAATTTAAATGTTATTCTTTTGTTTTCTCATTGTTTTATTTTATAGTTTGTTCTCCCTCTGTATGTATATATAACCGCACAATTTGTATTTCGTTGTTTAGTTTAATTTTGTGCCCTGATGATGGTTAGGCTAAGCGAAACCGGTCGGTCATAGAAATTAAAATAATATTCGTGGTCTCATACAAAGTAAATTTTTATTTCCTTAAATAAGTCGAACCACCAAGTGATTGCTTTCTCCGAAAATATATGGAAAAGTAGATTTTATTAAGTTTTTTATACCTTAATAATACTCATTTCGGAAAGAACAACATTATAAAACAAAAACGATTTTTTTTTGCAAAAATCTAACAATTTTACAAAGAAGTACAAAAGAAAAGGGAACAAACGAGTAAATACTTGAAAATGGTAAAGATTTAGTGTAACAATGTGTTATAGTTATTTTAGATGGTTAATTCATATGATTTATTGCTTTAAAGAACCTTGTTCATACATAAATATGCCTATGAAGACATATGCCAAATGATGTAATTGTTTAGATTGTTTCAGACATTTCAAATGCCGATTAACGCACTTCTTCAAAAAATGTGTTTATAAAAGGTTCTGGTTTCAAAGCAAGTTTTCTCAAAGAATGTGAAAAATCTTAATTAGAGTTATATTTGAATAAGAACGGATTAAGATTAAATAAAGAAGGTCCACGATGCCATCTTTTGATAAGCCATCATCGCAGGGAAAGTAAAAATATCTTAAAGACAATGATGCTGGCTTTAACAGGATAGATATAATTTCATATCGTTAATTACTTAAGTGACCTCTATCAACTTTGGTCCTTTGAGGTTTTAATAATAAAAAAATATCGGCGACTATTAAATATATTCATAAAATATATTTAATGACATTGATATAACAACTTAGTTCAAGACATAAGATTCAATTTTTATTTTCATGACCGACCGGTTTCGCTTGGCCTAAGCATTATCAACAAAATTAATCTAAACAAAAATGATAATTTTTTAAAGTTTACAGAAAATATACTTAATACTGGACTTCTGGACAAATTTAACTGATTATTAAGAATATGAATATCAATTTTAATGGCTTTGTTTATTTCTAGTGCTTCTTAAATTATTTAATTTATTGCCATAACCATTTTTGTGGTGTATATGAGTATTTGTGTTTTAGTTGAAACTATCATCTTTTTCAATAAGATGATTGGCGAATTATATTTTATGCCCCGATGATGCTTAGGCTAAGCAAAACCAGTCGGCCTTGAAAAATTAAAAAAAATCTGTAGTCTTATAAAAATATATTATTTCATTTCATTATAAATGTCAAACCACTAAGTGATTGCTTTTTACGAAAATAAAAATATCTGTTTATATATTTCTTTACGAACTATTGCTCAATAGTAAAACTAATAATAGGTAAAAGAGGAAAATACATTAAAAATAATAAAACAATGACAAAAAGGGGAAAAAATCCAAAGTCTGACAAGGTTTTGATTGAGTGCATGATTGGAGTGATGTGAGTTAAAGTTTATTAAAGTAAATCCTAAAAAAAAAAATTTAGACTTGCACAAAAATATGCTTCTCTCTCGGTCGATTTTATATCACACAACACCGATGTATGCTGGCAGACGAAAATAATTAAAAATAAAAATATTATCCACTATTTGCAAAAGATAAGAGACTGGAAAAATCTGAGCGATGTCAGGAACGAAAACCGTTTGATTTTGAAAATATTATGAAAATTGAAAAATACAAGTGTTATCTTTCAGTAGCGTGTATCAAAAATATAGTAAAAGTAGGCAAACATCAAAGCTATTCCATTCGCTTTTAGTAATGAATTGATCTGTTTACACGTGATTTCAGTCTGTTCACTGTTCTGTGTAAAGTACACAGATAATCTATTTTATGATTTGTGTTAAGCAGGGTTTCTCAAACTTATTTGACTCACCGCCCCCCTTTCATGAATTTTTTTTTACCTTCTCGCGCCTCCTAGCCAACGTTTTAGACAACCTTGTAGGGTTCATCATCAGGACAAATGCGAAAGAGGAGGAAGCTCAACACAGAATAAAACCCCAAAAATTAAAAACAATCATATATTTTACATAAAAAAACAGCTATTAATTTATTTGATCACTTTAAAACACGTTTTTATGTCAGAAAATTAATGGAAAGCCACGAAAAAGCAGTTTATTTTAATTTTATTACCATAAAAAAAAATTATAAAAAATAAAATTATATTAAAATATTTTTGTTTTAATCACTTTATTAAGAATTTATTTTAATCAATTATTCAAATTATTTTCCTTTGTTTAGTAAATTTTTTTATTTTTTATTATTTAGTATGACTTATTTAAATGAACGCGGTATTATTTGAATGGTATTTGGTTTAATATTTCCTGTGACCCTTAAGTAGAAACAACCATTATTTATAGAAGCAACTAGTTACCACCCGTGAAAAATCGAAAAAATATTTTACTCCACTCATTTCAAATATGGAATATTGTCAGAGGTAGGACTTTATTAGGTAGGTAGGGGTTTGAAAAGATCTTTTTTTTTAATCAAAATCAGTTATCTATTTTTTTAATTAACATAAATTTACGCTCATGCAGCTGTACGTACTCACAAAGGAAATTATTTATACAATTTACAATATTTGTGTTCGTAAAATTAAAATAATGAAAACATAATTGATACTTGTGAAAAATGACAAAAAGTAACTTGACTTTCAATTTAAAGTGACATATTTTTTTCACATTTCAAATATGGAATAAAAATTATCTTTTTGTAAAATATATTATAGATAGGAACTTTTTCACTTGTCTGGATATGAAAAGATTATTTTTTAATTTGATGATTTTTTGACGATTTCAACACATCCATCGATTCCAATTTTGAAAAATTCACACTCGTACGCAAGTGCTCAGAAGGAAATTAATTCGTTCAATAATTGTGACATGAGAATATTTGTTGAATGTATTTAAATTATTAATAGTATAAAAAAAACGGTTGAGCTCAAATAACGGGGTTAACAGATTGAGAGTTCACGTTTTTATGAGCAAACTGTTTTATGTAAAGTGCATATTCGGATGCCGTTTTTTTAAAGAGTTATTTCATGTTTCTGATTTTTTCATTTCAGTTCACTTAAATCCAGCTTTCATTTAAAATTGAAAAAAAATCTTTCGATACTCTTTGTACAAATAAAGATTGTACAACAAACATTTCCTTAAAGCTTTGAAAAATCCACCTTGTTTCAAAACGAATATAATCGCCAAAGTTATTGTTCTTCCGCCAAATTTTACGTGGAAAGTAAACGAGTAACGTTTTATTACCTTCGTAATATATCCGCAGGTTAACGATGAAACCGAACGATGAAAATGTTATTGGCAATATGAAAGCTTGCCGTAGGAACTTAAACTTATTTCGAGTATAATATTATTTCTGTGGCAAATTCCTACGCGCTTGAGTTAATGTCGTATTTATAATGAAATTTTTCAGTAATGTTAATGTAATAAGTTTGTGGTGATATTCTTTTATCATAGTTTGATGCTAGGATTTTTCTTTAAAAAATGCATTTCTTTTATAAGATATTTTGGTAGACAGCTTTATTTCCAAGGTACGTTTTTGCGAGAATACAGATTTTTTACAAGTCAAAGAGGAAAAATACATCAGTTGTCAAATTGATACAACGGTGTTACAACATAAATGCAAGATTTTTTTAATGAATATTTTACAGTACATACACTCGTTCTGCCAGACTTTGGCCACGCTTCAACGCTTTTAAGCTGGTAATAAAATTGTTCATATGACCTGAAAAAAGTGGATTGATCTTAGAATTGAAAGATAAATAAACTGCGTAGTTTTCGTAACCCAAGAGCACACCGTTCATGAGTTATTAGAACATGGGCTTTGGCGGCTTTATGGTGAAGCTTTTTGCTGTGTTTTAGTGCGCTGGGTGGATAAAAGATCTGGCTTGGATATCCAACCATCTTTTGAGTCTTATAAAACCCTTACACATCTATTGCCTACATGTTATTCTTAATAAAATATAGAAATAACAAATTTGTGTAATTACCTACATTTAAAAGTATTATCTTACTGTGGTGCAAGTGAAAGTTTCAAAATAAATTCGTATTTATTAATTATTGAAACATGATTAAAAATATGAATTTGAAAAAACGTACAGAAAAGAAAGAAAGATTTAAGGTGCCACCCGGACATGATCCCGAATCTGCAGCTTATCGGGCGGTCGTGCTCTCCATGGTGGTGTATCTAGTCACTTTATTTCCAATCACACTTTTTTAATAATCATTATCAAAGTTTTCAATAATCAAAATAATTTTCAACTTGTATTTCTTTATTGCACAATGAAATGATAATTGAATCACAGCATGAGTTTGATTCCAGTGCTTTGCATCAAGGGTCTTCTTCAAAATTTAACCAACTTTGGTTGTTGAACGAGCGTTCGTTAAAATGGTCGATTTGCGGTTAATCGTAATGGCCAAAACCACAAACTTGTTAGCGTACAAATTATATTTCAACGTAATTCGTAAAACGTGTAATAATGCGAAATAGTTCTCGTTATTTAGTCAATTGAAAAATAATATTTAGCATTGAACCGTCACCTTTAAATGGTCGAACAGATAAATAATACATTTCTATTGTGGCTTCAATTTTGATGATGGGCTTTCTAATGAATTTAAACATAAAAAGGTCAATTTTCAGAAGTTTTTTTTCAATAAATAAATCACGAATATATGTTTGTAGATCCATATTTTTTTCTTGAATGTCTGAAATTTTGATTGAGTAATGCATTTTTTTCAGGATTGCTTTATTATAAGCTTCTAATACTTTGAACGTATGAAGAAAGTTTGAAAAACAACATATTACCTAAGTAATATTACATAAAAAAATGTTTATTTTTAAATGACAGGGGTGAAACAACAATATCGTCGCTGGAAAGGCAAAAAGACTTATGTGACACTTTGGTCAAAAATAAGTCAAATATACAGTTTTTACCAGTTATTTTTTTCTGCATCGAAAACTCTGACTCTCTGAAGACCTTTTTGGTACTTCAGCTATTCAAAATACATTTACCATTTGAGAGAAGGCTTGACTCAAGTGACAAGTTTCGGACTTTTTTTAGCTTTTTTTCACTTAATAGCGCTTTAGCTTTTTTGCTTTTTCTTGTTATGAAGTCTTCCTTATTTTTAGTAAGTAAAGTGGATAGTTTTGACGCTTCGAATCGATCTAAAATGATAATGCAAACTGTATGATACCAGAGCACACTGTTCGAGAGTTTTTGTTGCATCATACACACAGGTTGATATGAAATGACACCTGAGATGCTTTCGTCTATTGCCCAATTTTCAAATTGTCATATAAGATAATTATAAAGCATTCCTTTGAAGTCGACTACGGTCGTGTGTCGTCCAACTTCTCAAGGAAAGTTAATTCCGTATCAATAAACCTAACAATGCTGGTATGAAACGTAGACTAAGCAACATAAATCTACTCTTGCCATCTTCATGACTAGAGAAGAACATTGTTTGAGAAAAAAAAAAAGTTTTGTGCTTGTGTTTTCAAATTAATAAATGACTACCAATCAACTCGCAGAATATTGTCCTTTATGTGGTGAAAATAAAAAATATATCTAGAATCATGATCAAATTATTATTATATATACTTTTTAAAAGTGAATACAAAAGTCCCAACTGCTCACAACCGTTTGGAGCTAGTGGAAAGGAGATGAGAAAGAGGAAGGTTGGGAAGCTCCTGAATTTTTAGTTTTTATATCTTCATTTCAAGCAACGTCTCGATTCTGCATGGTGGTCTTTCACCAGGGTTGTATTTACCCCATTATGTATTTATTTTAATTTTCATTTCCTAAAAATCTTTTTATAAATTGTTTAAAAAGATATTCAAGCTGGCTGGCTTACGTTTTAAAAGTTTTTTTGTTCCTTTCTTTTTTAAACGAACGGAGGTAAAGGAAATAAATTGCACGAAAACATTTAGCGCTTTTCACAAAACCAAATTTAGTGTAAATTTAAAAAAAATCTTGCAAATTACGTTAACACATTTAAAACATTTAGGCAGATCGAATATTTGTACGTCGTTGATTATTAACTGTTGGATATTTTTAATAATGTATACCTTGATTAACGAAGCAAAATGTTGTATTGATTACAATTTATATTTCTAATGTAGCTAATTGTTATCTCTGAACGTAACTACGCAAACACCAGAGAGGAAGTATTTGTTTTATGACAAATACTTGTCTCTGAATAGATTATTAATATATTATATATAAATTCATATACGAGTACATTAGAGAATATGTTTACAGGTTTAGCTGTAAGAGAAAAGCGAAATAATAATAATAACGTCTTGATATGAGAACTCCTCCCAGTAAGACAGGCATAACAAAAACCATTGTAATATTTATTATCACATATGGCGTGAAGTAAATGAAACATTACTTTTTTAAGCCCGCTTTTACGAGTTGATAAAACCGAGAGTCCCAACTGTTCACAAACGTCTAGAGCCAGTGAAACTATGGCTTCCCCAATCGGAGTATGTTGGGAGGTTGAAAATAGTGGGGAGGGGAAGGAGATTGAGAAGAAGAAGGCTGGAAAGCTCCTGGTTATTCAGATCTGGTCACCAAACACGGCTAAAGCCATTTCAAGCAAAGTTTTGATTCTGAATGGTGGTCTTTCACCAGGGTGATACTTACGTATCTTTAAGTATCTACCATTCTGGAACGTGCCGCAAATATACTTTATATTATTTTATGTAAATTCAATGTGCTATGACACACATAAATTAATTAAAAGCTATTGGCGCACGCCGAGTTTAAGCCCGCGACTTTTGGATTCGTAGTCGAACGTCTACCACTCGACCGTGGAGGCCGTCAACGTAGCTGCTTTTGAACCTGTTCATTTGAGAGTTTTGCAGAATCTATTAAAAAAAATTATTGTTATAATTTTCGCACGAGAGTCACAACTGCTCTCAACCTTCTGGAGCCAGCGAGACTATGGCATTCCCAACTTAGGTATTCTGTGAGGCTTAATTTAGTGATGAATAGATTGAGATGGGGAAAATTGAAATCTATATACCGATAAATTGGTAATTTGTACTAATGACAATGAAACTTAATATGAATCAAATACGCTCCATTAAACCGCATTTATAACGAAGTTTGCCGATAGCTGTCCCGAATAGCTTTCGAACGGCTACCAAATAGGGGTAAAATCAGCATCGGGAAAGGTCACGGGGGGAGAGAGAGGGGAGGCTCTCGAAATAGGTCATGTTCCTGAAAACCGGGAAAGTGCAACTAAAAATGCGAAAATCAATTCTGATGGTATTTTCATATTCTGTTAAACCAAATATTTTATCAAAGATAATAAAGTCTTTTCATTAGATATATTTAATAATTCTTACAGCTCGACTTCAATATCGGGAAATATACGACGTTGTCTTATTTTACATAATGAAATTGATATTGGGCCATGAAAATAGATGATCTAGAAATGTTGGGTACAGAAGTTCACACAGAATTACGATACGCCACCATTTAAAAGATTTTGTTGCTTCAGCTCTCATTTTATTATTGAATTTTGTATACCGATTAATGAGGTGATTGTCAATTCTTAGTATAATAATTATTTCAGAAGGATTATTTAAAAATATATCGATGAGGAACAAAGGTAAGAAAATAATTTACGTATTAAATTGTAAGACAACATTTGAAAAACTCTTACCGCCATCATAATAAGCGGAAGATGTTGCTTGTGGAATTTTATACGAATAGTT
The DNA here is from genome assembly GCA_022651775.1 of Drusus annulatus. Lineage (NCBI taxonomy): Eukaryota > Metazoa > Arthropoda > Insecta > Trichoptera > Limnephilidae > Drusus > Drusus annulatus. The sequence continues at coordinate 466,394 of JAGWCC010000178.1, read as the reverse complement.
CTGCAATGTAACGAAAGTCAAAAATATTTAATCTAGATAAAGAAAAGATATCGAAGGTTTATAAGAATTTCAAAAAAACGAAGATAATTACAATAAAAAAATTAAACCATACTTATATTGTTTTAATTAAATATATTTTTTTTTTAAAGAAAGACTAACATTCCTGGGTTACGAATAACCCGACAGTATTTGAAAAAACTTTTACTGCCATCATAATAAGCGGAAGATGTTGCTTGTTTAATGATTGAGGACTTGAATACTTGGATGACAGCAGAGGAATTGAACTCACGTCACCCGGTTGGAGATTTGACGGGTTTGTCAACTCAGCTACTAACATATATGTATGTTATTTTCTATACATATATGTAAATTTCTTCAACTTATTACGAAAAGAAAGCTGAAAAGAAAATCTTTAAGAATATTACATTTGTTACTCGATTTTTAATTTTTTTTAATGGGAATACCCCACAAGAGTCTTAATTGTCTTGAGCTTGTGAGACTATGGCATCCCCAATTGGATTATGTCGAGGGCTGGAGGGAGATTAAGGGTAGAGAAAGAAATGAAGAAGATTTGGAAGTACCGGCTATTCAGATCTGGTTACTAAACATGGTTAAAGTCATTTCAGGCAAAGTTTTGATTCTGAATGTTGTCTTTCACCAGGACGATATCAAATGTGCCGAAGTACTTCAAATTATTATTAATTAATTAAATATAAAATAACACAAATACAAATTTACTCGATCACGAAGGTAGTTAATTTATCCAGGAAAGATACCATCACTTATGTTAAATTCATTAGTTGACGAACCTCCAAACTTCCACGTGATCAAAACACCAAAAGAAAAGAAATATGAGAATCCACTGGCGAAGTCAATTGTTTAAGATAATTCAGCAGTTCGAAGGGCAATGGTCCACACATTAGACTTTTAGTCGAGAGAAAAATATTTTTTTTATTAAAAATGTGCTAACATTGCCGGGCTCGGTATGGTGACGTTAATTTGTTGAGATTCCTAGGACCTTTTCTACAGCTTTCAGAAGGCTCTTTGAGATAAGAACTTTTTAAATCTCTTAAAGTGTTCCGAATGTCTTGTCTTTTATTCAATGACGAAAACACACAATTTTTCAACGCGAATTCACAACTACACGCGTTCTTTAATTTTAAAGTCAAATCCATGTTTTACTTTAGGTGTTTTTCAAATAAGGATCAATGAATTGTTTTTATAAAGTACGTATACCTTTTGAGGTTAAGAAAAGAATGGGAAATGTAATTTTATTTTTAATTTTATTTAAGCACATTTGACAGGCATAGTGCCTAAAACATACATTAATGAGTGGTTTTTTCTGAGCATATTTTACAAAAATAGGAAATTGAGTAAAAGTCAGAAAAAAGTAAATGAATAACATACAAAAGCAAATGAATAAAATTATACGGCAAAAAGTACAAGGTAGAAAATAAATACATTAATTATTGACACCTGTTTGGTACTTCATATTACCAGTTTGTAAATAAAGGGCATTATTATTTTATCAACTTGATACGACTGATAGAATTTCAAAAGGAATAATTGTTTTATTGGATCATTAAAAATGTCAACTTCATTATTAGCGCAGTGTATTTTGTTTTAATTTCTTTCCGCGGCAAAGGATATGATTTTTCCTCCATCTTTTTTCACATCCTTTCGGTATATATAGTAACGGTTATCAAATAGTTCCTAGTCATCCTCCCCACAGCATCCTCAAAGATGACATAGGCCTTGAGGGAAATTATTTCCCTCAAGGCATCCTGTGTGAGGTTGTTGTAAAAAAAGTCGTAGATCGATTCTTTCAGTCATATCTCCGTTGAACTTATTATTTCATAGTCGTTGTTAAGACTGTTTTCATAAAATTCATCAATTTCGGTTCTAATTCCCTTACGCTCAAATAATAGCAGTAAATCATTATGGAAAGTATTGCGATAGTCATTGTTATTGTAATATAGGTAATACGTCATTGTAGTAAGAATATAGAAAATAAATATTATGTGCGTGCTAGCTCTTAAATAAAGCAAAATGAGATATATTTCATAAGATTTGTCATTGAGAATTCTATAACATTCCTGCAAACAACTGACTTAAAATAACAGAAACTTTTAATCATGTTTACAAGTTATTAAGCAGCTATTGTATCCTACTTTTGACAGAAAACATTATTCGAAGCTGAAATGTGATTACTCGCACGTTATTCGTGTGTAAGCAATATAAAATCGAGTTTTATGGTTATATTTAAATTAATCACTCCCGGCTGAACACAAATAATATTCTAAAAACTCACACATAAAATAAAAATCGTCGGTACACATAAAACCAATTACAAATTGTTCAAGTTTTACTAAGATATCTTTGGTTATTAGTTTTTGATAAGTTCTTTGGAAAACAAACGCTGAACCTTATTGATTTGAAAACAAAGTTAACTCCCCAAAATATCTCATTAAAACCCAATGAATTAATTCTAAGTCAGATGAAAATTTGAAAAAACAAGCGTTAATTTATCCGTCCATGATCAATTGAAAGATTTGGTGATTAATTTATGGAATTCAGTATTATTTGTTGATAGGAATATAATTTTGGATGGTGATGTTTAATTGCAAAAACATTTTTGTAGATTAAAATTTACTTTGCAAATCGAATTAAAGCTCATAAGAATAATATTATAACATTTTTTCTAATTGCCTGATTTTTTCAAGTTTTGTGCAATTCCCAATTCTGAAGTTGACGTATGTCTCGAAATGGATTTTTAGGAGCAGCTTGTTTGCCGATGATTTTACCTTATAGATTATTACCTATTAGATATCTGGTGAGAATACTAAGAATGATGAATGAGGAAATATTTTACCTTGCAAGAAGTTATCGAAATGATAAGTGATAATCCGTTGGCGAGATATCTGGTGAGAATGATGAATGAGGAGATATTTTACTTTGTAAGAAGTTATCGAAATGATAAGTAATAATCCGTTGGCGAGATATCTGATAAGACTGATGAATGAGGAGATAATTTACTTTGTAGGAAGTTATCGAAATGATAAGTGATAATCCGTTGGCGAGATATCCGGGGAGAATGATGAACGAGGAGATATTTTACTTTGTAAGAAGTTATCGAAATGATAAGTGATAATCTGTTGGCGAGATATCTGGTGTGAATGATGAATGAGGGAATATTTTATAGTCAAAATCATTTATCTTTAAAGGGTCGATCGTAAGGTCTCTTTCAAGGTAAATGCGTCATTCCGATTGATCAGTGCGGGGACCAGGCGACGTAATTTTTGGTGCATTTTGTCGATTTTATTACAACAACTCTCAGCTGCAATGGTTTTGCCAAAACAATCTAGCGGTTTGAGTTTATGTTTAGAAGTAAAGAACTCTTGAATCACAGATTTAGGTCTTGAAATAAGCTGTGTTTTTAATTCAACCCACACCTTCAGCTGGTTGTTATCAACTTGAGGAGGACGCTACGATTTTTTTCTTTTTGAAGGCTTTCTTTTAGGACCACTATTGCACCGTATGTTCTGTAAGGTTAACACCAAGTTTTTTTCCTTTCCCCCATTTAAACACGTATACTAAAAAACATATTTGTTTTTTTTTCATATTAAATTCAATAGCCCAGTTTGAAAAAAAAAACATAATAAAACCGGTTTCGATCATATCAAAGTTCTGACGGAAAAATAACATTGTCAATGAAAATAAAAATAAAATAAACCACACATTAAATTATTTGCCAAGGAACCTAATATGATTCGACTGTAAATTAAACCACTTTGAGAATTTAGTTTTTTTATTTACTTGTATTGTGAAATCAAAGAAGCGGTTAAGTTATTGATTACATGATTTATTAAAGTAGTTATGGTGAAGCGGCTTCTGTCTGTGTGTTGTGACTGATGATTTTTAAATTAAAAAAATATTTTCTAATCACATTGCTACTGGAAAATACCCGGATAACGGATAACATCGCCGAATAAAAGCCAAGCGATCTCCGCGAAAATTTACCCTTTTATTGAATTAGATCATGTGCCGTATTATTTTTTCACGTGATATACTCGTATATGTTAAATAAGTACTTTTGAAATATTGCACATCTCTGTCAGTAGCTGTCTAAGCTACGCATGTCTTGAAAAACCTTTATTTTTTTTTCGTAATTGCCTTCTTGATATCATTCTAGTATTTTTTTGGTGAATTATCTCGTTATTAAATTGGTTCATGGCATTTAGAAAAAGTCTATGTTATTTTTTAGTGAATGTTACATTATTTAAAAACGTTACGCCAAGAATAAACGATGATTTCGGGTGTGACCTTTGCAAAGGGCAGCTCCGATTTTTGAAGGGTGTAAGAGTGCATTTGAAAATAGTCGTTCAACATCGTAAAATCATTTCATTCCAGAAAAACCAACATAATTTTAGATGCCGTTAATAATTTGAGTTCGGTGGGCTGTAGAACAAAGCGGGGATAAAGTATTTAGAGCAACTTATGCGTAGTAAAAGGGGTGGTTCTACAAACCAGTCTTATGGACACTTAAAAAATTAGAAAAATATGGTTTCTTAAAAATCATAACACATTCCGATTAAAATATAACCTTACTTGCGTTTATTGTAAAGGTTTGAATCAACATTCAAATTGTGATTTAGTCTGATACGCTATCAATTTTTTATAATGTTCAATCCATTCCCTGAAAAAAAGGTGGAATAATAAAAATAAATTCTTACCAATGCAAAATCTCGAATTATCCAACGGTTTCAGCTCCTTATCCTTTTGTATCAGTTTATGCAGCACTTTTATGTAGAACTTTATCACTGGGGATAAAACGATTACTATTTTAGGATATCTGTTGGCATCGATAAGACAGGTTAAATCTAAAGATAAAGGCTAAGTCAGAGGAGCGTTAAGATAAGCAAGAATTAAGACAAGATCAAAGGCACAGAATTCAACTTGTTGCTTCTCAGCAGGCGATAAAAGGGAAGAATACAGTTATTATATTTCGGAAACAGACTTTCGAGATTGAGATAAATTATTTCTGAAAGGCGAAATAAATCAATCTGATGGCTTAGTATAAAACTGATTTATTGCTGTCAGTTGAAATTTCACGCTAAACAAAGATAATGTAGACAATAGAAAATGGGTATTCCCTGAAACATTAGGCAGACATCATCTTTTCACCCTTTAATTTTTAATTAATGTTATGCTCTGTAGTTAAAAGATTATTTTTTTGATTTCCGAGAAAAGAAAAAAAAAACTGATATTTGTTATTGAAGGGAGGAGTTGAATAAATGATTGAAAGGTCACGCGTAGTTCAAATGAACGAAACAAGGGGTGTGAGTTCCGAGTGCGCATTCGATGTGCGCAGTAACTCTCTGTTGCATCTTCTTTCCAGAACTGAGTCGTAATTGCACACAAACAAAAGTTTCAATTCGACGTGAAACTTATTCAAAACACCCGCGAGAAAAAAAAAACGTAAAAAAATACGCATCAACCCGAAACTGTGATTATTAACGTACCGTTTTGCGGCCTTCGCGGAGCAAAAACCGTTGATATTTTCCAGAATTTCAGGAAAGTTTTTGCGTTTCCGTGAGATTCGAGCGCGGGGATGCTCGCGATTCAGATGTTGGACCGCTACTGGAGGCTGGGTCCCTTCCTTTTCTCTGCGCCTCCCCTCCTCTGTCCTCGCCCCGCCCTGCCCCGAATTCCCCTATCTGCCGTCAGAAAAGCTTCCGAAGCTCGGTTCTAGCCGCTCTGAGCTCAGTCCAGAAAATTTAAATTGCCACCCGCCTCTCGGAGGTGTAACTACAATTGCTGTTTCGTGAGTGTAATTGAAAGTCACGCTGTTATTATTCCCCCCACATTTGCATGTTTGAAATGTTACATAGAATTATATTACATGCCAATGAAAGTATTTATTCCAGCCGGTTTTTATCTCTCAAACCTGTGTCGGTTTAGAACAGCCTGAATATAATAATTGGTTTGATAATTAAAATTTATGAGCTCGCTCAACATTTAACAGTAATTGTGTATATAATATTCAATAACTATGTGACACAAAAAACGTTTCGTTTGCTTAACTAATAAAAACGTTCAGTGTGATATTGAAATAAAATGTTATTCGCTTCATTCCATATTTGAACAAAACTGATATTTCGATAAAATATATCATAAGTATTTAATACTTCTGAAGTCGTAAACGGTTTTATTTACTAACTAACCATCACGCTGTTTCCCCGCAGGGAAAGGCAGAGCGTACAACTCTATCTTGGCACGTGCCAGGCTGATGTATGCTTAGATAATTTGGGCATGTAGAGCGAATGAACGAAGAAAGGAATGTGAAAAAATATATAATGCAAAAGTGAATGAAAAAAGAAGCCAGAGACGTCCGAAGAGAACATGGCACGATCAAGTGAATCAAAAACTTGAATATATGTATGAGACGATGAATGAATGTGAATGAAGCAAGAAGTACAAACAATACTTTAGGGAAAGGCTGAGTGATCAACATCTTTCATATTGATGATGATCTCGTTAACCTCAAGGCACTTTAAATTAAGAAATCCTCTAGCAGGTTGATTCATATATAATCAATTAAACATAGAATAGAACAGTATAGTACTATGTTTGATATGTTCCCAATTAGTGCCATGTTTTCTCTCCCCTTACTTCTGAGGTCACACCCCTTGGTTCTCCCTCTTGCACCTGACATAACTAATTTATTTTACCATTTACATATCAAGATATCCCGAATAATAGAACGTATTGTTCTAGAACTCTAGTTATTTTCAGATAAAAATAAAGTATTTAACATATTTACAATAAAACTTAATTAGTTATTATTTAATATCGAAAACGGTTGCAATGAAAGAGGTTAAATAAAACAAACATATTTTTTTAAATAATTTGTCAGAATAAAACATTACACGTTTGAATAACTAAATGCATAATTTTTAAATTTTGCTGAAAGAAGTTTTTAAATAAACTAAGCTTCGACAACTTCTGATTGATTTTTGTTTCACCAATCATGTGAAATACTATAAAATGTGTCTCTGGGCTAAATGAGTCATTACAAAAGTTCTGCCACTTTAGGCTGTTAGGATTTAAACTAAAATGGTAAGGAGATATTTTAACATCTCTATTTAAACTGTCGAGTAACTACTCGTCAATTTAATTTAATAACATGACTATAAAAAACAGCATTTACTTGACATTCCTTCTCATTTAATTAATATAAATAATAAATAGTATATTTGCGACACGTTCCAGGGCTAATTATCGCCCTGGTGAAAGACCACCATTCAGAATCTAACCGTTGCTTAAAATGGCTTTAGACGTGTTTGGTGACCAGATCTGAATAGCCAGATACTTTTTAACCTTCCTCTTTTTCATCTCCTTCCCCTATCTACTACCATTCCCCTATTTAAAGGCTTAATAAATATTATCAAGAATAATTCATTTCAGCCCCTGAGGAAAAATATTACAAATCTGTACTGTTGCAATGAAATATTGTTTAATTTCTCGGTTTGAAATTTTAGGAGTTTTAACTTGATTGAATTGTAAATGATCACTCTTGTGATTAACCGACTGGGGCGAGTATTGATGGTAAAATACGCAACCAACTCGTCTTTAAAAACCGATAAAACAAATTGCCAAGGCTTATTTTTCAAATGCAATAAAATATTTACGTTGTTTCGGCGTTTAGAAAGAATCCAATGAAAGAGGCGGAGCTTGAAATATAAACAAGTTCATAGAAATAATATTTATTGTGTCACATGTGAAACGAGAATTGACGGTAAAGCTGCTGACACGCGATCTATTCATAGAAACTATGGCAAAACAGGTGGGGAAATCATGATTATTAATGGTATTGAAGTGTCTATTTCACGTATGTTGTATTATTCTAGTCTAAGGTAAATACATATTTATTATTTCAATTGTTTCGATTGTAAAAGAGAATGTTGATACCTTGAAGTAACAATATATGGAGGGATAGCTAATTTGTTTTACCCAACCCATCCGAAATTGTAATAAATCACTTTTTCCGAGTTTTTACATCGTATACCATGAGAGAGAAAGAGACAACAAATTTCTTGGTCCGCTTCTATATACTGTCGCAATGATCTTAAGCTGGCTATTTTCGCTGGTTAACGGCAGGACTCCGCCCACATTTTTTACTATGCCACTAAACTTGACACAACTAAACGGTTTTTTAGGTTAGATGCTATATTTTTGTTGATAAAAATACTGTGAAATAGTGGCTATACGAATACACAAAAACATTATGTCGATATGTGATATGAATGGATGTATAAATACCGTAGCCTTAGTCTTAGCCACGCCCAGGTGCGCCGAGTCATGTTAAAATCATCAAAAACAAGTCCAAAACAGACTTTACTGCCTTGGCTTGAGCTACCTCTAGTATACTCTAAGGTTGATGCATATTATATTGGTAAATTGTTACCTTGGAGTAACAATATATGGAGAGAGAGCTAATTATTTTTACCCAACCTGCACAAATTTGGGATAAATCACTTTTTCCGGGTTTTTACGTCGTACACCATAAGAAAGAAAGAGACAGCAAAATTTCCAAAATTATCACACCGCTTTAAAGTATTGTGAGGATGTTTTTTGTGTCCCGCGTCTCCGTTGACTGCGCCCACACTTTTTGATATGCGATATAAATGGACATAAGTCAATGGTTTTTTAAGTTGTATGCTATATTTTTGTTTATAACAATACTGTGAAAAAGTGGTTATACGAATAAACAAAAACGTTATGTCGACTTGTGCTATAAATGGATGTATAAATGCCATAGCCCTAGTCCCAGCCACGCCCAGGTCTAGCCGAGTCTGGCAAAACTCATCAAAACTGACTACAGCAGCGCTCTCTCTTGTATATTATTGCTCTAAGATTATTACCTACTATTGAATTGAGACCGCAACGCACTAACATATGTAAAAAATATCTTTTTGTTAAAATCACAACAATGTTAGAAGTCAAATCATCCTTAATAATATTTTAAGTCAACTTTCAAATTATTTTGTATTTTGTAAGTATTATATAATGCATTTATTTAATATTTTCGTAGAATGCAATCCCTTTGTGGTTTGACATATTTAATGAAAATAAAATAATAACTTTGCATAAGACTACGGATTGTGTTTTAATTTTCATGACCTACCGGTTTCGCTTAGCCTAAGCATCATCAGGGAACAAAATTAAAATATTAGGTTTCTTTCCCGTACACTCATGAAATTTCTCATTGTTTTTTAATCACCTTCTTAGTTGACATTTTGCCTCTTTCATTTCATATTATTTGTCTCTTTCTCTCAGTTCCTTTGTAATAATTTTGATTTTATTATTTCGTTTTTTAATATTATCTTAATTTATGTTATAATTTGTTCAACCTCTGTATGTATTATCTATTTTTTGTGCCCTGATGATGCTTAGGCTAAGCGAAACTGGTCGGTTATAAAAAATAAAATAAAATCTCTGGTGTTTAACAAAGTAAGTATGTGATTTTCATTATTTAATATTTATTAATCCTATCGTTTTGTTTGGAAGATGAAAAATTTTCATGGCATATTAAAAAACTAATGTTTTTTCTCAACATTTGTGAAAGGTTTTAAAATATTAAACTAGTTGTTACAAATTAAGACCAAAATATATAGTTGAAAGCATTATGCCGGGCTTTTAAAATAAGCACATACGCAAAAAGATTAAAAAATAACACTTGAAATATTTAGATTTTTTCAGCGTTGCAAAAAAACCTGCTTGTAATTAATCACTTAGAAAAAAATAAATTATTGTGAATGCCGCAAAAGAGTCCCAACTGCTCCCAGCCGTCCAAAGTCAGTTAGACTCTGGCATCTCCAATTAGGGTATGTTGTAAGGTTGAAGGTAGTGGGGAGGGAAAGGAAATGGGGAAGAGAAAGGTTGAGAATTACCTGGCTATTTACATCTGGTCACCAAACACGGCTAAAGCCATTTCAAGCAACGTTTCAATTCTGAATGGTGGTTTTTCACAAGGGCGATACTTCGATATCTACCACACTGAAACGGGCCGCAATTAAACTATATACTATTTTTTATGAATTAAAAGTGTTATGACAGATATTTATCAACTTGTTGGTTTTAAAGAATAATTAATTTTCACTAAGCAGGGTTCCTAAAAAAGAGAAAAAATAATAATTTTGAAACACTATATTATTACTAATTTCTATATTATAAACGTTAATCGGTTTCTTTACCAGATATGATAATATGTACTCAGACTTGACTTGGTTATTGAATTGGTAACACTATGATTTTTTATATTGAAAGCAGGAATACAAGTAACCGTATTGGTAGACGCCGATAAACATCCAAAGAACACACATTTCTTGCTATATATTTTTTTTATTTATTCTAGTTAAAAAAAAAAAATATCTTGCTTAAGTGGGTTTGGTTCATGTCAGTCTCACTAGGAGATTTCTATGTCAAGACAGATATAGTCTTATATATATTCTTTCACGCGCACAAATACTACCTGTTCTTAAAAGCAATAGCTACCACCTTAAACCAGCCAATCCAACTGAAAGCCTGCAAAAACGCGGATGCTTCGTTAAATTTAAGCGAATCCATAATATTTTGCCTTTTATAAAAGGTAATGTTATTAAGAGCGCGAACACCAATTCGATTTAGTCCTGTTCAGAAAATAACTTTAACAAAGTGTTGCTTGTTCAGAACGATTATAATATATTTTAATATACCGCACAAGAGTTCCGACTTCCAGGAGACTGACATTTCCAAATTAGGAAATGTTGTAGGACAATAAGAAGTGGGGAGGAAAAGTAACTGGGAGAGAGGGTGGTCAGTGAACAAGAGTATAGCCATTTAAAGCAACCTTTCGATTATAAATTGTTGAAACCCATCCAGTTCAACATTCCTTGCTGTAGACTCAGAAACAATTAATTGCTGTTCCTCAATCATCACTAATTATTGGTATCCATCTCCACTATCCGGAGAATCCAGACTTGTAAACAAAAAAGTAAGCTTGGTTATGAGTTAACAGGTGTCCATAAAAAAATCTTCCATCACATACTGTTTTTAGTCAAAAAATCGTGGCCGGAAAGGCAAAAGGGCTAAAGCGTTATTTCGTTTAGTTTAATAACTCAATGCTCTTACTGAGTTAGCCGAAGCGACAAAAAGCTAAAAAAGTTCTAAGCTTGTGTCGCTTGAGTCGAGCCTTCTCCCAAATAGTTAATATATTTTAGATAGCTGAAGGGCCACAGAAGTCTTCAGAATCAAACGAGAGTCAGAATGTTTGGTGCAGACATAAAAACTGATCAACACTGCATATCTACCTAATTTTTTAAACAAAGTTTCGCTTCAGCCCTTTTGACTTTCTAGCGACGATATATTTTCAAACAATTCAGCTTATGCTATGGTATTAAATCTAGTATAAATTAGATATACGTTTCGCTCTGACTAACAAAAACAATGCGAAATATTTTCCTTAATCATTTCTAAATCAAAAACACATTGTTCGATAAGTATGTTAAACATTTGAAAGGGGTTCAGAAAACTCTCTGGATGAGAGCTTTGTCCAAGTGTAGGTACATGTCCTAAAATGCATGGAGCTAAAAATAATAAGGTTAAAGACCTCTTGATAAATTAGAGATCAACGTGTTTAAAAACATAAATATATGTTCTGGTATTTTTCATGTCGTAATCCTTCTACCCAAAGAAATCGCCTCTACCACTAAGCAATGAAGGTTGGCCAAGTTCGGCAGGACTTTTTTCATAGTTTCTTTCGTGTAGACTGCAGACAGTGAAAAAAAGTAATTATTTGTTCCCGGGGAACAGTGACGGCTGAAGGAATGAAAGAACTCAGATTTAATTTAAATCTGTCTGAAAGATCTCAAATAATAGAAAAAGCGCCCAAGAAACAGAAGTTTGATTCAAGTTTTCTTAATTAACCGTGGAATTTATTATAAACCAAGTAAATAAGACGGATTTTTCACAAAGTAAAATTTGTTCTGAGTAATCAAATTTAAAATACCAACACATAATTCTATAAATATATATATATATATATATATATATATATATATATATATATATATATATATATATATATAAAATATATGCATTACATTTAAGAATGCCAAAGTTCATGAAACCACTTAATTTTATCTGTCTCTTTCTCTCTGTTCCTTTGTTATAATTTAAATGTTATTCTTTTGTTTTCTTACTGTTCTCTTTTTTATTTTTTATTGTGTTCTATATGAAGGAGTATTTATACACTTCTTTTACAAATGTATTTTTTAATTTTCATTAAATGTCTATTACGTTAAACACAAAAAACACAAACCAAAACAAGAAAGATAGTTAAAAAAGAGGTTTTGATTTAATTAAAAGAAACAAAACAACTTGTAATTACGTGATTTTTTACTGTGGAAAAACCGTCAGAAGTTGTTTGAAAGTGTAACGATTTGAAAAAAATGTTTTTTAGTGACTGCACATAGATAAAAATATTCGGGGGGCAGCGAAGCTCTGTCATCCCCATTAGAGGATTCTTGTAAGGTTTATGGATGGGGGGAGGGGAAGAAGAAGTTTGGTACCCGTATTGTTCGTGTACATTGCATAGAAGACATCTTTATTTATTTAAGAGTATCCACATCATTACTTAGTAACGTAATATAACAAGTTATAACGGAATACTTAAGCTGGTAGCGCTCATATTATAATGTATCTACATGAAAGGAAAGCATGTCATATCAACCCTGCGGCGGAATCGAACCCGCATCCCCCAAAAGACCGTCAAATAACTAGACTTTGTGGTACAAGCTTGGTACTGGCCAGAGGGCGATCTTTCATCACAAATTTAAGTAATTAACTATATGATGAAATTAAACAATAACTTTGTATTAGACCACAGATTTTATTTTAGTTTTTGTGATCGACCAGTTTCGTTTAACCTAAGCATCATCAGGGTACAAAATTAAGTGTGCGGTTAAACATACTTACAGAAGGAGAATACAATAAAGAATAAAAATAAGAGAAAAGTGAGAAATTAATAGAATAACCTTCCTTTTGAAAAATTTATTGAAATGAAAGTAGTCGAGCAAAATTATATATGTAGTTGTGGTCCATAGGGATTGTCTTATATAGGTTTTGTCATTTTTTGTTTCCTGTTTATTGCACTAAATTTCATAAATAAAGGAAAATAAATTGGACTAGGCTGGGAAAGGGTCTGTTTTTGTTATTTCATAAGCTTTTCATTTCCTTATCGACCGGTCTTGAACGTGAACTTTCAACGAGTAGTATGTTTTTTCCTGAACTGTCAGAGAGCGTAGCTTAGTTTGGACGTTAAACATAAAAGGTTTTGACTAAATCAGTATATCGGGGAAATTTTTAACTCCAGAATGATAGCTAGTGAATGCGTAGTTACAAAACTTGTATTTCGAACGGCTGAAATTCGTTTCTTCAATGATATAATGTATTTTAATTATCTTTAGCATGAGAAAAAAAAGATAAATTTCTTTACACTGACAAAAAACCAAATCATAACGAAGGCATATGTTTCTTCACCAGGAAAAACGTGTAAATCAGTACAAAGATATTTAAGTACTTTTATGAGTATCGAAACAGCGAAGAGCAAGCCATTTTCGATTGCTTTCAATTAATTAAGGCACGTGCCGACTTCGTTGTACGCAAAACAATATTATCCCTAAGTACTTGTCGTTATAAGTACAACTTATTCTAAATAATTCAGTGCTGCAGATTAATATTCATCGAAGGGAATATTAGTTAAAATCCTGGCAGATGTGCGCCTCTTTATCCAGATAAGGAGAGAAGTGCTCCACTACGTAACTAAATTCCTCAGAGTTTATATTTGGAAACACTGTCAATACGTTTTAAATTCTCGGGGGAGCTTTAAACACTTTGCGCGGTTGCTACATTCTTAGTATATGAAGCTTGTTCTGATATTTACGGGTAAGCTTTAGAGTTCTTGTACATTTTTTCCACACGCATTTGTAATGATCTCGGTTACCAGAGTTAAACATACTACTTAACTAATCAATAAACCAACTTCGATTGTATGATGGGAAAACTTCGTGGCACAGCCAAAGTAATATAAAAAAAGTTTACACCTGAATAGGAAAAAGTTTGTATTTATCGTGTAAGCCATTGTTTCGTTTGGCTAGGATATTTATAGAATTTGGTGGCGTTTACACGGAGAATTATTTTCGATTAAACTAAATAAAAAAATGTAAATATCGACACCCCAAAAATTAAATTTCAATGTATGATTAATGTGATTAAAGTTCTAAGACATGAAAGCTAGTGAAATAGTTGTAGGTAGTTTAACAAAAAACCAATATTTTTTTATAGCTCGGAACTGATGTTATAGGAATATTTAATTTAGTTTTACACTCTTTTAAAGTTTTGTTAACTGCTAACTTTATATTAAATACCACACAGGAGTCCCAAATGCTCCTAACCGTCTAGAGCTAGTGAGACTATGGCATCCCCTTTGAGTAACAATATATGGATATAAAGCTAATTCTTTTTACCCAACCTATACACATTCGGGATAAACTTTCTCTGGGTTTTTACGTCGTACATCACGAGAAAAAAAGAGACAGCATTTTTTTTCAAATTATCACACCGCTTTGAAGTACTGTAAGGATGTTCTTTATGTCCCACGTCGCTGTTGGCTCTGCCCACATATTTTCATATGCGACATAAATGGATATAAGTCAAAGGTTTTTTAGGTTATATGATATATTTTTGTTTATAACAATACTGTGAAAGAGTGGTTTAACGAATAAACAATTATGTCGACATATGCCATGAATAGATGTATAAATACCATAGCCCTAGTCATAGCCACGCCCAGGTCTAGCCGAGTCCGGCAAAACTCATTAGAATTGACTACAGCAGCGCTCTCTTTTGTATATTATTGCTCTGAGGGCATCCCCGATTGGAGCATGCTAAAGATAGTGGAGAGGGAAATAAGAGAAAGGTTGGTGGTAAGAACCTGGCTATTCCGATCTAGTCACAAGCACGGCTAAAGCCATTTCAATCAAGCAACGTTTCGATTCTAAATGGTGGTCTTTTACCTCTTTTACTTAAGAGTATCTACCACTCTGGAACGTGCCGCAAATATACTTAATATTTATTTATAATAATTAAATGTGTAATGACACATTCTTATTAATTAAAAAATATTTGCGCACGCCAGGTTTGAACCCGTGACATTTGTGTTCGTTGTCGAGCGTCTTACCACTCGACCATGGAAGCCGTGAATATTATTTAAAATATTGTCTATTGAAATACAGATATTTCAAAGTAATTAGTAAGTGCGATTTGTGGTTTTAAGCTTAGACGACAGATTCATTGCTGGTTTAATAACTGTCAGGATATTGAAAATGGACGAGAAAATCTTTTGTTATATTACAACTAATTGATGGGCGGATAGCGAGACTTGAATCAGCCAGCTCAACCTGTTCGACTGGAAATATGGACTGCTTAGTTTAACGTTAATTTGAATATGATAATATTCTTGTTGATTATATAGGTTTGTACTGTTTAAACTCAATCGAGATCAAGAAATTTAGCAGATTCAATATTTGAAGTCCTATTAATAAATAATAAACACTTTGAATTTCGTCAAATTCTCGCACGTGCAAAGACATCCAATAGATTCCTATCAATGAGTAGAATAATAATATTTTTCTGTGTTTTAAATGTTTAAAATTACGAAAGTTAGATAAATTGCACAATACTTAAGCGTAAGCTGAATAGAAAACTTTGAGAATTTAATTAAAAAGCGGTCGGCCGCTGCTGGATTTCTTTCGGTAACTTTTCATTGTTTAAAAAAAATTTTGGCCTTGTTGTGAATAGTAGATACCTTCATTGTAGGTTTTTTAAGAAAAAGCTCAAATTGTTTTGAGAGAAATATATTTAAAAAATATATTTATTATTATCTTAGTTTTCTTGATTGTTTGTTTAATTTATCTTTATTATAATTATTTTAATATACATATTTTTATGACTATTATTGTTTTTATCAAAATTTATTTTTTAACATACGTTTTTTTTACAATAATTACAAATAGGAGGTCTTGAAGGAAATAATTTCCCTCAGGGCCTTTGTCATCTTTGAAGATGCTGTGTGGAAGGTCTTTTTGAGGAAAAGAAGTAGTGAACTTGGGTCTTGAAGAGGCCCATATTGAAGGAGGAAGAAAACACAGAGGCCGGAAAGTCATTCCTCAGCCAAGTTGTTGAACATAAGAACGATTCGTAAAAGCGGCCCGTTTTCATGTATCGAATGTCAACCGTGTACGTGTAATGTTAGACACGCGTTTGGCGAGTTTTCCGACTATGCACTGGTGCCGAAGGGATCAATGATGCAAGTTCCTCGGAGCATTTTCCATTGAAATACCGGTAAGACAAAGACTGTGTTCTCAATGGCAATGACATTTAAGATACCAACAAAAAATAGATACCCCTAAATATATGTCAAAGTTACGTTTTGCTAGTGAAACTGAAACTAATTAAATTAAGGGATGTTTTTTTAGATTTTCACCTCGAATTTACGTTCTGGTTAAGGCAAAGCGTCATTAGAACGATCTCCTTAAGTTAAAAATAAGATACATATTACAGTAGGAATGTGAAGATATTGAGATTCAAAAGAAATACGTTTCTTGACTATTCAATAATCGACGATGTAATCAACAGCGTAAGAGCCACTCGATTAGAATGGGTTGGTGGAGGCGTTCATAGATAAACAGACGGAATACGAAGTCAATTCTTCTAGCACCAGACCCAGAAAGCGCTTCATGGAAAATGTGCTTTAAGATGTAATCTAAGAAGATAAGCTCCTACAAGAGTCACACAGCCATCGGAAATTAATAAATATCTAAAGCCGATACTAAAACTGAGTAATACGAGAAAAGAGTAATTTTAATTTATGTTATTTTTATACTAACGAACTGTTGTCTTATTACAAAAAATACACTATAAAAAAAAAGAGTAACAGAGAAAGAACAGTACCAATATAATATTTGAATGAAGCAAAGAAAAACATACAAATTTCTCTCAAATTCAAGTCAAAACCTGAACAAGGTTTTTTTCTCTTTGAAAAGAAAGACAAAGATTTCCAGGTTACGAATAATCTGACGATATTTGAAAAAATCCTACTACCATCATAATAAGTGAATTCTTTTGCTTGTGGAATGATGGTATACTTAACCAGTAGAGGAATTGAACTCACGAATTTAGGTACCGACCGGTCAAAACTTTTGGTAGAGTCAATGATGTTAGACATAATAAATTGTATTCATTGAACACTATTATCGTAAAGAATAATAAAAATCATTTAGACTGGTACCAAAAATGTCAAGACCATGGGTTGAGTTGACAAGTGATGAAGAAGAGTGATGATTGAGGAACGGCAATTCATTTTTATCTGAATCTACGGCAAGGAATGTTGAACTGGATGAGTTGCAACAAAGAAGGTGAGTCAATAACACAGTAAATATTTTGAAAATGAAATGTCTTTTCCACGCTTTACTAAGAATTAAAAGAAACCAATATTAATATTTTTGTTCACAAGAATATAATTTAAATTGTATGATACATTCTTGAAATATACAGAAGTGCCCATTATTACAATAAAAAACAAAAGATGAAATATTCAAGTCAATTGTTCGTTTGTTCATAAGTTTCAAAGCTAGCTTAAAGACGGTTCCGCTGAAGTTTGAAGGTTGTTCAAACAGAGGTTAATAATGTTCCAGGTCAGCCATTCTCAACCGAAGGGGTTATCCCTATAAGTACGCTTTTTGTAGCTAAGGGGTACGTATAAAAACAATCAATCATATGGAACTATGAAATCATTCTAGTTTTCCTAATGAAATGCACTCCGGAGAAAACCATTATATTGTTTTGAATATAATTACTCATTTTACTGAATTTCATGCTGGTAAACTAACATGCTGACGTACTCTGGAGAAAAAACAAACTGAAAATTATCCTTTTTCCCCATGGGGACATTCTAACTAAACTAACTAAAATTATTTACTATCAGTTAAAAATTTCATTCCTTGGTTAATAGTTAAAAAACACATATTCTCGCAGAGGTGAAACATTTCACATATACTTGGCCTGTTCAAAAGAAAAGGTGAATTTTGAATTTTCGCGGGTGTGTACATTCGATTATCGATTTTTTTTTTGTTATGTTGGTACACATATGTTTATCATATGTTTGCATTATCAGCCATTTGGATTAGTGATTTGTTTTTGACAACTGGAAAGGTTAGTCACGTTTTTGTGTGTTCTTGGATTTTTTACTTTTGAAAAATAATACAAAATGAAATAATACAAATTGATATACTATTAAACCATATCATGATGCACTGTGTAGCATAATATAGTACAACAATACTACAGTAATAATATCTTTAGTAATAATAGAAACTTCATTTTAATATAAGCGCCTAATATAGGGTAGTTCGACTCTTGTTAACAATTCTCATTTTTGGTATTGCTTGGTAACATATTTTAGGCACGTTATACTCCAGGATTCGCTGTCCGTATGTAAATTATGTTTTGGTACAATCATGCCATTATTTTTAGGAAACCTTGTATTGTGCTCATATTCTGGTTTCCTCTTATATTCAGAATCCGATATACTCGTATACATAGCCTGTTCAAAAGAAAAGGTGAATTTTAATTTTTTTTTATCCTTCACAAAAATGATCATGGCTCTTCATCAAAAATGATTAAATAATTTAGAAGCAATAGAAATAAAGAAAGCCATTAAAATTAATAGTCATATTTTTAATAGTCAGGCAAATTAGTCCAATGTTAGGTATACCATATTTCTTGTAAACTGATGAAATTTATTATTGTTCTTTAATCACTTTCTCGTTGACGATTAATCTCTTTTAATTCATATTATCTGCCTCTTTCTCTCTGTTCCTTTGTTATAACTTAAATGTTATTCTCTTGTTTTCTCACTGTTCTGTTATTTTATTCTATATTTTGTTCTCCCTTTGTATTTTTTTTTTATTATTATGTACTCTGGTGATGCTTAGGCTAAGCGAAACCGGTTAGTCATAAGTATTAATAATATCCGTGGTCTTATATAAAGTTTTTTTTTTCATGTCTTCAAATATATTTTTTAATATACGCTGGTGTCATTTAAAAAAAACATAAAACCGTATCCCTGTGTATTCAGTGAATAGAAAAAAAAATAATTAGAAACAAGTGTGTTTTTGTTGAAATGGTCCTTATTTGGCCGTCGGCATGGAAAAGTTTGTAACTCTGTTCCAATATGGCAGAAATATTTAGTATTAGGCTGCTGAAAGTTCGCAGTTCAAAGCTCGTTGAAATGACAATTATTAGCTCTAACTTTGTTGACTCACGGCCTACTACGAGTAAAGCTATTTCCTTGGCGGGTGCACGATGATGGCAGTTCCGTCCAAATTTCGTATCCACTGAAGAGAATACTGATAGAAGTGTGTTGTGCGCGTGTCTGTGTTTCCTAAATAAGGTAAATTTTATCTTACTTCTTTTTGGTGAAAATTGATCAAACATTTTCAAATTCCGAAACTTTTTATCAAGGGGTACAAAGGCTTTATGTATATTAAAGATATCCATTTTCTTTCAAAACGGTAAAGATTTAACTTTTACAATATTGTTTCTTTATACCAATCTCCACGTGAAATTCGGTTAGCGTTGCAAATTTTTTAAAAAATAAACACATCTTTGTAACATCTGATGGGAAAAATTAAACTTCTGTAGATATTATTATTTTTATTTATTGTTTTATTTTATATCTTGCTACCTAGAAATTGATGGGTAATAAAAACTCATTTTGGGGCAAGAGATATTTAATTTACTATATAATAATTCATAATTGTAAAAATAAATAAAAATTATGCATCATTCATAAATACAGTATGAACAAAAAAGTGAGGTAATTAAAATTAAGAAAAAAAATCAAAACCAAGGTTTAATTAGAAACAAAGTAGTTAGATAATAAAAAGTAGTGACCCAAAGTAGGATTACAGAATATCTATTAAAAAAAAATTAGGACGGTCTGCGTGGTCGCATGGTAAGACGCTCGACTGCGAATTCAAAGGTCGCGGGCTTAAACCCGGCGTGCGCAAATTATATTTGTACATTAAAAATATTTTTAAGTGTATTTGCGGCACGTCCCAGAGTGGTAGATACGCTAAGTATCACCCTGGTGAAAGACCATCATTCAGAATTGAAACGTTGCTTGAAATCGTCTTAGCAATGTTTCGCGACCAGATCTGACTAGCTGGGTACTTCCCAACCTTTCACTTTCCCATATTCTTCCTTTCCCAACTACTTTCAAGCTCACAAAATACCTTAATTTGGGTTGCCATAGTCTCATTGGCTCTAGACGGTTGTGAGATTTACGGGAATTGGAGACGGGCATGTGTATATAAAACAATTAAAAAGCGGCAAATTAGGAAAATGTAATCATATTTCATAAGAGTTCAATTATACAGTTACACAGATATACATTGTAGTTTTTGGTAAAAGTTCAAAAATAAGGTTCATGTCTTAGCCGCAACCTTATCTCTTTTAAGGTCTTATGTATATTTTTTTCCTGAATGAAATAACTTTATATGAGATCTCAGATTTTATTTTAATCTTTATGACCGACCAGCCTAAGCATGATTAGGGTACAAAAATAAATTTAAAAAAGGGATTGATTTCTACGATTTTTTTTTCTTTGTCTTCTTCTGTTTCATATTTTATTACTAAAATTGATATTGTTTATTGTTATTATTGTATTTACATTAAAATAAAACACAAAGTTCAATCTAATTTAAATATTACATTTTCTGGACACTTTTTTAATATTTGTTTATGACATGCAAATAGAGCGTTACAATAGTTTAAAGAATTTCATATTATTTTTTACATAGATTCATTAAAAAAAACATAAATTACTTTGCGAGTACGTACGTACGAGTATAAACTATTCAGAGTTGGAGCCGATGGATTTATTCAGATAATTTTAAAATTATTATCTAAATCTAAAAAACTAACTAACCATCACGCCGTTTCTCCGCAGGGGTAGGCAGAGAGGACGGACCGCCATATAACTCTGTTTTACATACTCTTCTGTTATTCTGACTATTCACGTGGTTATTATAATTATTATTTGATTTAATTCATTGCTACATTATAAAGTATCTATCCACCTGTAATGTATTTTAGCAGACATTCATCTATATTTGAAAAAGGCAGATATAAGCAACTAAAATGTTTTCTAACAACTGTTTTTTTTTACAGGTGAGCTCGAGAGCTTTGCAATATTAAATATGGTTCTTAGAAATAATCAATACAAGTAGACGATATATTTCATTACCAAGGTGCGATCAATAATAACCGATTTTCAAACAAAATCTCAGTAGAATAAAATAATTAGTGTCTTAATATTATTTATTTATTTAATTATAAACGCCATCATGGGCTTTTACATAACAGTATAATTTATAACATAAAATAACATTAGATTAAATGGTTAGCACCCAAAAACATAAGTACGAGTAAATTAACAGAAATAATATAATGCAATAAATTAACAGTAATATTTTTGAAAGAGGTATGCTATTATAGCCTTCTTGTAACTAGATTCAGTGCAGTTGAATATATCTACCATTTCAGCGAAAGAATTACCCACTGTATGCTATCTAGGTACAAGCGAGTATTTAAATGACTCAGTCCTGATATTATTGTTACTTTCAAAAAGAATTTTGGATCGAGTGGATATTATGTTGGCAAGTAAGAACCTTGTGTAGTGAGAAATCAGCTTTAATCAAATACTCAGTATATTTAGTTTTGTGTTGCTCCGCCGCTTTCAATTATTGCAGGGAGGTATTAAATTGGGAACCTTAATTATATTGTGAATCGTATTCGCAAGATGGCGTCACAATTGCAAAATTACAGCTCCAAACTGCAACGAGTCACTTATTAATTGCCTCGTTACCGTATAAAAGGAGGTTCCTTTAGAGAAGTCACTCTTTGACATTCACAATTTACAATTACCGCTAGTTAAAAACAAATAAATATTTAACTAGTTTTTACAGTTTCGTAAAGGGTAAGTTTGTAAGCAAATGAAAAATTGGTGTAAATATTTCAAATATTCTGCCACAACAAGTTTACAAGAAACTTTATTAAGTCTAATGCTGAGTGTGTTTTGGTTCCAAATAATGAAATTATCTGAAAAAATGAATGATGAATTGTGAAATGGCTTTAGGCATTTACGTTAAAATAGTTTAGTGACCAGATCCAAATAGCAAGGCTTCCCCAACCTTTGATGTTATTTCAACTTCAGTTGTATGTTTGTTTTATTCACTTGATGTGAGGTAAAACAAAGACTAGTCTTGTGTATTCAGTATCAATGATACCTTTATTATATTGAATGTAAAGAGAATACAGCACTTAAACAGAAACATCAAATTACTAAATATTGACACTATAGAATGATGCAATTGGCAAGGTGAAAACATCGATCTATATCTAACACACGAAAAAAACAACGGTTTAATTATGTATATCAATAAGATGAATTTATATCAAAATAATAATCAATTCATTATTTTCGCCCTTATTACTTAAGACATTTAACATATTTATCAGTACAGTTCACATTTTACAGCAATGCCGTAATATAAAATGTAAATACAAAGCAAAAGATAACGCTGTAAATTGTTTGAAAAAAAGAAGTGTTCTATTAGGAAAAGAGTTGAAAAAAAATGTATCCATAAATATAAAAGTATGAGTGAGTACTAATTTAAGAATCACATAAATAATACATTTTTGAATTAGCATTAAATTTACTAGAAAAATCCTACCTATTTATTTACATACCTTCGTACGCAGTGAGTAAAGGATAAAATAATAATCTAATTAACATAATAACGAATAAATATGTTCGAAGTAGAGCTATGAAATAATTTAAACTCAACATAAATATGACGTTGCATAATAAAGTTATTCGATTAAATTCCAATTTCCAAATTTCGAAAATATGTACGTATCTCGTCTTTAGAATGAAAAAATATTATATTTTAATTTTATTTTTGAAGCGTTTCTATGAATTATGCCTAATAGTGATTTGAAAATTTTGATTTTTATAGTAATTAAAATGTGAAAAATCTTCCCATATTATCTACCAGCGATTCAAATTCTAAGAAATATTGAGATAATCTCCGGAAAAGGTGCAAATGTTATATTTTTTGTTTAAACCGTTCTCTTCATCAGGTGTTAAACCTATTTTTTTTATACAAAGCAAAGGCCTTTACCACTCAGTCGTGAAGCTCGCAAAGCTAACACACTTACGAAGAAAATATAGCACGTTTTCCTATACCTCAAGGCATTCTTTAATAAACTTTGTTGCGATTGAGAATTCGTTATTCTGAGGGTACAAAAGATAACGTGATAAAGGTTTTACGTTACCTCCAGACAGTTTACAAGATTCCTACGTTTTCGGTTTCTTAAATTGACTTACGGAATTCAATACTTCGTTTGTGCGATAGAACTATGAAACAATACATGATTAAGTTTAGTACGTAATAAAATAATGTTTTTTTATGCTGACGGTTGATCAAACGCTGACACGGGTCGGGCATTGGTGATTGATGGGGGCCTTTAATTCAATATGAACCGATTTGTGAACTCTTGTCAGAAGATTTACAAATATGATTAAAATGGTTAAATAATTTAGTGTGAATTTTTTATACGAGCTTTCAATTGTGAAGTTGCTCGGATATTTCTATCTGAAATTTCTAGTTCAACACCGTATTTATAACAGACTATTTGTAACGCCATTTTTACGGAAACTACGTAACTTAAAAAAAATCAATATAATTTTTTTTTGAAACGTTTGCTTAATTTTTTTCAAATAACAAATAAAAACCCTTCAACACTGAATGTTCAAGTTAATAATATCAAATTTCATGCTTCACTAACCACACTATTAAAAAAATGATCTTTCTAACTTTCTGATATATTGAATCCATCGCTAATAAAAGGCTGTATTGGAATCAGTTAGGCGAGGTTAGGAATAGGTGGAAAGTGATACAAATAAAATGCTATCAAACATAAAAAATATCAAACCTCTACCCTAGAACCTCTGCTTTATTTAAAATTAACTTTTCTGCCAATCGAGCCACCAAAACCTTTTGAAATACCATTATTTTAATAAATCCCATATTTCTTTGAAAATTATTTTTTCCCAATTTATACCGATACAGCCAGCCATCTTTGTATTGGTATGCAAAGTTCTACCCGAGCACTATTGTATACCTAGATAGTGTATTGGATAAACTAAACATTTGTTTTTTTTTTCACTTCTTTCAAAGTGTAGAATTAAAATTGAAGAAAAATAAGCTATTTTGAGTCAGCACCCAAAAATACACATTTTTTGGCTTTCTAATACAAATGTATTTTCCCATCCTAAGCACGAGAACTTTCTTAATTAGAGAGGTAATTATCATTAACTAGAAACTAGACATTGTAAATTTATTCAATTTAGATTATACCTACTGTTAGTATTAAATAAAAAAAAAGTTAATTTTGTACAAAAAAAAAAATATATATGTTAACTATATACCTACGGGTAGTTAGAATAATGTCTAAATGTTTCTAGTGAATGCAATTTTTAAACAGTATACTTTCCATTATGTGTTTCACAAAGAATTTTCTTAAGAAACACAAGCTAGAATTTTAGGTAAAACGTTAAAAAATGCCTTTGCTGGTTTTAAAATTGCACCTTTTTTAACATTTAAGTGTGTTTTTCATTGAAATTAAAATATTACAGTTAAATAGCGCATTCAATTTGGTATTTGGAAACCTCGTATTTTTTTTTAACTACCCATATAAAATTTACAGATAAAACGATTGTAACACTGCTTGTACTAGAGTGATAGAATGTAACGTTTAGCGTCATTCTTGAGTGCTGACCCTTAAAGCTTTATGATTTATTTTGATATATAATTTTTGAAACAATTTCATCGAATATTAAAATAGGCTGTTTATAAGAAAATGGAACAAATTTCGTACTCCTCTGTTTTTGCACAAAAAAATTGCTCCATCTAAATACATACATTTTATCAGAAATAACTATATTAAACCATACTGTTGATCTGACCCAACTCGAGTATTTCTGTAACATGATCGTGACATGTCTTCTTTAGACGTCCTGATTTTTTTTTCCATCCACTTTCACGTCAAATTATATTCTCTCGGCACACATCTTTCAAACCGTTGATGTGATTAGTTTGCTGCTACCAGCAGAAGGTTTGTAATTCGAAAGTTCAGGGTGATAGCAATGGGGTAATTTATGGTACACCTGAAATATATTGTATCAATGGCGTAAGGCTTTTCGAAGGCTTTACGGTAAACGAGTTAAATTAGTAAGGCACCCAATTATTTATCCACTCCAACGAAAAATTAGTGTTGAACCAAATAACATTTGATTACATACCTTAATTAAATTTAATTTAAATTTAAAACAGCGAAAAATTTTGAACGATGAGTTATGCCGATTTTTTTAAAAGAATTTACATTTCAAAGGTACTATTTTCAGTTTGTAATGTCATTCCATTATGAGATAAGAAGCTTTGATATCTATTTAACTGTGAAAAAAATACGAAATTTCATAATGTTTGTTCCATGCACATAGATTATCAAGTAAAAATAGACATTTGAAACTACCAATAGGTACTTGTATGAAATCACTGCATTTTAAGTACTGATTAAAAAGTTCTTACATACTAAGTACTGATAAAATTAGTGATATGTCGGTCTTGAGATGACGAACCGAACGCTGCGTACGATATGACTTGTTGAAGGAAAATAATAATGATATAATCAATTATTATCACAATATATATAAGGAATTTGAGGTATAATCATTGCAATATTAAAGTGAGGAAACTTAATTTCAAAAATCATTTTTGAAATAAAAGAACGTATTCTTCTAGAATCTAGAATAACCAAAGATTCTGAATATGCAATGTATTTGATTCTGAATATGTAATGTACGAGTATATATTATATTTGATAATTCGTAAAATTAATAAATCGATAAAAAAATATTAAAAAACACAGAGATTAAATGCCCCGACGTCATCCTATACCTATCGTTAAGTCAATGTGGAAGTAATTAACTATTTTGACATCATTTGATTAAAAATCATACGGAGCTCTTAAAACTTGGCCAGTTCTTAGGAGGTGAAAAAATCGTTTTGACTGGAGTTTTTAAACTTGTTTACTTATAACTGTTTCAGATTTCGGCGTAGTAAAATATCACAGCTTTCTTTTCGCATAAAAATACATCAATTGTGATAAATCAATCAAGATTTGTGTGTGTAGTAATCAAGTTCAAAAGCATTTCATCCGATCAATGCATGTCGAATTATTCTACACTCACGAGACTTACAACCTATGGAGAATCCGAGTTATGTGGAAAAAGCGCCGTTATAATATCGATGCCGGAAGGGAAAAAGGGCTTAAGTACCATTTTGAAAAGTTTACGCCATAACACTCCAAAGTTTTTTTTTTTAACTCTAAAATTCATAAGTCTTCAGCACCTGGTTGGATTTTGAAAAAAAAAGTTAACTCAAGCAACGCATTGCTCTCACTGAGTTACCCGAAGCGACAAAAAGCTAAAGAAGTCCCAAACTTGTGTCGCTTTAGTCAAGCCCTCTCCCAAATGGTGAATGTATTTTAAATGACTGAAGCGCCACAAAAGTCTTCAGAATAAAACAAGAGTCAGAGCGTTCGAAGCAGAAACAAAAAACATATCAAAACTGAATATTTGACTCATTTTTGACCGGAGTGTCGCTTAAGCCCTTTTGACTTTCCAGCGATGATATAACGTAGGTTTGTAGAAATAAGTGAAATGAGGTTTATTAAATCCGTCTTGGTTAAATCGATGTTTTTCCGTTGGGAAAAAAAACAGATGGGGAAAAAATTTACTTTTCCACGAGAAAAATTCCCACAAGCGTCGGTACTGATTTACGCTTCATTCGTCGAATTTATTATTTCGAACGAAAAACAAACCTTCCACTGTTTTCGTTGAATAATAATATATGTCTTTCATTTCCTTTCCTTTACCGCTGTTTGATTTCAAAATTACGACTCAGACAAACAACATACTATATTATGAACAGTCCCTGCGGAGACTCAAACGCCATTAAAGCATGCAAGTAATGAGTTTAGTACGTTAAACGTGTTATTTAAAAAAATACTTGCAAATTAAAAAAAATAGAGTTTTCATTTGAAGAAATTTGATAATTAGACGTGAGAAAATGTGAAGCTTAGATAGGAACGTAAGTAATTGAATATAAGAAGATTAAGAGGCGATGTATAAATGTGCATATAGTAAAGGCTATGTGTCAAGCAGTGGCATACACTCCGCATAGGCACATAAACACTGCCTATCCTGCCGTAATCGCATTCAAATATGAATTATATAAATATTAAATTATTGCAAAAAATACCCACTTTCAAAAATACGCGCGAAGTTCAGCTATTCACACCGCCGCGAGCGCCCTACCGACCGTCCTACTATAACGTGTCAAAAGCAGTAACTACATATGCCCAAACGCCGCCAGCGTAGTAAATTACTCTATGTTTACTAGACTACACAAAATATTTATGCATGTATGCTGCGAGCTGTGTGCGCGTTCAAGAAGCTCGTTTGTGTTAATATTTTTGGTAGTGTCTAGGCAGTGATTTTAAAGAACAAATGCAATAGAAATCAGTGACATCTGTTAGTACCTATCTATATTATCAATTAATCCCTATTTTTCCTACTACCTGCCCTGATCAAAATCTTTGTACATGCCATTGGTGTCAAGACAGAGTAGTGTGGGGTTGCATTAGTTAGACCCACCCCTTCGAAAAAATAGCATTATAGAAAGTGAGTTAGTTAAATTTAGAAGATTTAGCTTCGATACTTACAATCTCATCTTAATACGGAACACTAAAATCTCTGTTTTTTAATGCGTGTACAAAATTGTTGTTATTTTTTTGTTTGTTATTGTACTCATTGCATTTCCGGAAAGATAGAACTTGTTGATTATCTGAAAAATGCAATAAAATATTGTATGGGTCATGTTACTACACAGCTCAACTACTCAGCTGTTTTGTTGGGGAAAAGATTAATTGAAAATTACTTTTGCGGGAGGGGAGTTGAAACATTTTCTAACTTTTCCAAAATTTTCTACTCAAGCGCAATCATATGAACATGGAAGATGTGTTTTTTTAAACAATAACACGGTGCCGACGTTAAATTATGGGATGAGTTTTTTATACGACTCTGTAAAAGCAGGAAGATGAAATTCTGATAAAAAATTGCGCTATCAAAGGAGGAAAAAAATCAGAACAAGAAAACTTTGCCTCAGCAGAACATTTTCACCTTTGTAGTATGGAATGCCTCAGGTTAACTGATGAGTTTGTTGATCTTTCCCAGAAACTTGGTTCAACTGGACTTTACCTGAAACCACTCGGTAGGAAGTTGTATGAGAATATCGTGAAATTTAAGCTCAGAAACTTTGACACCAGACTGTGGATTTTGATACATCCTGTCTTTTTATTAAAAACAACATTCTAAGGACCTACTCACACCAAAACTGTTTGAAGTTTTGATACGCATTTCTAAGTTCAAGTAAGAAAATTTTGAATCTTGCAATTTAACCCTGCTATTAGACAAACACAGGTTAGGTTTATCGCAATCAGAGTTGAGTAAAAAACGCATTTCTTGCATACATCAAGCCCTAAACTTATTATTTAACCAAGGAAAAAATAATCTGTGAATTTGAAATAATATTATTTTTCATTATGATAAAAAAGTTAATTTGAACATGAATGGAAGAAGAAGTCGAGGACGCCCCAGGGAGACATGGCACGATCAAGTGAATCAAATACTAGAATCTGGCCATGTCGACAGTCAGAATTACAAAATAGTATATATGAGACGATATATGAATGTAAATGTAACAAGAAGTGTGTACCAAGACAGAGTTGAATGGCGGTCTGTCCTTTCTGCCTACCCCTACTTGGTAACGGCGTGATGGCTAGTTAGTCAGTCACACTTTCAGTAATTTTAGTTTCGTGATTCTACATCAATTTCCTGTTTTACAGTTTCAGCGAATTTTTCGGTTACCTGTCAATTGAATTATGTCTCCTTTTGCTTGTCTTTAATGGCACTTTTGATAAGTTTGAAGTTAAGTAATTGCATTGAAAAGTAACGCATTGCAATGTGCTGTGTCAAACGTTCTATGGTTCTTCAAACTAGAAAACCAATTATTATAAAAACGGGATTATTTGTACGATATATAGAAAAACAGATTATTCATTTAAAATATGTACGAGCTTGTTATTCGCAAACCTGAAAGTTTCCAAAGTTTTTTCATTGTACGTCTCCGAAAATTGACGTAATTATCATTTACTTAAATTGATAATCTAATTTTTCTGAATATTTTTTCAGGCACGTCAAGGAAAAAACTAATTTGAAAGATTTTCTTTTTAAATACCCAGAGTTTACCTTATTTAGAGAAAGTAATGTAGTTTTTATTTTTTTGCGTTATAATATAAAGGAACGAATCTATTTCAAGCTTTGGTAAATCAAAGAATTTTATTGTTATTTAAAAAAAAGGTTTTAGTCAAATACTCTTTCTTTCGAAGAACCTTATTTTATTTTGACTTGATAAATAAACCTTAATTAATTTAATGAAATGAAAAAATAAACATATGTATAAGACCACAGATTTTATTTTATCTTTTATGAACAAACGGTTTTGTTCAGCCGAAGCATTATCAGGGTACAAAATTAAACTCAACAAAAAATGTATTGTATGTGATTATATAAACATACAGAGAGGGATCACAAAAGATGAAAAAATAACAGCGAGAAAACAAAAAAATAACATTTAAATTAAAACAAAGAAACAGAGAGAAAGAGAGAGATAATTTCTTTCTGTATCTTTTTTATAATTTATTATTTTGTTTTCTCACTGTTATTTTATTTTATTTTATATTGTGTTTTCCCTTTGTGTGTGTATATAATCGCACACTATATATATTTTGTTAAGTATAATTGTGTACCCTGATGATGCTTAGGTTAAGTGAAAACAGTCGGTCATAAAAATCAAAAGAATATCCGTGGTCTAATACAAAGTTTTTTTTCTTCATTTTTTTAAATATTTTGAACCACAAAGTAATTGCTTTGTACATAAAAAAACTATTTTATTTCATAAAAAAATCTGTATGAAATCGTAAGGTTGACCGGTTAGTAAAGTCCGAGTGGACAAATGCGTCGAGTTTTCACCCATGCGTCACGTGTTTAATCCTCTTCTAGCCATGTCCTCCATTATTACATGACCTATATTTTACCCTTATTAGACATAATACTATTTATTTTATTTAGCAAAATATAAATACTAATACCATCAGTTAGTAAAAGGAGTTGAAATATTGTCAGGTTATTCGTAACCTGAAAATGTTTGTCTAAAAAAAAACACCATCCAAAATTAAAATGCTTCTTGAACTGGTTTTAGCCGTGTTTAGAGATCAGATCTGAATAGTCGTGTACTTCTCAACCTTTTTTTCATCTTCCTCATCTTATTTCCCTTCCTACTTTCTTTGGGCTCACAGTATATTCAATTTGTGGATACCACAGTTGGGAGTTAAAATATTATTAAAAATAAAAGCCTCAGCATCTTATAGCATCTTAACTAGAAACATGAAGGCTTTAATTCTGTAAAAGACATTATAATGACATGAGATTTACTGCCTATTGTATTTAAACAACGCTTTACATCACTTTTATACGTATGCTAGAGAGTACCCTACATGCTTTGCAATGGCACTCAAAGATAAATTTTGTTTATGGAAGTGTTTTTGAATAAATAAATAAAATCAATGTACTTATGGTTTTAAAGTTTATTTTGTAGAACTCGATTTTAATTTTTTAGGTTTTTAATTTTATTTAAATAATAATAATTATTATTTTAAATTAAAAAAAACAATTTTAGTTAAAAGCTCTGTGGTGTAATTATTTTTACGCGTGACAGCTGTTTCACCTTCTGAGGGCATTATCAAACTGTTTCAGTTTAATAATGCCCTCAGAAGACGAAACAGCTGTCACGCTTAAAAATAATTACATCGCAGAGCTTTTAACTAAAAATTGTTTTTTAAAAAATTAAAAATAATAATAATTTTAGTTTAAATAAAATTAAAAAACAAAAAAATAGAAATAAAAAAAACAACGTTTTTTATGCTACTTTTAAAACGATAAAGCAACAGTTTTGCCTATTGGATTTTATAAAAATTGCTCTCTAAACCTTTCCGTCACTAATTATAACACATTTTGTTATTTTCGGCGAAATCAGTGGAGTAGTTTTCGGGAAAATCAGAAACAAACAGACAAAGAGACCAACAGACAAACATTTAATTTTTTATATTTATAGATACAATTTATTTGAATGTAAGTATTACGCCAAATATCATGCTTCATCTATCGCTGCTTATAAGTGCTTAATCTGTGAGAAAAAAAAAGATGGAGGCGAATCCTCTATATTTAATGCTTAATATTGTATATTTATCAGTGTAATAATAAAACAAATTTAAAAAAAAAACATTTATATCTTACGACCACTAAGACTTATACTTGTATTGTTGTGGCCGTGTTCTGATCACATTTTCGTAGTTAAAAATATTTTTTACAATAATTATTCGATTTCTTCCCTGTACCGAGTGTTCAAATATCGCGCGTGGGATATTAAATATACCGAAATAGACCAAAATACATCCGCATCCACACATCAGCCTTGTCGTGAAAGGGAAAACCCAATATGAAGTGTAAAAGGGCCTCTCCATATTGTAAAATAACGGGTCGATGGGTAATTCGCTTCAAAGCATCCTTCAGACCTAATCTCACCCCATGATACCTGTCCCCTGCTGAACCTGAGCCCCGAGCCCCGATCCCCGTGCTCATCGCAGTCATTCAAGGTCACACGTCTTTTTATAGCACCGTCTGAATTAGAGCGATCAATGCCAAGTCACTCTCGGGCCACTGATTGTGCGGTGTTTCAGTGGAGTTTATTAATAATTTCCCCTTTACATTTACGTAAAATTTATGCTACACGGTACGCATGTTCAGCACTACGTGAAGATAACCCTCACCAGGAATAAATAAGGTAAGAGAAATAAACAAAACTTTATTAACACTTTGGAATGATGGAGCAAGACTCGACACTTTGTAGTACCCGGATTTGGCTGGTTGTTCCAAAACCTCCCCTCTGAAAACCACATTAAATAGGATTAACGATGGCAACACGCTGTCACTTACACACATATAGGCACACTTTTCACTAGTCTACACATCTGCTCTTTCAATGAACTCTGAAAAGCTGACGATCTCCGTGGTTGAGTGGTAAGATGCTCGACTACGAATCCAGAGGTCGCGAGTTTAAGCCCGGCGTGCGCAAATACGTGCGTCGTTACACATTTCATTCAAATAAAATAATTTATGGTATATTTGCGGCACGTTCAAAGCTTTTTTTTTCAGTTGCCCTTGTGAAAGACCACCATTTAGAATCGATACGTTGCTTGAAATGGTTTTAACCATGTTCGGTGACCAGATCTGAATAGTCAGGTACTTCACAACCTTCCTCTCCCCCATATCCTTCCCCTCATCACTACCTTCAGCCTCGCAATATACCCCGATTAGGGATGCCATAGTCTCACTGGCTCTAGACGGTTGGAAGGAGTTGAGACTCTTGTGCGGTTTAACTTAAAAAAAGGCTGTTTGAAACGTAGGCTAAAATTCAACATGGTTTAAAACCGAAAAAAAATATAATGCCAATGTTAATAATAATTAATAAAAATAATTTTCATTCGAATCATAAAATATATTTTTACCATAATTCATTTACAATCTTATTTCTAATTCTCCGACCATTTTGTAATTGTCGTAGCAAGCCGTGTAAAATTACAAGATTTAAAAAAAAAAACAGTTTTAATGATATCTCAACTCAACTAATCAAATATATTTGTATATATGTATTTAATGAACTTAACGCTTTACGCTTCATTGTAATATTATCTATTGAAACAATGTTAATATTTTTCAAAGAATATTGAAAAGAAAAATAAACAAACAAAAAATGTTTGGGTTATGACAAGACTAGATGTTGGGACCTTATTCTGTTTTAAACTTGAATAAAGAAGAAAGACATTTTTTTAAATGTGAAAATAAACCATGAAACGAATTGTAAATGTAAAGTGAACACAAACTTTGTTTCAAATAACTACATTATTTATTTCTCCCAGTTTCGGATTAACCCTTCCTTCGTCAAGTGTTTATTTTGGTATCTGGAGTTAATGCTAGAATTACCTTTGCCAGATTTCGGTGATTTTGCTTACCACAAAATGTTTCATATTTCAATTCTTCAAGTATACTCGTACATACCGATACCAAACGCTCGAGATCAAAGAAATTATAGCCTGTCTAATGTGAAAACCAGAATAATGATTCAGCATTTTTTGCCCCAAGAAATCAATAAGTAATCAGTGTGGTCACCTTTCCACAAATGGGCACTTGAACAATTATCGTCATACATGTAGTCCTAATTGAAGACTTTCAAGGCCGAGCTGTAAGGATCCGGAGGAACGAATCTGGAGGTTGCAGGTTCGAACTAATTTAATGTCATTAATTTGCGTCATTTTATTATACATATTAAATAACATTAAACAATATATAATATTTTTAAGGCGCGTCCCAGAGCGGTGTAAACTTTTGGCATGGATCCTGGTGAAAGATCACCGTTCAGAATTGAAACCCTACTTGAAATGTCATAAGATGTATTTGGTGACCAAATCTGGATAGTCAAGTTCTTCCCAACCTTTCTTTTCCCCATCTCTTTTTTTTCTCTCTTTCAGCTTCGTGAAGTACCCTGATTTCGGATATTATAGTCTCATTGGCTTGTGTGGTATTATTTTATTTTTTTTATAAATGACAAAAATTTCATTGTTGCACAACAGCACATAAAATCAATTTCAATCGTTAGTAAACAAGCTAAAGAAAATGTAATTACTGTACATTTTTGATAAACTTTCGAAATTCTATTTTTATACACGCAACAGGTTTCACTCACCAACGTGGCTATACATTATAGGTATGTACGTGTTGGGCTAAGGGTGGAAACTGATGGGGTGGTTGGCCCAAAAGGAAAATAAATTATCCCTTCAGCGGTAGGTACCCTCAGCAACAAGTCTAGATTTTGTTAAATAAAATTTTCGGTTTTGTTCTCCAAAAAACCAAAGACTTACGGTTTGTTTAGCAGTAAACATTTTATGTTGAAAACCTTACTTTGCAATTTAGTCATATGTGAAAATTGCATTTGATATTCAGATTTCAACATTGACTGATTCAATTGAGAAAATACGACACTAATATTCAAAATCCATTTCCAAAAACTTGTTTAACAGTATTTGTTTATAGAGAAATTGAAATTTAAAAAATACATCCGACGAATACATTATTTTTTTCTCAAAGTGGTTATTGCTATCAATGACATAAATGATCTTTACTTGTAACAATATATGAGAGTAGAGTAATTATTGAGTTACTTAGGTTACTTGACAAGTAACACGCACGCAGAGGTAACAGCTGTACATATTTAAATGTTCATATTATACTAGCTAGAATTGTTGCAATAAAAAATACAATGTTAATTGAATTTCATTAACCAACCTAAAACTTTAATCAGATTTTAAACTGAATTCGTAAAATATTTATTTCTTTCAACGACAATTTTCATTTATGGGTTTTTGAAAATGAACTGCTTTAACTAAAAACATTAATGTATCAACGAAAAGTTAGATTTTGCTCTATAGCATATCGGACTGACTTTTTATAGATTGATAATTTCCTTCTCGATGAAATCTCCAGATTTTTTTTCGCAGTAACAAATCATTTGTACTTTCAGAATACCACCAAATGTGATGTTCGAAATTTGGTACTCTGTAAAATAAGATTTGTATAAACGTTCTAAATTATAGAACGATGATTGAAAATAATAAATCCAGGATACACCAAGTTTATATCATGTTATAAAATTAATATAAATCCATGTTGAAAGTTTTATGCAATCTTGCTTGTAACTTTATTGGTATTACTTATTCCAAATACGGAAAAGAAATTGGTAATAGAATTTCTTGGCAATAGTTTTGCGTATTTTCTGGACTGGTTCTGACTATTCTTCAACCGTGTACAACATGCTAATAGAATAAATCGGATACTCGCAAAAAGCATTTACTTTGTGGTTTGCTACAATTATTATATTTAAAAAATAATGTGTTTGTATTATGAATACATCGGAGGTCGTGTAAAGGTACATAAATTTTCTCCAGGAAATCTCGCAAAGCTTTTACGTATTTAAGGATGGAAATGTTTTCGATATTGTTGGCGACAAAGGAAATTCATCTGCAGAGTGTATGCAAATATTTAAATTAGGAAAACGTTCTTGGTTTTTCAGAACACACATACCTACCAGTAGGAACGATATTCTTTTAAACACTAGATCCATTGGATGATCTACCACATCCAATGGATGCATTAAATCTACTTAACTCAATAGATCCACTAGATTACGGTTCCTTCTCTGATTCCTTTCATATTCCTACTGTCGAGTAATTTTATGACAACAACACCACTGACCGGTTAGTCGTCGAGTGGACAGAAGCGTCAGGTTCCCACCCAGGTGTCGCGGGTTCAAAGTCCTGCATCATTGCATTCACAACTTTGTCTGCTGTAATAATAAATAATAATTTAAATAAAAAAATGTTTTAGTTTTAAGCCACTTTATTTATACACATATAACATTCGACCGGTTTCGGTTAAACTTAACCTTCTTCAGGAAAGTATATATATAAACAGTTTATATATATATACTTTCCTGAAGAAGGTTAAGCTTAACCGAAACCGGTCGAATGTTATATGTGTATAAATAAAAGGGCTTAAAACTAAAATATTTTTTATTTAAATTATAATGTCAAGCTACAAAGTGATTGCTTCCTTCGATAAATAAATAATAATGATGCCAGAAGAAGGAATACCAAAAATATTGTAAGGTTACTTACTGAGGAATTTACCATTTACTTGGTTCAGGACCGTTATGATATCAACGTATATCGGTACTCCCAATAAGTTGCCTCTTGAGCAACCTTGAGGGGCTCGAGCTCTTTTTTACTTGAGGCTGGATCTCGCTCCTTGATTTTGTTGGCTTAAAAATTCAGAATTTTAGGAGGGATGACATGTAATTTTTTTCGAAAAAAGAATAAAAGGATAGAAAGCGTTTATGGTGATTAGATATGATTTAAAACAATTTTATTATTCAAAAGCAATCTTAAATACTAATTATCAAAATGAGTTTAGGTACAATAAACACTGTTTAAAAAAAAAGTAAATAACTATCTAAAATAATGTATAACATAATAGTAGCAGGCATAATAATGTCACTATAATCACCATTTCACTAACGGTGACTTTAAATGTCTTCTAATTTCATATGCGAGGGTTTTTTGATTGAAGTGGTTTTTGATTGGAAGATCTTCTGTGCTCTAAAGATCGTACATTTCATTAATTTCGTCACTATTTTCCAGCTCTTATCAGAAACAACAAAGGGTAGTACAATTTCAAAGTCACTGAGGCTGTTATTCATCTGTAAGTTAGAAAAATATGCATATGCCTGAAGAAATTATATTTATTCCAGTACCTACTAACGTACATTCAAACATAAAAAAACCCACACATTTCTAAAAACGCTAGATTTCAGACATATCTTTGGCTAAACGAACATTGTATTTCACCAATATTCTAGCTAACAAATTCATGAAATGAGTGTGACTCGTATTATTATGTTAGATTACGCCTTTACCCACTAAATGAAAACTAATTTGATTAATATATATTCATGTCTCACCTCTTATTAAGCGATTGATCAAGGAAACAGTTCAATGCGACGCCAAAACGTGAACTGTCAAAATAACTAATTTGTTTTGAGGTGGGAGTACGGATTGCAACATAACGACAAAAAATAAATGCTACAGATAACACTGTCAGCTATTAGAAAACAACAATTTAACTTAAGTATTAGAAATGGTTTGAACAAAAGCAATACAAAATCTTTAAACGTACATAAATAAAGATTAACGGTGGATTATTTATTTATTTTATTGTATACGTCCGAGGGGGCTTTTACATAAAAAAGGTTTAAAATAGTGAAAAAAAAAAAAAATTTTGCATAAATAAAATAAAAAATAGTGGTCACATATTAGAGAATAGTGTTTGATTACATTAAAGCCATCTCTGCGTATGTATGACCAACTACATGCAATCTAAATACAAGCAAGTATCTGAAAGACTCAGTCCTGATGTTATTGTTACAGCTAAATATAATTTTGGACCGAGTAGTTTTCATTGGTATGTCAAAGAAAACAGGATTCATTGAATCAGGGCTGTCTATAATACCATTAAAAAGTTTATAAATAAAAGTCAAGTAAAAAAAATCGATATATTATCTACATAACTGGATATACCATACGATAGCTAAGTAAATAAACGCGTCGGATTCCCACCAGGGCGCCGTGGGTTCAATTCCTCTGCTAGCTAAGTCCTTTATTATTGAACAAGCAATATCTTCCGCTTATTATGATGATGGTAGTAGAAGTTTTTCAAATATTTTCAGGTTATACGAAACCCGGGAATGTTTGTCTTCCTTTAAAAAAAGCTATATTAGCTTCTTATTCAAATTAGACCCATATTGGCATAAATATGCCAATATGGGTCTAATTTGAAGTTTTTTGATGAATTATCTGAAATAATTTACTGCACATTTAGAACTGCATTCAGTATATTAATATTGCTACTTGAAAAAATACTATCTACAGAAGCTCATCATGTGGTTTATCAGGTCATTATGTAATATAAATTAATAATGGTGCTACATTAAGGCCACATAATAGAAAGTTAATAAAAAGTTGATTTATTTCAATTTTTAAAATAGAAAGCTGTTGTTAATTTAAATAAGACATTTTCTAGGTCACAGTTAGGTAATTAGCCTCGTCCAGACAGTTCCAATGTGAACCGATCCCAACTAGCAAACAAATAATTTAATAGTCAAAAGGGCAAAGTGAAGTAAATGAAATTAACTATGACAAAAATAATATATCCGGACCTCTCCATCGATGTTAAGTGTGTATCGACTTACTTGCTATTTAGAAATGGCTTATGCGCTAGTCTCGCGGGGTCTGGAGGACGCTAATTAAATTGATTAACGTTGAAGAAAAGTAATTCTACATTGAATCGAAACGCAGCTTTAGCCGTGTATGATGACCAAATTTGAATATCCAGGTACTTCCCAACCTACCTTCTGTCTCACAACATACCCCGATTGGAGATGTCATAGTATTACTGGCTCTAGACGCTTGAGAGTAGGAGACTCTTGTGCGGTATTCACTATAAAAAATATATATTGGAAAATGTTTAATCAATTTCACCCGAAGTAAGAGAAACATTACCTTCTTTCAGGCACACACACACACACCCACACCACAGTTGTTTTTATTTGTCACTTTACTGGTAAATCTAACCTCACATTGTATTCTTTTGGAAAAAAAACATTTTAGAAGCCATCTACACAAATCGTAGATGAGTTCGACTACGGTAAACCAACAAACATTGTGAAAATGTTCATAAGTTTTTAATATATTTACAATCTGACACTGAGGTGAGTTTTAGCTCAACGAACACACTTTATCCTTCCTCGTAGAGGCCTTCGTCCTCCTAACCACAGCTTTTGGAATTTCTGCAAAATGCATCCCGTAAGACGTTTCCAGTTAATAAGCCGCCCACGTGCCGAGTAATGCGAGTTTCAGGGAATATTGGATCGTTAAATCTTCCATCTCTCTATCTCTCAGTGCCCATTATATTTTTAATAAACCTATTAAACCCTGGGAGGAAGTTCTTTGGATGCAAGGCTTGAAATTGAAGCATTATTTTTTTTACCCTGTTTATTCTACATTATATGAGACGTATGTAGTGGGTGTTTTGATAAACGAAAGGCCGTCGGAAAGAAAAAAGAGCTGAAGCGCTATCTTAGAAAGTTTACACGAGAACACCTTAAAGTTTTTATTTATTTTAGAATAAAATTCATAAGTCTTCAGTAGTACCTGGTTGGATTTTGAAAAAAAAATAACTCAGGTAACTTCAATGCTCTCATTAAATTACCTGAGGTGGCAAAAAGCTGAAAAAGTCCCAAACTTGTGTCCTTTAAGTGTCAAGCCTTCTCTTAATGATAAATATATTTAAGATGACTAAAGGGCCACAAAAATCTTCAGAATCAAACAAAAGTCAAAGCATTCGATGAAACAATAAAAAAACTGATTAAAACTAAATAATTTAACTTATTTTTGACCAAAGTATCACTTAAGCCTTTTTGACTTTCCAGCGTCGATATGTATGCACTATTCGAGAATTTTAAAGCCGAGGAGAAATAGATGGGAGTATTGTTATAAACATTGCAATCGAATTTTGGGAAATTTTAATAAAAAATCGAAAAACAAAAATTATAATAAATATAAAATAAGATAAAGAACATTTAAAAAAAAATCACATTTATATGGAAAATACATATATTATATTTAGAGTATTTCGATATATTTTTAAAGACAATAATAAATTAATTCGTGAATTTGAGTAACCTGAATATATGCGTATTCAAATTCTTTCCACTTCCATCGGAATAAGCTTGTTGCTTGTGCAATGATAGAGGAATTACCTTACGAAGGATCGAACCCGCAGGCAGGCCCGGCCCTGAGCAGACCGGCG
Source organism: Drusus annulatus (assembly GCA_022651775.1). Classification (NCBI taxonomy): domain Eukaryota; kingdom Metazoa; phylum Arthropoda; class Insecta; order Trichoptera; family Limnephilidae; genus Drusus; species Drusus annulatus. The sequence continues at coordinate 426,448 of JAGWCC010000178.1, read as the reverse complement.
CGGCGCGGCGTTTGGAGCAAATAATTTTTATGGCGTCCATTTACAAAACCAAAATTTAAACACCAGAAGGATCGAAAAACTACTTTTCACGTCTAATAAAAGAACTTATTGTGTAATTATAGTACATATCTTCGCATCTATCTTTCCGCATGAACCCAAGAGAGTACTATTAAAAAAGGGGGTAAGTGGAACCAAATTATGTGAATATTTGGGATTCTGTTAAAAGTGGTGGACCAAAGAAGAATCAATGAAAAAATCCTTCAAAAGTAACATTTATTACAAATATACCATTTTTACGGGCAAAATGCGAGCCTTGGGGTCGGAAATACGATGTCGTTTTCTCAGGCTCTGTGACACCGAATGAATCAAACCTTTTATTTTTTTGTAGAGAATGATGGAATGAAAACAAATGATTAAAAAATCGTCCAGAAGTAACATTTATTACTAAAATACCATTTTTACGGGCAAAGTGCGACACTTGGGGTTGGAAATAAGATGCCGTTTTTTCAGGCTAAACGAAGTGAACCTTTAAGACTCGAGTAAAAATCATAAAATGAAGACGATTTAATGAAAAAATCATCAAAAAATACCACTTTGCGAGAAAAATACTACCCAAGGCTCGGAAATTAGATGCCATTTTTACAGGCTCTGTGAGACCACGTAAGGTGAACCATTGGAATTCTGTTAAAAATGATGGACTAAATGCGAATACATTAAAAAATCCTCCAAAAGTAGCATTTGTTAAAAAAATACCATTTTCACGGTCAAATGCGAGCCTTGGGGTCGGAAATAAGATGCCGTTTTCTCAGACTTTATGGGATAAAATGAAGTGAACTTTCGGAATTCTGTTAAAAATAATGGACTCAATGCGAATTAACTAAAATATCCCATAAAGGTAATATTTGTTAAAAAATACCGTTTTTACGGACAAATGCAAGCCTTGGGGTCGAAAATAAAATGCCCTTTTCCAAGGTTCTATCGGACTAAATGAAGCGAACTTTTAGAATTCTGTCAAGCATAATGAATTTAACGCGAATTAACTAAAAAAATATATAAAAGTAACATTTGTTAAAAAAATACCATTTTTACGGGCAAATGCAATCCTTGGGGTCGAAAATAAGATGCCTTTTTCTACGGCTCTATGGGACTAAATATAGTGAACTTTTGGAATTCTGTTAAGAATGATGAACTTAACGCGAATTGACTAAAAAATTCTATAAAAGTAACATTTAAAAAAAAAATTTTTTACGGGCAAAATGCGAGACTTGGGGTCGGAAATTAGATGTCGTTTTTTCAGGCTCAAGTAGGGCCAAACGAAGTGAAATTTTAGGATTCACGTTAAAATCATAAAATGAAGACAATTTAATGAAAAAATCATCCAAAAGTAGTATTTGTAAAAATATTACCACTTTGCGAGCAAAATGCGAGATAAGGCTCGGAAATCAGATGCCCTTTTCACAGGCTCTGGGGACCACATGAAGTGAACCTTTGGAATTCTTTTGAGAATGATGGACTTACGTAAAATAAAAAAAATCCTCCCAAGGTTACATTTGCTAAAAAAATACCATTTTCTCAAGCATAGTGCGAGCCCTAGGGTCGCACTTTGCTCGGAAATCATCTACTCAATTAGTAATTTTTCATCATATGTTCTCATATTTATTATGTATTTGCTGAAAACAGATATGAAAAAAAAATACCAGGAAAATGATAAAAACGTATTTATTTGTTAAGGCATACTCGAATATGGTTTAATACATAAAACAATGGTAAAAAAATGAACTCTATAACCTGTTTATTTATATCAGTATTTAAAATAATAAATATGTGTGTAATGTTACATAAAATTAATACGTATTGTACTTACGGCAAGTTTTACTGTGGTAAATACTCTCTGTATCCCCCTGGTTTTTTCACCTTTTTTGTCTTTACAACCATTCAGAATCGACACGTTGCTTGAAATGACTTCAGTCGTGTTAAGTAATCAAATCTGAATAGCGAGCTACTTACCAACCTTCCTCTTCCCCATATTCATCCCTCCTTAGCCCCTTTAGCTTTACAACATACCCCAATTGGATGGTATTTTACAATAAACTATTACCTAATACCGGTGTGTTCAAAATAAAAATACTCACTTACACTCAGAATCAATCATTGCAGTATAAAAAATTGGCAAAAAAATAAGAAGACACATATTTAGATAGCACCGTGGATTTGTTGGCATATTTATTAATATTCTCCCCCTCGATACGCATTAGCAAACTTTTGTGATTACTCGGTAGTTGGCGCTTATTTGATAAACGGAAACAAGGTACAAGGCAGCGAAGGAATGCCTCGAAGAGATTGTCGGAGAAATTGTCCTCTGTTAGACCAAAGATAAGTATAATTTCCCTCCCGAATGCTAATAAATTCCGCTTCTGCGGGGTAATTAACTTACCAAGCCATTCGTCTCGGAGAAGATAAATAAATGATTTCTTGCTCTTAGTATTATTAGGATTCTGATCGAGATTATTCACAACAGAAAATCAAATTAACAAAAATCAGATTGAGATCATTTGTTGGCAAATCAGTTTGGGTCTCCAAACTAAGTGGAAGCGACAAATAATGTCAATTTAGTAAACCGTGAATTAATGTTTTTATTTTGTTTTGAAGAAAGATAAACATTCCCGGGTTACGAATAACCTGACAATATTTGAAAAAACTCCTGATGCCATCATAATAAACGGAAAATGTTGCTTATGCAATGACGGATGACTTGGCTAACAGATGAATCGAACCTACGACTCCCGGGTGGGAATCCGATGATTTTATACACTGAGCTACTAACCGGTCAATGTTCTAATTGTTGTCAATGTTCACTCTTCTTTTAAAAGTGAAAACCGCACTTGCGCTGAATATAGTTGGACTCCTGGGTTCAAACTACACTCAGCTCTCTGAGGCTAGTGGGCAAGTCCGCCCGGCGCAGGTAAATTTTTCGGCGCCCCATGTCAAAACCTACATTTTAACACAAACTTTTCGAAATGATTTTTAATTATTTAATTTTATTTTTTAACGCACTGAAGTGGTTTCAAATAATAAATTGACAAAAATTAGTGCATGAGTACAGAAAAAAATACAGTTTACTAAATATATATATATATGAAATAATACAGAAAAAAGTAAAACGTTTTGAAATAAAATAATGTCAAACAAACATTAAAAAATAGTTCTCATACATTAGTGACAAATAAATATGTAATTTTGATGTCTTTTAAATTTTGGCAAGTTAATGTGAAAGATGTCAATATTTGAGGTGTATTCGTTCCTGCGTGTATGTAGGCGAGAAATGGATGCGTGCATGTCGTAGTTAGTATGAAATTTATTGTTGCAGATTTTTTTTTTTTATATACGTCTAATAAAATGTCTTCCTATGTAGTTATAGTACGAATCTTCAACGTCCGGGTGGGAATCCGACGCGTTTGTCCACTCAGCTACCGACCGGTCAATATATACTATATTTGCAGCACGTTTCTAAGTGGTAGTTTCTCTAAGTATCGCCCTGGTGAAAGACCACCATTTGGAATCAAAACGTTGATTTAAATACCTTAAACCGTGTTTGGTGACCAGATCTGAATAGCCAGGTACTTCCTAACCTTCCTCTTCCCCATCTCCTTCCCCTTCCCACTACCTTCAGCTTGACAACATTCTCCGTTCGGAGATGCCATAGTTTCATTGGCTCTAGACAGTTGGGACTCTTAGGCCGTATTCAATATAAAATAATAATAATAAAAATAAAAATTTATATATACGAGTATACAGGTAAGTTTGTAAATATAAAATTTGTAAAATATTAATATTTCTGCTCGTGAGCCTTTTTAAATTTTCAGCGTGCCGTGTATCGGAAGAATAAAAAAACTATATTTTGAATCTTTAAAAACTCAAACCACGTATCCCTATGACCCTCATACATGAACGAAAAAATTCTTAAAAAAAGCATTAGGAATTATAAAGACTCATTCGAAGTTACTAATCAAATCGTGAAATATGCTACATAATGTTTTATTGAAAATTATATAATGTTTTAAACCATATCATCGCTGGAAAGGCAAAAGGGCTTAGCGACACTTTGGTCAAAAATGAGTTAAATACGCAGTTTTGATCAGTTTTTTTAATCGAATTCTCTGACTGTCGTTTGATTCTTTTATGGCTCCTCAGTCATATAAAATATATTTACCATTTGGGAGAAAGCTCGATTCAAGCGACACAAGCTTTTTTTTTTATATGAATACCGCATAAGAGTCTCAACTGCTCCCAACCGTCTAGAGCCTGTGAGACTATGGCATCCCCAAACAGGGTATGTTATGAGGCTGAAGGTAGTGGGAAGGGGAAGGAGATTGGGAAGAGGAAGGTTGGGAAGTACCTGGCTATTCAGATCTGGTTACCAAACACGGCTAAAGCCATTTCAAGCAACGTTTCGATTCTGAATGGTGGTCTTTCACCAGGGCGATACTTAGGGTATCTACCTCTCTTGGGACATTTTAGCTTGAGTGAGAGCAATTTTTTTTAATATTCAACAGGTAGTAAAGATTTATAAAACAAACAAAAAAACTTAATGGCGCTCTGGTGTAAGCTTCCCAAAATGGCGCTTGAGCCCTTTTGCTTTTCCGGCGACGATATGGTTTTATATCCCTGAGAAATTTTGTTTCGTAGGCGATTATCGAACCTTCCCGTTAGTTTGTTATAAAAAAAGATGGATACCACTCACGGAAAAAGGATGAAATAAAATTAATGATTAAGGTACATAATAAGAGAAAAGAGTATTTGAATTAAAAAGGGATTCTATTGTTCTTGAACATTCAAACATTAAAAAAATAAACCAAACAAAAGACAAAAAAATTGCCTTTCTTTCCACTCTTCGACCCCTTGGATAAATTAGGTTCCATCTGACACCGCACTGATATGCGATAGTAAATTTTAAAATAGTTTTTATAGAGCGCATTATCGCATATCATTGCCACGTCAGATGGAACCTTGTTATTCCAAGGGGTCGACAGAAGACATACTTATTTTTATTTACCTTTGAAATATTTTTTTATTTATTTCATGTTTTATGCAAAATTAAGTTGACCGCCAAAAAATAGCGTTTATAATGATTTTGTAGAAAACAGGAAATGTTTTGTATGACAACGAATTGAAATTTTTTTTCTCTCCTCAGAGTTAAAATCTACCTAAATCACTTTATAAAACGTAGATATTTTAATATCATATAAATTAAATAGTTCTTAGAAGGTTACAGTTTTTACAATGTTCAATTAAAAGTTGTTTTTATTAAAATAAAACAAAGTATTATTAGTAAATAAAAAATTATTTAATGGCAGTCCTTTTTACCTTAAAGGGTAGAAAGCTATATTTATCTTTAAATTGCCAAAAGAATTTTTCGTCACAAAGGAAAAACGACGCAAAGATTGTCACATAAAGAGAAATAAATATGACTAAGTAGTCTCTCCTGAGTCTCGTCTTGCGCTGTTCGGTTGGTTAGCTTGGAATTAGTTTAGTCTCTTCTCACGCCACATGTGCGCCAACCTAAGTGAACAAAGATATACATTTAAACTTTTCTAACAGGGGTGCGAAAAAACACGAAAAGGGTTAAAAGATTCAAATAAACTCTTTTCCCGATCGCAACGTTTGAATCTTTAAATATGATTCAAGTCAACTTTTGCGAAAGTTGTTAAAAATATAAGAATCGGTCCTACTCGAATATAACTAGTTCGCGTAGATTGAATGCATCACTTGAATTACTTTTTTCAGATTAATCAATTCAACCCCTCTTAAAAATGTAACATATCTATGAAAGAATGATTAATCTCTAGTTTATTCGACAAGAGTAAGCATATTTATAGACTTAAACTAGTAAAATTCACTACATCTGCCTGGAAAAAATATATGTTTGAAAACTTATTTTACCATTCTTAAAATAATTGATACTTTTTAAATCAAACTAGTTTAAATAAATAAAATAACTTTGTACAATACCAGTTTCGCTTAGCCTAATCATCATCAGGGTACAAAATTCGACTGAAAAAAAACAGTGTGCGGTTATATATACATTTAGAGGGAGAACAAAATACATAAAAAAATAACAGAACAATGAGAAAACAATAGAATAACATTTAATTATAACAAAGGAACAGAGAGGAAGAGACAAATAATATGATTTAAAAGAGACAAATCGTCAACTGAGAAGGAGATTAAAGAAAAATGATAAATTTTGTAAGCTTACAGGAAATATACCTAATATTGGAAATAATAATATAATTAGGCCAAGTGAAACCGGCCGGTCATAAAAATTAAAATAATATCCGTGGTCTTACCCGAAAGTAATTTTTTCATCTCTTTAAATATGTCAAACCACAAAGTGATTGCTTTCAATAAAAAAATGAAATAAGTTCTTTTATCATTTTATATACGACCTTTCAAATGTTCTAACAAAATAAATGTTTTAATTACAAATAATTACAGTTTTAACATTTGTTTTATGATTTATATAAATACGTTTGAAAAATATGTAAATGAGAGATTAACAAAAAAATCACAAAAAATTCAATGCTTAAGTTTTTTTCGCCAACAATTTAATAACCAAAGTAACATGGAAAACATTTTTTTTAAATAGTTTTCACAGTCCATGTCCACACTTTTAACTCCCTTGTATTATGTGTTGGCAGCAAACTGAATATATAGTTACAGGAGCTTCACGAGGTCTGAAGAAGTAAATGAACGAGTCACGTCCCGAATCTCTATGGCCCTCGACCCAAGGGGGCATTTAGCTTGGAGTTAGTGCTTCGCCACCACCATCCGGGCAGGTACGTGTGAGCGGACTCGCGTTATTCTTTATTATGCACATTAGAGAGTTAAAGCTGCAGTTAAAGATGTGTATATATATGAAGTTTAAAAAGAACAATAATTTTGTTGAAATCCCGAATTTATAAGGTCCGTTGACCAGTTTTGAAAATGTGCAGTCGTGGATTAAGGGACAGCACTAAAAAATGACAGTAAATGTTACTATGTAGTATTCTAATGCAAGGAATCTTACAAATGATGTATCTGATTTTTTCTATGGGTAGTTAGAAAAATGTCTGAGGTTTCCATTGAATACAATTTTACAACTGTAATGCTTTAAAAAAATACTAAAGTTTCAGTAAAAGTCGAGTTTTGAAATCAGAAAAGGCATTTTTGAACGATTTACTTAAATTTCTAGTAAGCTTTACAAACAATTTAAAAGATTACTGTTTAATAATTGTATTCACTGGACATCTCAAACATTTTTCTAACTACCCATATAGAAATAACTGTAAAATAATAGATGAATTATTTGTAGTATTGCTTGTACTAGAAAGCCAAAAAGTGTCTATTTTAGGGTGCTGATTCTTAAGGTCAAAAAGTGGTTTATCTTTTGTTCTCGAAAAGGAAGGATGCTTTCAAAATCGGCGGAGAGTTGAAAAAGTGTATTGGTTACTACCTCTGACTAGTCAGTAAGTAAAAACTCGAAGAAGTGTGATCTATACCGATGTGAAAAAAAACAAAGGTCGCCTATTTACATAAGACCTTTCCAGAGACAGGCGAACGAAATTGATTATCTGTTCAAGACAGAAGTTAGATTTTTGGAAAAGTTTGATCAATTTCATCCGAAATATGGGAAACTTAAGCCAAATTCGGGCTAACCAGACACGCCCATGCAAACTTCTACCGGTATGTATCTTGCGAAGATTATAACAAACAAAAAATTTAGCTTTTTTTTCTTCTTTTTTTTTCGTAGAAAGCAATCACCTTGTGGTTTGACATATTTAACCTTTTCCATTCTGTAGGCCACACATTCTGGCCCATACGATTTTGGTAGGCAGCTCTGTCGGCCAGAGGGTCTGGCCCGGCGCAAGTATAAATTTAATCACCAATTTCTATGCACCTAAGTACATTCTACGAACTATTATTTCCGATAAGTAAAAAGAGTATTTTTCATATATCAAAAATATAACATTAATTTTTAATCAGAGTAGCAAATTGGTTCTAAAAAAAATGGTCAGAGTGGAAAAGGAATGAAAAAATAACTTTGTATAAGACATATCTTTATATATTTCGTGGTCTTATACAAAGTTATTTTTTCATTTCTTTAATTATTTTTTGTCAAAGAAAGACAAACATTCCCGGGTTACGAATAACCTGAAAATATTTGAAAAACTCGTAGTGCCATTATAAGAAGCCAAAGATATTGCTTGTGCAATGATGGAAGACTTAGCCAGCAGAGGAATTGTACGCACGACGCTAGGGTGGGAATCCGACGCGTTTGTCCACTCAGCTACCGACCGGTCAATAATTTAGGTTTTTGAAATTAATAACGAATACAAATATTAAAACTGCTTCTTATATCAACATGAAAATATTAATGCCAAGAGATAGTAGAAGAAACATAAGAAGCACGACAGATCGAAGATTTAAAAAATAATCCATGGAGAATTTAAAATTAGGGATTCAATTTACACTTTAAAATTTATACACCCCAAAATTAAACGTTCTGAAGGTAAACTGAATTGTGAACAAACTTTCAATCTACTAATAAAAGTAGATACTCCAAGTATCGCCCCGGGTGAAAGACCACTATTGCGAATCGAAACGTTGCTTGAACTGGCTTTAGCCGAGTTTGGTGAATAGCCAGGTACTCACAACTTTCCTTTTCCCCATCTCCTTTTTTCCCCCCATTACATTCAACCTCTAAACATACCCGGATTAGGGATGCCAGTGTCTCACTGGCTCTAGAAGGTTAGGGGCAGTTGGGACTCTTATGCGGTACTCACTTTAAAAAAATATTTATAATTTTTCTATGGAAATTAGCTGTAAAGCGCCTATTGGGTGATTTTTCCTCCGTTTTGAAAAATAAAAATTAACTCAAGGATGCTTTACAACTTAATTTATCTAACCTAGAACCAATCACTGAGACTTATAATTAGTAACTTAAACGTAAGATTTATCACTAGTGACAAATATCTAAGACTTTTAGCTAGTGACTCAAAACTAATGACTTAATAGTTATAGACACAGATAGACTTCTACGCAAATATACTTTTTATTATCAAGCAGATCTCTTAATAATCATTAATCGTAAATGACATAATACTAGAAGCGTGATGAACGTTATATTGAATAACAGCATAACGAGTTTGTGAGTAGTACAACTCTGTAAACAAGGGACATAAAATACAGGTGATACTAAGAGTTGAATCAATTTGTGGAATACGTTTAAGAATATTCTAGATGTTAATAATTATGTTAATGTCAAAGTTAATGTTTTGTGGGTGAAATGCAAATGACTGAAGGTTTAAATATATAAAAAAAAGTGATGGTAGAGGCTATAGCAAAACCGATAAACTCGAATGTTGATATTGAACAAAAATTGATAGTCTGAAAATGATTGCACTAAAAAATCCTACCATTGTAACATTTTTGGAAAATCAAAAACTTTTTGGACCCAATGCAAACCTTGGGGTAGGAAATAAAAATTTGCTATGGGAACAAACTGATTAAAATATGAGATTTTTTTTGTAAGAATAACGGTATAGAGACGATCAAATAAACAAAACTTCCAATCACAACATATTGTGAGAATATCATTTAGTTTATTGAAAAAATGTGTACTGTGGGGTCTAAAATAAAAAGTCGTTAATCGAAGATCTGAAGACTGAATAGTCCTGAACTTTTAATTTGATAGTGCATAGACAATTCATCAACTAATTTACTAACAGAAGTAAGATTTTTTTTACATTTATGGTGGCAATATAAAATTTATAGAAAAAAATGCTAGCGATAGAGAAATTAAAAGGTCATTGAAGTGCTAAGGGATTGAACTGAATTATATACATAAATATATATGGCGGAAGATGTTGCTTGTGCATTGATGAAGGACTTAGCTAGCAGAGGAATTGAACCTACGACGCCCGAACGGCAATCCAACGCGTTTGTCCACTCAGCTACTAACCGGTACTAATTTGACTAAAAATGACGGTCTGAACAAGATTCCGGGTTTGACAAAAATAGAAATTGATTGAAGCCATCTCCATTTAGGTCTCATGGACCCGGACTAACTCGAAATGTAACGCTGTCGAAAATTCATTCAAATTTATGGACAAAATGCCAGCCTCGGGGCGGAAATTATTTTCATTTCGTTCAAACTCCATGTGACCGAATGGACTCGAATTTTAGATTCATACGAATAATGACGGTCTAAAAGTGATTCAATTAAAATCTCCCAATTGTATTATTTGTTAAAATATTAATAACATTTATGGACAATTTACAGGTCTGAATAAGGTCCAGCCCTCATTAATTTGGATGCATATTAGATGGAAACTATTTGCGGGTTATTTGATATCTTTGAGACTGGTTGCACTCTAAGATTTATTTCCAATGATGACAGTCTGAAGATGATTCAATTAAAAGACCTCCAACATTATAAGTTGTTGAAATTTTAGAAAAAATATAAGATCAAATGAACTCAATTATCAGATTTGCACCTAAAATGACGGTCGGAAGACAAATCTATTAAAATATACAACAATAATTGATATAATTTGGGAAAATAATGCGCTTCTTGCGGTCGGGACAAAACTGGATGTTTTAAAACTTTTCGGATTTCAGATTAGCATAAAAAATAATGGTCTGAAAACGACTCCATTAAAATTTAGTACAAATGTTAGAGTTTGGGATAAAAATTGAACTTCATGGACATAATGCAAGCCTTGGGATCGATCATTATTTGGAGTTGGACCATGTCTTATTAGAAGAAAAGGATTCAAACTTTGGATATGCACAAGGAATAACGGTGTGAAGACAAATCTTGTAAAATATAAAACAATTGTAATATTGTGAAATTATATTGGAATTTATGAAAATAATGCGACCCTTGGGGTCGGAACTTAATTAGGATTTGTTCTTACACGATGGAACGAAATTGACTAAAAAGTGTGACTTGAATTTTTGACGGTTTGAAGACGATTCATTAGGGTATTCGTTGTAGAAATATCATTGAAATAAAGGATATTGGCTGAGTGGACAAACGCGTTGGCAAGCCTTGGTATTAAACCTTACATAAGGTTTGCTCATGCCTTATTGGAGATATTCTAAGACATGCACAAGGGAAAATGATGTGAAAATAAATCTTTTAAATAAAAATAGAATTGTAACATTTTTTTAAGCAACATAAAATTAATGAAAATAATGCGAGAATGGGGTCCGCAACTTCACCTTTATGTGACTGGAAGGGTACTTCGGTTTTCAACATAGATTTTTTTATTGTTCCAGTAAGTTTTACCGGCTGAGACATCATGACTTCTCCACAATGGTGAAAATTAACAATTAAACATACATAGAAAACGAATAAGTATAATTTACAACTTCTGATGACTGAAAGAGTATCCCGGGTACCTCCATGTGTTTTATATGATTTTTTTAAGCTTGTCGGTATTTAATAATCATTTTATCTTATTTTAAATGACTGTTGTGTTCAAAGTACATCACCTGTATCCTTAATACTATTTTCATTCTCATATTTAGTTAAAAACCCTAAAAAAATATAGTACTGGGTGAAATTCCTATCCACTTCCCTAAGTATTGAACTGATTCTAAATATTCTGATATTAATTACGTCGTAAAAGTGGTCCAGAAAATTTCAGCAAATGATATACTGTAAAGAAAGGCAATAAGTACATTTTTTCACTCAAGCTTAGAGAAAGTTTTTTCATTGTATTTTAAATCGTTTGTTATTTTGTTCTCAATTATTTGGATGAAATTACTGAAAAAATAAGATAATTTTAAAGAGACACAATTTATCACTGAACTAAAATATTTCAATCAACAAACGCCTTCTGCCTTAGAATATGCTCGAATTTCTTCTTATCGTGAGTATCGCAAGCATCCCCGATTAGGGTATGTTGTGATGTTGAATGCCGTAAGGAGGTGAAGGAGATGGAGAACATGAAGGTTGGGAAGTGCCTGGCTGTTCAGATCTGGTCACCAAATACGGCTAAAGCCATTCCAAACAAAGTTTCGATTCTGAAAGGTAGTCTTTCACCAGGGAGATACTAACTATCATAAGTATCTACCCTTCCATTCTGGAACCGAGACAGTTAATATTGACAATATAAATAAAGTGAGAGAACAAGGGCCAATTTTTGTTATGTTAATCTATTCAAAATAAAATATGCTAATATTTAAATTATTATGTGTACTATTAACCACAAGGCGTATGCTTCCTTTTAAAATTTACAATAATGTAGCTAGCCTCAATTGGTCCGGAGGATTTGTGGGTATAGCAAAATCAGAAACGTTTGCTGGTTTGGGACCTCTACATAGATTGTACGACTCATATACAACTTTATTAGGTCCCTGAAGGTAAAATAATATATTAATATTTATTTATTTATGTATTTACGCCTGATTTGGGCTTTGTACACATTTAACAAGAAAAATGAACTATCAGTACAGTACGCATATAAAAAATTATATGCAGATATAAAAATACAACTTCAAATAAAAACATAAAAAATGAAAAATTAATATGAATATACATACAATGGCATGGAGAAACATAAAATAACTGGAAGTAAATAAAAAGCTAGTATTTAGTGGTCATTTTCAAGTAATATATTTGATAATCAACATCAAAATCACGAATATTCCTTAGCAACACTTTTATAGCCAATAAGTTACGAAAAAATAATAAACTAGTTAACACAACAACAATTGAATAAATTCGAATCAGAGCCAGGCAATCCATTCAATTACAGTTCTACTTGCTGAAACAAATTTAACCAACATCTATATTTCGTTATTGATGTGTTAAATATGTCGACAACATCTTTATAATTACTACCCAAATTCTGTATTCGGCGAACGGTAGTGTACAATAAATTATGATACCGTATTGGAGTTGTTATAATAATAAGGTAAATAGTGCCTCGACGTTGATTTGCGTGGTACATGGAAATAAATAAAATAATAGTTCAGTCGGTAATTATTCTACGTTTAGATAATTTAAAAAAATTAAGGTGACAAAGAAGATATACATTTTTAATACATTCCCTTAGGATGCCCATTCTGAAGTCAATAAATTTTGAGAATTTTTTTTTAACTCTTTTTTTATTGTAAGGGAATGAATGACATAACTTGGTGCCCATACTATTTCCAAAGCGTTCGGTTGAAGGTTTCCTTCTGGTGCACATATTTTTGACATTTTTACTTCACCTACCTATAAATAAAGGGCTGTAGAACATGAACACATGTAATTTTTTGTTTTGTTTTTTTAAGTCTCCTTCCATTTTAAATGATTTATTTCTAAGGTAGGGTGACCTCTCAAAACAAACCACCGTAATAAATAATTTGAAATATCGCGATTAAATTGTTTAATTCTTTTGGATTACGTTGAGGGATTTAATGAGAGGTTTTAAGTGATGTGTTTTATTACCAGTGTTTAACTTTGAACATGCTCACCCAATTAAACTGATTAGCAGAAACTAGAAAATGATGATTAAAGTATAAGAAAAACCAATATGTTGAATAATTTTCCATCTCTGGTCGTTGACTATTGGCTAAATAATATCTAAAAATAAACTTTTAAAATTTAAATCACTTTTTTAAGAATCATAAAATGTGTCGAATAGTTTACCATATCTGGTCTTTGACTATTTATATTAAATCATTGTATAAAAAGAACCAACGATTTAAATTCAGAAAAAGTTAGTTCACTTTTTTAAGAAAAAAATAAAACTGATCACAATATCTTTTTTAATTTTATTTCGGCACAAGTCTGTCAGGGTAAGCTCACTGCAAGTGAAATCGTAAATAATAATGCACTTTTTATGATTGAAAACTTTGTTTTTAACCAGCCTAATTGTAGATCGTATTTTTAATCATTAACTTTAATTTAAATAAAACCTGTTAATGCTACTTTTATCAATGATCATAATAAACATGTTCTGCCTTATCATTCGTCGATTAACTCGCCAACGATTTTTGTTTGCTCTTTGAACAATCATTACTTGGTTTTTATAATAATAACAGCCGTAATCTAATATTTTAGCATTAAACTATTCTTTAATAGTCTTTTTGGTTTATAATAAATCGTACTGTTCTAATAAATCACAACTCTAATAAATCTTTATTTTGAACACTTATATTTAACCACCTACATGGGTATCATAAACGATCTGAATAACTGTAAATAATTTTCTTTGTGAGTACGCACAACCGTATGATTGAAAACAAGCATATTCAAGCTGGTAAAATCTTTGGAATATTTGATAATACTCTAACTAAGTCATCAAACCTATGTAAACTAAAGATGATTGTTTTCACATTCAAGTTAATTTTAATAAATTATTTGATTGGTGTAAGCTTAACAAACTTTTTTTAAGCATTAGTAAATGGCATTAATCATCTTTTCAACTATGAATATAAAATTGATAATATTTCTCTCACATCTGTAAACGAAATTAATGTCCTCGACATTACTTCCGATTCTAAATTAAATTTTCTTTCACACATCAATAAAATCACAAATTAAGTTCATAAATTGCTAGGCTTTATTCTTCGAAATGCCAGTAAATTTAGAAATATTTCAACATTAAGAAGAATCCTGTACTCTTCATTAGTTTGAAATCAAGTCGAATATAACTCTTCTGTCTGGTCCCTTCACTTAAAAATTCACTCTGATTCCATTGAAAAATTGCAACAAAAAATTCTAAGATAAATTAACCTCAAACTCGGTCTACCTATTTAAACCATAAATAACAATTACTTAATGAAATAATTAAAATTATTAACACTCTTAGACAAAAGGCTTATTTCCGATTTGACTTTTATTTTTAAAATTGTTGATGTTATTATATACAGCCTCGATTCACTTAGGAGAATTGCCCTCCATGTTCCTAACAGAACTACTCGATCCTACATTATTTTTCAATGTAACAATAATATCAGGACTGAGTCATTTAGATACTCGCCATAGATACATACCATAGGTTTCATACAGTAGGTAATAAGTAGACATAGTAGATATATTCAACTGTACTGAACTTGTGACAAGACGGCTATAATAGCATACCTCTTATAAAAATACTAATGTTGATTTATCGCATTGTAATATTACTAGTAACTTATTATGTTTTTGTGTGCCAATAATTTACTCCATGTTATTTCTATGTCACCGTCATTTTATATTACGTATTGCACAGCTATGTAATAACCCAAAAGTGCGTTTATAATAAAATAAATAAATAAACATCTTTATCCGGAATACTTTGGCTCTATATTATATTGAAAATTTATGATTCATTGAAAAAAAAATCTAAATTAGTTGACCATCGGCTATTTGAGACTAAACAAACTCGAATTTTGTCGGATGAGAACCAAAAATGACGGAGAAATCTTTTATGGACATGATGCTGTTAAAAGAAGAATCTTGTAAAATAAAATAATATTGTTGTAACATTTTTGTAAAAAAAAATATAAATAATATGAGACTTGGGGTCGGAACCAAATTAGGATTTGCTCACGCTTTGTGAGACGAAACCAAGTTGAATTAAGAATTCTTCCAATGAATAATGGTCAGAAGACGATTTGTTAAAAAATTCCTCCTCGTGCGTTAGTTGTCGAAGTATCATTAACATTAATGGTCAATTTACGAGTTCCGACCATCACAAATTCCCATAAATATTAGTCGGAAGCTATTTGCGGTTCTTTCATAATTCATGAGACTAAACTTAATGATTTGTACCAACAATGACGGTCTGAAGATGATTCAATTTTAAAAAATTCCAACATTCTCAGCTGTCGATAATTTTTTGAGAATTATAAAAATTAAAATATTATTTGACCATCGGCTATTCGACTAAACGAACTTGAATTTCGAAGTTGTACCAAGTACGTCGGTTTCAGGTTGATTCATAAATATATCTTACAACTTTATCAGCTGTCAAAAAAATCCTTAAAATTATTTGATGATCAACCGAACTCGATTTTCGAAAATGCAACAAAAATGACTAATCTTCTAAGATATTCAATTGTAAAAGATTAAGATAATTGTTCAAGATCTTCAATTGTAAAATTTTTGAAAAAATTAAAAAAGTTATGGACAAAAAGCGAGCCTCGGGGTTGGACCTTACTTTAGGTTTTTTGAGGTTTATGGAATAAATGGAGTTTAATTTATTATTTTTGCTGTGAATGACGGTCTCAAGACGATTGAATAAAAAAAACCTCAATTTGTAACATTTGTGGAAACATCAAGAACTTCGTGTACACAATGGGGATCCCAACAACCCTTAGGGATAGCAATATAAAGCCTGAAACTGAATGGAGTTTACGAATTTGCTTAAAGAATGACTGTCTGAAGACATTTCATTATAAAATCCTCCACTTTTAACATTTGTTGAAAAATAATAAAATTTATGGAAACATTCAAAACTGTTAATACAATCCGAACAAGTATATTTTTGTTAAAACAATGCAAAAAATTCTGCATATCTTTATAAAAACATAACAATAAACTACGGAACGTCAAAAAACATGTCATGTAGCTCCTGAGCTCATTGAAAACTGAATATACTCGTAGTTATATTGCTGTATTATAGGCGATGAAGCAACAAATCATAAGGCTCTTTAGGAAGTTAGCTTTTTTTCTTATCGATTGCAGTCTGCATTTTGTAGATAATAATAGAGACTTTATATAGCTGTAACCAAGCACTGACAAGATAAAATAGCTAGAATAAGAGTAAATACAACAAAAAAAATACATGGCTTTTAAGAAGAAAAAAAGTTCTATTTAAGACAACTTTTTACTGTATTTGTGTCTCACAAATGGTGAAATTAGCCAGATTTGGTGTCATCCCTCAAATCTAAAATGGGCATCTTCAAAATCTAAGTTAATTAATTAATTTCCTTAAAATATCACCCATACAGCATCGCCAATGAAGACACTGTTCCTGAGAAAAACCTTAGATCCTATTGTGTGAAGTTATTTTTTTTTTCACCTCTTCAAAGGAACCTTTGGAATTGGAGAAAATGATCTTACCGCTCTACCAATGAAGTATCTGAAGATCACTTTTTATTTATAATTAGAAAAGGTTTGAAATCGTTGCTAAATACATAAATAGACAGTTATTGGTTAAAAATTAAAATTAAACATTTCTCTTCATTATACTTTATTACCCATAAACGTTTTAATGCCGTCTTTTCCAATGATATCTTTTGGTACATGATTTTTATCGCAACGATAATTTGGTTCAAATCTTTATTAGTCCCCAACGGAATGCAGAGCGCCGCTTGGCGGAATTTACTCGAATTCCCGTCCGAATATTTCCTCTGATATATCCACAGATTGTCCCAATTTCCACCACAAAGGGTTAAATTATAGCACTTTCCAAAAAAGGCGACACCTTTTTCGTTCGAACCTAGTGAGTACTATGTTGGATCCTTCCCTTTTGACTAGCTAGCCGGATGCTACAGCTAATGTAACAGGGCTTAGATTTTCTTATACACCTGTACCGGAAGTATGGATCTTGCGTCCCTTTCTCCCTATACGGAAATCAATATTTACCCGATCTTTACACTACAGGTTTTCACTTCAGTAACATGACACTTTGCAGAAAACGTTAAAAAATTATAAGTTTTTCAACCAAATGGCTAAACCTTTTTTGTAATATAACTGAAGTTGCCTGTTCACATAATTGTGTAACTAAATAACAGAACATACGTTTTCAAATTGCACGTTTTGAGTAGTAGTAAAAAGGCACTTTGACGCTTATTAACAACTTTTACAAATATGAATACGTTTTGAATCAAACCTTTTCCACAAGGGGTTAGTTTAGCATGTTCATTGGGTTTATCACATAGTTGGTGGACACAGAGACATATTCACTTGCTTCGGCCGTGACCGTGATGGAAATACCCACTGTCCTTCTCATCTCCCGCCCTGGGACAAGCACAAAAAAATCTCATGGTATTTAGTAAAAAGTACTTTTCATCTGTTTTTTTTTTCTAAAAAAGGAACATAACTTAAAATTCCTTTTCTTTGTACGTTCTTCATATTGCTTGGAATTTTCTAAAATAAGTGAGGGTTTTCTGTTATTTACTAATAACTTCACGTTATTGTGAACAATATTTTTAATTTAACGATCTGATACATTTAAAAAATCTAGTTCATAAATAAAATAAATAATCCGTTAATCCGATGGGAAACACAATTTGTATTGTGGTTTATTACATTATTTTGTGTAAAAAAAACCTATGAAGCATATAAAAACTTATAAGGAACTGGTAACTGAAACAAAGGTGCTTTACTTTCTGTTGGTTTTAGATCCTTGGGTAGCTCCAAAATTAAACGTGAAGTGGAGAAATGCATTTCTTAGGGGTAAATTTAATTTTGATTTGAGGCATATTCATAATATTCTAATAATGAATCAGGAAAACAAATTAAGTTTAAAAAAAATTATAAAAAGGGTGTTTATTTGTATTAATTTATTTACATTATACTGTTTTTGAGTTTAGTTGCAAGGTCGTGCAATTAAGAAATGAAAATACAATGAAATATTTAAATAATAAATATATTTTTATTAAAATTGGAATTAACTTTAAAGCATTAATGCTTATTAATTATTTTAATTTAAATAATATCAATAACCTAAAACACAAAAATTTGAAACAGAAAAAAGCTAGAAATTAAAAAAAAACAATAATCATGACCGAGATATATATGATTATATTTATTTTATATCCTATCACACCTGTTGTTCTTTTACTCCCTATTCCACCTTGGTTATATATACCTTGTTGCTTCACTGTAGGTACATGTCTGATGAATTATGTTCTTTGTATTTTAAAGGAACTTCATCACCTCGTTTAGGCATGTAACATAACAAAAAAAATGATAGAAGCTCTTCCAATTATTTTTACTTTCACAAAAACTTGCTTTCAGAGAACTAAGTAATTTATCAGTGCTTTCACCCGGGCCGATCTTGTGCAGGCGCAATTGAAGCAGTCCGCTCTAGGCGAAAAATTGCCATGGCGCTTATAGTACCTTATCAAATTGTTTTTTTTACAGGCCCTGTGCCATTTAATATATAACGAAGAAAAAAATAAATAAAAGCGAAATAAATACTTGGACGGTAATCGAACCCGCAATTTTCCAGCCCGATGGTGCAAATTTTCAATCCGCGTATCTCGTTAAATACTTGATACAAGTTGGAACCTATCTTCCGTTCGAATAAAAAATTCACACTGGGTGTTAAAAAGAACAAACATTATGGAGAAACAAGCAGCGGAAATAAGAGAGAAATTTGCGCAATTTAGTTAAAATAAGAGTTTATAGTGTTGTCGCATTCTTTCAGATGTACCAGTCAATTGATTTTTTTTTCATTATGTGAATGCCAACGAATTTGAAACGTATTTTAAGTAGCTTATTTTAATAATTTAATTAAGCATACTGATATAGAAATGGTAAGGAGATAAAAATAATCCAATAGAAACATCTAGCTACATGCAAATCATTTTCAAATTTGTGAAAAATATTCAATTGTTTTATTTTTTTTTAACATAATTTTCAAAATGCAGTTATTATGAAATGCAAGATAGAATTTAAAAAAAAAAAAACACGTGGATTTTAATTCAGAGAACACAATTTGTTGTAATTAGCATTAGCGTAAGTCTGAGAAAACAGCATATTATTTTTGATCCTAAGGCTCGCATTTTGTCCGTAAAGTTGTTTTTTTTTTCCCATGTGGTCAACTCTACAAAAATGAGTTGAATATGATATTGCGTAGAGTTTCAATTTGTACTTCAAGTTTCAATGTTTTTTTATTGGTAAAAATACGTTATTGCATCTTAAATTACTGAGCCTATTTTTGAATTATAAAAAAACAATCTGTAACTCTCAAAAATTAGTTTTTAATATCCTCCTTACGTACAATTACGAACAATTACACTTTTGACACATATAAGGTATTTTCGCGTCGATGATAAAATGTTACTTTTATTTATATTTTACGCTAAATGGTAAAACAGTTTGAAGAATTTTTCATCACATCGTCTTCAATTTATCGTTTTTAACATAACTCGAAAAGTTCATTTCATTCGATCCCATAGAGCCTGAGAAAACGACATCTAACTGCCGCATTCAAGCCTATCATTTTGCCCGTAAATTTGTATTTTTTTTGACAAATGTTACTTTTGGAGGATTTTTTTAATTCATCGTCTTTAGTTCATCGTCATCATTTTTGACAGAATTCTGCAGGTAAATATCATTCTGTCCCAAAGAGCCTGTCCGACCCTATTGCTCGCATTTTGCCCGTAAAATAGTTTTTTGGTAAATGTTAGTTAAGAAGGGTTTTATTATTTCATCGTCTAAAGTTAAAAGGTTAATTTTCTATCAGTCTTATCAGACAAGTCTCATATTTTATCCATAAAATTAGTTATTTTCAGACAAATTTAATTTATGGTGAATTTTACCGTTAAATCTGTTGCATTTAATAATCATTTTTAGCATAACTGAAAACATTTAGTTCAATTAGTCTAAGAATACAACATGTTATTTCCGACCCCAAGTCTCGCATTTTGTCCATAAAATGAACGATTTTGTAATTAATTTCATTTTTCGTTAATTCTATCGTTGAATCTGTTGGAGATCATCATTATTAGATCAAACAAAAAGTTAAAGTTCAATTGGTTCCATAGAATCTAAGAAAACAACATATAATATTCTACCCCAAGTTTCGCATTTTGTCCATAATATTAACGGTTTTTTAACAAATTTAATTAATGGTAAATTTTATCATTGAATCTGTTGCATTTAATCATTCTTAGTAAAAATCAAAAGTTTTAGTACAATTGGTTCTATAGAATCTGAGGAAAGAAATTTAATTTCCGATCCCAAGTCTCGCATTTTGTCCATAAAATGAACGATTTTCAACAAATTAAATTTTTGGTGAATTTTATCGTTGAATCTATTTGCATTAAATCGTTCTTAGCATAACCAAAACATTTAATTCAATTAGTTCCATAAAATCTATGAATACAACATGTTATTTCCGACCCAAAATCTTGCATTTCGTCCATAAAATTAACGTTTTTTTTATTTAATTTTATAAATAGTAAATTTTGTCGTTGAATCTGCTGAATTTCATTATTTTTAGCACAAATCAAAAGATTAAGTTCAATTGGTTCCATAGAGCTTGAGAAAACAACATGTTATTTCCGACCCCAAGTCTCGCATTTTGTTCATAAAATGAAAGATTTTTTCAATAAACTTAATTTATTGTGAATTTATTGTTGAATCTGTTGAATTTAATGATTTTTAGCACAAATAGAGAGTTTATGTTCAATTGGTTCCATAGAGCCTGAGAAAGCGACATTTTATTCCGACCCCAAGTCTCGCATTTTGTCCATAAAATGGAAGATTTTTTCAACAAACTTAAATTGTTTGGAATTTTTCGTTGAATCTGTTGAATTTAATTATTTTTAGCACAAATCGAAAGTTTATGTTCTATTGGTTTCATAGAGCCTGACAAAACGACATTTTATTTCCGACCCCAAGTCTCGCATTTTGTCCATTAAATGAATGATTTTCAAAAAAAAAAATTTATGGTGAATTTTATCATTGAATCTGTTGAAATAAATTATTATTGACACAAATCAAACGTTTGAGTACAATTATTTTCATAGTGCCCGAGAAAACGACATGTTATTTCCGACCCCAAGTCTCGCATTTTGTTCACATAAAATGAGAAATTTTTTCAACAAACTTAATTTATTTTGAATTTATTGTTGAATCTATTAAATTTAATTATTTTTAACACAAATCGAAAGTTTAAGTTTAATTGGTTCCATAGAGCCTGAGAAAACGACATTTTATTTCCGACCCCAAGTCTCGCATTTTGTTCATAAAATGAAAGATTTTTTCAATAAACTTAATTTATTGTGAATTTATTGTTGAATCTATTAAATTTAATTATTTTTAACACAAATCGAAAGTTTAAGTTAAGTCTGAGAAAACGACATTTTATTTCCGACCCCGAGTCTCGCATTTTGTTCATAAAATGAAAGATTTTTTCAACAAACTTAATTTATTTTGAATTTATTGTTGAATCTATTGAATTTAATTATTTTTAGCACAAATCGAACGTTTAAGTTTAATTGCTTCCATAGAGCCTGAGAATACATTTTATTTCCGACCGTTGAGCTGAATCAATACAATTATTCTATCGTCGTATTTGCTATGTTATTATGATAACAATTATATTAACATCACGATGGGTCACTGATGACCTGTATCAATCTTGTTTGTCACGTAGTATTTTCATCGGAATTAGATCTAGTTTTAGATTAAGTTTAAGATCATAGTTGATTATATAATGATGGATACTTTTTATTGAAACTTTTTCGTATCAAATACAGAGATGTATTTTTTTATCATTTCTTCGTGGGTGTGAGGGTATTTAATCTGAATAAATGAACAAATAGATAATTTTACAATATTAGATGATTTAATTTCATTATTTCATGAAATAAAAGAAGATAATTGACAGCGAATTTTTTTATTAAGGCATTCAATTAGAAATAATAACTCTCTCAATACAAAAACCAATACGCTCAACGTACGCCCAGGGTTGATATTTTCTATTTGAAAACGGATCGTTTTTACGATTCGTTCTTGTCTTGAACAATTTGTCTGTGGATAATTTACTTTTAGTTTTTTTTTCTCCTTTCATATGGTGTCTTTAAGGTCTAGCTTCACTTCTTATGGTACTTTTCTCAAAGCTCAAAGCGGGAATGATATCCCTTAGGGTTTTGTGGATGAAAATAATTAACAATAATTAATAACACAATCATATTCTGTTGTCGAAATGATTGTGCGATCGCTGCCATTTCTTTATAATAAAACCTGAAAACCATAAATAATAAACGAAGTCCCAAATTATTTTTTAATTAATTTTACATTCTGTTTATACACGTTTAGGTAAGGAAGGGATCCCATTTTCAACGAAAGAATACTCTTTTGTTTGTAAGAATCTCCTTTTATGACTGCGAAAGTGTGTGTTCATTAGTCAAAGTGTGTCAAGGACTCCCAGGCTCGTTTATTTAACTCAAGCGACTGGAGATGAAAAGGGATTTTCTCCGGTGATAATTTCAACAGAGTTTTCTTACAAAAACAACTGTTTAGTTTGTATGCAGTTTATGACACAAGTAGATCTAGTTGAAAGACATACTTAGACATTTTAAAATGATTTTAATGTACCTAAAGCGTAATAAAGTATTTTCGTTACTTTGTGATGACGTTTCTTGATAAGTTATACTGCATATACGATGTCTTCGAGGGGATTAAGGAGAGGTAAAGAAAGAAACTGGTTAGTAGCTGAGTGGATAAACGCGTCGGATTCACACCCGAGCGCCGTGGGTTCAATTCAACTGCTGGGTAAGTCCTCCATCATTTCACAAGCAACGTTTTCCGCTTATTATTATGGCAGCAGGAGTTTTTCAAATGTTGTCAGGTTATTCGTAACCTGGGAATGTTTGTCGTTCTTTAAAAACAAAATCAAAAAATTCACTGGCACTAGATACGAGCACAGTTCCGTTGAATGTTCCACTGAGAAGTTTGCCCTGGTGATAAAATACAAAACACGAAATGGGAAAAAAGAGCAACAGAGAAAGAACAGCACATGCATAATATTAAATAAAGCGAAGACAAAACTAGGACAAAATAAACATAAGAAAGAACATTAAAGCCAAGGTCTGGTCAAAGATATAGTAGAGTCGTAAATAATCACAAAAATCATTTAGACTGCTACCAAAAATTTCAAGACCAAGGCTTGAGTTAACGATTGGAGAATGATACCCACAATTAGAGTAAAGTGATGATTGAGGAACAGCAATTCATTGTTTCTGAGACTACGGCAAAGAATGTTAAACTGGATAAGTTGCTACAGAGAAGGTGAGAATATGAAACAAATAATAATTTTGAAAATGCTAATTAAATTAATTAATTAAAGTCTTTCCTGCGCTTTTCTAATGAAGAATTTTTCAATGATTGTTCATTATATGAATAATCGCCTCTTTCTCGCCCTAATCTCCATGCAACTCCGCGTAAGAAGCGATGTTGTACGGATTCGTTATGATGAATATGAACGGTATAGAAAGGGGACCAAATAATACTAGCGATTCTAGATGAGGGCGAACTAATGGGCAGTAAATAGGTTTTAGGGTCTTTATATTCACAGGCAATTTTATTGATGAATCCAATAAGTTTGAGTTATTTATTAGCAACATTATTAATGTGGTCACGAAAAAAAAGATTATCTTCTAGAGTGACAACAAAGATCTTTTATAGATATGACGGTAGATAGTGAGACACTATTTAATATATATTTGAACAGGATCGGCTTAAGAGTTTTAATGGAATGACTAATTTTACATTTATCAATGTTTAGTTCTAGGCAGTTAGTTTCACACGAATCATTAAATGAGTCAATATCAATTTGGAGAAGAATACATTCATGATAAGATTTTATTATTTTAAGGACCTTATTGTCATCTGCAAAGACGGAAATGCGAGGAAGAAAATACTTGGGCACTATCGTTAGTAAATATGTCAAATAAATATGAGCTAGATGAGCACCTTGAATTACTCCAGACGTTACTTTAATATTAATAGATTCAAAGTTATTAACTTTGACTTTTTGTTGTCTATCATTTTAATAAGATTTGAAGAGAGGTAATAAAGGGTTTCTAATACCAATAGCAGAATTGAGTGATTAATTTTATCAAAGGCTTTAGAAAAGTCAGTGTAGAGAACATGTGCCTGAGAGTTATCTTCCAGAGCGTTGACAATGGTATTAGTGAAGGAAAGTAAATTTGTTGGGGTAGATTTAGCAGATCTTTATCCATACTGTTCCTCAGTCAGAAGATTTTTTAATACGGGGGTGATTTTATTTGTAATGATAGACTCATATATTTTTGGAATGTGGGATATAATTGATATTGGCCTGCAGTTTTCGATGTTACCAGACTTAAAAATATGCCTTATATATGAAATTTTCCCGGAGTCAGGAAATGAGCCAGATGAAAGAAATAGATTATATAAGATGCAAAGTGGCTTAGATAAGATGTATTTACATTCTTTCAATAAAATTTAATGAATTCCATCAGGGCCAGTACTTTTATTTGTATATAGATTTTTAAAGAATTAAATACATCTAAAAGTGTGATTTGGCAATTATTCAACTCAACATTTTCTGTATAGTTGTATAATGGGGTGGTGAACGATTTATTAGAAAAAACAGAGGAGAAATGTTTGACAAAGGGCCTCCATGGCCGACAATATTTTATGGCAAATTCGGTTTTCTAATTCTGGGCTAATTATTTATGCTGGTATATCATATATGTAATTCTATGTTTTCTATACCATATATATATAGTTCTATTGATTCTTTAATGCCATTTTTGATTTCATTGCAGCAATAAAACTGGTATTGGAAGAAACTACTGTAAAATTTTAAGAAAAATTGAAGTTGACTATTAAAACCAGAAATATTCCTAGTTGAACAGTCAAAATCTTTCTTTATGAAAATTATGTTTTATCACGTGGATTTCAAAGCTGAAGTGGTGCGTTTTCTTCTGCAATGTCTTCCGTTAATCCTTTCTTTGATTTAAAAAAAGGTACTTTTGTATTTTGCGCTCCTTATAAAATGAAACGTTAGAGTTTTCTTACATTTTTTATTTTTTATTAACTTAACTTCATGTTTATTTACGATATTTTATATTCATTGTCCTCCACGTTAAGAGTTCACCTGTGATGTGGGATGTTTACATAGCTAGTATAATTTTTTAAAATTTTAAGTGCATGTTTGCAGCTGTAAAAATATTGGAAGTGTTTTTTTTTCAACCTTAGCGCTCTCGTACGAAATCAGGATCCTCCAATGGAAAGGATCCTTCCACAAGTTTGGGTCCAGGTAGACCTATGACATTTTGCAGTGACCCTTTCCTGGATTATCGATTAAGCACACACAGAGGTCAAGGTTTACGCAACATGTCGCGTGTGGTAGGGAAATTAATATCGCGTTCTATTTGCGCGCTTAAATTAAAGCACGGAAGATTGACCCTTGTGAACCATTTCGCTACTCCATAATGAATCGTATGTTGAGAAAATATATCAGGTAATCAAATACGTTTATATTTTCAACGAGAAAACGGCAAAAAAATCACGTGCTAAGTATTCTTAGTTGGGGTATGTTGTGGGTCAAGAGATAGAGATGGGAAGAGGAAGGTTTAGGAGCACCCCTGCTAATCAGATCTGGTCACTATTCACGGCTAAAGCTATTTGAAGTAACGTTTATTTTCAGAGTGGTGGTTTTTCACGACTCTGGAATGTGCAGCAAATATACTTCATATTTAAAAAAAATAATAACATATGAAAACGCATGTAAAACAATAATATATATATATGTACGCCAGCCAAGGATCCTAACCACTCAGTCACGCAGGAAGCATACATGATATTGTTGAGGTTTTTCTCACTTGTTTTCAAATATACCATATTTGTACTGATTTTAAAAAGAGATTCTCTATGTATCACCCTGCAAAGACGCACTGAGCGAAAATTCGGAAAATCACCGTTGCTTGAAATTACTTTATAATTGAGTTATCAGAATTTGTCAATTTCTCCCATTCTCTTCACCATCACTATTTTTCTACATAATTATTTTATTTTTATGTGAATACCGTACAAGAGGCACAAATGCTCTTAACTGTCTGGAGCCAGTTGGACTAGAGCATCCCAATTACCCCATTAGGGGTATTTTGTGAGGCTAAAGCGAGTGGCAAAGGGAAGGATATAGGAAGAGAAAGGTTAAGGAGTACCTGGCTATTAAAACCTGGTCACCAAATATTTCAAGTAACGTTTCGATACATAATGGTGCTCTTTCTGGAACGTGCAGCAATTGTACTAAGCACTCTTTTATAATAATTAAAAGTGAAATAACTAACTCACCATCACGCCGTTCCCCCGCAAGGGTAGGCAGAGTGGACGGACCGCTATGCAACTCTGTATTGGCACACACTCCTTACTTTATTCACATTCATACATCGTCTCATACATACTCTTCTGTTAATTCTGACTTTTCACATGCCCGATTCAAGTATTTGATTCACGTGATCGTGCCATGTCTTCCTCGGGCGTCCCCGACTTCTTCTTCCATTCACTTTCGCATCATATATTCTTTTCACATTCCTTTCTCCGTTAATTCGCTCTACATTTCCAAACCATCTATGCGTCCATATTCATTACGCTTACATCAGCCTTGCATTCTTTTCGGATATCCACATTTTGAACACGGTCATACATGGTTTTACCGCAGATTCGCCCCAGGGATCGCATTTCCACAGAATTTAGTCTACTAACGTGTTAATCAAATAAAATTTGTTTTGCGTACGCATGAATTTGAACCCGCGACCTTTGAAGTCGAAGTCGAGGAAAGCGCTCGACCAAGAAAGTCGAACAAAATATTCCGCATTTGGGTTGTCAAAGTACCACATAATTATTTTACAGTAGAGCAAGGAAAAAAACAAAAAGTGCGACAGAAGAAAAACTCTGCACGTGATTAACTATTATCATATTATTAACGGTGGACAAATTACTTGACGACTTCTTACTAAAAAGGAAAATTACCTAATTAATTGTTGTCCTTACTAGAATTTACTACCGACTATTCTTGGAATAATGTTTTTATTAGCATAACAGCTTTGTGAATACGAAACAAAAACTATGAATTTAAATATTCCTCAATATAACTAACAGCTAATTTATTTTAAGATACACTTAGGAAGCAGGAGGAAATAATATTGTAGTCATTCTTAATTCGGAACTGTTTGTATTTCTTTACAAAAATAAATAAATGATAATAATAAATAAATATATTTTTTTAAAGAAAGACAAAATTCTTTTTACGACCATTGATAAGTAAAAAATGTTACCTTTGCAATAAAGGAGGGCTAAGCCAGCAGAGGAATTGAACTCACGATGCCTTTGTGGGAACCCGACAACTAGTATTTTTTCGATAATTCCTTTTTTGGTCGCCTGCAAACAATAGGTCGAACACAGTTTTCACACGGATGCATTGCTTGCATACCGCATATTTCAAATTTTTTATTCGATTTCAGGAAGCAAAATTCCAGTGAAATTAAAAAAAAGTTCTATTTTAAAACAGAAAAAAACTTTTAGCTTTTTTTAAACAAATGAATAAAAATGACACTTTGTAAAAACATTTTAAAACTTTTTTAAAACCTTCAGAAGATTCTAAATTGGTCATTTTATAAGTACACTTGTTGTACTTTTTTCGTTTACAATAATTGATAGGCGTTAGCAAAACAACATGCTGTTGCTCAGTGACTTTTCGCAAGGACATCGCCGTCGAAAGTGTTTAAATATATGCACCACTACACACAATCACAAGTATGTGTAATTCGGGTCAAATGTAATTATTGTGGAACTTGTAATTGCGCAGATTAAATTTGTTATTGTTAGATTGAGGGGAAAATTACTAATAATATGACATCATCTGCGCACTGCTACGCGATGCGCGAGAATTATCCGCTTTGCGCACGCGCCGAAAATCTGCATCGCTGCCATATTGAAACCAACATGGCCGCCCCGTTGACAGTATAACATTTAAACATAGCGGAATTTATACCAATTCACTAAATAACCTATCACAATGAAGTAAAATATCTAGACATGAGTTATTTAGTCGGTTTTATAGCGAAACGTGCGTGCTTAGGCGAAGTGTCGGGTTTTTGAACAAGATGTTTAGGTTTCTGTGTCGGAGGAACTTAAATGTCATCTGTTAGCAAGGAGAGCTGGCGATAGGAATCGTGGCTTTCCGCAATAACAGAGATGATAACATTGCTGGGATTCATTCTTCTAGTCTTCTATCATGTTTCAACAGGTCAGTAAATAATTATTTGTAGTTATTTCAACCTCTTACTTCAAGAAAACCCCTAGTGTAGACATACTGCAGAGGGTATTAATAATAAATAATATGAATCTTTCACTAGGATTTTTCCACTTGTTTACAAATCTTTATAAATCAGAAGTCAATATATATATTAAAACTGTGAATTGATATCTGTAAACCCTTTCAGGGATCATGGTGACAGTTGAATAAATTATACAACCTTTGCTCTAGAAAAACCATGATGGTTGTAGCATCGGTGACATACATTTTTTGGTCAATCCTTTGGGAAAATGAAATACATTAATGCTTCAAACAGAATTTTAGGAGAGTGCTAAAATTATCGCACGATTTAAGGATGTTATGTTAACTGTTTGGTAAGGTTTGTAGATATCTCTTAAGATGTGGAGCTAACATAACTATTTACATTTTTAAATCATGTTGAGCATAGATCTCAAAGTTACAATTAAAACTGTACTTCATTCAGCCAGAAATATTGATTTTTACGAACAGCCTAGTGTCAAGGCAATTATGTGTTCTATGTGTGCAAATTTAAAGTAATATCTGTCTTGATTATTCATTTATTTTTAGTCATTAACGCCCTACTAGAATTAAATGAGTTATGACAGGGTGGTAGATACTCGAATAATTATCACTAACCGTGATTGGTGACCTGTAATTTTAATTTGAATAGCTAGCTTCTCAATCTCCTTCATCTGCCTATACCTTCAGCCTCACAACATACCCCGATTGGAGATGCCATTGTCTCATTTGTTTCGGGTAGTGGTGACCCTTGTGCGGTGTTTACATAACAACAAAAACTTTTTTACTATCAAGACACGGTGGAAAATAAAAATAATTTTAATTGTACGTTGGTGCTAGAAACGTACGTAGGTAAATTTAAAAAAAGGTACACGTCAAATTCATTTTCGGCGGTGTTTATAATTTACCTGTGATTTTTTAAATACAAATCTGCCTGTTATTTTTGGTGAAAGCTTGCAATTTGTTGAACTTTTAACGGGAAATGAATATTTATTTTAATTATAAAAAGTAATACGTACAACAAAATTATAAAAAGGTTTACTTGAATACTCACATAACATTATTTTAAACTTTTTCTCTGGTTTACAGAACTATCTGAAGGACATTTCTACAAAACAGTACAGAACTATAAAATTTATAATAATTTATTAGCAAAAAATGATTCTACCCTTTCATTTGTTTTCTTGGTGACATTTACATGCAGTAGAAAATCTCTTCCTCATATTATGTATTTGATTTGCAGGATAAATGTTAGTACAAATTAAATTGAGACTCGGAACTATTGCTCTATGAACATTCGTTTAGAGACTGTTATATTAAATAAACTGAGGAAAATTTATTTTTAACGTTTCTTTATATTGCTGAAACTTTTGTTTATTTTTTAATTTGAATATGTTAGTTGAATTTTTGAATGTAAATATGTTAGTTGTAAGTGTCACTAGTTATAAGCCAAAGTTGTAAATGACTAATTATGGATATTAGTTATAAATAACTAGCTTAAAGTCTTAGTTGAAGGGCACTAGTTAGAAGTCAACAGTCATATGTCTTAATTGCAACTCACCAGCCATAATCCTGAGTTGTAAGTCCATAGTTATAAGTTATGATTTATACGCCAGTAAATAAGTCTCGGTGGTAAGTTGTAGGTTACACAAATTAATTTGTAAAGCGCCCTTGAAGTGAGTTTTTTTCACGAAAGCGGCGCTATAAACATCAGTTATTTATTATTATTGTTTCAAACGAGAGTTAGTTTAACCTTTCTAATTTAATTGAAATATCATCTCCACGAAATCTCAAAGTTGGTCGCTACGGTAAATTCAATTACGGCTTTTTTCTCTAGGAAACCAAAGCAACAGGAACAATTTTTCATTCATCTGAATTAAGGTCTGTATTTTCGTGTCGTTTCCCTTAAAATCACATTGATAACTAATTTAATAAGCAGTAAACATGTTTTTTGGCTTATTTGACAACAACTTATTTAAAAAAAACGGGATTGTGAATCAACAATAATATGCTAACTACTAATATTGTTTTTTTTAGACAAAAGAGTTTGTCGTCAATGATGTGTTACATCTTTAAAAAATAGGTAAATTGAAGATTGATAATATATTACAAAAAAAAAAAAAAATATGCACTAAAAAATAAATAAACTGAGAGCATACAAATTGGAAAAGAAAGTATGAAAAAGAAAAGTTAATTAGATGTACATACATTTAAAAGAGACTTGTACGCAAACAAATTATTAAAAAATCATATTTATAGGTTCATGAATATACGAACAAGAAATACAAACCTGAAAAGGTTCCAAAGAAATAATGTACCACTGATTTAAAAATATCTTTTGAATGAAGTATGGGCTTGAATTGACTTGGTAAGGTGAGGTTAAATTTTATTTTGATTTGTGAGATTGGAGGTGGATTAAAAAATATGAGGTTGGGTTGGCTCGCATTGGGTTGGCTTGCGTTGGGTTGGCTTGCGTTGGGTTGGGTTGGGTTGGGTTGGGTTGGGTTGGGTTGGGTTGCGTTCGGTTGGGTTGGGTTGGGTTGAGTTGGGTTGGGTTGGGTTGCGTCGGGTTGGGTTGGGTTGGGTTGTTTGGGTTGGGTTGAATTTGGGTTGGGTTGGGTTGGGTTGGGTTGGGTTGGGTTGGGTTGGGTTGGGTTGGGTTGGGTTGGGTTGGGTTGGGTTGGGTTGGGTTGGGTTGGGTTGGGTTGGGTTGGGTTGGGTTGGGTTGGGTTGGGTTGGGTTGGGTTGGGTTGGGTTGGGTTGGGTTGGGTTGGGTTGGGTTGGGTTGGGTTGGGTTGGGTTGGGTTGGGTAGGGTTGGGTTGGGTTGGGTGGGGTTGGGTTGGTTCCAACTGGATTTTTTCTTGTCCTGACAGATAACACAAAAACCCAAACTAAACGTATTTATTCATACACATTATTTGATATATTGTAGGTAGGTATTCTCAAATAGTTTCAAGGCATTTTTTCTGACCTCTACTGTATTCGAAACTACGTTTTGATATGCTAATCACAAAGGTTTATTTTGTTCAGTCTGTAACATTTGCTGAAAGGAATCCTAATAACGATCTAAACTCACCGTTCTCGACGTTGTTTTCTTCATCTTGAGATTCGATCTTAAGGGTTTTGCTACTTTGGCGAGTTCCCATTGTTTCCTTCGTGAAACTCGTATCTAAAAAAACCCAGCAAGGCTTAGAAACCCCGTACTTACAAAGTCAGTGATTTTTTAACGAAAAAGTTTTACCTAATGAATGGCAAGGGAGCGCAAGCTTGTTATCGTAGTGTATTGTAGCTAAGTAATCAAAACCGATATTTTAAAGTTTAAATAAAAGTCTACTAGAGATTTGTCAGTTTTAAGATGTTATCAGATTCAAAATGTTACTCGTATATCGACAAATAATTATAATAATATAATCAAAACTCTCTAGGCCAGAACCCTTGAATTAGAAATTATATTAAATTAAGGCTCAAGATTGAAACTTAACGTTATTTTGTGGCATTTTACAACAAACAATTCTGCAAATGATTTATCTGCATATTTTCCATGGGTAGAAAAATGTCTTAGGTTTCCAGTGAATACAATTTTCTTTAAATTCTATGAAAAACATACTAAAATGACAGAAAACGATGTAGTTTGAAAACCAACAAAGGCGTTTTTGAAAGCTTTACCTAAAATTCCAGTATGCATTTCGTAATTTTTTTTAAAGATTGCTTTGTAAAAATTGTATTGAATGGAAACCTAAAAAAAAATCCCGTATAGAATTAACAGATAAATAATTTGTAGTTTCGCTTGTAATAGGAAACCAAAATTGTATATTTTTAAGTGCTCACCCTTAATATTATTTTTTTGTAACAATTTTATTTATGGGTTTTTGAAATATTTTAAAACCAATTAAGGTTACTGTCACACAAGTGCTTTAACCTTTTTTTGTGTTAATATTAGTACGTATGTTGCAATGCTTATACACTGTTCAAATACTATAATACGGGCAAATAATAATACAATAGTATTATATTCTCATTTTTTTCTACAAGGAGCACTGTATTAATCTGAGAAATATATTTTTTGTTTTTTTTTTTAAACTTTATTCTTTGTACCAACTCTGAAGGAGCAAAATAATATAAACGTTTGCTTTAGCGATATTTTAAATTCCAGTCAGTTGGGTTATGAGATTAAATATTGTCATTGAGTTATGGCTTGTCATTAACCCCGTCAGACCAAACGAGAGAACCATTCCCACATTTAACAAACTTAATTAAATCTTTAGTCTTGAAGAAGACTTGAGCTTTGTACGAACTATGGAAGGATTTGAGGTTGAGATATTTTAAACGTAGACAAGTAGATTTCAACACCCCTGTCTATTTTGGGAAATAATTTGCATTTTCCATTATAATAATATCTCGAAATCAGGGGCGCAGCCATGGTTCGTGTTTCACAGAAAACTGCCGCGTGTATGAGTTGTTCATATTTTTTGACACGTAATGTCCATCAAAAAAAATTGCCTGGAGAAAAAAATAATTTATATCAACGTCGCAATTGTACAGTTAACCTTTATTTGAGATAACTTAATACCGTGAATATTAGAGCTATATAAAAACACATGTATAACGATACGTGTCAAGAAGTGAGAACAAAATAATATTAATATCATAGCTAACTTGTGAAAGAAATTGAAAATAATTTTAATATACTTTCATTTTCCCATCATTGACTTTGACTTGGCATTTAATATACCGGGAAAGATTTCTCATTAAAAAATTGAGGCAAACGTTATTCCAATTATTGACTTGGTACTGTAAAACCAAATATATTAAAATTGGAACTTTTAGCCTGAATGTTTATTTATTATTAAATATTTAAATAATATTAATAATCTAAAACACAAATATGAAACAGAAAAAAAGCCAGAAACTAAAAAGACCATTGGTTGTGACCATTGTTCTTTTTATTTTCTGCCTTTTCTCTGTTTCATATTTATGTTTTAGATTAGTAATATTATTTAAATATCGAAAAAATATTATTATTCCTTTTTTTTAGCACGGAGCCCTCGGTCTTGCTCGGGACCCGTGGACGTGCGTTCGACGCTAGGCCACTGATCCTAAGTGCATTAGTGGGGTTATAATAATGTGTGGAAGATTTTAGTCGAGTACATTTACTCGTGCCGTACGCCTTAACAATTCATATTATGCATATTATGTGCAATGCACTTTGAGTTGCGGTTAATACTATGCAGACCTGCTTTGCCTAACCTATCCAGCGAAATAAGGTTTTAGCGAGCACATTCTATGCACATTATTCCTAGCGTAATTCATTTTGTAGTATTCTCAGGCATACATTTATAGGCAATTGCGATTAAATATAATTTATAATATGACTAACGACCGTGAAAGATAAAAGAAATGTTTTCAGAAGTCGGTGGTTGGATGGGTAATCGTGATGAAAAGAAAATATACTGTCAGTACCTAGTGTGAAATCCAAGATAACCGTCCTCAGATAATCCCAATCGCTTCCCCGCTTATGAAACACATGCCATGTGTTTTCATTAATTTTTCGGTTCTGAGTAAAAGACGTGTCAAAGTCCAAATATTTACTTCTTGCCTTTTACTACCTGAACTGATCAACGTGTGTGTGCTATCACACAAGGACCGCAAAATATCAGTTAAAAATACTGTGTTTATTTTTCGCTTGTTGCGGCCTCCTCTCTTACGTGCAATGCAAATTGGCTGAAGCGCCATTTTGGGAAGTTTAAACAAGAGCACCTAAAAGTTTTTTTTTCTTTGACAATAAAATTAACCTGGTTGGATTTTGAAAAAATAAGTTAACTCAGGTAACTCAATGCTTTCACTGAGTTACCTGAAGCGACAAAAAGTTTAAAAAATCCCAAGCTGTCACTTGAGGCAAGCCTTCTCCCAAATGGTAAATGGGTTTTTAGATGGCTGAAGGGCCACAAAAGTCTTCAGAATCAAATGAAAGTCAGAGCATTCGATGCAGAAATAAAACTGATAATAACTGCATATTTAACTCACGTTTGACCAAAGTGTAAGCATTTTTGCCTTTCCAAAGACGATACATACTTCATTTTATACTTCTTAAGTAAATGTTCAAAAACATACTTGTTTGATTTAGCTGACGATTTATGAAGATGTTATGAATTATTTGATCAGATCTTTTAAGACAATGAGGAGAGTCAAGAAAATTTATCGTTTTGGTGATAATTTAACTTTGATGTTTTATCAGTTTTGCTGCATTCAAAAGTTAAATTTAAGTTCTTAAGGAAATGGCATTTCAGCTAGGTGCAACATGTTTTGTTTATGCCCGATTACTTCACTAACAAATTTTCATCTCATATGTTAATTTGGAAGGAGATTAAAAAAGTGGAGAGGTTCTTTCGGTCGATAAACTTTCCCGGGAATGATAAAGTGATTAATTATTTGTTCTCAGCGAGATTCGTTTTTATTATGAGATATCCGAATATATGCACTATCAAAATGGCGATCAATGTTCAAAATAATCACTAACAATGCATAAACATATTCATAAAGTATACGCGAGCGAAATTCCAAAAGAAAATAACCGGCCCACAAAAATAAATGTTTGAAGAAGGTGCTTAAAGGAGGGGAATAGCCAGCGACATTCAAACTATTATTTTTGATAAAAATCAAAAAACGATTCTGGATTCCAAACGGTTCGAAAAATGTGATCCAACAGAAAAGTCACCAGAACAAGAATATTGAATATTTTAAATTTGAACAGTTCATATTTCAAGAATAAAATATATATAGAAATGCTCAAATACGCACTGACAACCAAAAAAGGCTCAAATATGCATTATAACCTTCACGCTGTTCACTTTCGCATCATATATTCTTTTCACACTCCTTTCTTCTTTCATTCGCTGTACATGCCCAAATCATATAAGCGTCCCTTTCTTGATCCTATTAATTGTGCTTACATCAAGCTTTGAATTTTTTCTGAATATCTACATTATAATAATAATAATATTTTGATAATTTCAAAAAATCACTTCAACGGCGCTGTACAAATCTTAATTTTTAGTTGATATCAATTCCTAGTTTGTATTAATATTAATTTTAATTAAGTAGAGAGAAAATATACAGGTACATACTTACCTGGCAGGTCACGCCAGATAGACACAGTCATTTAATTAACTTAAAATTTTAGCTGATATATTTTATTTTTTTGCATTTGAAAATATGCAAATGTGGATACTCGTATATTGGTAATCCAATGTCTAGTTATTTGATCGGAATTTTTCTCATTCCTAGATGTATTAATACTTTTCTCCGAGCTCCATATTTTTTGGTAATTCTCACAGGAATAAAAATACCGAGTTCTTGAGTGATATTCTCAATTATTTCTTTTTGTTTTTTCATTTTTGTTTTAATTAAAAGGTTGGTATTTTTAAAATAAATTTGAAATTATTTTACAAGAAATGTTTTGCCATAAACAACTTATTTCAATTTATGAAGAGGGATGATATCAAATATTTGAAGTGGAATTAATTAATTTAGTCCTTAGGCCTGGTTGTTTGCACCCTCGTCCTATTAGACATCGTCACAAATCGACGCCATTTTGACTTTAGCCGCTTCAAATAATAAGCTCTATGTTGATTCTCGGTTCCTGTCATCGTTTGATCGCCCGTCAAGAATAACAGCATGACCGTTTGAAGAAACTTGATCAAACTTGGACAAGGGCCGAGAATTGGCGCTTAACAGGGGTCATTATTAGAAGTGACAAATGTCAACTTATCGTCCCTATTGGCGATTTGTGACGAATTTACGTGTGACGAGAGTTCAAACACTAGTACCTACTTCATCAACAAAGATTTTATGTTAACTATATAGGTTTAGTAAATTTGATTTTCTCTATTTTTTATGAACATTTTCACAATACTTTTAATTAGAATGCACTCTCATAATCACATACCTATAATTTCTTTAAATGGCTTTACTTATGTTGAGCGACCAGCACAGCCAGGTACTTTTCAACCTACGTTTTTCCTTTCCGTGAGCCGTCCCCAGCCTTCTTCAACCGCAGAATGGTAGATACTCTCAGTATCGCCCTGGTGAAATATCACCATTCAAAATCGAAAAGTTTCTTTAAATATGTTGAGCCATATTTGGTGAACAGATATGAGTAGTAAGGTACTTTCCAACCATCCTCTTCCACATCTTCTTTCTCACTCCCAATAGCCTCACAGCATTGCTTATAAAAGGATTTCGTAGTTCCTCTTACATTAAAAATACGAAAAAATACTGCTCTGTTAATTTACCATTATATTGACTGTGTTTTGGTCAAAGGTGATTTTCCACAATTTTTGCAAGTTAACTTAGGCTTAGTGGTTAAAACCACAGTCACATTTCTGTGGTCTTTAGGTAGAGACAACATTAAACTAAACCAACTTCATTCAACGGACCATTGTTCAATTATCAAAAAAATACATGACACGAAATGGAAAAAAAAGCTACAGAGAAAGAACAACACACACACACTATATTTTAAAGAAGCAATGACAAAAATATATTATACAATTGAAAGAACATTCAAATCAAAGCCTGAACAATGTTTTGTTAGAGTCGTAAAGAATGATAACAAATATTTAGACTTCTGAACTACCTCTTCACCTAATGCCATAAATTTACAGTGTCGCAAATTTTAGCATCACCGCTTTGAATAATTGTCACTTTAAACCACTGAGTCTCGTCCACTTTGTTCAAATTATCAGTTGTCAAGCACAGCAATGTGACCTTTGTCTTATCACTAAGGCTAAAATTTCTTCGGCAAAAATGTGAAATAACGCCTTCGACCTAAGCGCAGTCGATATGTTTTTGATGAATTTCGTTAATTATTCATTTTCGTTGTTTCACAGTTCACGGGCAGTTGTTGCAGCCCAACAGCGTCCACAGGACCCCGGCTGCCGAGAGGCCGGCCAATGATCTGTGGTGCTACAGATGCCAGACCATGGAGCAAGGAGACAGGTGTTCGGACCTGAGGGGGAACCACACGGTCCTAAGCCACAAGTGCAAAGACGACAAGGAACGCCTCTGCATGGTTTGTCCTCATATATCCAGTACCCGGCTAGAGAATACCCAACGACATCAACGACATGTGATGCCAAATAGCGAAAAAAAGTACAAAAGCAGGTTCTTAAAGTGGAAATATTTTTTATATAAAAAGGTATACTTCCCATCTGAAAAATACAACCCACACACACAACCATTAATTTCAGTTTTTGCCGCCTGGCGGTCAGTGAATTCTCACCAGTTACCTTACTCGAGATGACGAAGAATAGGCGGCATTAATTCCCCCATACCTCCAAAAAATTAAATATAATAAATTTAAAAAGTTGTCCCTCTTAACCTCTAGTATGACGGAAGTGCCAATAGTCACGGGGCATTCATCACTATCTTTTCAGGAGTTTTGATCCTATAAAATCTGTTGTTCGCAAATATAAATCAACCTTAACCGCCTGTCAACAAACAATCTATAGAGCTTTAAAATAATAATTATTTCAAAACTTTATACCACTATTTTTCCAAAAAAGAATATTTTGCATTGCTTCGGCACAGTCTGGGAAAGATCAAATTTGGCTTTGAAAAAATGTTATTTTGAAATTTTACTCCACGCAAACATTAGTTTCCCCTTTGAAAATGACCAGCTAAAGTAAGCCATATGAACGAACATTTCAAATATAATGTGGACTTTAAATTAAAATGTTCTTCTTATAATTTTCTTAGCACGTAC
The DNA here is from genome assembly GCA_022651775.1 of Drusus annulatus. Classification (NCBI taxonomy): domain Eukaryota; kingdom Metazoa; phylum Arthropoda; class Insecta; order Trichoptera; family Limnephilidae; genus Drusus; species Drusus annulatus. Next base: position 387,633 of record JAGWCC010000178.1, on the reverse strand, counting down.
CTTTTTTTAAAAAAAGGAAGATAATCATTCCCGGGTTACGAATAACCTGAAAATATTTGAACAACTCCTACTATCATCATAATAAGCGGGAAATATTGCTTCTGCAATGATGCAGGACTTAGCTACCAAAGCAATTAAACCCACAACACCTGGCTGAGAATCCGAAACGTTTGTCCACTCAGCTACTAACCGGTCTAATACATAATATTTAATTTCTGAAATATCACGCTCATACGTACGTACGAACGCATAAGGAACTTATTTAATTTAATAACTATACCGTATAACTATTACATCGATTTTGAAAAATGATTAAAAAACTAACAGACCAAAACTCCCCTGACGTCATTCTACCCTGAGATTGATAACAATGATAACTATTGGGACGTCATTTGATTCAAAATCGTATGGAAGTCTTAACCTTTCAAAACGGGCCCGTTTTCATCTGGCAAAAAAATCCTTAAAAATGTATTAATTATACGTACCTAGTTAAAAAACTGGCATTTACGTTAGGTGAACATTCAAAACAAAATCAAAAAACGAACTGGGGTTCCTTATTCCCCGTAAAAGGTTTTAAAAATACTTTCTCATTATGTTTATCCAGAATTTTTTCTTTGAATTTTTCCTTGTATTTCATCCTTGGCTTGCTTTAATTCGTGGGTTTTATTTAAACATTTGTGGTGCTAGGATGTAACTCAGTTGTGACGATAGAGTATTCCGAAATAATGTTTCATTTCGAAATCAGAGTTATTTCTAAAACAGCGGTTTTGGTTGAAGAAATATTTGTTTGAAGTACCCGAGTAAACCAATTAGTCAAATGCTTATTGTACTTGACAATACACGTTCGCATCGTTTTCCGGTTTTTTTGTCAGAATCAGCGGGGATATGACAATATTATTTTATTCTCCGGCTCTGAGAGACAAAGAAGCTTAAAATTGTTCAATCTTGACGCTCTGTAGATTCAACATATGGAGGGCGAAATTGTGGGAAACTAAGAAAAACGTTTTTCTCATTACTGTTTACAATTTATTAATTTCTTCTTTGTGTTATTTGATTGACAAGAAACCTTGAAATAATATTAATGTGAAACATTCTGGCATTAAATGCTTTGAATAAAAAAAATCGTAAGATTGATAGTTTTGCCACCACTTTGCTGCTAATGTTCTGGAGTTTGTGATTTTTGTTATTGAATGAGAAAAAAATAGTGAGTTATGGAAGGATGTTAATTTTGCGACGGCCATGACAGATGACGTCATCGAAATCGGTTCCCATGAGCTAAGCCGGAGAATATTGTTTTGCTACTCACTGGTATTTGAACATTGTGAGTTTTGAAACTGATCGTCAATTTTCAAGATTTTCAATTAATCAGTAGGTAGGTTATGTGACAAAAACGAAGTTTTTTGAAAATTATGGAGTTTGTAAGCTTTGATTCTTTACCACTGATATAAAATGCACATTCTCACTTCTATGTATCATTTGAGTATTGTCAAAGCAAGGTGCGCAGAATTCTCGTTGTGCATTTTGGTTTTTTTTCATTTTTGTCTTTTGCAGGTGAAGCGTTTCTCCTACACAACATCCAACGAAAACTCCACATCCACCCTGAAGATGTGGTCCTTGGAGAGGAATTGCACCAAACACTGCGAGCCCGGCTGCATCATCATCGGGGAGCGAACCAAGATCTACGCCTGCACCTCCTGCTGCGACACCAACCTCTGCAACAACGGCATCGGCAGGGCTGGCAAGCTCTTCCAAAACTCCAACATCATGGCCTCAATCTTGGCCTCCATCCTGATAGAAATGTATCTCAATTCGAGAAACCAAAATGGTACGCTCGTTCATTTGCTCCTCCTGTGCGGCTCCTCGTTAGTTCTGATGGACGAAAGTAATTTGATCAATATTTTATGATATTCTTAATGATTTGTTATTTTTGTTTGTGCCTACTGTTTACTCATTGCATCTATGGCGGTTGAGCATTTTCTATTCTTATATCAACTTTAATTTCGTTTTCATTGCATACCCTCAAGAGCGAGAGTTTTATTACACTTTCTTGTTGCTGAAAGTGTTTCAAGAAGGCGAAAGCAATACATTTGCTGCCGGATCAAAAAACGTCTGAACTTTGCTCTTTGTATAAATGACGCATTTTTATTTTTTATAAATACATCATATGGGTTTTGAATTCAACCATCAATAAGTGACATGAAAGTTGTCGTAAGGATTCAACATCTGATAGATGGAAGAACCATCACTGTTATGCCTGTTTGTCGTTGTGTCAAGTGCTTCAATGTATTTGTTATCATCGTTTCTATGACCTTCAAAGAGTTGTGGAATCCCTCAGGATTCACATCCACTCCTGCGAGTCTCTCTGTTTTAATCCCTTTTCCAATTTAAAAGTTCACACGATCCAGCGAATTTAGATTTTTGTGAACGTGCAAAAAAAAACTAACATTTAAAAATGAACTTTTGATTTTGTCACCATAATCAATCAAATAATGTCAGATCTTGAAACCCTATGACAGCTGTCTCACGCATGCATTTACAAAACCAGGAAATTTATTAAAAAGGAGCAATATTGTACATTGTTTGGATTGCTTCTAGTCATGTTTTACACAGATTACCGCATTTGTTACTTTTGTATTTTTCATTCGGTTTTATTGATTTAGATTATTAAGTCTACTAGATCTCAAGTGTTGTACATTATTAGTAAGTGTGAGAAAATAAAACTGATATTCAAAAATTTCATTAAATGTCACGTAATAAATATTAGATCCATGGAGAACCCAACATCGCATTATTTGAAATAAAAAATGTGGGAAGACATATGTTACCATTATATATTATTGTACGAGGATGATATATACTCTTATATCTCTATCTGTACATATTGAACTAATAAAACTACTCATTTTATGTATTGACTGTTAGCTGAATACGAAATAACCTTTAGTTATCAATTACTAGTCGAAAATTGATTTCGATTCATAGTTTGATTGTTTTTTTTCTTCTTTTATCTATGCTAGGTACTTATTCGATCACATGAGAACTGTTCCGTTGCTTTAAAAAAAAAAAAATACTTTCTAGTTATCGAATTTATAATGAGGTATTTATATTTTAAATAATATGTAGATAGGTCGTATGTCTAGTGGCTTTACCACAATCCGATGCAAGTATCATCTACCTTTGTTACTTAATGGAAAAAAATGGTATTAAAGTTATCCACTGTTTGAGTCTAATTTCATTTTCTTTGGTAGTTTCATTAAAACTCTTTTATACATCATTAACACTCTTTATCCACTCGATCGTATACCTAAAAACAGCTATCTGAATTATCCTGTAGCAGTTTTTTCAGTGCCCCGAACATTTTCAATTAAAAAAAAACTAACGAAAGTTATTGACACAGAAAAAAGTATTAAAAAAATCGCGCCATAGTATTGAAAGCCACTTTTGTGGCTTTGGGGCGGTCCAGGTTTTCTACGGTAAGCCAGTTGAGTAGCTTCGGACGATTGAGTGGTTGTAATCGTTCTATAACTAGTTAGTTATTCTTGTGAAAACATTGCACAGTTGGCAATACTATTATTCACTTATTAATCTCACTAAGCACATTATTTTATAATCTCACTTATTAGGAAGTAGTGTTTTCCCAAGAATCTAAGCAAACGTTGTTTTTATTTATTTAAATCTCTCTTTAAGTAATGTAGTTAACATATTATATTACAATTAGGAAAGATTTGGAAAATTACCTTAAATTATTATAGCCAAAATATTTTATTAGTATACCAACTAAAAACATATAAATTGCACGCATTTAGCGTTTTATAATCTATTCACTATTTCTCCATATGTTTTGAGTGCATATCGCACAGTGAATTTAAAACCGTTGTGTGAAAATTTCTTTAAATGTGAAATTTTGAGTATTTTCACAACTTATTAAAAAAATGTGGAATTTTCATCCGATTTTTATCTGATCGTCACACTAAAAATGTATAAATTCAGTACATTTAAAAATTATGTAAGAACGCAAATTCCTAAACGAGCTTGGATTTTTTTGATAGTATCATAAGGTTTGTAGGTTCCGCCTAAACAGTTTACTGGCCGTTGACAAAAACTGTCACCGGGAATCGACACCGCATCATGTTTCAAGTCCAAAATGCATCGTTTGTATATATTTATAAATATACGTGTTTAGAAGAGCAAGCTACAATTTTCACTCGTTTTCCGGGGGCAGGGAAAATATTTGTTAAGCCACTGTGTTTAAACCAACTTTTTTTAATTATTTCTATAAAACTTTTCAGATAATATTACAAAATTATTTATTTATTTTATCAAGTTTTTTTTTTAATTCCAACAATCGTTGTACCATTTCCAAATATTATATTATTTTAAAATTACAATACAAATATATAATTATACGATTTAAATAAATACAAAATAAGTGCACATGATGAACACTACTTTCTGTTTCTACTAACTTACGCGTACCAACATTTCTTAAGTATTTAACATTTTGATTAAGGTTTCCAATGTTTACTGAAGAAAACTTGACGTAAACACCATGAATATAATCTGTAATCAAATATCCCAATATAGATTAGTAAATCATGTGCATTGGAAAATCACACGGGAGGAACTATGGTTTTTTGCGATCCAAGGTAAATAAGGAAATAACATAATTAGAACTTAAATTTAAAAAACTATTTTGAATGTGCGTGTTAGTTATTCACGGGGAGTATTTATGTTGTCGTAACAGCAGTCACCCACTAAGTTTAAAGTCCTGTGGTTCGATTCCCGGTCGCGGTATTTTCGAATGCATGTAAACAGTGGTTTTATAAATACCTTTGAATAATACACGATTGGTATAAATAACAGTATATTATTTAAAGATCGTAAAAAAATAATGATAATTTTTTGGTTGTCAGATAAAGATATTATACATTAAAATGTTCGTTAATAAACTTTCAACCATTTAAGTTAATGCTTTAACTACTGTAATTTTAACTTTGGAGATTTAACGGTGCTAAGAAACACGTGCTTAGATAATAAAAGTTTAACAAGACGTTGTAATCTTAAAATATTTTTTTTCTTTATTTATCTTGATAGCAAATTTTACAATGGTTTTTGCCTTAGCCATGTCTGTCTTTCTGGGTGGAGTTGCCGTATCGAGACATAATGCAATTAACGATTTTATTTGTTAAAAAGATCATAACTTATTGTGTTTTCAAGATATTTTATTAATATTTGTTTTTTTTTAAATTGTTGAGTCACTTTTTAGAATCTCTTTCTTCCATATATCACAGACTCTTAATGCTCTATCTTAGTGATTCCCAACCGGGGTACGCGATTTGTGGCTAGACAAGGGTTACGCAAGACATAACAAAATTGGGTGTCCCTGTCTATCTAAAAACCTTGATGATATTTGTTTCATAGTTTTACTATAAATTACTATGAAATATAAAAAATATTTATTCAGACGTGCTGACATTCACATATGTTTTGGCAACTCATTACAAAAGAGCGAAAAAACGGTAGCAGATCTGTCGACAAATAAAACTCGCGCTAAATAAATAAAACACGGTGCCAATAAATCAAAAAGTAAAAAAATATTGTTTTTAGATTTAACAAAAATATATATTGTATTTTCTTTTTTAAATAACATCCCAACCTAGTTTATGAATTAATTAATGTAATACTCGGACGTATAATATAAAAAAGCCTTTTATTAATTTTATGTTTTAGAAACTCGAACTAAATAATATTATCCCGTAGTCAAAATTTGATAAAATACCTCGAAGGGCCAATTTTACTATAAGAATGATAAAAAAAAAATATCTAAAGGTTTGTGTATTTATGTGAGTAATTTAAATTTTGAATACTAAGATTTTCTCGCGTCTTATAACAGATTATACAAATTTTGTTAAATGAAATAAATTTTATGTTGGTTTTTAGTGCATATTTAATATATTGATTTTATGGATTATGTTGTAGATATATAAATTATTAGGGTTTCTTTTTCAATTTAAATTCGTAAAACAATATACATGTAAAGGTAGTTATTTAAAACATGTTTTTGTAAGAATTAAAAACATTGCACAATAAAGTTTTGTTCTAATCACACTGTGTTTACTTTCATATACATTATACATCGCTTTATAAAAAAATACTGAAACAGATACCACCTTTGAAAAATCTTAGGTCTAAAAATTTTAGGTCTGTACCGTTTACCTAAGGATCCACAAGCCCGGGTTCAACTCCCATCAACACACTTTTTGTACTAAACGTGCTCACGAGTATAAGAAAAATAGTGGTGCTCGTAGAATAAAAATGAATAAGTTTAGCGAAGGGAGGTGAGAGGTGAGAAGATGGATGTGACAACACAACCCGTTGATTGGACGAAATATACAGCGGATAGTCTTGGCTCCGGAGACATATGTTTTGTGCTCATATTTATTAAGTTTGGTCAATAGTTTAAAATTAATAAGTGTGCGTTGATAGTTGTGTTATTTGTATTAACATATGTCAGTCAGTTGTATTTTAGTATTTGGGGGGAGTCTGGAATGTATCAAAAATAATTTGTTTTGGAGATTTCGTATGTGCGTGTATACCTCATATTAAAAATCTAAGTAAAAGATTTTCTTGAAAATATGTTTTTAATGCGTAAGTTATAGGTAACTCAACTAGAGTTGAAGCAAACCATATGTGCTAAGTTTTGTGTGTATTATCTTGTTTACACCTATTCTTACGTCACTAGTGGAAAAGAGACAGCGAGTGTTTATGTTGATTCTTATGGAATATTGAGGTTTCTTCAAAACGGATTCACTTTTTTGCCGTTCACATCAATTTTTTAAAGTAATTTATACAAAAAAGATATTTCACTCATAATATAAAGAAAACCCATCTTCCTAAAGATGGATTCGAAAATATTTTTATTTTTGGTTTGAAACACTGAACAGATAATCCCTAGAAATGTTATCAATACCGTTTTGATAAAAAAAACGATGCCGCCAATTTAAATACCTAAAATACTTTACGACTCCACAAGAAAGAATTTCAACACATAAAATGTTTGATTAATGTCCACAAGAAATAAGGAAAGAATAGCTTGATTTGGGCAAAAGGACATGCCCTAAAGCATTTTTATTGGTTTATCTCTTCATTGGTTGGATAAATTCAGGAAACAACAACTGAACGCGGAAATAAAAAATATATAAAAAAGAAGCGAGACTGGCAGTCCACAATGGAGTGCTGATACCAATCCTGATGCATAGCAGTGAGACATAGAACTGGCAGAGTGAGGGTTGAATATAGACTAAATGCTCTAGAAATGAGATTCCTGGAGCTTGTGCGGTAAAACCACGTTTGACCGTTTTACGAATTTGGAGATCCGGAAAGAATTCAAGGTTAACTGAAAGCGTAGAGAACGAGATTAAAAAAGGTACGTTCAGATGGCTTAGGCATGTAGAGCGGATAAATGGAGAAAGGCGCGCCAGTAGAATATCTTATCACGCGAAAGTTAATATCAGAAGTCGAAGGGGAAGACTTGGCATGACTAAGAGAATCAAATACCTGAGTCAGGTCATGTAAAGAGTCAAAATAATATAAGAGTATATATGACACAATACATGATTATTTATTTGTTTTATTTTAAGCTCCTGAGAGGGCTTTTAAAAGGTTTAAAATTGACAATGAAAAAATTAATATTGTATGCACGAACAAAATAAGGAATTATTTTTAATTTTGAAACTGTTGATTCATGGTGGAATTCCATTTTAATGATTAAATAAAAACAAATTTTTAACTTTATTCCATTTTTTTATTTTTTCGACTGGACTGGTTTCTTTCCTTTAGGTAAAATTTTAATCAATAACAAAGATAAGAGAGAAAAACTAGATAACTTAGGGGTTTATCAAGTTAATTGCTATAATTGCCCATCACAATACATAGGCCAAACGGGAAGAGCGTTCAAAACACGCATAAAAGAACACTTCACCAATTGGGCTAACGATAAAGGTGAACATTCGAACGTTGTATTGCATCTACTAGATAACAAACACTTGTTTGACAAAGACAGAGATGTTAAAGTCCTACACACATGTGTAAAAGGACAAAAATTAGATAGACTAGAATCAATCGAAATAACCCGTCTAACCAAAAAAGTTGACCGAAAATTTGTAATGAATAAACAACTAGAATCATTTGCTAAGTCTCCGCTATTATACCCATTATAATTTCTTCGTATTACCTGATATAAACAATGTATTTTTTCTAATTTAAAACATAGTATAATTTAAAGGCACTAAACACACACTTTCCAAAAATTAACAGGTAATAACAATAAATGTAAGTTATTACCCAAGTGCATAGCACTTCAAAATTCTTCGATACCGAGAAATTATAAGCCAAATAAATGATAATAATAAAAATAATCTACTGTAAAAGTGCAAAATAAATTTAATCATGTAATTATACCAAAATACTGGGAGTAACCCAATAATTAGAAAATTTTATGGAAAATCTAGACGTTACAATTAAGATGGGAAAACCTAAAATAAACTCATTAATAATCAGTATTCACCAACCTTGCATTATATAAATACATCGTAAAATCATACTTAGAGAAATACAACTGTAACCCATCTTAAATAAAAAATCATACCAAATAGATATATAAAATAGTAAACTAAAAGTAACTTGCAAGTAGTAAAATCATGCAGCAATACTGATAAATATAATTAAAGTAAAATTCATGGATTACTACCCCTGACATCCCAAAAATAGTATATAAGCCATAGAATAAGAACAACTTGTACTAGTCTGAAGATGGCCGTTATAGGCTGAAACCGGTCCAATCAAAAAATAAAAAAGTGGAATAAATTTAAAAATTTGTTTTTATTTAATCATTAAAATAAGGAATAGTTGTATTATTATTGATTGAAGATATATGATATTATAGCCTTTTGTATCTACATTCCATGCAGTTAAGTACATCAGGCACCTCTGCGTATGTATTACCAACTACATGTACATCTAGGTACAAGCAAGAATCTGAAGGACTCAGTCCTGATGTTATTGTTTCAACTAAATAACCTTTTGGATCGAGTAGTTCTCGTTGGCATGTGATAGGAAATGAGACTCAGTAAATCAAGACTGTCTAATAATACTCGTATCATTGATAGTTTTATTATAAATAAAAGTCAAATGAATGAAGTAAGGTATGTGCGCCAAGACAGAGATCTGTGACGGTCCATCATATCTGCCTACCCATCCCGGGAAGCGGCGTGGTGGTTAGTTAGTTGGTTGAAAATGTTGGGCATTGAATAAATTACTCACCAACTTGATTAATCCTAACAATAAAGCGTCATTTTGTAAATGAAAACGTCCGTCACCGAACCGCTCTATGTAGCCACTTTAATAATTAGTGATCAGGCGTGTTTATAAATGCAGAGGGAATATAATCATTACTTGTACAGTGTTTCAATTAGGTACTTGACTTGTACTAATGCCCGACAATGGCGTGCCATCAAATGAATACTTGTTTCAATAATGTAATAAACATGTTTCACGCTAATTACAATTCAACAACCTCCATAGGTTCCAGAAGTTGTGAGACTAGTCCTGGGGCCCTAGCACGAAACATCGGTATATAAATTTTATCGACAATGTCGGTATTTTGGGATCGTTCACTAGCCCGACTGTAGATCGCCAACGAACGAACGACAACTCGCGTCGACTAAACACGCTTAATATAGTTTATGTGAACTGTAATTTTTCGTTTGTTCGTTGGCGGTCTGCAGTCGGGTTCGGGAACGATTTCAAATCACCGACAATTGTCGATAAAACCCATATCGATGTTTAGTGATAAAGTCCAACACCGACAAAAGTTTTTAAAAAATTTATCAATATTATCAGCTATTTGTCGACATTTCAAGTACGACTGCAGATCGCCAACGACATGTGACAGTTCATATCGACTAAATCTACTTAATTCGACGCAGCCCATCCGTTCAGAGAGAAGCATATTTACACATCAATAAACATCGCGCAATTTCGTGTAAATTAACATTATTGGCTGCTTTTTAATGAACAAAGACAGATTTGAACTTGGGGAAACGGAGTTTCGACTGTTATTCATGATGTAACGGGTTATAGCTACGACTTCAGCTTCGACTATTGGCCAGAAAGTAATCAGAAAATACCAAAAATAATGAATATTTTTTACAAAACGAACAGGTTTAATGTTGATGTTTCAAAACACTACACAATGAGTAAAATGTGTCAGTATTGTCATTATAAGGCGTTTTTCACATGACGCAATTCAAACACAATTTATTGTAAAGATAAATGGCGTCATTGACAAACACACAAATATGTCACAAATACGTTTGCATCTGTTTTCGGATAGCACTTTGCTAAGGATTTTAAAGATGGATGCGTTTACCGGAAAAATGAAATTGAGATAAGAATATTACGTTTCCGAGTAGTATGAAATTGTTAAAAATGGAGGAGAATGAATAGATTTGATTTGAAGAATTGGTTAACGCGCTGCTTCCGGATAGAGTATAGGTCTCGTGTTCGAGTCTCGGTTACGACCTGATCTTGTTTTTTCTGCTTTCACATTTTTTGAAGATTGTTTTTATTTTTTTAACAATGATTATTATAATGAGAGCTTTAATAAGGTGTTACTCTTTTAATATATACATTAGTTTTAAGTGACCAGATCTGAATAAGCAGATACTAAGAATCCACCCTCTTTCACCACCTTCACCGAAATCGGAGATGTCGTTGTTCCACATGTTACGGGTAGAGATGGAAAATATTCCTGTCCCGGTTAAAAGGAACCGGTTCCAAGCCGGTCACTGGAACCGTCGATATTTTTTCTCTGAGGAACCGGTTCCATTTTTTGGCAAATTTAAATCGATGTCATTTGTCTGACGAACCGGATTTTTTTGTTGATTTGCTAGTACTTTTCGATTTCAAATCTCTACCAACTAGTGCTTTTTTTGGAGAGGAACGTTTATCGATTTGCTAGTACTTTTCGATTTGAATATAAAAAGTCTCCTTCGTGGAAGTTTTCTGGCACCAGGAACCGGTTCCAAAAAGAACTGGATAAATAACCAGTTCCTTGCCGGTCGCCGGTAACTGGAACCGCAGGTACACCCAATTCTGATATCGACCATCTCTAGTTACGGGTAGTTAGGAATCTAGTGTTGTATGCGGTTTCTAATTTTTTATTCGTGGTGGAACTCCATTTTAACGATTTAATAATACCAAATTATTAACTTTATTCCACTACATCGAAGACATTTAAGGGGAAATCTACAAAAAATAATACCCTGATATACACCTATTATTATTATATTATAAGATATTTTACCAATCCACCAATGTAAACATACCTGCTATAAAATACATTAAGCAACCAGAGACGGGAAAATCAAAGAGTCAATTTAAAAATAGCCAACTATTAAAATTAAAGCTGAAAACAATAGAAAAAAAACCCACACACGCATATGTAACCCGTCTCTCAGAAGGTAATAAAACTATCCGAATGTATTTATAATGTAATTGTAAAGCCGCTTCTGTCAGCAATAAAACAAAACTAAAAGTCACAGATGTTCACTATGATATTGACTCAAAAAGCGTCCGTTCCGGACATTAATAGTATATGTTTATACCATAGATTTACTTAAAATTGTAACAGTCTGAAGATGCCCATCATAAGGTGAAACCAGGCAGGTCTTAATAAAATATAGTGGAATGGAGTTTTAAAATTTAATATCATTAAATCATTGAATACAGTTGTTGCACAAGCTACAAATAATACTTGACTATTTTCTACAGCGCTATTTTTGTGAAATACCACCTCAAGGGTTCTTTAAAAAACTTAAAAGCTATGGCTAAATTTACCATAAAACTATTGAAATACCTAAATCTACAGCTTAAATTACCTTGTTGATATTTTCATATGTTGCAGGCTGTGAAAAAGTGTAACTAACTAACCATTATGCCGTTTCCTCGCAGGGGTAGGCAGATAGAACGGACCACCATACAACTCTGTCTTGACGCACACTCCTTGCTTCATTCACATTCATATATCGTCTCATACACACTCTTCTGTTATTCTTCACGTGGCCCGATTCAAGTATTTGATTCACTCGATTGTGCCATATCTTCCTCGGGCGTTCCCGACTTCTTCTTCCATTAACTTTTGCATCATATATTCTTTTCACACTCCTGGGAAAAAGTGTTGTAGCAATTATTCCGAGAAAGATATTAGTTTATGCAATTGCTGAAATGCAAAGTTGAAAAAGTAACTAAAGTAAAATTGGCCAACACTTGTATTGTAGACTTACATGAATTTGAACAGTTTAAAAAAATAATGAAATTGAGCATCGGTTAGTAACACAAATAAGTAATAATTACTGTCTGGTTCGAACGGACGACGCGCCACTGGACACTCCGCCTGAGTTCCTGAGAAACAGATCAGAGAACAGCGTTCTCTTTATTCTTCTTTATCTAGAGTCGAGACCACACTGTTTATCTTCTACTCATTTGAGTAGCACACAACAGTGCGCAGTTGGGTCCGTTCGGTTCGGGTTTCATGTGAAAACGCAAAGGAATTCAAGTTCTCCAACTACGCTTCCGTGAGTTTCAAACAATTCAAATGTTTGAATTGTGAGTAATTGTGAGTTTCGTATAATTTGCTTTAAATCCCCCCGGGAAGAAGGGTAATTGTGCTAAAGTTTTACAATGCATTTGAAAACGCTTTAATTTACTTCAAAGCTTTTTTAAAAGCGTAAAATGTGTTTGGTAAAGTTAATAGTTGTGTTAATTACCTCGATTCCAGTGTTTGCAACTAATTATGGCTATAATTTCGATGAATTTTATATCGTTGGTGATGTAGATGATTTGTTTAATAATCTTCTCGTTGAACCGAGAGCATTGAATAGTAATTCATTTAATGAATATAAAAGAGGAAAGCGATCTACAACTAATGAAAGTGATGAAGATATTATTAACCTCAGAAATAATCTTGACAAAACGATATTTTCAACTGGAGTAACAATAGAAATTGAACACTGGATCCTACTTCTAGAAGAAAATTCATTCCTATCTCTCGGTCATCAGTTTGAAGAAACGTGGGTATCAAATGAAAGCGAAAAAACTACTCGAGGTATCAATACAAACTCTACAAGGTGTCGATTTTACACGGGAAGCGTGCTGAGTCATCTCGATTCAAAGGCGATCGTCACAATATGTGAGGAGATTTTCTACTACGGTCTCTTCGAAACTGACGGAAAGTCTTATTTTATAGAGCCCACAGTTCACCCGATAAACGGACACATCGTTTATAAGGCCAAATTGCCGAAAATTGATGATTTTGTGGAGGATGGTTTAAAAGCTCTCCGCGCTAATACCTCAATAACCGAAAATGACTCGGATTCAAATCACACCCCGCGATCCGGAAGCAGCCCCCGCGAGGAGGGTTTATCGAGTGGGGGCGGAAATTCGGCCGGGAAATTGAAAGGGGATGAAAGAAACGAGTCGGAAAATAAATTCCAGAGCGATAGCAACTTCAAACACGACGGGAAGGTAAACAAGAGAAAGCGCTGCACGCAATGCGAAGATGGCGGAGTATTCAACTTGACTGGAGACACCTTGCTGGATGACGTAAATTTCAATTTCAGCGACGAGGAAACTGTGAAGGTTAAGAATCTAGACAAGGAGGTGAAGGAAAATAGCAGCTATGACGAAGAGCCGGAACCGCGCGTCGTTCATTGGCACAAGAAGCATGATGATGAAGACGTGGGCTATTTCTTGGACACCACTTGGGAGACCAGGCCATACACTAAAAGTAAGATTTTTTTCTTTTTTACTACCAATACTTGTACATAAATTGACGATATTAACGATTTTATGATATTGGTGAAAGTATTTTTATGTTTTAATGTGATGTTTGCGCTGAGTTTATCGTCGAAGTAAATTAAAAATATTTATTTTTAACTAATCATTTAAAAATAATACCAAATTATTGTGGCAACTGTTCAGCATACTACAAAAGACAAACTGGCAGATCTTTTTACACTAGGATAAAATAACATTTTTCAAGCTGGGTTAAATAGTAAAGGCGAATTATCTACTGCAGCCACAAACCTATTAGATTATCAGCACTCATTTCATAAAGATATAGATGTCAAAATATTGCATGTGTGCAATAAGAGGGAAAAAATAGACAAATTAGATAGAAGAAAAGTACTTAATGAATAGTCAGTTGGAAAAAAGGTTAACTCTCCGCTAATATATCCATTATGGTTAAGCTTTATTTTCCAGTAAATATTTATATTCTAGGCATTGATGTAAATAGGCAATACAGATAAAAATACCAAAGTGAAATGTAATCTGGTATTTTTGTCGCAGACATCTAAGGGAAAATCTATAATAGATAATACCCTGATGTGAACCTATGATTACTATTTTATGATATTTTACCAAATCACCGATGCCTTTTACAAAATAAATTAACCTAACAGAGTGTTAAAAATAAAGCTGACAACTATAGATATTATATAATTTAAAAAAAAAACCCACAAACACATATAACGCACCCGCGTGAGCCGTCTCCCAGAACGTAATTAAACTACCCGAATGTATTTTTAAAGGTATGGTAAAGCCACATCAGCTATAAAACTAAAATCTTTAAGTCACAGATGATTAACTATGAATATTAATATCCATCCCTTCCGGACCTAATAGTATACATTTCATACAAAATAAAAATTTACCAGTCTGAAGATGCCCGTCATAAGTGAAAACGGTTAGATCTTAAATAAAAAATAGAAGAATAAAGTTAAAAAATTGTTAATATTGAAATCATTAAAATGGAGTTCCACCACGAATTAACAGTTTCAAAATTAGAAATAATATTTTAAACTACTTTATTTGTTGGATATAATGATGAAAAGAAAATGCTATTGCAAATGTTTAATCAGCATGAAATATAATAAAATAAATATAACGCTAAAGCTACTTATAAAACACAAATTCTTAATATTACAATCACCTCTTAATTATAACATTAAGCCTCTCAGAAATCCCTCAGACCTGAGCCTTTAAATCAGGCTCGCATTATTCTAAGGCTGCTTTCGGATGACAAAAGCTACAGTTCAGGTGGCGAAAAGTTGTTGGCTTAAAAATAATTTTCCATTTATATCTCGCAAACACTTTCTCAGGGAATTTCACACGGAGAATGGAAGCATTTGTGATAAAGTATACGAGGATAACTTAATGGTTTTTTCAGAGGATTCTGCGGGGAAAAAACCAACGGAGAAGTGGCTCGAGATTGCTCTCGCGGTGGATTACACTGTCATAGACTTCCACGGGAAAGGATAAAATAAGGCAGTATATTATGGCTCTAATGAATATCGTAAGTTATTACTGTTTTATTACTTTATTTTTCCTTTCAGTATGTTTTTTTACAAGAAGGCCTCTTGTAACAACTCAGATAAACGGTACAAAATGTTTTTATAACGTTTTCCTTCCATATTTAAAACTTAATAAATACATATTCATTCGAAAGTGAATGGAAGAAAAAGTCGGGGACGCCCGAGGAAGACATGACACGATCAAATGAATCAAATACTTGAATCGGGCGATGTGAAGAGTATGTATGAGACGTTGTATGAATTTGAATGAAGCAAGGTATGTGTGCCAAGAATTATATGGCGGTATGTCTTCTCTGTCTACCCTTGCGGGAAAATTGCTTGATGGTTAGTTACATATTCATGTGAATTGTTGTCTTAGAAAAAACATTTATTTTTTAAAATTTTATACGAGTCTTTAATAATAATAATCATATTTGGATAATTTATATAGCGCCGTTTTTTGTGGAAAATCGCCTCTAGGAAAAATGAATAAACGAACAAATTTTAATTCCTAAGTGATTTAAACTATGCACATAACATATAATATACAGAGGCAAACTTACGTGGCAGGTCACTTCAGTAAACTACAATTATATTTGTTATTTATGTATTATTTTATTTACATTGAGTTATATGCAAAAAGCAAAACTTTTTTTTTTTATGAAAAGAAAAAATTCTCATATTATTTTTTTTGTTTTTGTTTTAAACGGTAACGGTTTAAGTTAGTCAAATTAAAAATACATATTTGTGTTGAAATGATTTCTGATGTACAAAATGAAGATGATTGCCATATTTCGTTGAAACCTCATTGGTTAGGTAAGGTTAGCTTAGGTTAAGGTTAGGTTACTGTTTGTCTCCCGAACAAAATCAAATAATACAAAATGGTGTGAACTGATTGCTTTAGTTCGATTTGAATGCAGAAGTAAATTCATTCAAAGGTTACTAAAATTCTGCCCAGAGAAAATGGAAATGCTCCCGGTATACGTCAATAAACTAGAACAGAATTACTATGTGCGAACAAACAAAATTGTCTCGAAAGAGCATATATATATTAAATTACAATCGGAAAATGATTCTACGAAATATCTTGCAAATAAAGATACTGAAAATCTAATTTATAATAAAATGGTCCGTTTTGAATTAAACTGAATACTATAATAATTTAGGTCTGCTTGGTATATGTATATTTATTTTTAGTGACAGCTGTTTCGGTGTTTAAGGCCTTTATCAAACTGTTACTAAAGTGTTGAATTATAAAAAAAATAAACCGAGTGAATTATGGTTTAGTAATTTTTTTTAGGTCAGTGCCATTTACAAGGACCCATCACTGGATGCTAATCTCCACCTCGTCTTGGCAAGGCTTATATTCTACGACGATAAGAAAGACTCCATGATCGAGGAAGGGAATGCCAAGAAGTCACTGGAGGGCGTGAACCGATGGAACTATAGACTTATCGGCAAGCTCGGCTACGGTAAGCTTAACATCTCGTCTTATCTCCTCTCCTCTCGTCTCATCTCATCTCATCACATCTAATATAATTTCATCTTATCATATCTAATCTCATCTCAAGCAGCATATTCTACCTCATCCGTATATTGAAGGTCCAACCTCTTCTCGTACAGCATCTGGAGTAGATTTGCCTAGATTTGTTTGGGACGGCTAACTGAACGTCTTACCTCTGGAATTACCGCCAGCCTTTTGTTAAAATACTTAGCATAAATATAAATATATGTGCTTTCATATAATTGTTTTTGGTAAGCGTAAAATAATTTATATTAATAATTAATTCGATTATGGCACGTACGGTAAGCTACAACAGAACTTAAATTCGATTAACTTTTTTCCTAAAATATATTACTTGACTAGTTTACAAGTTTACTTTTGACAAAGGCATTCTTTTATCAGTGCCAAGTATTCCGAAATATGTCGATTTTTAAGTGAGTTAAAAAAAATTGACCGTTATTTTAAAATATGTTGTTAGCCAAGCGATTTTATCAAGGAAAACTATTCCCATACTTTCAACAAGAAGGAAAATTTTCAACTAGTCTGTTTTAATCCTAATCAAATATTAAAAAAAAACTCTAAAATCAAGTAAAACAGCTAAAGCTAATCTCGGGCTAATTTTCACACATATAGTATTGTGGAAATGTTAAACAGTGTCAGAGAATATTTTTCCCTCTTCCTGTGTCAACTGTGATTAGAGGTACATTAAACGAAGAGATAATCTTTTCTATCCGATGAACGGGCTGCCTTTTCCTACCGTAAAAAAAAATTATCGTGACCGAGACTTGAATTCGGAATCTGTGCTCTATCCGAGAGTAACGTCTATGTCAATTGAATGACCGAAACCTTTTAAGAAACTGACATTTTATCAAAACCAAATTTTTTTGAATTATTCTTAACAATTTCTTCCTATACAGACAGCCATCTTTTCAAATTATAAATATATATAATATTTATACATATATATATAGTTAATATCAGAACAAATAATGACGCAAAAAGCTTTTATACGTTAATTCTAATATGAAAAAAAAGAAACAATATTTTTTTCTTATATTCCTTGTCCCTCATCCCACCCTAAAATATTACATTATTTGTTCATAAATACACTTCTGAAGAGGAAACCTTTTGTTAGTTGAAATAACTGCGAAAAATATGTATAAACGATTACTCTCCGAAATAAATTAAAACAATAAATAAACTAACCATTGCAATTTACATAATAACATTAATTAACACATTAACAATGTATCTAAGAATCTGCCGTCCACAGTTTTTTTTTTTTAAAGAAAGACAAACATTCCTGGGTTACAAATAACCTGACAATATTTGAAAAACTCCTACTGCCATCATAAGAAGCGGAAAATGTTGCTTGTGCAGTGATGGAGGACTTAGCCAGCAGAAGAATTGAACGCACGACGCCCGGGTGGGAATCCGACGCGTTTGTCCACTCAGCTACCAACCGGTCAAAAATTTATATCACTTCAGTAATATGCTCCTCATTTGATTATGTACACCTCAGGAACTCTTCACGAATCATTTACTATTTATTCTTGTGGGTATCTTTTTGGGTCTAGAAACATTTCTTTTAACTTTTTGTTGTAATCATCCGTAACTTTTCGTCCCTTTCGATTAGTTTCTTGCAAAATAATATCACACTCCTCGTTCAATAAATTGATTTGAAAGGTCCTTTTACAGTATGTAGTTTGCTGAAGGTTGCTGTACCACTTTTCTGACGTAATACATTTCGACCCAGTGCTTGAATTTGAGGAAGTGGATAGGAATTTCACCCAGTACCATCTTTTCTTGAGGTTTTTACTTTAGGGGGTGATTAAAAATAGTATTGAGGATACAGGTGATGTACTTTAAATACAACGGTGCATCATAATTATCATTAAAAATAAGATAAAATGGTTAATAAATGTGTACAAGCTTTAAATTCCATATAAAACACATAGGGGTGCACGGATACCCTTTCAGCAATGTAAAGGTTTAGTTTTCTTTAGTCACATAAAAGATAAACAGAGTCGCACACAATAAAGAAAATCGACTCGTTGTTGGATAAATTATCCTAAAACGACCGCATAGTACATAGACCAAGAGATAAAAAAATGAAATTTGGTAGCAAGGTAACATATCCAGGTGGTTCTTGCTGTGTGTGTAATGCCAGTGGCCAGGCTACTGGTTACTGAATTTGACTTTAATCAGTCTTGACAATTCAATGATTCCTTTCTCAATCATTATAACGTAAAGATAATAACTTTCCTGTCTCAGGCTCCTTGAGACTCCAAATCGTGATAATTTGTTAGGTTCTTACCTCAATGTTTTTCAACCAGTTCCTACTTCCCCAACCATTTCACTTTTGTATTTCATTTTCGTATTCAATAACACCACCCTCGGAACAATTGACAATATACCAGAAGAGTTTGATGTGAAAAATCGTGTTGCTCGTTGGTTTTTCGCTTGTTTGTCGGTTTTGTTGTTGTTCTGGAAATAATATAAAATAAATGTGGTTTTGTGAATTAAGAAGACTTAAATCAGTTTGGTATATTCGTTTTCAAAATTTTCAAGAACTTATAACTTCAACTTCATCGGTGAGTGAATGGTTTCCCATTTTTCCTTTCATTCCATAATCTTTCCACATCCATAATTAGACACTTCCATCAAGTAGTATAGTTTTTCGTTTTACAGGCCACTATTTTCAAAATTCATCTGTAACTGAATTCTTCGTATCCAACAGTAGTGTTGAAACGTCAAGAAGAAAGGGTTCAAACACTAACACGTTATCATTATGATTCCCGGCGCATGATTGGGTTCCCTTTGTTGAAACTATTTTTAATATTATACGTCACGTGTTTCTCTCTAACATCAACAAAAGGCGCACAGCATCGATTATTTTAAGAGGACACTTCAGGCTGGAGTAAGTTATATTTTTTGTAATGAACGGATCCATAATTATGTAAAATAAACGTATACTACGATATGTTAACGTGATGCTGCACAATATTCCCAACTCGACATGGATACTATGGACACTAAACATGGCTAAAACTACTTCAAGCAACGTTTCGATTCTGAATGATTGTCTTTTACTAGAGCGATAATGAGAATATCCACCACTTTGTCGGAACGTGTCGGAAATACACAAAGTATTATTTTTATTAATAGAACATATCATTGCCATCTGTTAACATCGAAAAATAGTAAGAGTAATAGTAGAAAAATAGCTGCATTTTCGATGTTTGCTTTTCTAAACTTACTACAGCCAACTCAACCTTATACCCCTTCTGCTGCGCGCCAAACATTTATTTTGCCGTATGGCGTTATGCCTGTTTCATCATCCGCCGCTCGAAAGCCGGCCAGTACCGACGTGTACGCTGTGCCTAACGTCACCGTGATTTTTAAAAATTAATTTTAAATGAATTCACAGTGAGATCTATTTTTTTCACATTTTTACTTCAGCTTCCTGTACATTTATTTATTAAGTTTTTGTTTCTTACATTACTTTTTTACATTACCTACCTAGTGAGGTAGGTGACAGTGAGTACAAGTAGAATAATGTAAAAAAAAATGGTGATATTTGTTACACAATGCTAGATGATACAACAGATACCGACTGTAAAACTCTTTTGATACCATATAAGATACATTGATAGTAGGTAAAGTTGCAAGGCACTAAATCCTATAATTAAAGACAGTGGATACGATACAAATATACGTATACAAAAATACATATAAATATAAATAAAGAATGATTGTATTTTTCGCACTTGAAAAGAATATATACCAAAGAATATTTAAAAAAAAAAAACAGGGTGGTAGGTACTCCAAGTATCGCCCTGGTGAAAAACCACCATTCAAAATTAAAAAAGTTGCTTAAAAATGGTTTTGAGCCGTATTTGGTGACCAGATCTAAATAGCCAGGTACTTTTCAACCTTCCTCTTCCCAGATCCTTCCCTTCCTCACTGCCTTCAGCGTCACAACATACTTCAATTGGGGATGCCATAGTCTCACTGGCTCTAGACGGTTGGGAGCAATCGGGACTTTTAGTGCGGTATTAACTGTAAAAAAAAAAACGAAAATAAATTTTGATCGATTGTTGTGACTCAATTTCTTTTGACAGTGCTCCTTTCAACTGCTTTTTTTAAAGGGTACTGTGTCTTCTAGATGGTTTTTTTAAACGTTGATTAGAAATTAAACGTTGACGGCGCGGCGCTACCGCCACAATCACTCTACTCAAGTGGGACGTGGCACGACTAAGATGTGACTTTTGTCATTTCTAAAATTATTAGATGCGGTCTTTGGTTGGGAAAAAAGAAACAGAAGACACAAACAAATGAGATAAGTTGACCGTCTAAAGAGATCCACCAAACTTCGGATGAATGGGAGCCGCTAATGGGGGGCTAATATGCATTAGTAATATATCCAAATATATCTAACCGTTGGAAATAACAGCTAGATGCCGCGAACGTTCAACGCTTTAAGACGAAAATTTACGTAAACAGTTGGATATAATTATTTAAAATATCAGTAGCTACACACGAATATTATTCGACGCAATACAGTCTCTACACTCTTGTCTTATAATGTATTTACTGTTTTAGCTTTTAGCGCCAAATAAACAAAAAGGTGTCTAAGAGTGTATGCCTCGAAAACGATATTATGCGTAATTTAAAATATTTTTTAGTTGTATACCTTTTACTGGACGTTTTTGTAGATTTTTCTATCCGAAACGGCCGATACGTAGCGCCTAGAGTCAAGCGAATCTACCGGTGGATTCTAAAATATAACTGTTGAGTTATAAAATAATACTTCAATGGCCCCAACGATCCAACAGTTGGATATCATACTGATATATTCAACGAATTGCTATTTAAACAGTCACAAGTACCTATTATTTTAGGCTTTAGCGCCAAATAAACAAATAAGTGTGTAAGAGTCTATACTTCGTGAACGATATTATGCGTAATTTGGAATGATCTTTTGATTATATACCTTCTTACTAGACGTCTTTTGTGGATTTTCCTATTCAAACCGGCCGATACGTAACGCCTTGCGTCAAGTGAATTTACCAATGTCAAGTGATATATAGCTGTTGTAAATAACACCCCAAAATATCGTCGCGTCAACGTCAGCGTTATTTCCAACAGTTATATTAAACAGTTGAGAACGATAACGGCGGTGGCGTTGTTTGGAATTCTCGTTATCGCCCAGTACTTATATGCATAGAATCTCCAAAGCTGGACGCCAAAACGCTTGGGAAAAAATTTAAAAAAGTTATAAGTAGGTGTACATTAAAGATAAATACGATAAACGATAAAATATACAGAAAACTATAGAAAAAATAAGGTATTGGGTAGAAAGTTAAGGATGTTTTATTTTTATTTTATTTAAAAAATGCATTTTTATAGATCAAACAAATGAAATTTACATTTTTAAAACTAATCATTTTTTATTTTTCACAATCTTTGACTCAGATGCGACAAGATTTAAAATAAATCTAAACAATATCCTGAATATTGAGTACAAAACAAAAGAACAAATAAGGAAAATACAGAGAAAGTAGGTGAATATGTCCAAATACAGGAACTGGGCCCACGACAAGTGCGGCACGAGAGGGTTAAGGTGGGACGTTCCGTTGTGTCTGATAACATACTCCGTCCACCAAACGGCTCTCTCCAAGGGGGTTTCGGGAAAATCATACAGCTGGGATGAAATCTTACGGACGTTGTCTCTGTATCTAAATAAGAAACAGTTCACTAAAAAAACATATTGACTTACAACCAACATTATATTATCATTATTAATAAGTACATAAAAAAAACTATCAACCTCGACTCTGCATATTATTAACCAGAATGTAAAAAATTATTATATATTTTCGTAGAAAGCACTTTGTGGTTTGACATATTTAATGAAAATGAAATAATAACTTTGTATAAGACCACAGATTTTATTTGAATTTATATGACCTGGTGATGCTTAGCCTAAGCATCACCAGGGTATAAAATTATACTAAATATACATAATATTTTTGATAATCAGTTAAATTTGTTCAGTATTTCAATATTATGTATATTTCCTATAAACTCATAAAATTTCACATTAGTCTTTAATCACCTTCTCAGTTGACGTTTTGCCTCTCTTTCTCTATGTTACTTTGTTATAATTTAAATGTTATTCCATTATTTTCTCACTGTTCTCTTTTTTTATTTTATACTGTGTTCTCTCTTTGTATGTAAATATAAACGCACACTTTCCTCTAAGTAAGTACCCTCTGGTAAGAGGTGCAACCTTCGACTCCCGATACACCACTTTTCTTCTTTCTCATTCAAGAGCTGCTCAAGTAGACTCCTCTATTTCTCTACTACCCTAAGCCTTCTCCACCCCTCTCTCAGCTTATAATGTTTTTGATTTCATCAAAAATATTGAGTTCTCCAAAGTCGGTGACCTCATCGCCGACTTAATTCAAAAATCCGAATCTGCCTCCTCCTCCTCGGACTACATGTCCATTTTATTTTTAACAGCCCCACATATCATCTCTTTATTTAATTCAAATGGCTAAATCCATTCATCCTTCCTCGCGTCGAAAATCAAAGAAAAGATTGCAAAAAGCACACAAAACACAGTCTACGAAATTTCACTTAAGGTACTTGGCATATAAACATATACAAAAAAGCCCTACAGTGGCAAAAGACAGCCCGCTCACCGGGTAGAAAAGATTATCTCTTCATGAATGCACCTATAATCGCAGTTGACACAGAAAGAGGGACAAATATTCACTGGTACTGTTCAAAATTCATACGATATATAAATAAATAAAAACTTACTTATTTTCAGTAATGACAGAAGTGATGCTTTGCTTTAAAATATCCTTGTTGAATCTTGCCAAATCCCACTTTAGACCAATCTCGAAGTGAAGGATCTTCTCTACATTGAGAAACTGGTCTCCGATAAAGGGAACTCCAATCATTGGCACTGCGTGAGTAACAGACTCAACTAGAGATTGGTATCCTCCTTGGAATATGAACAATTTCAGATTTGGATGACCTGCGAAAAATTATACTTTTTTCTCTTGCATTATCTAGCAAGTCATGCAGTTAAGGGGTTACACGGGTTTGAAAATTTAAAAAAAATCAATTTTTTTAATCTAATAGTAGAATACTTGTGAATCGGAGTAAAATTCGAGGGGAGAGAGCCACTGGAAGTTTCCATCATAAGGCTAGACCGGTCGAGATCGACGCTGGTATATTGAGTTTAATCGCTTTTTTTCTAAAAACACTATTTTTGAAGTCGGTGGACACGATTTTTTCAAAAACTGATTCACTAATCTTATTGAAATTTCTCACACTTCTTCAAAATACGATTGACTAGTGCTCAAACGAGGGATTTATTATTTTATCAATTACAACTAATTTACAATGCTATACGTACTGTAAATTGTACCAAAAATTGAATTTTTTTGCATACAATTTGGTCAATTTTATTAATTATTTTTTAAAACCCTTCGTTCAAGCACGATTAACTAATTTTACCCAACCTAACCTATGGTACTAACAGAAAAAAAAGTTTTTTGAATTTTACAAATTTTGTGATGAAAAAATAATAAAGTGTTATTTAAATGTTACATTTT
The DNA here is from genome assembly GCA_022651775.1 of Drusus annulatus. Classification (NCBI taxonomy): domain Eukaryota; kingdom Metazoa; phylum Arthropoda; class Insecta; order Trichoptera; family Limnephilidae; genus Drusus; species Drusus annulatus. The sequence continues at coordinate 363,082 of JAGWCC010000178.1, read as the reverse complement.
TACATGCTTTTTATTATTTATTTTATGAAAAAATGCCTTTTTAACCTAAAAAACTCATCTTACCCCTTAAGCTAGTTGTTATGTTAACATTCGGACGATTAAACTAAACTAATAGTGTACAGTTAAAATTAGAAACTACCCCAAAGATAAGTGATTTAGAATAAGTACATTTAGAACAATTAAATACATTCGCTGTATCTGAATTACACATGTAATGAAATCCTGGTAAAGTGCAATATCTGAATTAATAAAAAATATATTTTTTTGTAATAATCAATCGTTTGTGAATTCGTCTAGTTAAATCAGCAATTCTAGACTGCAATAATAATTTTGAAGACAAAATTTAGGTCTAAAATTTTCTTACTCAAAATATCGTTTTGTGGTACCCATGAAAGTATTTTCAAATTTTCAAATGAATCCATTGACTCGTTTGAGTCGGATTTCCAAATAAATTTGTATGGTAATTCAGAAAATCCTTCTTGAAAAATATTTTTGATATCCTGTGGAAGAAGTGTGCTTTTCACATTACTTCCCAAACTGAGCAAAACTGCGCCATTAGTTGCTTCATCGAGGTACGTTTTCAATTCCTGTAAATTTTCAGAATTTATATAGATGCGTTATTTATGTTATCGAAAAATATAAAATTCAATTGATAAGTCGACATGTACGTAGAAAAGTTGTTACCTAGATGGCAAATTTGATATTTTTTTTGGTTATATTAGGTGTACAACTTTGCTTTTGCCGTTTTTCTAGATGGCTTTAGCGGTAAATAGTGGATGAAATAGATAGATCATAGACGTCAGGCAATAAACTTAGGCATATGCTAACATAACCCCATATAAAAATTAGTCGATTTGTGTCTGCATTATAATGTTATTCTCGATTGAAAATGTCAGTTTGCGAGCCAACTTCTCGTCATTTGCGAGAGGTGCAGCATGACGATGCTCGACCCCGTGTTGCGAAATAGGTCAAGACATACTTGGAAACATTGAAACGGGAAGTCCTAACTCACCCGCCGTATTATCTAGACGTTGTTCTCTCTGACTGTTACTTGTTTCTATCAATGGCACACGACCTGGCTGACCAGCACTTCCGGTCTCATGAAGGTGTAGAAAATTGGATCGATTTGTAGATCAACGCGGGTACATTTGTCAACACGGGATTCGTACGCTGCCCGGAATATAGAATAAAGTAGTGACTAGCGATATGAAATACTTTGAATCATAAATCTGTTAACAGTTTTTTACAATAAAGCCTCGAATTTTTGAAAAAAATTGACGGAAAGCAAAGTTGAACAATTACTCGTAATGCAATACTCGTAAGCTACAGAGAAAAAAATGAGTTTCCAAAAATAGAATATCGGTAGAATTTTGCATGTTTTAAATACTAAACAGTATATTGTTATCTTTAGGGAAAATTGTTTTGATAGAAGGAGTACAGCTAAATCTTAGCACCTGGGTCGAAGGAGGGAGGAAACAGGGAAATCTGGCAGATGATTAAAAAGCCTAGTCCACCTTGTATTCACCGTCCACCATTGAAGTATACCTATACCTCAATGCCCTCTGCGGTCGCGTCATGTATGAGAAAATTACGCATCTGTGATTTATTATGATAATTTAAGGAACACTTTCTAATGAAGTATAAGTAAAAAAAAAACAACGCAAATAATAACAATAAACATTTATCGAGCCGATGAATGTTATCATTTATCTTGAAATCAACGGAAGAATGCAATTGAGATTTATTCATAATCAACAGTTGTTTATCTGCGGGGTTTATACACTACTATATAATATACCTAGCTTCCATAAAAAAACACTTAAATAATTAACGAAGCATGCAGTTTAATCGGAAAGTTTTACAAGTTGTCACGTGTATAACACATACATTACGATTAAATAGTTTGAAGAGTTGAAGTAACACAGAACATAATACGTTTTATGTGAATACCGCATAAGATTCTCATTCGCCCCGTACCAGTGGGAGTATGACATTCCGATTGGCGTATGTTTTGAGGTTAAAGGGATAGGGGAAGGGAAGGAGGTGTGGAAGAAAGGGTTTGGAAACTACCGAGCTATTCAGATCTAGTCACTTAGCTAGCAAATAAATTGTTTTTCCATAGAAAATATGGCAATGACTCTTTTCAAATAGTACTTGAAATAGGTAAGTGAAATAATTGAGATTAACTTTTATCACACTTTATGAATGGCGTAGTGGTAATGAATCGGTTCAATATTTTGCATGAGTACGATTAACCAAGAATATAATTTAATTATGTTTTAATAGTATGATTAATAATTTTACCTGCGGTAAAGGTTGAACGGGCTGAATGTGTATTCCGGTAATATCTATGAACGTGGGTACCACTGGTCTACTAAACCCAAGAGCAGGGTGGGCATTTACCAAAACCAGGTCTGGTTTATCATCCCTGTCCCATATATTTCCAAGTCGGTCTCCAAAGTGTTTTTTCACAATCTTATCATGGTTATAAACCAGCATATTCCTGTAATAATATCTCAACCAAACACCAAACATAACCCGATCCAATCGTTCTAGAAATGTGCGTGGAATCAGCGTTTTGCCATGGTGAGAATCGGGGTATAGTAAAAAATGCGGAGTGTTCCCAATAATGTCGTGATTCACAAACATCTGGTCCATGGAAGAAATGCCAATCAGAGGAATGTTTAACAAGCGACCCATTGCGTTTAATCCAGGCACTGCGTGATATTCAACAATCACTAAGTCAAACTTGTCCGTTCCGTTGTTGAAAACGCTTTGCATCTCCGGCGTAGAATAAACGCCGTCCGTAAGAATACAACCTATGTCAAAAATAATTTTATAATATCTTTGACTTCAAACTTTCGTTCGCTAGTTTTGTAGAAACTTAATACTTCATCCCATTTTTGGTATAGGAATTTCCAGTCGTATTCTGTTACATTGGGATGCTGTATATAGGTTGGATCTGTGGTGCCTATTACCAGCTGGTGTCCTCTCCGGGCCAGTTCTTGTGTCAAAGATCGGTAAACCACTTGGTGGCTGAAGGATGGTATTGGAAACAAACACAAAATCCTTGCACATGTTGATAAATTAACTGCCAAGAAAATAACCACAAGCAGCACGTGAGTCTAGACGCAACCATGGTTGATAACCAATTGAACGAATACGCGTTGCAGTGAAATATGACAGTCATAATCAGGTGTATTACTTGAGAGCACTTACAATATGGTATATTATAAGTGCTCTCAAGTGATTAAACTTCTTCGATTTAAAGAAATAAATTAATAATTTGTGTATACGTTGTACGTATAGGGGTGAGGGTAAGGTAATTTGGCAGTAGTTTTTTGAAAAAATTACATCTGTATAACCTATCGATATATACTCTTTAAAACTCACCATTAGATGGAAAAAAATATCTAAAAAATTGACAAATAAATTACAAGCAACGATTACCACACGCGTCCCCACTGGTACAAAACTATCGTGACAAAACATGCGTATCTTGTTGATTTCAAGGAGACCGGTCTTATTTTATTTACCCTGATGTCATAACTTTCCCAGAGTGGTAGATAGATGCTTTGTAGCATTTTAATATAAGCAATACTACAAATGCTTTACCCGACAATTTTCTATTGGTAGTTAGAAAAAGTCTGAGGTTTCCAGTAAAAAAGCATATAAAATAACATATTTTAACTGCAACTCTTTGAATTCTATGAAAAATATACTAAAATTTCAGTAAAACGTGCAGTTTTAAAACCCAAGAAAGGTATTTTTGAACGTTTTACCTAAGATTCTAGTATGCATTTCATAGAGAATTTAAAAGTTTACTAGTCAAGAATTGTATTCACTGGAAACCTTAAACATTTTTCTTCTTAGTATCCGTATAGAATTAACAGATAAATAATTTGCAGTTTGGTTGTACAAGAAAGCCAAAAAGTGGGTTTTTTTGGGTGCTGACCCTTAATTAAGGGTAACATGTCCTCTGCGTAGTTAATGTTGTTAATTCCTTGTCTACAGATATGGAAAATAATCCTTGGGTCGGTAGTTCTTGAATTACTTATTCAACTAATATATTTACTTTTTTTTTTAGGTTTCTTAACTTTATTTAAACAATAATTATCATTACTATGTTTTATTAAAAAAAAATCATTTTTTCTGTTAAAAGTTCTGCTAGGTAATTTTTACGCGTGACAGTTGTTTCGCCTTCTGAGGGCATTATCAAATAATGCCCTCAGAAGGCAAAACAGCTGTCGCGCGTAAAAATAATGACCTAGCAGAACTTTTAACTAAAAATTGTTAAAAAAAAATAAATTATTGTTTAAATAAAATTAAAAAACCTAAAAATTAAAATGGAGTTCTACAAAATAAACTTTAAAACCATAAATAGATACATATACCTGTCTGCTTTTTTGTATTAAAGTATTGAACCTAATTTAATGTTCATTATAGTACATATTCGTAAAAAGCATTTACTTTGTGGCTTGCCATATTTATAAATAAAACACATAAACTTTGTTAAAACCACTTTATTATTTAATATTTTAATTAAAATTTTGATATTGTCCTGATGATGAAAGGGTACTTCCGAAACCGGTAGACGTAATATTAAATAATAAAGTGGTTTTAACAAAGTTCATGTGTTTTATTTATTAATTATAGTACTTCAATTTGTCCACAAGCATTTATTATGCACATAACTGGAGAAATTCTTGAAATTAATCAATTATTTAAGTACCGATTGTTTGCAATACTGAACACATAATTGAAATTAACTGTAATTTATGCGATTGATAATAACGTATTCATGAACATTGAAATGATTATTTGGCAAATATCATTTCCATTTCTATAACATTAAATATAAATCAAAAATACAGTTACGAATGTTATTTTATATGCTAATTCCTTTCCCTGAATTTTAATCTACTCCAAAAAAAACTAAATATAGGTACAGAAATTAAAAGTTTTCTTCTGTATTATTAGTTTATTTTTATTATTTACATAGTTGAATTAAATTTATTACTATTGTTATTTAGTTCTGTTATTAAAAAAATATATAGTGACAACTTTTTCGGCGTTTAAGGTCATTATCAAACTGTCAAGAGAGAGTTAATATTAAAATTTAATCCTACTGAATTATATTATAAAAAATGCAGTTTTACAAATTGAAAACAAAAACTATGAATATCGTCAGTACCTTTAGGTTCGATAAAAAAAAAAGTTAACTCAATGCTCTCACTGAGTTACCTGAAGCGACAAAAAGCTAAGAAAGTTCCAAGCTTGTGTCGATTGAGTCAAGCCTTCTTTCAAATTGTAAATGTATTTTAAATGGCTGAAGCGCCACAAAAGTCTTCAAAATCAAACGAGAGTCAGAGCATTCCTAGCAGAAAAAAAAACTGATAAAAACTGCATATTTAACTCATTTTTTTACCAAAGTGTCGCTTAAGCCGTTTTGCCTTTCCAGCGACGATACGGAAATAAACATGTGTGAGAATTATCATGTGGAGTGTAAGGTCAGCGTGTGTTTACTTTAAAGTTGTGTGTGTAGACGAGAACCCGCACGACGTGGCAGTGTGGCTGACGCGCGAGTACCTGGGCGGCCCGTCGGGCTACGCGCCCGTAGCCGGCGCGTGCGACCGGGCGCGTAGCACGGCGCTCAACAAGGACGAGGGGCTGGCCAGCGCCTTCATCATAGCGCACGAGATGGCTCACATGTAAGCTTTTTTCATTTCATCTATAATAATTCAAATTTTTTGTCGAAAACCATGTATATATATATATATATAAAACTAATAATATATATATATATATTTAATTATTTTAAAACTAATAATATACATATATATATATATATTTAAATATTTTAAACTGAAATGAAAAATATATATATATAATATATATATATAAAACTAATAATATATATATATATATAAAACTAACCGGTTTATATATAAACTAATAATATTTATATATATAATTCGGTATATATATATTGATAAATATATCATATATTTGATATAATATATATATATATATATCTTTTTAACTCCTTTTTAATTATTTTCGTAGAAAGCAATCACTTTGAGGTTTGAAATATTTAATGAAATGAAAAAATAACTTTGTATTAGTCCACGAATATTGTATATTTTTTTATGACCGACCGGTTTCGCTTAACCTAAGCAATTTTATGAATTCAATCATCGTGTTGATAAAGATCACACCTTTGATAAAAGTGCCGGTGCTCATATTCTTTACTAAAATGGTCGTGGCAACTGATTAAATGATTTATAAGCACTAGAAATAAAGGAAGCCACCAAAATTAATAGTCATATTTTTAATAATCAGGTAAATTTGACCAATAGTCCTATATTAGACATATTTTCTTTGTTTATAATAAAATAATACTTTATTTTAAAACCGCAAAAATTATTATAATGAAGGCCAACCGGTTTCGTTTGGTTCAAGCTTCGTCAGGGCACATATAATAGTTATTATATGAAACCGGTTGGCCTTCATTGTAATAAATGTTGTGGTTTTAAAACAAAGTGTTCTTTTATTATTAATATAATGTCTAACCACCATACCACCATTACGAAAAAATAATTTTAATTATTCATTTAATCACCTTCGCAGTTGACATTTTATCTCTTTCTCTTGTTCATATTAATTTAAAAGTTATTCTCTTTTTCTCTTTGTTCCTTTGTTATAATTTAAAAGTTATTCTATTGTTTTTTCATTGTTCTGTTTTTGTTAAATTTATTTATATTTTTGTTCTCTCTCTGTATGTATGTATGTATATGACTGCACACTTTGTATTTTTTGTTTGGTTTAATTTTGTACTAGATGATGCTTTGACTATGCCAAACAGGTCGATCTTTAAAATTGAAATAATATCCAAAGTCTTTTACAATTTTTTTTTTCATTTCCTTAAAATATGTGAAACCACAAAGTGATTGCTTTCTACGAAAATATTATTATTATTACTTAACGGCTTACTAATTTCTGATCCACAGCTTGGGGCTCACTCACGACGGAGATTTGAATGCTGGGAACAAGTGTGAAGATGAGGTGATGAAGGGAACTATCATGGCGCCAACAGTGACTGCGAACTTTCATCGCTTTGCCTGGTCGTCGTGCTCGAAGACAGAGTTTCATCGAGTCGTGAAGTAGGTTGAGATTCGAATCTTGGTTTGTTTAAGCATACTTGTTAGAAAGTTTAGGTATGTACTCTTAGAGTATATAGATTGGTATCTATGCAAGTGTGAAGATGAGGTGATGAAGGAAACTATTATGGCACCAACAGTGACGGTGAACTTTCATCGCTTTGCCTGGTCATCGTGCTCGAAGACAGAGATTCATCCTTGATTCATCGAGTCGTGAAGTAGGTTGAGATCCGAATCTTGGTTTGTTTAAGCATACTTGGTAGAAAGTTTAGGTATGTATTCTTAGAGTTTATAGAGTGGTATTTATCCAAGGCAGTGTAGTCCCCCACTCGGAACTCACATAATTGATTTGGCCAAAAGGTTCTACTCCAAACTTGCTTCAAATCCGAACCCAAGCATTTCCTGTCTCGGGCAGTCAAGACCCGACGACGAACCTCCCACCTACCGACTACCCGTCTCCATAACTTTCCCCCCTTGATGTGCGGGCTCTAATAAAAGAACAGTAAGTGCAACCAAATATATACAAAAAATATAATATAAGAAAATTCCTCAAACACCCACATTTATTTAAAAAAAACAACAGTCTAAACTTAACCTTGAAAAAAAATATACCATCACTCTAAAGCCCTACAAGTTGCCGTAGGCAGCCCGTACATCGGGTAGAAAAAAACCATCCCCCAGATTACTTTAGCTTCAGGTTGTGCGATATAGGGATTTAGGTATCCCCGAAACTCGCAAGAGAAACAATAGATACTAGACAGTGTAGTCAGTTTTTGATGATTTTTACCGGACTCGGCGGACCTGGGCGTGGCTAAGACTAAAGCTACGGTATTTATACATACATTCACATCACATATCGACATAATGTTTTTGTTTATTCGTATAAACACTTTTTCACAGTATTGATATCTACAAAAATATAGCATCTAACCTAAAAAACCGTTTAGTTGTGTCAAGTTAAGTGGCATAGTAACAAATGTGGGCGGAGTCCCGCAGTGACCCAGGAGCTTAAGATCATTGTGACAGTACGTAGAAGCGTAGTATTATATTTGTTGTCTCTTTCTCTCTCGTGGTGTACGACGTAAAAACCCGGAGAAAGTGATTTATCGCAAATTTGTATAGGTTGGGTAAAAATAATTAGCTCTCTCTCCATACATTGTTTTTCCAAGGTTTTACCAATTTCTTTTCTGTATATTTTTTTGCGAAAACGTTAATCTGTTTTACTTCAAAGTTATAATAATGTTTGTATTTATTTACAAAGAGTTACGGTGACTTTTGACACGGAATGAAATTATAATGATATACTTTCAGGGTTGCCAATCGTTTACAAGTAAAAAATATAGTTAATATCATATTTTGACCGAATTAGATGTGTTTAACTGTATCAAAAAGTGTTACGTTTTGTGAGGCAATTAAATATAAAGGTACGTTACACTTTTTCATAGTATTGTTATCAACAAAAATATAGTATATAATCTAAAAAACAATTTAGTTGTGGGCGGAGTTCCGCAGTGACCCAGGAGCCCATGATCATCGCGACAGTACATAGAAGCGGTGTATTATATTTGTTGTCTCTTTTTCTCTCATGGTGTACGACGCAAAAACCCGGAGAAAGTGATTTATCGCAAGTTTGTATAGGTTGAGTAAAAATAATTAGCTCTCTCTCCATACATTGTTACTCTAAGTATGTACTTCATCGCTTCTAGATTTTAAAAGATTCATTTTGTCATTTCTTCTACACATCCATCAGTCAAAATTTTGAAAAGTTCACAATTGAGGGGCATAAAAGCAAAGGCAGCAATTTGACGGCCTGCATGATCGAGTGGTAAGACGCTCGACTACAAATCCAGAGGTCGCGGGATCGAACTCGGCGTGCGCAAATAAATTTTATTTAATTAATAATTGTCATAACACATTTAATTGATATAAAATAAAATATAGTAAGTTTGCGGCACGTTCCAGAGTGGTAGATACTCTATATATCGCCCCGGTGAAAGACCATCATTCAGAATTGAAACTTTGCTTGCAATGGCTTTAGCCGTGTATGGGGACCAGATCTGAATAGCCAGGTACTTCCCAACCTTCTCCTTCCTTATCTTTTTCCTCTCCCCACTACCTTCAGCCTCACAACATACCCCTATTGGGGATATCATAGTCTCACTGGCTCTAGACGGGAGCAATTGAGACTCTTGTGCGGTATTCACGTAAAAAAAATAAGCTTTTTCATTCTAAATAATTTTTTGAAAAGTTGATAAAGCATTTTATACACTTTGCTTTCGTGAATATGTTGATACATTCAAAGATTATTTTTACAAATTACTCCTAGCTTAATGTACACTAACATGTAGATACCCGAAATTCTCTTTCAAATTCAAATGTTTCTTTATAATAATCGTTCAAAAGTTGAAAATGCCACAAGACCGTTTTTGTAGATTGCTCCCTTTGCTTCTAAGTCCCTCAATTGTAGGTACCTACGTAGCCATAAGGAGATTATGTTGTTTGATATCACAATAGCCTGAGACTACTGAACATAAAATGTCTAGAAGTGTGATCTTTGTCGATTTGAAAAGAAACAGATCTCGCTAATTTACTACGACTTTTTGAAGACTTTTTGACCCCTAGACCAAAAGAAGGCCACTGAAATTGTTTATCATTCAAAGAAAGAATTTGGGCATTTTGATTTAATTTTCATCCAAGTAAGTAAGGGAAAAATTACCTTACTTCGTACACACTTTTATCGTTCGCCCTTTATTGAGCTAACAGAATATCATGGGGAGTGCAGCGAACACCTTTCACCGAGCTAAATAACACAGTACAGTAGTGTGAATAAGCAATAGAGTATAGTGATGTTGATAAGCACACATGACATGGCCACTCAGTATTCCCAGTCACGTTCCTTCTGCGTGTGGTGTGCAAAGTACAAACCTAAGCATTCTGCCACTCCGAGCTCGTGTGTTGTTGAATTTACTATCAAGATCGTCGAGAACAGCTTAAATTAACGATAGTCTTTGCTGTTAATAATTGCGCTTTTCATCAAGTTAACCGCCATTCTTCTAAATAATTAATAAATCGGTTTAATATTCGGTCTTCCATTTCACCAGAGGCGTAGCGTAGATTATGGGTAGACTGTAGTTTGTATCCTTCCCGTACCCAAGAAGGCAACTTACGTTACCTAGCTTCTTTATTATTCAACATCTAGATAAGCTTACATAACTAGCTTTTAATTTAAATGTTATTAATAAATTTGTAATATTAATTCAATCATTAAAATCATTATAAAACTACACCATTAAAAAGCTTACTAAGCCTTCAAAAACATAAGAGAGCTAGGAAAAACATGAATGATATGTAATTCAAAGAATACCAAACATTAAGCAGACGATCAAATTTATCATTTTTCCGAGGTTTCTGCAATGACGTCATATATATATAGACACGTTATAGCTTTAGAATATTAACACAAAATGTGGCAAGCAAAACACACGCGTTACCAGTAAATACATCATTCAAATATCGGTCATGTATGACAAAGATAGACATTCATAGAATATATGTGTATGAACGAAACAGATCCGAAGTTCGGACCGCGTTCCATACTGGCTTGAAACGACCTCATGCGACGCGTGCCGTTTAGTACTAAGTCGGCTTAAACACCGATCACACCAACTAGCGTGATTATTGCTTGCCACTTTGCGAGCGCTACAACGTGTCTATAATATATGTAACGTCATTGGGTTTCTGTACATATACGAGTATTTAATACGCTTACATAAAATATCAATATATAACAACAAAAAAAACCGTTCTACAAGGAAATTTGTCAATATATCAATATTATGGAAACTCTTGCGTTTTTTCTTGGAATCAGAAAGTTAAGTTCATAGTCATCGGATTAGCATAGATTAAATTTGAACAATGTTTATTTGTTAATGGAAGAAAAAAACTACAGTAAAAATCACACCAAAAAAAGAGATAAAACAATAAACTATTTTTCTCCAATTTTAATGAGAACGTGGTACAAATAAAATGTTTCTTTAATGGTGAAAATATAATACAAGCCAGCGGCCCAAACATTGTGGGTAATTTTTGAAAAATAAATTTACTAACGGAAAGTACATTTATAAGTAAAAGTGCTAACGATGGAAGAATTTTCCATATACAAGGATTGAACAGTTTCATTTATTGAATGCTGTTTTTATGACAAATTTAATAATTTAGGTGTATTTCGAGGATTTCTTAATAAAAAAATCTTGGAGTAACAATATATGGAGAGAGAGCTAATTCTTTTTACCCAACCTATACAAATTTGGAATAAATCACTTTCTCTGGGTTTTTACGTCGTACACCATGAGGGAGAAAGAGACAACAAAAATTTCGCAAAATATCACACCGCTTTTATGTATTGTAAGGATGTTCTCCGTTTCCGGGGTCTCCGCCCACACGTTTTGATATGCGACTAAACTGGATATAACTCAACCGTTTTTTAGGTTATATGCCATATTTTTAATTTATAACAATACTGTGATAAAGTGGTCATACAAATAAACAAAAACATTATGTCGACATGTGTTATGAATGGATGTGTAAATACCCTAGCCCTAGTCCTGGTCTCGACCAGGCCTAGCCGAGTCAGGCGAAAATCATCAATACTGACTACAGATAGTACAGAAGCGCTCTTTCCTGTATATTATTGCTCTGAGAAAAAAAACTGTAACAAAACGTTTCGTGTACCAACTAATTAATTCTTATATCTGTGTGCGAAAGGAAGAACGTTATGAGTAAAAAAAAATCTTTGGAGTTAAGTGTGCAGAATTCTTAGATATATATATAATATCTAGCAAGGAAAAATCAGATGAGCCGAAAAATAAAATTATGTTCTATCATTTTTCGAAAAAGGATATATGACATATGACATGATTGCATGAAAAAAACAAAATTAAAAAATTATGTTTTGAGTCTCCTGAGAACCTGCTTTTTTTATTAATTTCGTTCTTCCTTTCTCGCGCATTATAAATTAAAGATATTATGAAACGAATATTTTAAAACCATAACCCCAGTTTACCTCATTGAAAACTGAGTTTGACAGTTACCTCTAGTATCGAGCCCTTATCTAAAAAAAAAACTTTCAACTCTGTGTGAAATAGGTCAATTTGTTTGAAAGATTCCTCAATATTCAGATACCAATCTTTATTAAATGAGCGTCAGGTGGGTAAACTGTGCTAGTTTTACCGGTATTTCAAGGTAAAGTGCTTCTAAAATCAAGCACCTTCGATCCCTAAGTGGCGTACAGTTGGAAAACCCACCAAACAAGTGAACGGCTTATATTTACCGCATGAGAATGGGTTGTTTATACAAATCGTCTCGTGCTCAATAACTCACCTGTGAAATGATTTACTGGGTTACATGTTCCCTTCTCGTGTAACACGGGGTCTCTTTAAGAACGAGGAACATTTCTTTCTTTCCTTAAAAAAATCTCCACACTCCTCGTGTAACGCGGGTCTCTTTAAGAACGAGGTACATTTCTTTCTTTCCTTAAAAAAATCTCCACACTCCTCGTGTAACGCGGGTCTCTTTAAGAACGAGGTACATTGCTTTCTTTCCTTAAAAAAATCTCGACACTCCTCGTGTCACGCGGGTCTCTTTAAGAACGAAGTACATTGCTTTCTTTCCTTAAAAAATCTCCACACACCATCCAAAAAGAAAACATAAGAATGAATGGAGTTAACATTGGTCTGATGATGAGTGTAAAAAACATTGGTCTGCACTGCTCTTTTTTCTTGCCAGAACATTGAGGAATAGAGGAACCTGGTTCATTAGAGCAATTGGATCGTTGAAATGACTAAATAAGAACTTCAAAACCACAAACAATAAAACATATTCACTGATAGTACAATGATTCCGAGTACTGTCTAGAACTAAACTGACTGATTAATAATCTGGCCATCTTAAAAAGCTCTGGGCTCGGAAACTTTGAATTACGCCTTTGTATCTTGGGGTTTTTATGAAATTAAAATTCTCTTCTTGAAGCCGGCTATGAATAACAAATCATCTGTTCTTAAACATAAACAACTTTCAGCCAATGGACCTGCCTCTTGAATCCTCCTGGGAAGAACCACACCATCCTGCAGCCTGGAACTACCCACACTTTCACCATGGACGAGCAGTGCAGAATGGAGTATGGGGATGGGTATGTACTTTTGTTTAATATCATTTATTATTCAACTCTTTCTGTAATGTAATTTTTCGGATATAACATGAAATCCAATTTCAAGTACTTATGCCATTAATTTGGAATATTAGAATATTTATAAGTTATTTTTAAATAATATCGTTGCTGGAAAGGCAAACGGGCTAAAACGCCATTTTGGGTAGTTTACACCAGAGCCCCTTAAAGTTTTTATTGTTTTATAATAAAATTCATAGTCTCCAGTACCTGGTTGGATTTTGAAAAATAAAAATAATTTGGGTAACTCAATTTTCTCACTGAGTTACCTGAAGCGACAAAAAAAAAAAAATTATGTCACTTGGGTTAAGTCTTCTCCTAAATGATAAATTTATTTTAAATTGATGAAGCGTCATAAAAAATTACAATTAAACGAAAGTCAGAGCTTTCGACGCAGAAAAAAAACCTGATTATAACTGCATATTCAACTAATTTTTGACCAAAGTGTTAAGCCCTTTTGCCTTTCCAGCGACGATATGGTTATTGAGGTATGATGTATGGGTGTTGGATTTTAGACCGGCTGGAAGAATACCTTAATAAAATATCGGAAAATATTTTGTCTTGATAGGATTAACTTATTTACGAGTTCGTTTTGAGCTTTGACGGACTCACAACTCAAGCTATGATATATTCCGCAAATATAACATATATTACGCCTGCTACTGTCAACTATGTTTGCCACATGGCGGGATGGAATTCAATCTCATCTGACCTAATACCAAGAATTTCTAACGGCTTTACATTTGCCAGTATTTAATACATGATATTATTGAAGCCAGCTAATGCGCCATGGAATTTGATGCCAGACTGTAAGAAAGCGAGAAGGTTGTAATATAATACATATACTCTTACTTGTTTGATTTAAGTTTTGCATACACTAAACATTTTATTTAAAGTTAATTTGTAAATAAAGCAACACGAATCGAGTTGCATTATTATGAAATGCATGCCAAGAAAGGAAAACAATAATGATGGGTAATCCATGCGTCATAATCATCTCTGTTACCAAACAACATTTTTAGTTGCTGATATTATGGGTTGAAGTTTTTAATTTTATTGGTAGAGCTTCTTGTTATTTAATTTTTATACAACTCAAGTGTCTAGTCTGCCTGAAGCCAGTGGGACTATTTTTATCTTTCATTCGTATCTCATATTGATTATCTCTCACTCGTACTTGTCTCGCTAGTTTTAAAAATCACAAGGCGTAGAAGTTTTATTCCTTTATTTTATCTTATTTATTTATAAACTAACGGACTGTTGTCCAATTACAACAAAATACATAACGCGAAAATGGAAAAAGAGCAAAAGAGAAAGAATAGCACATGCATGAATTATAATGAAGCAGTGACAAAAATAGGACAAAATATACATAAAGAAAGAAGATATATTTAAAGAACATTCAAATCAAAGCCAGGATCGAGTTTTGGTAGAGTCGTAAAGATTGACGAAAATCATTTAGACTGGTAACAAAAATTTCAAGACCATGGCCTGAGTCTCGACATTCAGGGCAGTGGAGAATGATACCCATCATTAGTAGATTTATGATTGAGGAACAGCAATTCATTGTTTCTGAGTCAACGGTTTTTTTTTCCTTTCTTCTATTAAAATTCCCCGGGATTGCCGGTTGGATGTCGCTGTAATTATTCTAACGAAATCTTTAATCATCTGTAATATTGGTTGGTTAAGTTTGTTGGCTTGCAAGCCACACGGAAAAAGAAGAAATATTAATTATCTTCATGTTAGTTACAAAAGAGTACCTTCGTATTGATGAAGGCACTCCTAAGCGTCTTAATGCGAAGCCTTAATCTCGAGTTAAGTTCCATTTATCATTGACCCAAGTTCTTAAGCAAGTAATTATATTGAGGTACGCGTTTCATTTGTTGGTTGTTGATTTATAAATTAGCCGTGTGTTTAGGACTTTTAGAGGTTACTAGAAGTTTAGTTCGAGAACCGTAATTTTAAGACAACATTAATTTGTTACTTACTTCGTTAACCTTTTCCACTATTCCATACGCTATCGTTTGAAAATTCCCTAAGACCCTATGACCTCTCACTGACCGCTATTTCAGAAGTTTTGTAACACAAAACACAGTAAATTAGAGCTGTAGTTCAATAAAAGAGAGAATAATAAGTTGCTCTGCTTCACGCCACTTCGATTTTAGATTTATTCAAAGACTGCATTATCATTGTCCAAAGAATCGAAGCTAGCAGTCCACAATTGAGTGCTTATACCAACCTTGATATCAGTGAGACATAGAAATGGCAAAAGAAGGATGAAAGTAGACTGAATGCTGTGGAAATGAGATCCCTGAGGTGTATATGCGGTAAAACCATGTATGGCCGTGTTAAAAGTGTGTATATTTATTCCATTTATTATTTTACTTGAACATACATTTTTTTATTGGTTGGTTGGCATATTGCCTATCCCACTAGGCATAAGCCTGTTTTAGGATGGCAATTTGTAAAAGTAGTTTTTTAGCTACATAGTAACATATTAATATCGAAAATATAGTAAGTATAGTAATATATAGTATAGTAATAACATAATAAAAATAATATAAGTAAATGACAAATTTGACAAATTTGAAGATATCGAATCTACACAATAAGAACTAAATTAAACTTGGTTTTTAAGGTGAGCAATGATATAGCTTTTAAAGGAGTTTTTGGTTCGTATGTTTCTGATGGTGCTGGGCAGAGAATTGAATTGCTTAATGGCGTTGTACTTAAACTTTTTTGTCCGTAAGCGGTTTTATAGGCTGGGATATCAAATAATTTTGTGTGTGACTGCCTTAAGGTTCTATAAATTTTCCTTTCTTCAAACATATGGACATTGTTAAATTGGTGCAATAGGATATTTTTTGAGTATAGTTATTTCAAGTTTAAGACGTCTAGCTCCTTAAAAACAAATTCAGTGCTCGTCTTTAAAGTAACTTTAAGGATAACTTTCAGAAATATTTTTTGTATGTTTATTAGAGGCTCCAGGCAATTGTTGGTGGCACTATCCCAACTGATAATGTCATATTGTAAAGAAGATTGCACAAGGGCACAGTAAACTTGCCTTAGTTGTTTTTTTTTTTATTTAATGTGAATCTTACATTTAAAAAAAAAAAAGTCTCCTCAGTTTCGTTATTAGATTTGTGACATGAAGTTTCCATTTTCGGAGATCATCTATATATGCGTATACCAAGGTTTTAAACTCTTCAGCTCTATTTATAGAAGGACAAATACATGTATTTGACAACGATCGAGTGAATCAAATACTTGAATCGGGCCATATGAAGAGTCAGATAACAGAAGAGTATGTATGCGTGTGAATGAAGCGAGTAGTGTGTGCCAAGACAGAGTTGTGTGGCGGTCCGTCCTCTCTGCCTACCCCTACGGAGAAACGGCGCGATGATTAGTTTAGTTTCTTTTTGTTTCTGCATCGTCATTATTGGTAAAGGTTGTGTTAGACTTCGTTTTTTTAAATATCAAGAAAAGTTCTTGGCCGGAGTTTTCAATAATGCGTCGGAATTCCAAATACCCACTTTTACAAATCTCGTAAATCGATTTGCAGATAAGCTGTAATCTCGAGCAGAGTTAAATTTAAGTACGGGCACATTTTTTTCCCAGTGGGTAAAGTAGAACTCGAGAGAGAACAGAGTAAAGAGATTAACAATATGAAGTTTATCTGGACTTCTTTACGTTCAACGTTCTAGAATTGCGTGATTCAAAATCTGCATAGTTATCTCAAAATGCTCCAGTCTGGTTTCCTCGACGTAAATTTTTACAAAGGCAATTATTTTTTCTGAGAGCAAAATTTAGTTAATGTAGCATAGAAGTAAGATCATGAGTTATAAAGGTAGTATCTTCAGGGATATTTAATAACGACTTAAAAAATAATTTGAATAAAAACTACCGATATACCAACTAGTTTAAATATCAGAATATATTTCATAAAAATAATGCAATACCTCAAACAATCATAACTTATTATTTCATATCTTTATATCGCGAACCGATAAGAACAGCCTCCATGGCCAAGTGGTTAGACCAGTCATTCCCAAAGGGGTCTATATCGACCCCCACCAACCTGTGAGGGGTCCACGTCAATGAAAAAAAAAATTGGGGGTGCATGATACGTAAATGAGGGTCCACGAGAGTAGATTCCATTTAAGCAGGCCGTCACCAAAATATTGGCTTCTCGCAAATATAATAATCCACATCACAGATAGTACCTATGCAGGTATTTACGTAATACTATCTTTTAATAGACATTAATTCCCTAATTGTATGTTTTTTTTGTTGATTTGATAGCACTTTTTGATTTGAGATCTCTACCGACTAATACTATTTTTTGGCGAGTTCGACTTCAATTGAAGTGTTCACCGTGAAAGGTTCATTTCAAAGAACTAGCTGTTCCTGAAGGGTTCACAAAAAATTGATGTTTTTCCCTAAAAAAAAATTAATATTAGCAAAGCAGGGGGTCTATACAAAACAGAAAAAATCGGCAAGTGGTCTACGGGACAAAAAAGTTTGAGAACCTCAGGGTTAGACCCTTAGCCCTCAAAGGTCGCGGATTCAAACCTGGGAACTTTTATTTTATTAATATGTGTCATAACACATTTAATTCATTTGAAATAATATAAAGTATATTTGCTGCACGTTACAGAGTAATAGATACTCTTAGTATCGCCTTGGTGAAAGACCACCGTTCAAAATCGAAATGTTGCTTAAATAGCTTTAGCCGTGTTTAGTAACCAGATCTGAATAGCCAGGTACTTTCCCAACCTTCCTTTTCCGCATCTCCTTTCCCTCCAGACTACCTTTAGCCTCACAACATACACCTTAATTGGGAGGGCCTTAGTCTCACTGGCTCTAGACGGTTGGGACTCTTATGTTGTATTCACTATAGAAAATAAAACATTAATCTGGTTAAAATAGATTTTTCTCAATTTTGAGCAACTTACATAAAAAGTTTTTAAACATTGATATAAATGGCTCATAATATAAAATATTGTGAATTCTTTTTTTATATTTTAGTATTTCTATATAATTTTTTAAAACCTCAAGCGAACTTAATAGGGTGAACCCACTTGATGTGACCCAAAAATGTTCTACAAATGGTCCTCGTTAAAAATCTGAAAAAACCAACCAACAATATTTCCCTTGAGAGCCTCCTGTTTTCATAGCTTTCGAAAACGGTCGGGTTAAGAGAAGAAAAAAGGTCATAAGTACCTATTATTAAAAGATTAACATCAAACGCTCATTCCCGAAGAGATTTTTGGCCAAATTTTCAGAAAAAATAGTTTTTTTTTTCATTTATGGGTTATTAACTTTTATTTTGTAAACGGTCAAAAACCTCTTATTTCAGTTTTTCATGATCCCTCCGACATATCCCAAAATATCATAATGGGACAAGCCCTTTAAATCAATAATGATAATGTGTTATTGTTCGAATTAGTTTGGGACGTTTGTTGTTCTGCGAAGTCTGTCTAAGTTCTATCAACCTATTATATTTTTGAATGTTCATCAAATTTTAGTAAAAATTTGGCACTATCTTCAATAATTTTTTTATCACCTTCTAGTTAAATATTTAAGAGAAAGGGAAGGTACTTGAAGCTGTATTTTGAAAACATGATTTTCTAAACAAATGCTTTTTTACCATTTTCTCACCACTCTAATAAATAAATACCAACGGACTACCGTCTGTAAAAAATATTTAAAAAATAAAAAGTAAACCTTCTTCAGGGTTGAAAAAATATGTATGAAATTATTAAATAATTACATTATTCAACCCTGAAGAAGGTTCAGGTAGAAATGTTTTGTATCTAATAAAGTGGTGTCAAAACAAAGTTACTTTAAAAATTTAAATATGTCTTACCACAAAGTGAGTGCTTCATGTCAAGGTTTACAAAAAAATACATAACACGAAATGGGAAAAAAGAGCAAAAGAGAAATAACAGCACAAAGACAATATTTAAATGAAGCAATGACAAAAATATACATAAGAAAGAACATTCAGGTCAAAGCCATGGTCAAATCAAAGTTTTGGTAGAGTCGTTAAGAATGACAAAAATCATTTAGACTGGTACCAAAAATTTAAAATCCATGGCTTGAATTAAAATGTTATGACATTCTGAACAGTGGAGAATGTATACAATCTGAAGGGTAATCTGACATCTTTACCATTTTTAAATAATTAAATAGCCAACCACTGACCACTTTTTTATAATTTCCTCATACGTGCGGTTTTCAAAAAAAATATTACGTTTTAAAAGTTTTTAAATGTTTAAAAGCTTATAAATTATATAAAGAGGAGACAAGAAACAGGCCAGCCTTATACTACCTCCTATTCTGATTTCTACGTCCAAGCTCACTGATAAAATGAATGCTGATTAAATAACATAATTTTAGAAGATCTTAATCAAACTACAGATTCACCCGATGATTACGTAAATGCTTTTATGTTATAATAAGATGATATTTTTTCAGGTACACCCTCTGCCAAAAATTTGAGCTTATTGAACCATGCACCCACTTATGGTGCGGCCACACGAATTCATCTCTGTACTGCATTACGAAAAAAGGACCTCCTGTCGAAGGAACTCAGTGCGGGTTCGACAAGGTAATTTGGTGACTATATACATAAATTTTGATAATATTTCACGAAAAAACATATTCATTCCCATTTGTTAGATATGCGAAAATGTATGAGGGTCGCTCTTTCGTTAGGAAGTTGAAATCAAAAGCACTAAAATAGAAACAAATGTGTGCTTTGACGGCTAAGGGCCAATTTCCACTGGCATAAAGAACATCCTGTTGAACATACGCTGGAGGAGGAAATGAATAGGTTAATACGCCCCACAATTCACAAATGAATAGTGGAGATCATCTTGAGACGTTAGTTGAAGCTGAGATTCTACGAACAAGCATTTCTGTAGTTACAACTTAGGTTTAAATGTATGCTTTGGTAGTGCAAGGAGGCTTACTTTTGATTTTCTAACTGTTAATTCGTGTTAGATTTTGGTTTAAATATAATTTTATTTAATTTAAAAATCTAAACAAATTTATATGGATTTTTAATGATAAATTCACAATGAAAAACTTGTTCTGATTTATCAGCTGTTTAAATATTTAAATTCTAGTACCTAACTAACTTATTAACCGTTATGCCGTTTCCCCGCAGGGGTAGGCAGATAGAACGGACCGTCATACAACTCTGTCTTGGCACACACTCCTTGCTTAGTTCACATTCATACGTCGTCTCATACATACTCTTCTGTTATTCTGATTATTCACGTGGCCTGATTCCAGTATTTGATTCACTTGATCGTGTCATGTCTTTCTCGGGCGTCCCCGACTTCTTCTTCCATTCACTTTCGTATCTTATATTCTTTTCACATTCCTTTCGTCGCTCATCCGCTCTACATGCCCAAACCATCTTATGGTCCCTTTCTTGATCGTATTAATTACACTTACATTAGCCTTGCATTCTTTCCGGATATCCACATTTTTAAAAGTCAAACACGGTTTTACCGCACATACGTCTTAGAGATCTTATTTCCACAGCATTCGGATTTCATCCTTTCTCTGCCAGTTCCATGTCTCACTGCCATTAATCAGGGTTGGTATAATTCTAGTACCTACCACTTGAAAAAATAAATTTTATGTTAACCTACCAACAGGTCCAAGAAAAATAACATTACTGGTCCAAATCGAACGATTTTTCGGTTTATAACAAGATTATGTAAAACATATTTTTGATGAAGCAATCTACAAGTTTTTTCTGATGATTTTTCCCATACTACCATATTATAATTAGATCATGATTTTGTAATAAAAGTCTGTGCTTAGCATTTGGTGTTAGGTTTCCCGTTTCATTTCCTAGCTGCAACTAAAGTAATTCGCCGTTTTTATATTTACCCTAATTTCATTAGGAGTTTATTTATTTATTTCAACAATGCATTAGTACCTTTTACAATATTTAAAATAGTTAAATATATAGTCAGATAACTGTCCTTAGTAAATAATTATTTAAAGTAAAACATATCGCACTGAATTGCAAACAAACAAAATCATTAATGCTTGCATACCACATTTAGCTGGTCTAAAATGTTTTTGTTTATTTTAAAAATGGTTTCTTTTTGGTGAACAAAGTGAAAGCATTAAATTCATTTTCGGTTCCGCTTGACATGTAAAGAACTCATTAGAATACGTCCACTCAGTTAGGCAATTCAGAGATTTTGCGCTGTTGGCCATAATTTTTCATGTATTTTAACATATTTTTTTAGTTTGTTTTTATTATCCATGTTAATGTCAATGTTAACATAATTTTTAAATTAATCTCTGAATAGTGTGAAAATAAACCGACCAGGTCTTAAATAAAAACGTGGAGCAAAGTTACAAGCTTTGTTTTATCATACACTTATTTTTACTAAGCGCCATTGAAAAGGTAATCTGATAGAAGTGTGTAGCGGGCTTGTCCGTGTGCCCAAAGTAAGCTCAATTTTTTCTTACTTCTGGTGAACATTTTCAAACATTTTAAAATATTGGAACTCTTGCTTGAACAGATCATCATTTTCACAGTACCTGTCTGAGGCCTAAGAGTCGAAATGTTTAATATAAATTGACAACAACTGCTTTATTTAAAATCGATCAACATAACACTTTAAGGAATTATTTGTTCGGGGCCCCACATCGATACAGATTGTATCCACAATATCGGTGATTTGAAATCGTTCCCGAGCCAGACCGCAGATTGCCGAACAAAATTAACGAACAAATGACACTTCGCACCGACTAAATTAAGCATGTTTAGTCGACGTGAGTTGTCGTTTATTATTATTATTATTTATTATTAGCGATCTGCAGCCGGATTCAGGAACGATTCTAAATTACCGACATTGTCGATAAAATCTGTATCGATATTTCGTGCTAGGGCCCCGAACAGATAATTCCTTAATAAAAATAATAATAAATAATAAAAGTTTTATTCTGGAAGGTATGCAGGAGTAGTGCAATGCAATACCTTCCATAATTGATATCAATACATTGTAATAATAATAGTAACAAAAATAAAAATGAACAGAAATTCATAAGAAATAAATAAATAAGTAAATAATAAAATAAAAATATATGAAAATAAAATAATAATAATGATGATAAAAAAAAAAATAAAAAATAAAATAAAATAAATAAAGAATATAAGTAAGAAAATATTAATGGAGTATATTAGGCCTCATTTCTAGAAAACGCCATCAAGAGTATGTTAAAGTGTTATGTTAACCGATTGTATATAAAACGCTCAAATATATAACCTTCCCTATGCACACTTGCACGCATTCCTTTACCACAAAATACCACTTCTCACATCTAACCTAACCTAACCTAATCTAACACATCCACACATACTTATTCACTACACAGTGCACTCGTCATCTGGTAGCATTTAATGGAAGATAATTCAATAAAACATATCATAGGTACCGATCTTTGTATAGTACTTAATATCTGTAAAATATCTTTCAATCTGTAACCAATGTGCTGTTTGTTTATTTAATTTAAAAAATAATTAATCATTTATCTAATTTAAAAAAATATAATTAAAATATATATATATTAATATTTATAAAATTCAATTGAATTAAATTTAATATTATTATTATTGAGTTCTGCTATTTCAAGTTTTTTTGTTTTAGTGACAGCTGTTTCAGGCCATTTTCAAACGGTCGCCTTGGCGCAAAACTGGCGTCAAAATGGCCTTAAACCCCGAAACAGCTGTCATTAAAAACAGAAAACTTATAAAAGCAGGACTCAATAATAATATTAAATTTAATTCAATAGAATAATATAAAAAAAATACTGAAGTTCTACAAATTGAACACAAAAACTATAAATAGTATTAATACTTGAATGTACCTATATTTGTGAAATAACGTTTTGTTTTCTGCAAATCGTATGATTTCAGTGGTGCGTCGATGGTTACTGTCAACACGTAGACGGACGCCTGTCGGGGGCGGAGAGGGCGGCGCGGGGGCGGGGGCCCCTAGGGCGGGCGCCTGGGGCAACTGGTCCGAGTGGAGCGCCTGCTCGCGCCCCTGCGGCTACGGAATACGCACCAGGCAAAGGAAATGCGACAACCCCACGTGAGTACACCTTAAGTATCTTATGCCAGAAAGCGACGAGAGCCTTCATACGATTTTGAATCAAATGACGTCAGAATAGTTACCGATCTCTCCATATTGGTTCGCAATGGCGCTGCGATTGGGGGTAAATGACGTCAGGGGTGTTTTTGTGTGTTGCTTTTTTTTAAATTATTATTTAAAGTCTATTTAATAATTGGCCAATAACCCTCTACAATAACACTTATATTCAGTGACTAGCACAGAGTTTTTAATCAGGGTAAGCAGTAAGAAAACCAACGGATTAATTAATAATAGAGATAATGTCACTGATTGCAATTGAATTTTGTTCTGTAAAAGCACTGTACACTACCAAAAATACTAATACAAATGAGCTACTTGAACGCGCGCACAGCTCATAGCATACATATTTTATGTAGTCTAGTCTTAGTGAACATATAATAATCTACTCTGAAGTTGGCGGCGTTTGGACATATATGAGGCATGTTCAAAAGAAAAGGTGAATTTTGAATTTTCGCGGGCTGTGTACATTCGATTATCGACAACTGGAAAGGTTAGTCACGTTTTTGTGTGTTCTTCGATTTTTTACTTTTGAAAAAAATTAATCAAAGGATATGTATTAAATTTTGCGTTAAAAATTGAATAAAGTGCTCCAACGCACTTAAAATGTTGACTGTGGCATTCGGCTAGTCTACTTTGTCTCAAAAAAGTGTGTATAAGTGGTACAAGCGCTTTACAGAAGGCCGAGAAGATGTTAATGACGATGAACGTCCTGGAGTTGTGGAAAAACCAATCATGGATTTTATTCTTTAATCAATTTTTTTCAAAAGTAAAAAATCGAAGAACACACAAAAACGTGACTAACCTTTCCAGTTGTCAAAAACAAACTACTAATTCAAAATAGCTGATAATGCTAACATATGATAAACATACGTGTACCAACATAACAAAACAAAATAATCGATAATCGAATGTACACAGCCCGCGAAAATTCAAAATCCACCTTTTCTTTTGAGCAGGCTATGTATTTAGTTACTGCTTTTGACACGTTATATTAAGACGGTCGGCGAGGCGCTCATGGCGATGCGACTACCCGAACTTACGTATTTTTGAAATTGTAGATTTATGTATTGCAGGAATTTTATATTATTATATTCTATATTACACATATTTTATGCGAGTACTGCAGGGTAGGCAATGCTTATGTGCCTTTATGGAGTACAGGCCTTTACTTATATTATCAGAACCGATCGTTATTGTTCTACCAGAACAATTTTAAGTCGTAATACTGTCCATGAGAGTTCCTCACTCCTTTGTTTATGAGCTTCCTCACGATAAATACAAAGATATTAGTCCTTGTTCTGCGGTTGGAAGACGCTCCAAAGAGCTTGGGTCATTGATCCTTTCGGCATCGGCGCACAGTCGGGTAACACGCCAAACGCGCGCCCAACATTTGTACACGGTTGACATTTGATACATGAGAACGGGTTGCTTCTACGACTCATGTTTGTGTTCAACAGCAAAATGGGCTTTTTTGATTTTATTTTTTATAGTGCAATACTGCACTGTCTTAACTGCTCACAATCGTCAGGAACCAGTGGGACTTAGACATTCCCAAATGGGGTATGTTGTAAGGCTGAAAAGCAGTGTGGAGGGGAAGGAGATGTGAAACAGGAAGGTTAGGGAAATACCTGGACATCTGGTCACCAAACACGGCTAAAGCCATTTCGAGTAACGCTTCGATTCTGAATTCACTCTGGAACGTATCGCAAATATACTTTGACGTCGCTGGAAAGGCAAAAGGTCTTAAGCGACGCTTTCGTCAAAAATGATTAAAATGTGCAGTTTTGATCGGTTTTTTTTTCTGCATCGGCATTTTTGGCATTTACCACTTTGGTGAATCTTCAACTCAAGCGACACAAGTTTGGCACGTGTTTTAGGTTTTTGTCGCTTCAGGTAACTCAGTGAGAGCATTGAGTTACCGGATTTTCGAAATCGAACTCCCTTTAAGACTCCAGTTTTTTCCTTCCTTTCTTCAAAAGACCCCCCACACAGCATCCCCAAATATCACATAGGCTCCGAGGGATATTATTTCCCTGTGGAGTTGTGGTTGGAGATGTATTTTTTCAAATTGCTTAATGCAGGCGTAAAACATAAGTAAGAAATTTTCAAAAAATATTTGGCGTTGTTGTTTGCAACTAATAAAAGTAAATTCATATTTCAATACCGGTGATATAATATGTTTCCTCCGTCAAGCAATTGATAATGGAAAGAATTAATGCGTTGAAAAGTTAACTATCCGAGTTTGAGGAGCTGAAAGTAAACTTACGTATGCGGGTAGTTCACTTAACACCGCACCGAGCTTCGTCTCGTAGTTGATCACAATAGGGATAATAAACTTAACCCTTTACCGCATGGATTTTTTAATCCTTCCAGAAAAAAATATTTGTTTGGAAATGTATTTAGAATCATGTAAAAAAAAAATATTTTTTAAAGAATTGCAAAGTATTTATTATAAATGTTTTGTTTCATATTTGGCACTACATGCAATATGGCGAAGAAATACAATATTCAAATTTGGCACACTATGCATTGAAGGTATACCAACCACACCAAGGAGTAAAAAAAATGATGTCTTAATATTTATTATTACTTCTAAAATATTACAAAATAATTCACACACTGAACAATCACAAGCACGCTCGTTCACAAAATGGCCGAAATGACAACTTACTGACGCGATCGTAGTTACTAAAAAGCTCATAACTGGCAGCACTGTTCGATTTAATGATAATGCAGAGCTCACAGTAAGGAATTAGCTGAAAATAAAATACACATATGGCCCACATAGCCCTTTATGAAGATAACATTCTTATGTTCCAAATTTAGAACAGTATACGGTAAAGGGTTAAAGCTCCGATGCGCCGCAGATAGTTTTAGATCTACTCTCATTGATGATCACGTAAGTTTTGTTCAATAGGTTTCATGCGGGAAACTCGTTATTCTCTATGAATATAATATACTCAATTGAATCGTACCAGGTTTTATTTCTAAAAGAGATGTGAAAGATTTTAACGGCCTCTGTGGTCGAGTGGTAAGACGCTTAACTACGATTCCATGTGTCATAACACATTAAATTAAAATAAAATAATATATAGTATATCTGTGTGGAAAAGGAAGAACTTAATAAGTTAAAAAAATCAAGTTTTGAGTAGAGTATCGTATGCAGAATTTTTCCTTAGATACATATCTGTCAAGGAAAAATGAGAAGTGTCAGAAAATAAAATAATGTACTATTGTTTGTATGACATGATTAAATACAAAAAACGAAATTTTCAAATTTTGTATTAGCTGTCCTGAACATCGGCGTTTATTGACTCATTCCGTTCTTCCTTGCGCACAAATATATTTGCAGCGCGTTCCAGTGTGTTAGATACTACTATCGCCCTGGTGAAAGACTATTTAGAATAGAAACCTTGCTTGAAATGGCTTTAGCCGTGTTTGGTGACCAGATTTGAATAGCCAGGTACTTTCCAACCTTCCTTTTCCCATCTCTTTCCCCTCTCCACTACTTTCAGCCTTACAACATACCACAATTGGGGATGACATAGTCTCACTGTTTCTAGACAGTTAGGACTCTTGTGCGGTATTCACATTTTTTATGAATTGATCCCCGAGCGCCTCGACTCACACAGACTTTATTTAAAAACATATGTGTTGACAGTCGTTCCTGACACATAATGAAAATTTACCTTTCGGTGCGTCTCGTTTCCATACAAATTTACACTAAAATGTTCTTTAGGTAGGTTCCTGAATATGAAACAAGATTTACAAAAGTACCACAGAAAAAATGTACCGCAAATTGCTTTAATTTATCAAATACAAGTAATTTACTCTGAAAACACAGCAGATGAAAACAGTTAGATTAGTTTTAATATGCTCTTAAAAGGTTCTTGATAAAATAAACATTTTCTTCGAGTCCGGGAATGATTGTTATTTAAAATCCTTCAATTGTTTGGCTACTGTCTCCCCCTCGGGTTATTTTTTTTCCATAATCTTCTTCTGTCAGCAGCGCATTACTTTCATTCTTATTATTTTATCAACAAGGACATTTTATGAAATCGTTAAGAAATTATAAATCCAAAGAAATTAAAAAAAACGTATTCAATTATTTAAAATATCACATTATGTTGATTTGGTCGGCGCTGTTATTATTTTTGATTAGCTGTAAGGAAAAATTGTAAAAGGTTTTTTATTTGAGCTGCTTTTTTTTGTCACTTTTAAAATTCTTTCAAAAGGAAATTAAATTTATGTTGAAGATTGAATAAATGTGACAAACTTTGGGTATCAATGTGTCCTTTGTGAAATGCCCTATTAAGCAACTCTAAAGTGTTTTAATTGAACGTAGTTATGTAGAAAGCGTTCAACCCACAATTAGCTAAAATCGAGTTTATATTTTTTCATAGATAAATACGAGATTTCTATCTGCTGAAAACATCCAAGCTCCAAATTCAATAGATTTTTGGTAATTTTGTTTTTAATATCGCACATTGCAGATATTTGGTTTAAATCGATGTTTAAAACATTATAAAATATAGGATAATTACAAATGCTGATTACGCATATTGATGGTTTTGTTTCGTCATATTTTCAAACGCCTTTTTTCATTTGCAATTTTTGGGGTTGAATGCGTCTGCATAACAACGTGCATAATTTACCTTCAAGTTACGAAACATGAAACATGATAGTCAATTTTCATTGAATTTTATTTATAATAAATTTAAATATTGTCTGTGTGTGCGAACGCGAATGGAAGTCATAGAGAAAGTTCCACAAAGGCACACCGTCGAGTAAATCTAAAACTTGAGTCAGGTCATCTCAAGAGTCCATTATGTGGAATATTATTTATTAGGAGGGTGAAGACAACAGGACAAAAGTGTGGAACTTTTACGACTTTTCTTTCTACTAAATGCCATAGTGGTTTAGTGCGTAATTTATTAATAAAATACACCGATTAACGACGGTTATAAAATTACTCACTAAATATAGCTAATTCAAATTCAATCATCTATTTATTACTGGTTGGAAACTTCTAAAGTTCAAGATCGTTCCGTTTTCCGAGAGGTAAAAAGATACATCTGATAAGTGTGACGAAGGAATATGTTTCTTTCTAATCTTCAGACACACCTGCGAAGTTTTTTACGGGAAATGGGAAGTAATACCTTAATTGGTTAGTACTTTAGCGAGGTCAGTAAAAAGTGCACCCGTCCACAGTTTTAGTTAAAACTATTTTTCGAACAGCAGAAATGCACCATTTTAAAAGCATTCATTTTAAAATTTGAAAAAAGACTTTAAGCTGAGATTAGGATTTTTTATAATATTAAATTTTAAAGTTGGGAAACTTAATCAAATCATGATGCTTGATGACATCTCAAACTATTTAAAAAAAAATAGTTTTACATAAATAAGTTTTTAAAGTTTATTATTTATCTTGGTAAATACAAAATATAAGTGATTGTTCCGTGTCTGTCTTACTAGGAAAATTTTTGTGTCAAAAGAGACGCATGAGTTAAGATGTGTATTAGGATGCTTCTTTCGTGACACTTATTTAATTTTCAAGGCAAAAGGGCTGGGAGGCCATTTTGGGAAGCTTGCACTAGAGCACTAAGTTTTTTTGTTCATACAATAAAATTAATAAGTCTTCAGTACCTGGTAGAGTTTTGAAAAAACAGTTTACTAAGGTAACTCAATGCTCTCACTGAGTTACCTGAAGCGATAAAAAGCTAAAAACAAACCCAAACTTGTGTCGCTTGAATCAAACCTTCTAAGTGTTAAATTCTTAATGCTCTGCCGGAAACCATCAAAATTATGCCTATCGATAAATTCAAAATAGCCTGTAAAAAGTATTTAAAATCCATATAAATCAAAATAATGAGTAGTATATAAGTTAAAATATTATAATGTTAAGCCGAAACTGAAATAATTAGCTACTTGTAAACTTGAATGTACAAAGTAACTAATAAAAAATAAATAAAATATGTTTTAGATCAGTCATTCCCAAAGTGGTCCATATCGATCCCCAGGGGTCGATTCCGACCTGCAAGGGGTCCACGTCAATGAAAAAAAAAATTGGGGGTGCATGAGACGTAAATGGGGGTCCACGGGAGTGGATTCTATTTAGGCAGGCCGTCACCAAAATGTTGGCTTCCCGCAAATGTAATAATCCACCTCACAGATAGTACCTATGTAGGTACTTACGTAATACTATCTTATAATGGACTTTAATTCCCTAATTATATTAATAATTTTTGTGGAAGATATTTTGCCGATTTGCTAGTACTTTTCGATTTCAAATCTCTACCGACTAGTGCTTTTTTTCGGAGAGGAATTTTTGTTGATTTGCTAGCACTTTTCGATTTGAGATCTCTGCCGACTAGTACTATTTTTTGACGAGTTCGACTACAATTGAAGTGTTCACCGCGAAGGGTTCATTTCAAAGAACTAGCAGTTCCTGAAGCGTTCACAAAACTTTGAAGTTTTTCCCAACGCTAAAAAAAATCAATACTAGGAAAGCAGGGGGTCTATACAAAACAGAAAAAATCGACAAGTGGTCTACGGGACAAAAAAGTTTGGGAACCTCTGTTTTAGATGTTGAAATCTTCATATTTGACTCATTTTTTACAAAACTTTCACTTAATTCCTTTTGCTTTTCCAGCGACGATAGCGTAGGCTTAAAAAATATGCATATTTGAGTAGTAAAATATATTAAGAGAGTGCCCAATTGATTTTTGTTTTTAAATTCTCTTATGTTAAGAAGCACCCTAGTATAAATATGAAATCTACTTCTCAACAGAAATCGGGCGAAATGAGTGATCAAATAAAAGATCTTACATCGTTTTCTGGTCATTGTACCTTCATTAACTTAATTTGACTCTTCTTCGACTCCCGAAGTTAGAAACTTAAAAAGAAAAAAAAACAGCACTGAACTCCGGCAGTACGGCTTCTAATGTAATTGAAAGGAAATAATAAAAGTCCATTTAGTCCCATCTTCAAGCTCGCAAACTATTTCAATTTCTCACTCCCCCCAGAGATCAAGTCAGATCGCACAGACTTCTAGACTTTAGTTAAAGTTAAATAAGGTTGATCTAGTCTATACGCCATTCTTCGGAAATTTGTGAAATAACATGAAGTGTATTTCCACTTTTTCATTGCGAAAACTTTTATGTCGAAGCTCCGTATTGGAAAAAATATGCCATCCGATTTGGTTTTACGTGAGATACGAAAATAAACTAGTTTTTAAAAGTCACCTTCTGGGATACGACGCCACGTGAGATTTTTTATTTTACAAATGAAATTACTGGGTTTGTCAAAATAATGCTTCAGTTCTTTTTTGTTAGATACTCATCGTCTGGATATTTTTGGAAGTAACTCACCAAAACATACTTGTATGCTGAAATTGACGTAGTTATGCAGAAAGCGTCCAACCCACAATGTGCCAAAATCGAGTTGTACATGTTTTTTTATAGATAAATACGAGATTTATATCTGCTGAAAACATACGAGCTCCGTACACGAGTACAATAGATTTTTGGTAATTCTTTTTTTTACTAACGCATACAGCAGATATTTGACTTAAATCGAAGTTTAAAAACATTATAAAATGTAGGATTACATAATTTTTTTTTTTAATAAACTTATTAATAGATTATAAATTACGTATTTATAATAATATATGATATTCACTTAACAAATGCCGATTGCGCATTTTAATGCTTTTTTATCTTCATATTTTTTAAACGCTTTTTTCTCAGTTTCATCTTTTTGGGGTTGGATGCTTTCTGCATAACTCTGTTCAATAATAATAATAATAAATGGAAAACTTTTATAGCGCCGTTTTTGTGGAAAGATCACCTCAAGGGCGCTTTGCAAATTAATTTATCTAACCTATAATTTATCACTTAAGCTTATATAAAAAAAAAACTAATATCTTACAGTTAAGATTTATTAATAATGGTTTACAACTTGCTGAATACTTAATTCTGTGGCTGTATATAAGATTCGTCATTTTTTTAAAGCTTCCTCGTCTCTCTGAACTACCTTGGAACATAATTTTCCGTCTTCACTAAATTCCTGTACTACAGTCACATTTCACACTTTTTGTTTTTCTGTTTTCAAAACGTGATAATTATAAGTCGTTTTCTTAGGTTTAGGCTAACGCTCTTTGAAGTAAAAACAATTGGCGTTTTCCGAATGAAAGTACACGTATTTAAAAAAAACGAATCTGCGTATTGTTATAATGATTGCATTCGGAACATGAGATAAGTTTAAATATACTCGTATATATATTATTGTAAAAAACAAGAATAACAAAACAAAAATGTCGACGTGCATCACAAAATTGAAAATGATTTGCATGTAGCTAGATGTTTCGATAGCATTGATTCTATATCCTAACTAACTATTTGTGCATATTGATTTATATTAGTAAGCTGCTTTAAATAGGTTTCAAATACATGTGCGTTCACATTGTGTTAAAAAAATGGCTGGTATTGCTGAAAAATGCGACAACACTATAAATTCTCATAGCGCTTTCTCATTATTTCATTTCACAAAATTTGCGCCAATTCCTCTCTCATTTGCACCACGTTTTTTCTGAATAATTTTGTCTGTTTTTAACACTCCTTGGGATTTTTTTATTCAAACAGAAAATGAGATCAACTCGCATCAATTATTAAACGAGAGACCCCAATTGATCAATCAATCAAACCCGGCATGCGCTAATAACTTTTATTAAATTAATATGTGCAACACAACACATTTAACATGAAACATATTTAATTTGTATAGAATAATAAAAAAAATATATTTGCGGCACGTTTCAGAGTGGTAGATACTTCTTCTAATAGCTTTAGTCGTGTTTGGTGACCAGATCTAAATAGCCAGGTTCTTCTCAACATCCCTCTTCCCCATCTCCTTCTCCTCCCTACTACCTTCAGCCTCACAAAATACCGCGATTGGGGATGCGATAGTCTAACTGGCCCTAGACGGTTGGGAGCAGTTGGGAATAGTATGGTTTTTTTCATTATATAAAGGCGCTGCGTAAAAAAAAACACTGGAATTAGGTACCATGAGCGCTTTAGCAACTTACCACCTGTAATGGACTGTTCTAATTGCGCCTGCATAGAACCGATCATGTCTGTGAACTGTCGGCCTATGGCTACAGTTATGTGCTGTTTGCAGGACCTTTGTTATGGGAACGCTGAGTGCACACTGTCTATTTTGTTCCACTTTATCGATCATCATAATATTTCGCAGGTCTGTCGAGTGTCAGAGTCTCTTCAACCATTAGAAAGACAAACGATGCTGAGTTATTTTGAGATTTGAGGAGTCCAAATTATAGGCAGGAGAACCCTCAAGTTCGTGTACTTTCATGGTTTTTCACGGTCTTCCCCGAAAGGTCCTAGTCTTTCGTGGTATTTACATACCATGCTTAACATGGTTTCCATCACTATCGTACATTTATATTCATTAATTAATAATTTGTTTCAGTCCAGAGTGGGGTGGAGAGACGTGTCAGGGCTCCGCGGAGGAGAAGAGCGTTTGTCGCCAGGGGCGCAGCTGCTGGCAAGCACCCCCTTCAGACGCAAAGGCGGAGCGCTGCGCTACGCTGCCCCCCCAGGGGACTAGCAGAGGCTGGCTGCCTTATGACACCGATGAAGGTAGTTTTGTGTTTCGCTGTAAAACAGGATGTTGTTATTATTATATATCTATGTTGAATCTCCTCTTACCTCAAAAATCAAGAACAAATAGAGCTCTGGGTAAGAAAACTCATTTTGTATATATGTATATATATTTATGTTACGCTTTTCATGGACAGTTGGGGAAGTAGACTCATTAAATAATTGCTTTGTTTTACTAAAAATTAGAGTCTTGATATGAGAGATGATAGCGGGACATCTGGTCCTTAAAACAGTTTGGGAAAGTGGAGGATGCCCTCAACTGTATTCAGGGCCGGTCCTGTGACAATTGAAGCAGTCTGCTCCAGGCGGCGAATCACTAAGGCGCTGATATTACGTATTTGCAGTGCGATAATAATCATATAAGATATTAAATGAAAAAAAACCATACCAATAAAGGACGGCAATTGAACCCATTAGTTCCAGGCCAGACGGCGCGGAACGAAAACCCGCGCATCTCGTCTTATACTTGATACGAGTTGGTACCAATCTTCTTTTCCAACAAAAAAATTACCTGCGCCAGGCGCCGTTTGACTCAGGGCTAGGCCTGACTGTATTAAATGCACGCATGTCAACGAATATCTTAAAATTGAAGTCATTTAATAACAAGCGACCAATTAAAATACAAGTACACACCCATCACCATGACGTAGTTTCGTTTTGATGAAGGAAGAAAAATTCTTCAACCGCTGGATAACAAAAAATACAAACATCAGTTGAAACATGGAACATCATCGTCATATTATATCAAGATGGAATTTCGGATCCTCCACAAATGCTCTCCATCGACTCCGGACCCTAGCCAATCCCTTTCCGGTCTCCGGTCATCCGTATCCAGCTGTTAGGCCTTCTCGTCTTACCCCAAACCTCTTCCACGTATTCAGTCCACTTCTTCCGTCTGACTAGTTCAGCTCCACTGGGACATCCACATGGTCATGATTTTTTTGGTGATCCGTCATCTCATATTCTTTTCGAATGTTTAGCCCATCGCAGTCTTTGAGACACACATAATCTTGCAGTGATCTGTTGATCCAAAATGTACCTTTTGCACCATTTTTTTTACGAACATTATTACTCATTGATTGATTGATCTTTATTTTACAGAGGATTTAATCTGCCGCGTGAGCTGCGTTCTTTGGGATTCTGGAGAGGTAGTGAGAAGCGGAGAGCATCTTCCTGATGGAACCCCTTGTTCTTATGAAAATGATCATCATATCTGCATAGAGGTAGGCTTATTTATCTTAAATTATCGTATAAAAACATGGAAATGTTATTGCCGTAATCAGAATTTAAATATGAACAGTAAAAAAAAAGTTTTATTTTTATTTTTTATAATTCAATTGAATTAAATTTAATATTATTATTATTGAGCTCTGCTATTTTAAGTTTTTTTAATTTTTGTTTTAAATGACAGCTGTTTCGGCGTTTAAGACCATTGTCAAACTGTTTGACAATGGCCTTAAACGCCGAAACAGCTGTCACTAAAAAAAATATAAAAAAAACTTAAAATAGCAGAACTCAATAATAATAATATTAAATTTAATTCAACTGAATTATATTAAAAATTTAAATGGAATTCTACAAATTAAACACAAAAACTATAAAGAAAAAAATTATGTTAAAAAAATTAAACATCCTTGTATTCCCAAATGTGTATTTCAAATACATTTAGTAAGTAAGTACTAATTATACATATGTGCTATAATTTTCGTCAAAATAAAGTATGTGAAAAAAAAATCGTTTCCTGATTGGATTACAAAGACTCTTTGTTCCCAAGTGTGTATTTAAAAAAAACATTATGATAATAAAATAAAAACAACGAATCAATTTGGTATCACCCAATGAAATGATAACAAGGTAGAGGCACGTGTTGGAAATCGATCAGCGGAGAAGTATTTGAAATATTATGTCTTTATTTTGACTTTAGATTCTTTAATTTGTCGGAAGCCTTTATATTTAAGTAGACACCTACATAATATTAAATTATATCCTTTGTTTTTTCTAGAGTTTCTGTCTAAGGGTAGAACTTCTAGTGATGTGATTTGGAGTAATTGGGTTTCGAGATATAATTTTACCGAGGTTTTTGACCAACGTTTTTGCGATTTATATCTCGTATATCCAGCATAAAGAAAATATAATGTCATTGTTATTTACAAATTGATTCCTATTTACAAACGAGTTTGGTCTTCGTCTAGGATTTCTGTAGACATTGAAGATAAACATTAGCTTTTCACAAATATCATTATATTTGACGTTGGTAAAAAGAAATTCAGCTCCTTATTGACCTAATCTTCAAGGTTAAAAGGTTTGCAAAGCTTTTATAATTACTGTAAAAAATGCCTATTTGAAAATCAAATAAAGTTACGACTATAGTTAATATCATTTGTTTATTTACTATACTAGCTTTTTACAGACTCCTTTTTCAGACTTGAAAACAAATCAAGTATAAAAAACTCATTTAAAAGAGACACAACACAAAAGACATGCAAAATAGATAAATAATACAAAGGAAATAAAGAAAGAGAGATATTAGAACATGACAGAAGATAAAAAAAATCAGGAGAGATTACAAGAATAACAGAACCAAAAATGTTAAAAAGTAATAGAATTACCTTAATCGTTATTTTATATTTCAAAGCAATAGCAGAATAATTATTTTTAAATGGTATACATTATTGACAAAAATATCAATCTTATTGTAGTCGACACATCTGTAAAAAGGGCTAAAATGTGCAATTTTTAAAAAAATGTTTTTAGATGAAATGTGTTTTGGCGTCTCAAACAATAAAATTTATAGACGTTTATTTGATTGCTTAGACAAACAGTAGCGTCGAAAAGACCTTGTTTTATTCAATGTGGACATAATAAATCAATTTACTTCTCCATATGGTGGAAAAGAGTCGGTGGAGGTGAAAGTGGGAAGCTGGGGTTATTTATCAAGTCGGAAGTCATTTGGTCTAGCGCAGATGTAATTCCGGGAAATCGATGAAGGGGACATCCTTCTAAGATGTGTTCTCCATTCGTGCATCATAGAGGGTAGGATCAAGAAGTAGTAGGACTGAATTTCTGTAGCGCGAACCGACCGGTGGAGGAGGGTCGGACCATCCGGGCGTGGT
Source organism: Drusus annulatus (assembly GCA_022651775.1). Taxonomy (NCBI): domain Eukaryota; kingdom Metazoa; phylum Arthropoda; class Insecta; order Trichoptera; family Limnephilidae; genus Drusus; species Drusus annulatus. The sequence goes on along the minus strand of JAGWCC010000178.1, from coordinate 326,719 downwards.
AATGGGGAGCCTTCAAAAGAGACCGATGTTTTTTTCCAGTCACCTGCGGGCAGCGGAGAGTAAGCACGTTGATTTCTGTGAACCTCTGTTTAGAAGTGTTGTTGATATCCAAGATGGAGAAAAAAAATTCGAGCATATTACATACCTGTATACGCAAAGTGGGGTGCACATAGTTTTTGGTCAGGGTAAGTGGTAGGAAAGCAGCGAAATAATTAATAATAGAGATAGGTACCAACAAATATCACTGAAAGATATTAGATTTGTATTGTAAAAGCACTGCCTTAGAAACTGACAAAGATACTACTACAAACAAACTACTTGAACGAGCAACAGCTCACAGCATACATATTATGTGTAGTCCAATGAACATATGTAGTTACTGCTTTTGACACGTTATAGTGAGGAGGTCGGTGGGGCACTCGCGGGGGTGCGATTAGCTAAGTTTTGCGCGTATTTTTGAAAGCGTAGATTTATTTTTTGCTACAATTTAATATTATTTATTCCAAAATTATGCATTTTTTTATGCGAACACGGTAGGGTAGGCAGTGTTTATGTGCCTTTATGGAGTGCACGCCTCTGTGTACGCACAAGTCGACATCTTCCGAGGGAGAGAGAGCCCTGGTAGCTTAATAGTTGGGTCTCCACAAAAAGGTGCTTTTATTATTAGGCAGTTGGCCTGTAGCTTTGAAAGGTCACCTTGAAGAGGAATCAATTTACTGTAAGTCAACTATTGTCACTCGGAACTAATAGTATGATTAAAAATATATTGTTTATTTATCTCAGGGAAAATGCCACGAATACGGCTGTGATGGAATAGAAAACTCTACAGCCCGAGAAGACAGATGTGGGGTTTGTGAGGGAAGCGGAGATTCCTGCTTCAATAACCAGCTGGTGTTCAACAAAACACTGAAAAAAGGTTATCATTTACATTTTTTAAATCATTTAAGATTTAAGGTTGTTAATGGAAACCAAAATATCATTGAAAAAAATGTTATATTCCACAAATGAAAATCAAAGAAAAAAGAAGTGCAACCGGTATTTGAGCTCGGAAGCTTCCTAGGCATCTTCTCTAACCATTGAGCCATTGCATCAACTTTTAGAGTTGTCGTTTTACTTTAAAAAATCCACATTTTTTTATTATTAACATTGTTTCCAGGTTTTTGTTTTCCTTTAGAGGCACATCTATCTTTAGTTGATGGGAGCGAAGGGCTCAACTTATCCAAATCGCCGCTAGATGGTGTCTGGGGAACAATTGTTTTACCAAAATCCGGTTAGCGAAAGATTCCGAGTTCGAACCTCGATTGCGCGAATATATTTAATTTTAATTTAACTTTTATTTTTGTACTTTATTTGAATTGATGAGAATTAAAACGATTTTTTTCATTTTCGTGTTTTAGATTTGACTCGACTTATCGTCTTCCCTCGTCACTCTCGCGATATCAGTGTCAGCGTGGGCCTCCAATCCTCATCAGACGATAACCAGATCCTGGCCTACTCCCTGCTACACCTGGCGCTAAAGGATCGCTCCAAGAAGGTGTACAGGATGGTCGTCAGAGATCCCAATGACATGGTTGTCGCCCAGCAAAGGTATGAGAGCTTATTCTTTTCAAAACTTATTCTTTTGTTGTTCCCAAAACAACATTGGACATTGCAGTAAGATTTCTAAGTTCTCTGTCGGTGATTGTGAATTCAATTCCCCGCTTAATCTAATTATTATAATATGTGACACCACTCAACAAGAGAGGACAATAGTCCCAACTGCTCAGAGCCAGAGAGACTTGGTTAACCAATTGAGGTTAGTTAGGAGACTGAGGGAGTGGAAGGGAAGGAGATGGGTAATAGAAAAGTTGGGTTGTATAATGGTTGTAAAAATATTTTTATAATGCAGGGTAGATGACTTGACCAGCCACGTGTGGGCGGATGACCGCCGAGAGGGTCCGGCTGCGGTGTTGGGCGGTGCCGCGCTCAGGGCGGGGCGGCCGCCCGGGGGGCTGACGCTGCAAACCAAGGGGCCCCTTCACACTGACATTACGCTACTGGTGAGTCACAGATTAAGTTTTTAACTTTGAACCTGAGCATCTAACAAAAACTGTTAACAGCCCTTCACGTTGGTTATTAAATACTTGCATATATAAGATCTAAGCTAAAATTAAGTCAGTCGGCTGTTGATGATTATTTAACCAACTCTTGTTCACATATATTTCAGATACATTTTCAATGTGTTTTCGATTGAATGTCAGATTTCGTAACTCTTTTACAAGAATTTGGTCACTATAGTGGAGTAAGTCCTATCTAAATTATAATTTTAATATATTTAACTATTATTTTGTTAAGTAAAAGGTTTAAAATCTTAGTTCGAAAGCGTTGACCATAAGTCGATGAAAAATATTGACCACGTAAGAATACATTTTCATAAGCTAAGAAGCTGAATTAAAACCCGTTAAACTACTACATTTTATTCGTTAAAAGCGTATCAATTCAAATCTTATCACGATTACATAATAACACAAAGAGTTATGTAAATATAACTATACATAAGGTAGAAACAAAATAGTTTGAACATTACTAAAATAAAATAACATGGAGCAAGTTGGGACTAGAATAAGCACATAATATTATAACATGGATTTTTAATATTATTACTTGCAAAATGTTTTCCTACCCTTAAATATACATTACTTATCCAAATTTAATTGAATTTTATTACAAGGTGTCCCAATTTTTATAACGGTACAACATCGTTAAAAATAGTGCACTTCCAAATTTCGAACCAATTTAATTGTCTAGCAAAAATCATTAATTTTCATTTGACATAATATATTGTATTTAAATTAAATTTAATGGTAAGTAAATCCGGTTTTATACTTGTCAACGATTATAATTTGAATTAAATGGCATCACAGATGGATCTTCAACGGCCATAGGTAGACTTACTGCACCTAAACGAAATCCCAACACCAATTTCTGAGACCGAGCTTTTGCCGTAGTAAGCCCCACAGCTTGGAATAACCTCTGAGTTCAAAGCAAAACTAAAGATTCACCTTTTAAAATGATTATACCCACAATAACGTCAATTTGCTTCACCAGAGTTTTGATCACTCGGTCCAAGTGCTATACATAATTTATATATATATAGTGTACATTTACAATAAAGAAAGAAGGAAAGAATGCAAGGCTGATGTAAGCGTAGTGAATAGGATCAAGAAAGGGACGCTTAGATGGTTTGGGCATGTCGAGCGAATGAACGAGGATAGGGGTGTGAAAAGAATATATGATACGAAAGTGAATGGAAGAAGAAGTCGAGGACGCCCGAGAAAGACATGGCACGATCAAGGAAATCACATACTTGAATCGGGTCATGTGAAGAGTCAGAATAACAGAAGAGTATGTATGAGACGATGCATGAATGTGAATGAAGCAAGGAGTGTGTGCCAAGACAGAGTTGTATGGCGGTCCGTCCCCTCTGCCTACCCCTGCGGAGAAACGGCGTGATGGTAAGTACTTACTTACTTACTCCATTTTTTCTACCCTAGGTCTGACAGCACAGGCAACAACCATTATATTTATATATATATTTGTTAGTGTAAATATGTTAGTTGTAAGTCACCAGTTATAAGTATTAGGCATTAGTTAAAATTAAGTCTTAGTTTTAATATTTTGTTAATTATGCTGTAAAGCGCCCTTGAGGTGATATTTCTGTCACGAAAACGGCGCTTCATAAATTAGACAATTATTATTATTATCGAAGAGAATGGATTTATTGCTGTTGCTTTATTATGATTTTCACTTGATTAAGTATTACTGCGTATTTTTTTTTATGAATTAGAAAAAAAATTACGTGTTTTTTTTTGTAAAATTAAAAAGAAATGTATAGGAATACAAGGGACAAGTGTAGGTATGATTGAATATTGAAGCAAAAGTTACTCAAATAAACGCTTCCGGACTAAATTTTGATTAAATTTTCGTTAAATTTTAATAGTACAAAGAAGGAAATTAAATACTTTTCTCCGAAATGAAAAAAAACAATCAAATATTCAAAGGGTAACAAGGCATGTTAGAATGAAAGACTATACTGCTGTTGACGTGCTGATTAATTTTATTGTTTTCACATATCCAAGCCAGAATCGTAAATATAAAAATTAAGCAACAGAATCTTGCTGAATACAACCCCGAAAAGTATGACGATCTTCTTTATTCGGAAGGTTTGCGATAAAATAGTAGAGCTTTGGGGAGAGATTTTATGTTTATGAACCTAATGACATTGATGTAGGCACTTTATTATAACATTTTAATTTTAATGTGTTTATTTTTTAAGGCATACTCAAGAAAAGTAAAGGCGTTGGTTTTGACAGGTGGATGAATATCGAGAAAACACAAAAAGAGATATTATCGTTAAAGTTTAATTACAAATTTCAAATATGATAGAAAGATACACAACCCCTATTGTTTTAGTGATAGAACCTCCCTTTATACACACATTTAATAAAGCATAATCCGTATCTAAAGTCTTAAACTCCACCAAAAAATGGGCTCTAGTATAATGAAATATACCTTCACGACATTTCTGTCCAGAATTTCGAGAGAAACCCAACATTTTTAGCTCGACAAGTAATTTTCGTAATGAACTATAAACTTTTGAACTATCAATTTAACTGTCAAAAATGGAACATGACGCCGTACTATTTTTTCAAATTATTAAAATGTTTGAAAAGGAAAATAATTTTCTATGAAGGAGTGCTGAATTTTAAAAATTAAGGCAAATTCAAGTATTACTGAAAATCTGAATGCGATACAACCGATCTAATGAATCTCTAAATTTTGTTTGAATATAATTTTTTTTAAATAAATTAAGAATTTTCATTTGTATTCAAGTAGCCAAAAATAAAACAAAACAAACAAATTTAAGCCTTAATTGATCGAATATAATTGCTTCGAATAGAATCCTTTCACAAATTTCCATTTGAGATCCATCGTAAACGAAATTCCATATCTTCTTGACATTCCTATTGCCGTTAAATTACTGTATTACCGCGAATAATCTTCATAACATTAGTGGAAAAATTAAAGAAAAGATTAATCTCGGTTTTCCAGATAAGGGCGAAGGAAAATTGCGTTTTAGAGGAATGATGATAAAATTGACAAATAATGGAATATACATAATAATAAGTAGTAACCAGGTAGAAATAATATTTGGATAATTTGTACAGCGCTATTTCTGTGAAAAATCAGCTCAAGGGCTCTGTACAAATCATAATTCCTAGGCTTCATCATATTACTAACTTCACATAATCTATGGCATATTTATGTTCATTTATATTATCTACAAGACTACAGGAATAATTTACAGAAGCAAAAGTAGTTTTAAGAGTTCTCCTAATGTATCCATGCTCGACCATCTAGTACACCTTCATCGACGTAGTCATAGAAATAATAAAGATAAATACTCGTATTTATTTTGTTCCTGAAACGTTATTTTATTTATGACCGAAAATTACGTATTCTGAAAACCACATTTTTAATGAATTAATATTAAACTGTATTTTTACTAACCCGTGGAAATCGCGATACGATAGCTTTTTTAATTGTCCCATAAAAAGCTTTTGTTAGAGATTCGACGTTCTGCATTTTATAATGCAACAAAGAAACGTTGCTAAAATACAAATTACAAAAATAAAATTCAATACAGGATTACATCAAATTAATTATGCCTTACGTTTATTGTTTGCACTCACCTTTAAATATAAAGCACAGTTAAACACCTTTTCCCTATACTGTTATTGCACATATCACGTGATCTTAAAAGCTTCTTATTCTCAACTTTAACTTGTTATCGTTTGGTGATAAGATATATTTTTTTATCAATAAAAATTCACTCAGAGGAAAAATGTTCAATGGTTATTATGCCGTTGGAGTTTGAGATTTACATTTTGTTTTGGCACAATTCTTTGTTTTCAGGGTTAAATTTCAGACTAAGATGAACAATTTTTGAACCGAGTATCGTATGAATAACATTGATGGGTACAAAGTGGAAATAAATATTAGACATTTTCACGTACAGCGGGTTTCATGTCTTTACTGCAAAATTTGAAGGTGCTTACATTTTTGAATGCCTAGAAGAAAAATCACAGCTGAGCAAAGATTTCGCACGAAGGTTTTGTTTTCGTTTTGTTGGAAGGACGTTGTCCGATCCAGCTTTATTTAGCATGCGTTCGTTTGAAAACAAAAATATGGGGAAGATACCCACCTAGTAAGAACGTAAAAAAGGGTGAAGTGTCCTTGAAGAAACATGAGATTTAAAAGTGAAATTTATACGATTTATTTGATGGCATGACGAAAATAAAACAGTTTCATTATTGTGTATCTGAATTTGAAATACTGTTTGTTTTATATTACCCCATGAAGTTTAGTGGTATGGGAGTAAATTATTTCAACCCTTTTAGCATTGATACAGACTCCCACGTAAATAAGTTAATATAATGTTGCTGTGTACGTGTTTACGGGCTGAGCCATCGGATCTAAATCGATTCGCGCATCGCGGACAGTGCACGCATCACTGAATGGGGAATTGGGGAGAATATTTAATAGATTCCTTGACATGTAGCCCATTTAAATATCTGCCAGTTGGTATCGTTCTAAAGATTAACGTTTTAAAACGAACAAAAAAAGAACCTGATTGTCCTTTTATACTAACGACCAATTGACGTGAAAGTACATATTGTGAAAATTAAGATATAAATCACCAAAAAATCAATTTTAATATAATGCATTTTGTACCGTTTCCCCTGTTTTAATATCTCATTCATTTTCACTAAATATCTTATAATTAACAAATTTAATATTTGACCGAAGTATGTACATATTCAGATGTTCGTTATGGGTTCATTAGCAACTATAAGTACATATGTACAATATAGCTTAAATCTTCGATTTAATCATTGATTTCACAAAACTTCTACCTGAATTTGATCGCTAGTGTGGAAGGCCGTTGTGAAATTAACTTAAAACAGATCACAACTAAAAAAAATGCAGTAAGAGGATGTATCTCTTTTGTATTAAAAGGGTCCCAAAGTAGCAGTAGTGACCCACACTTTTTAATTTATATTACATTTCATGAGCGATCTTCGGTAGGTAAATTTAGTGGTAAGGTCCACCGAAATAAGGGTTAAGTGATCATCCCCACACACTAACTGTTGGATTTCAAAGTGATAATTTGTTAGGTTCTCACCTTCATGTTTTTCATCTAGTTCCAACTTATTCAACCATTCCGCTATTTAATTTCCGCATTCACCCACACTATGTTTGAAAGAATTGATAGTCATAAACAGAAGAGTTTTGATGTGAAAAAAACGTGTTGCTTGTTGGTTTTTCGCTTGTTCGTCGGTTTTGTTGTTGTTCTAAAAACAAATGTAGTTTTGTGAATTCCGAAGGTTTAAATCAGTGTGGTTTACTCGGGGCCATCAATAATACAATTGTTGAAAAAGATTTCAAGAACTTATATCTTCAACTTTATCGGTGAGTGAATGGTTTCCCATTTTCCTTAAACTATATTGAGATAATGGATAGATCCATAAGTAGTATAGTGTATCATTTACAGTCAACTTTTTTTCCAAATTCATCCGAAGCTGAAAACACATTCGGTGTTTTATCGCAGCTTCGGATTCAACACTAACCATTATCCTCTGATTAGAACATATTACGTAAAGTATATGACGGTTGAAGAAACGTGAAAGCTTTTTTATTTGATTTCGAAATGAGGAAGATACGGAGACAACTGGTTTATAAAACCCGAGTAATCTAAAAAGATCTCTTGAATGACCTTGTTAGACAGCGTTCAAAGGTTTAATTGTACAATTTAATTTGCATGTGAACAACCGAAAATCTCATTTTTTAAAAAAGCTCACGGCAGATCTGCACGGCTTGGCTCTTACGGTATCTGAATAATATTGAGATGCCATATCGTCGCTGGAAAGGCAAAAGGTCTAATGCGGCATTTTAGGAAGAATTCACCACATCACTTTAAAGTCTTCAGAACCTGATTAAATTTTGAAATACAAGTTGACTTTGGTAACTCAATGCTCTCAATGAGTTACCTGAAGCGACAAAAAGCTAAAATAGTCTCAAATTTGTGTCGCTGGATTCAACCCTTCTTCCAAACAGCAAATATATTTGAGATGGCTGAAAGGCCACAAAAATCTTTAGAATCAAACGAGAGTCAGAGCTTTCAATGCAAAAAAAAACTGTTCAAAACTGCATATTTAACTCATTTTTGACTAAAGTGTCGCTTAAGCCCTTTTGCCTTTCCAGCAACGATATGGAAAGATTGACAGCTATTGGGACGTCATCCCCACTCACAACATCACGACTTAAGACTACAAATTCTGCCCGTTTGGGAGATAAAGAAGTACTTACATTTACTATGAAAACTTCCTATAAAAAATATGACTGGCATTTATGTTAAGCGGCGGACACAGAAAAAAATATGAGACCACCATTCTGAGCCGAAAGTTACCTACAACAAAATGTATTTCCTTCAGAGATTTGGCTTAATTTTCAGCGAACCTAAATCTTGGGAAAACGTAGTAGACATTTGGCCGTAATCCCAGATAAAACGCGAAAACAGCAATTCGTGGGTGTAAAACAATGTATTTTTTCTGTTTCTTTACGAATACCAATTACTTAAAATGCGTACACCCCAATTGAATTAATTCTCATTTGGTTTCTTCGAAGCCTCCATCGGCTGCCAGAGGGGAGAAAAAAGTACCTATTCTAAATAGCCTTTGTTTTTTATAAAACTGTAAAGCATTGATATAAAATGAACAGGGCAGAAAACGTACACTACTGTCAGTAAAATATATCCCAACCTTCATTTTTCCTTACATTAATCGTGTTAATTATTATTAACCACTTTATTAACTTTATATTGTCTACAAATTCATTCAACTAAAATTATTACGACATTGACATTTTTAACTAGACTATTCGTGAGATTAAACAAAAATCCATTACACGACTGCACCCAAACTAAATCACTGAAACTAACCTTTTATCTGCTCTTGTCCTTTTTCCTTTTTCCCATTCCCATGTTCTTTTCCACCTTTCTCTCCCCTCACTAACCAAGTTAAGTTACTAAAAAACTGCATACTGTCACACTTTACATATCTTTTCATCGTCATCTGTGTAAAATTTATAATGTGCATAATAAATTGTTATTTTTATTACATACATATTAATTACTAATTTGCCGTTAATTTTGCCTAACATGTATATATTTTTTTAAATAATGGCTTTCCACATTAGCAATCGAACTCTGTGTCTGACGAAATCTGAAAAAATGGAAATGTAGATCTACTGCTTTAACATACATTTTTCTATCGACCTTTATTTAGTCGGCTCTTTGAAGTGACCAAGAACCATTATAAGGTGTTTTAGAAAGAAATTAAATCAGAAATAAAATAAAAGCTTGGAAAACGATACAAACTTGTATTTATGTTGGTAGCATTGTCGAGATAATAGAAATAATGGAAAAAATGAAATGAAGAATGGAAATAATGCAATCCTTGTGTAAGCATTATGAATTGAATCAAGTAAGGGACGCTTATATGGTTTGTGCATGTAGACAGAATGAACGAAGAAAGGATTGTGAAAATAATATATGACGCAAAAACGAATGGAAGAAGTCGGACACGCCTGATGAAGAATGGCACGATTAAGTGAATCAAATACTTGAATCGGGCCATGTGAACAGTCAGAATAATAGAAAAGTATTTATGAGACGATGTAAGAATGTGAAGGAAGCAAGGAGTGGGTACCAAGATAGATTTGTGTGGCAGTCCATCCTCTCTGATTACCCCTGTGGATGAACGGCGTGATGGTTAGTTAGTTAGCAAACATTGTCGCATTTTAAATTTTTTTGTTATTTATGGTTCCGATTGAATCTCTGATTTCGTAATATTTGTAAAATAATTTGGTCGCTAGAGAAATTATTATGAATTCTAATTCTTTATATTATAGATTCATTAATCGTATTTTTGATTACCTTTCATTTTCTATGACCTACCTGGACTTTACTTGTGCTTCTTTTGAATCCTATCAATATCATCCAGTCCATGCCGTATGACAGCAGAAGAAAAATATATAAGAATTAAAGAAGTCTCGGTCGCGACCATTATTCTATAATTTTATGCCTTTTCTATTTCATATTTACGTTGAAGATCATTGATTTTATTTCAATAATTAAAAGAAGCATTAAAGCCTAAAGTCAATTCTAATTGAACATTAAATAAGTTTTGTTTTTCGCTTGCGGTTGATATAATTTTAATTAATGAGAAGGGGGTTAATCCGACTTATTTTTTACCAATGCCTTCACCCGGGAGTACGTAGTCTCATGTATAATTTATTAAACATTACTTGGAAAGGAATAAATAAATCTCGGTGGCTTTAAAGGTTATTCAAGTGGAAAGAATAACTATGGGTAATTCGTTCATTACGAAGATTTTATGATGCGTTATAAATGTGAAAGTCGTGGAAGGTATAAAATGTTAGTGATATAATTTCGGAAAAATCGTATATTGTCACGTAAAACATGAAACATTACGAGCCTGGCTTCGGAAGGGTGGATCATAAGCCGTAATAACACAACTGACGAGCGTGCGTTAGGCAGGGCGCTTTCAAGGCCGTTCAGGAACATTCATGTATAATGTGGATATAAAAATAACCCAAACTCACGGTGTTTTATCGCTAAATTGCGCTATATAACATATGTGTAATGCCATTTTTTTATGTACGTGTCACAAACAGTTCCAGGGCAAAGAGGCAGGGAACTATGTCACCTTCATTTAATAAAATTTTGAGGCGGACAGAAAATGGAAGTGAAATACCTGTTCATTAAAACTAAGTTAGCTATGGCGTATCGCTTATGTATCCTCACCAGGGTGATACTGACATTTTTTTGTAACGCGAGTAAATTTCATCAGTTTTTCTGTGAATCTAGGAATATAAAAGAACTTCTGATCGACAACCTTGAGGATACAGACATAAATCATGATTATTAACGTTTTTTTATGGGGTTCGCTTTAATTTATTTGCATTTTAATGATGTAACTAACTAACCATCACGCCGTTTCTCCACAAGAGTAGGCAGAGAGGATGGATCTCCATACAGCTCTGTCTTGATACAAACTCCTTGCTTCATTCACATTCATGTATCTTCTCATACATACTTTTCTGTTATTCTGACTCTTGACATAGCCCAACTCAAGTATTAGATTCACTTGATTGTGCCATGTCTTCCTCGACCGTACCCGACTTCTTCTGCCATTCATTTTCGCGTCATATATTCTTCTCACACTCCTTTATTTGTCTATCTAATATACATGCCCTAATCATCAAAGCGTCCCTTTCTTTATTTTATTCATTACGCTAGTATTATCCCTGCATTCTTTCTGGATATCCATATCTTTAACACGTCCACGCATGGTTTTACGCACATACGCCTCAGGGATCTCCTTTTTACAAGATTCTGTCTACGTTCATCCTTCCTCTGCTAGTTCCATGCCTCACTGTCATACACCAGGGTTGGTAAGCACTCCATCGTGAACTGCCAGCTCTACTTTGGACAATTTTTTATTTGCGCCAACAGTGTTCAGTCCCCCATTAATGGAGTTTTCTGCATTCATCCTTCTTTCAATATCCTTATCAGCCTTTCCACTTCTCGTAAACATATTTCGTAAATGGATCAACTCATCCTCTTGCTCTATGTATTCACCATTCACAACTATATTGAACGCTGTTCTCGTACTCTCTTTTTCGAACACAAGAGTTTGAACTTACTTGGAAACATTAAAATCATATGGTCACACAAACATTTTTTTTATATGTATCTTTTCACATATACCTAATTATATTATTTCAATAATTTATTCCGCTATTGATAGCCGTACTTTACTGAAACTAATCTCATTGCAATAATTTAAAAACAACTTCGTTCAAAAATTATAATCCTTATACCATGCGTATATAACCAAAAAAATCAATACGCAGAAGTGTATAACTAATCTAAGATTAATTAAATAATTTAGATGCGTTACTGGGACAACTGAGATTTACTACGTTTAGTATCACACAAACATTCGTTCGACAGACAAGCTGTCACCAACTGTCACAAACGCGTCGCTGTAGGCTCCTTTCTGAGAAAAAATGCCTTGAGAGGTGTAAAAATCATTCGGGAGCAAAAAACATTTCTCATGGAGTTTCTTTCCATTCATAATTACCTACAAATCACTTATCATTTCAATTCAATAAATACAATTATTCGCAAGGTTTTTCAACTCGAAAACGGTGTGAGATCGCGAATGCAGAAATACATAAGTGTCTGAAAGACAACCACGGCTACTGGCGATAACCGATTATAACAGTAGCGTGAGACGTTCTTATAGCTATCTCATCCGTACACCGATATTATTTGAATGGCTATCCTTTTCATACGCGGGTGAAACGGAATAAAAGACGTTACACGTGCTGCTACATTTTTCGTGAGATTTGTATAAATATGACGTGTCTTGTATTTTATGTATATGTAACCAATACGGATATTTTCAACAGCAATGATATTATTTACAAAAAAAATACACATGTTTTTTTAAACAGTTAATAATAAATATTTTAATTTTAAATGCCACACTGTAAATATTATTAATTTAGAATCATCATGAAAATGTCAATATTGTTTACAAACAATTTTGACATATTCAATTTTTTTTATTTATAAATTGTATTTATTTATTTACGCCCGAGTGGGCTATGACAACAAATTTGGACATTATAGTTATGTTAGCAAAGGTAGAGCATTGTATCATATGAAAGTACATGATACATTAAAAAAATAAACCGAAAAAAGTACAAGTTTCTTGAAAAAATAAAATACGAGGCCTGTTCAAAAGAAAAGGTGAATTTTGAATTTTTGCGGACTGTGTACATTCGATTATCGATTTTTTTTTAAAATTATGTTGGCATTATCAGCCATTTTGGATCAGTGGTTTGTTTTTGAAAATTGGAAAGGTTGGTCACGCTTTTGTGTGTTCTTCGATTTTTTACTTTTGAAAAAAATATATACATATATACCAGTGGTAAATACAAAATTCAACATTAAACATAACTATAACAATACATATAAAAGTATAGAAGAGAAAAAAAAAACATGTGAATATAATATATTCAATATCGTGTGTGGTAGAGTTGTATGTTTGAGTGAAATATTTGTAAAGAGTTCGTTTTATCACTAATACTGAATCAACATTTCAAATACATCAACATTTCCAAATCTATTACCAAGACTATGCAGTAGATTTATAGGTGTGTGAGCCCGATAGTTGGTTTAAAATTGTCTCAGAAAAAGTGTAGCAATTTTCCTCGTATTTCTGGTCGGTACATATAATTTTATTTTGCCAAGAATATCAGGGCTGTCAATACCATAATTAATCATTTTATATAGTAGGGACTAGGTCTCAAATAATCCGCCTATCGGACAGCGTAATTAAATTTAGCTGTTTCATCAAATTTTTATAATTAATGTTTTTTATTGGAATATTCAGCTTAAAATTAATAAATCTTACGAATTTGGGCTGTGCCCATTCTAAATTGACGGAATGTATTTTGTAAAAATGGGGACCAAATAGGCTTTTTACTAACAGGGTATTGTAATTTTCAGCTGATTTATCTTGTATCGTAAATAAAAGTACTTCCAGGTATATTTATCTCAACACAATAAAATAAATAAACACAGAGTTAACACTGAGTCCAGATAATATACATAGTAAATAATATATATCAAAGTTTGTAAACCTAATGACGGCCTCCATGGTCGAGTGGTAAGACGCTCGACTACGAATCCAAAGGTCGCGGGTTCGAGCCCGGCGTGAGCCAATAACTTTTATGTATTTAATATGTGTCATAACACATTTAATTCATATAAAAAACATAATAAAAAGTATATTTGCGGCACGTTCCAGAGTGGTAGATACTCTAAGTAATGCCCTGGTGAAAGACCACCATTCAGAATCGAAACGTTGCTTGAAATGGTTTTAGCCGTGTTTGGTGACCAGATCTGAATAGCCAGGTACTTCACAACCTTCCTCTTCCCTATCTCCTTCCCCTCCCCATTATCTTCAGCCTCACAACATACCTTATTTCGGGATGCCATGGTCTCACTGGCTCTAGACAGTTGGGACCAGTTGAGACTCTTGTGCGGTATTCATATAAAAATAAAAAAAAAAACCTAATAGAAGGATATTCCGACATATGAATTTTCAACAGTGATGTACTTGGCAAAAGTCACTCGAGAAACATCATCTTGTTTTGCTTAGTAAGATAATAAGAGCACACTGATCAAATTTGAATATTCGAAAAGTTTTACGGTGAGTTCTTTTTATTGAATTAAAACCCCCTTACTTATGAACGAGGTGTAAATGTTACGCGTGATGTAAAGTCGGAATAGCGAAAAACTTGCCTTAAAACCACGGCTTATGCGTCTAATTTAATGGCCTACGTCCGGTGTAACTAACCCAACGCTGAACCGGCGCGTAAAAATCTAATAAGTAATACGAATGTTTAAAAAATATGTGTAAATAAAAAAATTGGCGGAGTGAGTTTTTTTTGTGAGTACCGCATTCGCGTCAACTCTGATTGCAATGCTTATAACTATGAGAAAAACATATTATCTTTCAAAAGTAATTTAGTTTGATTTTGGCACCAGCCCGTATCAACGGGCTGTACTTAATTATTAAATATAAGAATGAAATTAAAATATTTCACTCACGTAACAAAGCTTGGTAACCCCAACAAATCTTATTTAGAGATCTTAATAAAAGTTCTCCGAACTGATTTTCAGAATTTCGTGAAAATTTTCGTTTATTTCCACTCACTCTTACCCTTTCGTGTTTTCGCATTCCCGTCACAAGTTCATTTTATAAATCTACTTCCAACCACAAAACTTCGTTAATTGTCATATCTAAATACAATTATTTTATTTATCAGCTCGTGTAAGCCAGGGTTTATATTACCGACTTGAACAAACAAAAAATTAAAAAAATATTAACATCTGAAATCTGGCTTACTTCTTAGTAAAATATTTTTAACAAGCATGTTGGTTTTTTAATAATTATTTTACAAGGTACCTAGACCAGGGCCGGTCCTGTGCAGGCGCAATTGAAGCAGTCGGATTCAGGTAACGAATTGGTAATTGGCTGATTTATATAGCGCCGTTTTCGCGACAGAAATATCACCTCAAGAGCGTTTATAACAGTGCTTTAAACGCGCCCAGCACCGTTGAATATTTAATAATATATTATTAAAAAAACAATACTGTTCATAGACAGCAATCGAAACTGCGATTTTCCGCCCAGACAGGAAACGAACTCTTATTTTTAATACTTGATACGAGTTGATACTTATCTTCTGCTCGAAGGAAAAATACCAATAACGAAGCTGTTAAGATATGTCAAAATAATTTAACAAACAGTGGAAATGGGAGAGAAATTTGGTCAATTTTAGTAAAATTAAAGAATGAGACTGCGATATACGAATTTTAAGAACTTTCGCATTCTTTGAGTAATACCAGATATTTTGAAGAATTATTTTCATAAAGTTATAGGACGTACACGAATTTGAAACGTATTTAAAGCAACGTAACAATAATTTTTGCATACCGATATAATTGTTAAGTTAGGATATATATAAACGATCCAACTAGCTACTAGTGAAATAAAAAGAAAAATAAACGCCAATTTTATTTACGATCAAAATATATACCAGTAGATATAAAATGTTTCATTTCACAAAACGGTTTACGTAACGTGAGCCATCGAATACTCATATGACAAGATAGTAATTCATTTCATGGAGATGTGAATAGAGAAATTTACTGCGAAGATTAATCGTGACACATTTATCAAAGCATCGAAAATACTCTTTTTTTCCTCCTCAAATATGAAATGAAATCATCCCTCCAGAATTCCTCAATTAGGTTCAGGTCATCCGAGCCGCTGACATCTGACAGACTCATCACTTTACAATAACTTATTGGATTGCCCGATGATCGCTTTTCGAGATGACTTTGATGAAATACGATGGTCAATCTAATTTTTCGATATAAATAAAATTCTCAGTGGTGAGTTCCATGAATTAAGTTATCTTTGTTAAATAAATTTTAGTCTTTAGATCCAACTATAAACTCCCACCACAATTGAAAAAATATGTTTTCTAGATAATCCATGCTTGTAAATTATTTTGAGTAATCATTGTACCCCAGTGAAGATAACTTTTTTTTTTAAAACATGTTGACATATTTAATGAAAATGAAATAATTACTATGTATAAGACCATATCCATAGTCACATTCTTCATGTCTAGCAGTCCTATATTTTACAGGTACCTATATTTTTTCCCGTAAACTCATCAAATTTCTCATTATTATTTTATTACGTTATCAGATCAATCGTTCAGCACGTCATGGCTAACATCCGGTGGAAGTGAGTAGGTACCAGCTTACGATAAAAAAAATGGAAAATCAGTCGTTAGGTTACGGTTGGTAACAAATGCTCGCAATTAACGAGTCAGTAGCGGTAGATTACCGCCCATAGTGGGGATATGGTGTTTACTATAAAGGATCGGTTACAAAAACCCTTAATTTACCGTACGCTTATACAAAACATACTTTTACTAAAGAAAGTTTTTTATGATTAATCACCTTCTGGAGTGTTGTGGTACCGCCTTGAAACATTTTGATAATATTTAAATTTCAAAAAACATTTCTGCATTTTTCTTCAGATCTCATCGCCCACCGAATACATCAACACAGTTCAGGCCACCGTATCTGCCAACTA
The DNA here is from genome assembly GCA_022651775.1 of Drusus annulatus. Taxonomy (NCBI): domain Eukaryota; kingdom Metazoa; phylum Arthropoda; class Insecta; order Trichoptera; family Limnephilidae; genus Drusus; species Drusus annulatus. Next base: position 309,842 of record JAGWCC010000178.1, on the reverse strand, counting down.
CACCCTCAGCAAGGAGGAGCTGGGCCGCTACGTGTGGGCCTCCGAGCAGCCGGGGTCGGGGGCCTGCGCCGCCTGCCAGGGGGGCCGCGGGGCGGAGCCCGAGTGCGTAGACAGCAAGCGCGGCAGAAGGACCGTGCACAGCAGCCTCTGCGCGAGAAGCAAGAGACCAGAAGCTAACCAGGACCACTGTAATACGAGGCAAGCAAAATAGGCTTCTAAATATACCATCGTCATCTTCTTCCCCTTTCCTATTAAGGCACCTATGTTTTCAAGGAAACATCTTTTTACACCCATTTATAGCACATGTCGACATAATGTGGCATTTATACAAAAATAAAGGATATAACCTCAAAAACCGTTGCGTTGATGAAATATAGGATATAAACTCAAAACGTAGTGGGTGGAGTCACCGGAGACGCGGGAGACGTAAAACATCCTTACAAACCTAAAATTGGTGCGATATTATGTGCCAACTTGTCTTGTCTCTTTCTCTCTCACGGTTTACGACGAAAGAACCCGGAAAAAGTGATTTATCGTAAATTTGTATTGGTTGGGTAAAAATGTTTTGCTCTCTCTCAATATAATTTCTTTCTCCAAGGATACAACTTTAAAACAGTTTTAAAAATGAAATAGAAACTAGTCGACTAATGAGTAATGAGTAAGTAATGGTTTGCAGTTGCGCGTTCCACTGGGTCCCCGGCCCCTGGGAGCACTGTACCGCCACCTGTGGGGCCAAGGGACTGTCGCACCGCCAGGTTTACTGCGTGCCGCTAGCTGTCGCTAATGATGCGTATGTAGAGCTCTTTTTACATAATTCATATTTACTTACCTATTTATTTGAAATATTTTTGATAAAAAAATATTCATTATATCTATTCTTGTACATGTTTTTTTTTTATTTTTCCATTTAAGATTTTATCAAATTGTAACTAAAAGTAACTTTGTTTTGACACTACTTTAATTAGATACATATACCAACCGGTTTCGGCTCTACCTGAACCTTCTTCAGGGTTGAAGAAATATATATTAATTAAATGTTTTATTTTTTTTATTGATTGACTCTTTTAAGATACATAATATCAATTGGACACAGTTATGAAAAAATCGAGTTTTTAATGTTTTCCTAAAGGTAAAAACGAGATTTGTATCTGCTGAAAACACACAAGCTCCAAATGCAATAGATTTTTGGTAATTCATTTTCTTACTAACGCACATTGCAAATATTTGACTTAAATTGAAGTTTAAAAACATTTTAAAATGTAGAATATAAATACATTTTATTTAAATAATCACATTGATAGATTATAAAAGACTTATTTATAATAATGCTCACAAAGAAATAAAAACACTGATGTTCACTTTACCAATGCCGATTACGCATATTAATGTATTTTTATTGACATATTTTTAAATACGCCTTTTTCTCAGTTTAATTTTTTTGGGAATGGATGCTTTCTGCATACTATGTCCAATTACGGGCGGGTTTATTGCCTAGTGGAAATTTTTTCCATCCAACCAGCATAATATGGAAAAAATAATAGTAATAATAATATTGTAGCATTTTCCGCATAGTTTGAGTTTATACAAATAATACAATTTTAATTTATCAGAAAATATAATGATATGAAAGGAAAATTTAATGATAAGGGTTTTTAGACAAATTTAACATTTTCATACTATAACATTAAGTAAAGTCAATGTCTTCACGTAGAAAAGGAATGGGGTTGATGTATTTAGCTGTCAGATCCACTAGTATTCAAAATAAAATATTCGAACATACGTCCTGTTTACAGGGCCGCTGTAAAGGGTAAGTGCACAAACTAAAAATCTGCTCCATATGGATCCATATAATAAAATATTGTGGAGGAGTTTGTTGTTTGTTTTTGGATTTTTATTTAGATGCTTGCAAATTATTTTTTCACACACCCTCAATACATTTCACAGTTGTAGAACGAAGCATATAAGATTACTATACACGTATATATTATATAAGTAGATACAAAATTGAAGTCTATATATGTATAAAAATAGTTAAAAAAATGGCATAAATAATTTTTCTTTACATATTCCGCACAAATTCTACGAAAAGTAAAAGATAGAAAGCTGCAACAGTAGGAGTACGCCGTTTTCAATTTGAGTTTAATTTGATTGTACATAAAAAGACAGATTTGGATTATTATTTTGCAATTTTTAAATTAATAATATCAGTATTAAAATTAACTGCAAATAAAAGTGTAATATAAATTAGTACCAACTGTTTACTTAAATATAATAAAAAATATTATTAAATTCATCAGATACAGACACTAATAAATAAACAATATAAATTATAGAGAATTCACCATCCCAACTAATTCTCACAGATTAGGCACTTATGAGCAGCAATAGATAAAGCAAGGTAGATGGCGTAATAGTCACATGCAAATACATTTCGTATACATATAAAAGTGACGGTAAACGTTGTTTAAATACAATAAGCCGCAAATCTCATGTCCTTTACAGAATTGAAACATTTAATTTTCTAGTTAAAATAAGGGATGAATCAAGGCCATCAAAGGGTAATGCTGAGTACAGTACCCGCACAAAAATACATTTAAAGAAAAACTGAAAAAAAAACTGTGATGTTTTAAAAAAGGTTATGATGTTTTTAAAAAGGTTATGATGTTTTTAAAAAAGTTATGATGTTTTAGAGAGAAGGTGTTTCGCTTCATGGTGGAGGCGGAGAAGTGTTCGACAGACGTCCCCCCGAGGCACAAGCCGTGCAACAGGTTCCTGTGCCCAGCTTACTGGCTCGAAGGGTCGTGGACCAAGGTACGTTAAACAAACAAATCTAGCAACGTTTCTGACACTGCTTTTTATTTCCACTGGGTTAACCCACCCAATACCGATTTAGAAAACTTCAATTTGATCACAAGATGACACGCTAGCGTTACCGTATGAATATTTTAAATCATTTTTTCTTATTTCAGTTGAAAAGTGTAAAAGTAGGTTCACATAAATATGTAATATTTAATGTATTATTATATTTTCGTAGAAAGCAATCACTTTGTGGTTAAACATATTAAATGAAAATTAATGAATAAGTTTGTGTAAGACAACAGATTTAATTAAATTTTTTATGACCGACCGGTTTCGCTTAGCCTAAGCATCATCAGGGTATAAAACGAAACTAAACAAACAATACATAATAATGTGGTTATATACAGTGGCGGCTCGTGACTTTTTAAGTGTGCTAGAGTGGTAAGATTGAAAAAAAACATCATTATTGATGTTGTTGTAGCCGAAAACATTTTTTTTTTTTTGAAATTTCAATTTTTTGTATGAAAATTTTTCAGAAATCCGTGCAGTGCACTACCAACACTGAAAAATCCTGAAAATCTTCATACAAAAAATAAAATCTTGAAAAAAAAGAAAAATCATTTTCGGCTACAACAACACTAACAATATCGTATTTTTCAATCTTAGCACTCTAGAACACTAAAAACTCACGAGACGCCACGGGTTATATAGACTCGTACATACGGAGGAAGAATACAGTATAAAATAAAATTAGAGAACAGTAAGAAAACAAAAGAATAACATTTCAATTATAACAAAATTTTGTATTCTTACTGTTATCTAATTTTATTTATTTTGTGTTCTCTCTCTGTATCTACAAGTATATATAACCACACACTATGTATTTTTTTAAAGTTTAATTTTGTACCCTGATGATGCTTAGGCTAAGCGAAAACGGTCGTCACAAAAATAAAAATAAAATCTTTTATTAATGTATTATTTTATGCATTTAAACGTGAAATGAGGACAAAAAGATCATTAATCACCGGGACGCGTAGCAATCTCAGTTAACGAAAGGACTTTCTCCTGTCTGATACAGATGATTTCATGACAGGCCGAATTGTCTGAGACTCTAAGATAAATCGTTCGACCCTCTGACATTGTTTCCTCTCACAGTAAATAAAAAGTAAAGAGTATCAGATGTTTTTTGTATATTTATACGTGCTACAATCTCTATCTAATCTGTTTATCTTTAAATATCTGTTGCATCTCTCTTAGCATGCACTTTTGTTTGATATTTTACAACAGTTTTAGATATTAAAATTTAAAGAAGCTCGATAACGTCGATTGCAATCTTAAAGGTCAGCACCCAAAATAAACACTTTGTGGCTCTCTAATACCAGCAATACTACAAATGATTTATTTGTTAATTCTATACGGGTACTAAAAAAGGGCCTAAGGTTTTCAGTGAATACATTTCTTAAGCAGAAATATTTTAAATTCTTTACAAAATATGTACTGGATTTTTTGGTAAAACATTCAAAAATGCTTTTGCTGGTTTTCAAACTGCACCTTTTACTGATATTTTAGTATTTTTTTTCATTGAATTAAAAAAAAATAAATTTGGAAACACTAGTCATTTTCCTAACAACTGATGGGAAATTTACAAATAAATCATTTGTAGTATTGCTTGAATTAGAAAGCTACAAAGGGACGTTAAGTGCCATTTTTGGGTGTTGAGTCTAAAGAGAATGTTAATGGTTGTATGATATTTTTTATATGACATTTTTTTTAAGCCTTTTGAATTTTTCTAACTGTGTAAACTACATATGTTTGAATAATTGTGATCTATATAACAACCATTGCATATCGTAATTTAATTTATTTTGTACCCCAGTGCTCCTCCGCCTGCCGCCCCGGCATATCGACCCGCCCGCTGCACTGCCCCGCGCAGGAGCGCGAGGCCTGCGGGGACCGGCCCTCCCTGCGCTGGCGAACCTGCCGGGGCCGCTGCCCCCAGGGTCCCTCGGGCGCCCCCGCAGCCACCTGCCGCCGGGACCGCAGCCCCTATTGCGCACTGTCTGCCCTGCTACGCTACTGCCTCATACCGACCTTTCAGGGGTTCTGTTGTCATTCTTGCAAGCCGTGGTTGAAGATGCATACCGACTCAAATTGACCCCCCTTTTCAACTGTCTAGACTAGTTCTATCATGACACTAATTATTGAAAAAATGGTATATGAATTAGAAAATTCCAAATCTTCAGTATGGAAAGTGGGTTCGGTGGCGCGATTGGTAACGCACCCACTTGGCAAGCGGGAGTTTCCGAGTTCGGGTATTGGTCATACCCAAATCGTTTTTATTTTCTTGTGTCTCTTTTTCTAATTCCCAATGTCTATCTAACTTATATTTTTATAATCTCATATAACCATACCGTCGCTGAAAAGGCAAAGGGGCTTTAGCGACACTCTGGTCAAAAATAAGTAAAATATGCAGTTTTGACCAGTCTTATTTTCTGCATCTAATGCTCCGACTGGTTTTGATTCTGAAATGTTTTGTGGCCCTTCAGACATTTAAAATATATTTATTATTTGGGAGAAGGCTTGACTTGACACGACGCAAGTTTTGGACGCTTTTTTTATTCTCCAAATAAAATTGTACATGTCTCAAGAATCGCTTTTCTACTAGGAGAACGGGTAGATTTTGAGTTATCCAGTTGATTTGAACTTTGAAATGACACTTTAATATATTCATTTACCATCTTAAATATCTCTTTTGTCCTTCGATATTTCATACCACGTGATAGTCACCATGTTTACCAATTATTCAATAAAATCTTCAGTTTGTGTTAATATTAATGAAATAAAACAATAATTTTTATTTTAAGACAGTTTATTTTGGTGATCTGAATGAAGTAATTGCAAATAATATAAACTATAATAATTATTAATTAAAAAATAAAATATTCTAACAATGCAACGATGATCAAAAAACTATAAAAAGCGTCCCGTGCAACCGACAGGTGACTTAAACGTAAAATACACAGTTCAAATGATATGTTGACAATATTTTTGGTTTTGAACATGTTTTAAATAAAATAATCTAATATTAGTATTTCATAATAATAATTATAAATCAAGTAGAAAGAAATTATCTTTAATGATTGACACAATTCCAATAACTGACGACAGTTGTAGTAAATATTTTGGTAACAATTTATTTTTCACTATCGGGACTTTATATAAATATATGTAAAGGTATTACTTATTTCTATGAGTAATATTTGGTTACATTTTTATAAAAGTGAAATTATTTGGTTTTATGTTTTTAATAAATATTTTACCATAAGCACGAATTTCGCATAAATAAAAAAAAACTGTTTATACCTATCTTCTATATAACTTTGTTAAAATAATGATCTATATTTCAAAGCAGTTAACGAACAGGTATGTTTATAGAGAGACATGAAGTTTGAAAAATTGTTTACAAAAATCACAAACATTTTCAAATAATATTAATATTGAGAAAAAAAAATAATCTTTTGAATTTTATAGTGTTTGGCCATCGACTAGATCTACACAGATTTAAAAAAATAAAAACAAGAAAAAATTTAATCAAAATTAATGATTTATTATTCTCAATAAACACATTCATCGTACTATTATTTACTTCAAACAACATCGACATTTTTAAGAAACAAATATACCAAGGCAGAGATAGTACTAAAAAACACTCGAATTTTTTCTTAAGAAATAAAAAAAAATCCAATTAGTAACAATTTTTTTTCCAAAAATTATTATAATTATTCGAGTTTAATGATCAAAAACTATAAAGCAACATTCAAATGATATTTTGGGACACAAAAATATTAAATGTTAAAAAATATTTATTTTATAATACACAATGTACAAGGTTAAAAAAATTCCGAGTTCTAAACACAATTGGAAATACATTATTTCTGTAAATATCAATGCAAAAAACTTAAAACTCTGTACGTCGTTAGATAACTGATTTCATCATCATAGCAGTTTGAAAACAATTTCTTCAAACAGTTTTTTCCTAATTGCAGTGAACCACACATTTGAAATAAAATCAATTTATCTCGAGTTACAAAATGATCTCCTCTCATCGCTGATATTAACTGTTTTAATGCATGAACTACTCAACGGATATTGGACGTCTGATGTTTTTGTGAAATGGTTTCCAATCAGCTTATAAAAACTAGGATACAACTTTATACAGATGATATAATCGATCTCTTAGCGGTAAATTTGGTATATTAATTTGTTATCATAAGATGAGATTTGGGAGTCCTTATGTTAATTTAACAATATGAAACATTTACGTTAAGCCTACCTTATTATAAATTAGTATTGTCAACAATCATATTATAACCGATTAACATCTTTTCGCAATGATTAATAAATAATGATGACTAACGAAACGATAAAGATGATTTGCAAATAAAATTATTAAAAATTATTATTCTAAATTTTGCCGATTGCAAGTTCATACTTGAATGAAATAAGTTATGTAAAATGCACCTATTTGTAACAGTAAGGAAGGAAGTTTCACGGATTAATGGTTTATTTCCAGTAAAAGAGTTGACCAACAGTAATATAAAATGTGTATAACAACATGAGTATATAATATTATCGTAGGTAGATACTGTGTATTTAGACCGAATTCATTTGTGTAATCAACAATAAAATTATTTAATTAATTCAGTGTGAAAAATAATACGCAGCAGGTTAAAATAGAGTAGAATTAGTTGTGTGTAAATGCTCGAATGCTCGATTATATTATTCAAGCCATTAGACATTTAATTCAATGAACCGAGTTTAAAAGTGCACAAAATACACTCATGTGCTCTGTTTCAAAAACAAAAAGTGTTCAGACATAATTGAATACAAAATGGGAGTTCATCAACCAATTCAACGAAAAATAATTTGTACAAATAAGTTAATCTAAACGAGTGCACCAAACATAGTTATTTCTTTAAAAACATCTTACTCCGCACAGACGTTAGAGTGTTTCTAAAACCAGCCATGAGCCTCCGCTGCGGCCAGGGAGGCTTGACCCTCGCGGGGGGCGATGTGGACCCCTAGGGCGGTCAGATCTTCTCCACGTAGTTGCCCGGGAAGGTGCCGAAGCGCCCGGTCCTCTGACTTGAGCCCACGTACCAACCGGCGTCACATTTCTCCAGGACGTAGACGGTGTCTCCTTCCGTCAACTCCAGCTCGTCTGGGTTCTGAGGACGGTACTTGTACATAGCGCGGTACCTGCAAAACACCAAACTTATGAGTGTGCGACGTACACACACTAGAGTAGTCGATTCTACGAACTAAAGTCCAGATGAATACATTTAAAATTATATTTACGATCAAAAATCTCGTAATTATATTAAGTCATTGTTTATAATTGGGAGAAAATAATAATTCTGCAATGTTTTGTGGCCATAACTAAATAAATATTCAACTTTTAAGGGTCAGCGCCCAAAAAATGCGAACTTTATGGCCTTCTAATAGAAGAAAAACTAAAAACCATTTATCTTCTAATTCTATACACGTGGTTAAGAAAATGTCTAAGGTTTCCAGTGAATACGATTTATAAAAGCAATAATCTATTATATTTTTTATGAAATGTAATGGATTTTAAGGTAAAACGTTCAGAAAAACCTATGAATTTATCAAAACTGCACCATTTACTGACATTTTAGTGTGTTTTTCATAAAATTTAAAAGCAATTTTTTAAACTGCAATCAGTTAAATAAATTTATTCACTAGAAACCTTAGAAATTTAAAAGCAATATTTTAACTGCAATCAGTTAAATAAATTTATTCACTAGAAATGTTAGAAATTTAAAAGCAAAGCTTTACAGCGCCCTTGAGGTGATTTTTCACAAAAACGGCGCTATACAAATCGTCCAAATATTATTATTATTATTATTTTAACTGCAATCAGTTAAATAAATTTATTCACCAGAAACCTTAGAAATTTTCCTATTGAAAATTTACAGATTAATCAATTGAAGGATTGCTTGTAGTAGAATGGTATAAAGTGACGTTTAGCGCCATTTTTGAGTGCTGAGGCTTAAGTCTAAACTCTACTCCAAAAGCAAAAAAAAGAAAAATTCCCATTGGAACCATTTTAACGCAAAAAAACGCTTTTTCTTTATCCGTCGATTAAAATGATGGACACGGACACCCTTGAAATCTGAAATCTACATACATATAAATTTAAAAAATCTTCATTAATGAAAAACATTTGTTTTAACTAATTTAGCAGTATTAAACACAATCTAAAATTCATTAAAGATCAACAACTACCTACAGATCACAAAATTAATAACATATAATTAATAAATAAAATCAAACAATTACAATGATAATTAGTAGAGATCTCTCAAAACTACGCATCTAAAGCCAAGTAATAATTATTAACCAAAAAGTTTTTTTCTTGAAAATTACATACACATAATATTTACTAGACACAAATCTCATAACGTTGGAAGCAAAGCAATAAATACACTCATTAGTTATAGCTTTGCTATTATATCAATGCTAGTTGTTACCCGTTGTAAATCACGAGATGTAACTTGACTCACCAAAAAAAAATAAATAGTTGCTTTAATCAACCCATTTCAAATATATAAAAAGTATTGGAAAAGGTGATTTTTAATTTTGATAATGTCCATTACTATCCATTCCAAATTTTAAAAGTTCACACTCGTACGTACGTACTCACAAATAAAGTTATTTATAATTAATTCGATACGTATGAGCAATTGATTTTGGTAAAAACGGTGTCCGATTCACACATAAGCTGAACAAGTTACCATTTCGTAATCTCAGCTCAGCGTTTTTACATGTGAAATTCCAGTCTTTAGTTTAGAAATTGCCTTCTGTGGTAGAATAGTAAGACAATAATAAGAAAGATTGAGATGAAAAATGTAACGGCTTGATGGGGCCGAAGACTTTGACGATTTCCCGGTTAAGATTAGGGGCATCCCTATAAGGGGATGCAGAATCTTACCTGTTTCGCGTAACTTATTCACCATGCAAAAAAAGCGGAATGGAAGAAACCCAGAGGGAATTTGTTAAATAGGTGAACTGACTACGTAGTAGAACATATTTATTATTTAATATATTTTTTTTTAAAAGAGAGAAAAACATTCCCTGGTTACGAATAACTGTACAATATTTTAAAAAACTCCTACTGCCATCATAATAAACGGAAGATGTTGCTTATGCAATGATGGAGGACTTAGTTAGCAGAGGAATTGAACGCACTACGCCCAGGTGGGAATCCGACGCGTTTGTTCCCTCAGCTACTAACCGGTCATTAGAGCAAGATTGGAAAGACAGAGGGTTGGTGACGATGGCCAATGAATTGGAGAAGATCAAATCCCACCCGTGGTAACAGTGAATTGAAATAGCTTCACAAATTTTGACCGGTCGGTAGCTGAGTGGACTAACGCGTCCGATCCCACCCGGGCGATGTAGGTTCAATTCCGCTGCTGGCTAAGTCTTCCATCGTTGCACAACCAACATTTTCCGCTTATTATGATCGTAGTAAGGAAAAATATGGAAATTTTGTAATTAAAAAAAAAAAGGATTGTAGGTATCTATATAAGGAGAGTGATGTTTAGGGTGAAAGAAAAAAGCTGCGCGCCTTCCGTGCCGTCAGTAAGGCGTAAAGCTCTCGGGGGGCGAGCACATTGACACTCGGACTTACGGCACGGCCTCGGCGTTGGTGTCTACGTACAAGGGTTCATGGTTGTTGAGGTTCACGGGGGACGGGTCGGCGGCCCGCGGCAGGGTGGCGCTGGCGGGGCGGGCGTGGTGGTTTGTTATGCCGTGATCTGGAACAAGAACAATACGAGAACAAAGATAAGAAACCTATTCACTTTCCGCAAGCTTTAAATAATGCCATCCTTAAACATAGACTGAATGCTGTGGACATGAGATCCCTAAGGCGTAAATAAAACCACGTATGACTGTGTTAAAAATGTGGATATCCGGAAGGAATGCAAGCGTAATGAATAGGAATAAGAAAGGGACGCTTAAGTGATTTGAGCATCTACAGCAAATGAATGAATAAAAGAGTGTGAGAAGAATAAATAACATAAAGGTGAATAATAGAAGGAGTCTGAGAAGTCCGAGATAAAAATGATCGAAGAGACGATCAAGACAAAGGGAGAAACAAAATATAAAATAAAATAACAAAACAATGAGAAAATAATACTCAAATTATAACAAAAAATCAGAGATAAAGAGACAGATACTATGAATTGAAAGAGACAAAACGTTGAGGTTTTTGACATTTTATTTTCGAATAGTTTAAATTTTTTACAATGTACATTCTGTTACTCCCCACCTAACAATATCTAATTGATTTCTTTACTTGTATGACTAATGTTAGTTTTTAAAAACGCTGTTTAATGAGATTGACGTATCGAAACCGGTAGCGAATAATAAAAAAAAGAAGTAAAAAGTTCAAAAAACAAAAAAATGTCTAGAAATTTTTACATAGCTGACGCCCAAGAAATAGAAAAAATAAATATATTTTAATAACTTAAAAAAATAATTCAATAATAAACATCAACATATTATTTATTCAAATTTTGACATGTATCACCTTTAATAATACCCAAATATAAAAGAGGCTGTGTTTTATAGTAACTTACTAGGCAGAGTAAGCGGTGCCGTGCTGCTGGGACTGTTAGACAGCGCAGGGCTGTTGATCTGCGGCGTGTAGTGGTGCGCCCCAAGGGAGGCTGCGCCCGCGGCCCCCATCACGGAGTGGGCCGCCGGAGAGGCCACTGGCTTGCCCGTTGGCAGCGAGGGGGTCAGGTCTAGAAGAAAAACATTATTAACGGTTTAGTAATGACAGAAAAATAGTGAAAAATGTCCAATATCTGATCGAGCATTTGAGTCATCGTGAAGATAACCGAAATTCTTCCTGGAACAGATAATAATCAAATGCGTTGACCTGTCTGGGGCATAGTAGTTGAAAGGTCTTGTATAAATTGGCAACTTCAGTATTCCTTCGTATCAGTATTGTTCACACTTAATATATTTTTAAATTAACGAACCACTGTCCAATTACAAAAAATACACAACAGGAAATGAGAAAAAATAAAGGAACAGAGAAGAAGAGCACATACATAATATCTTAATAAAGCAATGACAAAATAAGACAAAATATACATTTAATGGAACATTCAAGTCAAAGCCTGAATAAGGTTTTGGTAGAATCAATGATGTTAGACCTGATAAATTGTATTCTTCGAAGATTATTATCGTAAAGAATGACAACAATCAATTAAACTTGAGTTAACAAGTCTCGACATTCTGGACAGCGGAGAATGATGTCCATAATTAGCATAGTGATGATTGAGTAACAGCAATTCATAGCTTCTGAGTCTACGGCAAGGAATTTCGAACTGGATGATAAAATTACAATAATTCACAAAAACTCGTCAACACGCATAGATGCTACCAGCATGCTCACAAAATGGAAGGCAGATTTTGCTTTAAGGGCAGGACTATTCCCATTGAAGCCATCGGTGAATACTGGTGACTAACCTCCTCTGTTCGGCTGCGGCTCGATGAGCACCTCCACGTAGCTGACGGGGAAGATGCCCTTCCTGCCGGCCAGCTTGCCCTCGTACCAGTTGTCGTCCACGCGGCGGAGCAACGCCACCAGCTCGCCCTTCTTCAGGCCCAGCTCGAGGTGTGTCTGCGCCACGAAGTTGAACTTGGCGCGCGCGCGGCCCTCGCCCTCGCCCGGGCGGGAGCCGGTAGGGGTCTGAGGCACCTCATTCTCAATCAGCTGGAATATTAAATAAAACGGTTTTGTTAAGAAAGCATCAATTAATGTGTTACTTGTTGTGGTAACTCTGCTATCAGTGAGATCATGGCTATATTGATGCAAATGCAGACCGAAAGACGGAGGAAGAAAAAAGTTGGCACAGGAAAATAACCCCGCATATCTACATAATACATAAAAAAAATAATGAAATATTCTTTTCTTGGTAATTGACACGTATGCAATGACTCAACAAACAGACGTTGTAGAGCTCTCAAAGTGGCAAGCAAAATATACGGGGATTGGCGTGCCTTAGAATTAGCGGATTTTGTATTAAACTGTCACGCGTCGCTAGAGGTTGCAAAAATAAGTGCCAAAATGTCCTCGTGTGTGATGAGCAAGTGTTTCAAGTACAGTGCAAACACTAGTAAAAGCCAAGGAATAACATTTATTGTGTAAGTACACGCAAGTTACTTATTATTTCACATAAAAAGATTATTTCCACTATTTCCCGAAGATTTGAAGCGCCATTGGTGAGAGTGAGATAGTGAATATCTTATATTCGTCCACATACACATATTTATTGAATGTCATACATAATCAATGTTTGAATTTACTGTCTTTGTTACTTGCCACATTTCGTGTAAATATTCTAAGAAAATAACGTGCCTATATGATTGTAATGTCACTGCATGTATGAACATTATATATAATTATTATACATGCAACAGGTAACTATTGAGTTAGAAATGACCAATAGCAACTGGTTTCCGTTAAAACTCAATAGGCTGTGTCGTGATAAAAACGAATTAAAAGCCACAGTGTCTAATTTAAAATTCAGTAATCATTTTGTTTATAGGTAATTTGCCTTTAATATTACAAATATTAATAAAAATTTCAACCATGAAGTGATTTTTTAATCGGTCCCTAACATGCTTAAATAGCGTTAGAAGACATCTAATTTCAATTTCCTATTTTGGAATATCACTTTCAAATATAAAAACCAGAAGTGAAATTGATAATTGTTATAACGTCTAAAGTTACAAAGCACGGAAATTCGACATACCTTGCAGTTTCAAACATTATTTATTTACATACTAATAGATGCCCAATTACAAAAAAAAATACATAACACGAAATGGGGAAAAGAGCAACATAGAAAGAACAGCATAAACATAGTATTTTAATGAAGCAATAACAAACATATACGAGACATTAGAAAGAGCATTTAAGTCAAAGTCAAGATTTTGGTAGAGTCGTAAAGAATGACAAAAATCATTTAGACGGGTACCAAAAATTTCAAGACCATGACTTGAGTTAACAAGTCTCGACATTCTGACAGTGGAGAATGATACCCATAATTAGTAGAGTGATGATTGAGGAACAGCAATTTATTATTTCTGAGTCTACGGCAAAGGAATGTTGAGCTGGATGTGTTACAACAAATAAGGTAATTATGTCAAAAAAGCACAATAATATTTGCTAAATTCCTAAAATGGTTGTGAAGAAGACAGAAGGGTGCAGGATTCTAAGAGTTGAATAGCATTGCTTGTGAGTGAACACATTGCATTAAAGATATAAACACTTTGTAAAAGTGATCTTATGATAGTTTCTTCGTAATAAGTGTACACTGTGAAACTGTAAATTGTTACAAAACTTACTTTTTTATTAACTTTTTGTTTCTTACATTATTTTTTAACATTAACTACCTAACTAGATTATCAGAATCTGTTCTGAGGTAGGTGCATTACTGCATCTACAATCTCTTGGGAGTACAATGCAATGAGAGTTTATGTAATTTTTTTATATTAATTGGTTTGGGAGGAGATTTTTTTTTTTTTCATGAAAACCGGATAATGAAACAATAATTTTAAATGTATGTTAATTACTGAAACAATATCAATAATATTCCAAGAATATGAATCTGAAAAAGACAAACAAAATTAAAAACTTGGGTTGTGATCGAGACTCGAACTCAGAACCTCCAATCTATCCGGGAGTAACGCATTAACCATCTTTGTTATGGAAAGGTATTTTAATTTCGTCATATTTTTATTGAAACCATTAGTTTTTTAACGTTTTTGGCAACCATCTGTGTATTTGTGAGCAAAGCTCTACTCGAACGCAATAACGTACATAAACGAAGCCTAAAGCGTTGGTAAGTGAATTCTCTGATTTATGACTCACACCTAATGAATGATTATTTTTATTTTATAATTTACGGGCTCCCTAACCTGACCTAACCATGACTGTCAAAATATGTCGTTGGTCTGTTAGTGTGCTAGCCTAATCTCTTATCCAGAAGTGATATGTGAATCAAGATAATATTTTGGTTTTCAATTAAAAAAAAATATAATAGGACACCATTTATTTTTTAATGTCTAAATGAGATCAGCAAACGTCGGTTCAAGTCTGTGGGGGTTGTCATTTACCCCAGTATAATTACCTCGACGTAGTTGGTAGGGAACAGCCCCACCTGGCCGTCGTGCTCCCCCTCGAACCAGTTCGGGTCGATGCGCCGCCGCACCAGGACCAACTCCCCGCGCCTGAACGACAGCTCGCGGGGACTCTGCCCCGAGAAGTTGTGCAGGGCTCGTGCCACCTGGAGGACAAACATATACCCCATCAGTTGCAAGAACAAAATAATGATACACAATTTTAAGAAAAAAAAATTGTAGAAAAAAAATTTGCTCGAAACCCAGTAAAATACATAAAATTTAAAATACACGTGAAATTGCACATATAAATTACATAATTATAGTGTATTAGCGGCAAGTTTCAAGGTGGTAAATAGTATCAGTACCGCCCCGGTGAAACACCATCATTCAGAAACGATTTTATTTTATTTTTTCAAAGAAAGACTAACATTCCCGGATTGCGAATAACCAGACAATATTTGCAAAACTTCAAGTACCATTATAATAAGCGGAAGATATTGTTTGTGCAATGATGGAAGATTTTGTTGGCAGAGGAATTGAACCACGACGCCCGGACGGGAATCCGACGCGTTTGTCCACTCAGCTCCTAACCGGTCAATGTTACTAGAAATGGTTTTAGTCGTGTTTAGTGACCAGATCTGAATATCCAGGTACTTCACGAACCTCCTCTTTCCCAATACTTTCCCTTCCCCGCTAGTTTGGACTCTTTTGTGGTGTTCACTTCTTTCTTTTTACTGAAATCTTTCGAAACTTTTTTCTGTTTCTGAACTTCTAAACTAAAGAATCAACGGGAATATTCTGGTCTTAGCATAACATCTCTAACTCGAGGTCCAGGGTGATTTATTTAGAGAATTGGAATATTAATCAATTAAAAATGAAACTATTTAGCTGATGATGAAGTGAAAAATAAACGCCAAATAGGTGCCAACTCTGAAACCTAATATGTAACTAGGAGTTGTCTGGTCTCAACACAACGTCATTATTATTATTAAAAAGATGTAGACCGAATGCCAAAGTCCAGGCTGCCTGGTTTATCATTGATGGTGTTCTTGTTCAATCTCCATGGTGAGGGAACCTAACGACGAGGAGTAAGGTTGATGCTGTACCTGATGAGGCCGCACTTGCCCCGTGGAGCCGAAGGTGTCGTATCGGTTGAGGGAGATAGGACTCTTCTGCGCCGCTGTGAAGTTGTCCGTGTGGCGGCGGCTGTTCATATCCTGCAGTTCCTGGTGAAGAAAAAAAGCTTTGCATCAGTATGGGAAAAGAAAGGGGAACCCAAAGATCATATCAGGTATTTGATTACAAGCGCCATCAGTTTTTCGAAGGTTGGAAGAACCAAGGGGCCAGATACTAAGTTCAGAGAAAGCGTTTCCGGAGTATCAGGTCTTAATAAAAATAACACTTTTTATGACATTCACTACAAAGAAGAACAACTTATTCAGCTAGCGTTTGGATAGATCTAGTTTGAATCCCGCAGCGGGATCCGTACCCTTTTTAGCACGTGGAAAGTAAGATATTGGCCCCATCAATCTTAACGCTGTCAGGATGGACTCCCTCTTAATGGCGTTTTGCAGAAATGAGAGCTAATATCCTCCACTAATATGAATTTATGTTATTTATATATTATTTTTCTTAATTATTATTATTGTGTGATAAGTTGTGTTACAACTTTTATGTTATTATATTTATTACTATGTACTATTTTCAATTGTGGAAGGTATTGCATTGTACTACTCCTGCATACCTTCTGGAATAGAACTTTATTATTATTATTATTGTATGCAAATTAGAAAAAATAAATTGTTTCATTACTCTTGAGGGAAATAAATATTACTTTCATATGAAGTGAATTGATTCTTTGTGTTTTGGAGCTGACAATTTATTCGGACAGGCATACAGTATATAGGTACTCAGTATGTATATATAAACTAGGAATTAATATCTAATAATAGATAAGCTCTGTACGGCGCCCCTTAGGTGATTTTTCACAAAAACGGCGCTATACAAATCATCGGAATATTATTATTATACATTGTGCAGATTTTACCAAAGTAGATATCGTTGCCCGAAAGGCAAAAGGGCTGAAGCGCTATTTTCGGAAGCTTACACCAGAGCACTTCACAGTTTTTTTGTTGTTATAAAATAAAATTTACAAGACTTCAGCGCCCTTGAGGTGATTTTCCCACAAAAACGGCGCTATAAAAGTAATCCATTTATTCAGCACCTGGTTCGATTTTGAAAGAAAAAATTAACGCAGGTAACTCAGTGCTCACACCAGGTTACCAAAAACTAAAAAAAAATCCAAAACTTGTGTCGCTTGAGTCAAGCATTCTCCCAAATGGTAAATATATTTTAGATCAGAGGTTCCCAAACTTTTTGTCCCGTAGACCACTTGTCGATTTTTTCTGTTTTGTATAGACCCCCTGCTTTCTTAGTATTGATTTTTTTTAGCGTTGGGAAAAACTTCAAAGTTTTGTGAACGCTTCAGGAACTGCTAGTTCTTTGAAATGAACCCTTCGCGGTGAACACTTCAATTGTAGTCGAACTCGTCAAAAAATAGTACTAGTCGGCAGAGATCCCAAATCGAAAAGTGCTAGCAAGTCAACAAAAATTCCTCTCCGAAAAAAAGCACTAGTCGGTAGAGATTTGAAATCGAAAAGTACTAGCAAATCGGCAAAATATCTTCCACGATAGTCCATTATAAGATAGTATTACGTAAGTACCTACATAGGTACTATCTGTGAGGTGGATTATTACATTTGCGGGAAGCCAACATTTTGGTGACGGCCTGCCTAAATGGAATCCACTCCCGTGGACCCCCATTTACGTCTCATGCACCCCCTATTTTTTTTTTCATTGACGTGGACCCCTTGCAGGTCGGAATCGACCCCTGGGGGTCGAAATAGACCACTTTGAGAATGACTGTTTTAGATGGCTGAAGGGCCACCAAAGTCTTTGGAATCAAACGAGAGTCAGAACTTTCGACGAAGAACAAAAAAACTGCATATTTTACGCATCTTCGACCAAAGTGTCGCTTAAACCCTTCTGCCTTTCCAACGACGATATGTTCAAAGTAGTGAAAAATTAAAATAAATATTACATGAAGATTAATTTTTAAGATCATTTTGTTTGTGTAGTGTGTCTTACAATAAAACAAAAACTCATCACATAGATTTGCGTGTGTGAAAAACTATAGTATAATTATCGATTATCTTAGTAATCGTATAATTATATAAATTAACGTAGGATAAATCTATTATAATATTCTCACAACTTTTCACAGATTACATTATCGTTATATTATTTACAAAATAAACACCGATGATATAATCTGACTTACCTTGTGAAGCCCCAGTAAATATTTATGTATTATGTTGTTTATTTAATGCAGATTCAAACATGCCACTAGAGGTAGGTCGTGATAAAGGTCACAAAATATTGTTTATTGATAGTTTTTGATTAATATTTTTTGCTGTTTTTCTTTTGTATTGCTTTGATTCCGGATGTGTGTATCTATGCATTTAGTTTGACTAAACCAGACACAAAGCTATTGCTTTAAATTTAATTTCAAAAGGTATTACCTGAATTATAAACAAAAAATTCTTTTCAATTTTTGTGAATAAATTTATAAAATGTTTTGAAATCAGTTTTCATTTTATTTATTTTGTAAAAATATGGGTAACTCATTCCCTTTTGAAACATTTTTTTAAACAGCTTAATGAACCCACCAATTGGAATTAATATAGTTTTCAAATATTTTATTATAGATATTATATGTAGACTTAATGATGTGGAAAGGAGATCTTTGAGACGTATGTGCGGTAACACCATGTATGACCGTATTAAAAATGTGGATATCCGGAAAGAATGCAAGGCTGATGTGAGCGTAATGAATAGGATCAAGAAAGGGACGCTTAGATGGTTTGGGCATGTAGAGCGAATGAACGAAGAAAGGAGTGAAAGGAATATATGATGCGAAGGTGAATGGAAGATGAAGTCGAAGACGCTCGAGAAAGACATGCCACGATCAAGTAAATCAAATACTTGAATCGGGTCATATGAAGAGTCAGAATAACAGAAAAGTATGTATGAGACAATGTATGAATGTAAATGAAGCAAGGAGTGTGTGCCAAGGCAGAGTTATATGGCGGTCTGTCCTCTCTGCCTACGTTAGTTAGTTAGTCATATTATAGATAGGTAAGTACTGATTTTTCTCATAATTTATTGAGATATAAAATGTGAGATACCAAATTCAAAATCCAACTGAGCTAACATTTTTTTTCCAAAGCTAATGCTTTCACATTGCGAGACAGTACTATTTGCATTCAGTAGTAAGTAAATGTAGGTACCTTTAATAGTTCCTACGTACTTCTCCTCGATGCAAGTAGTTGTTTGCGTGAATGTATTGGTGCATAACGCACATTTGGAGCGTGTAAGTCAAGAGTTCCTATTCGTATATCCGAATGAAGATTAGAGTCTGATATGATATCTCCCCCCCCCCCCTCCACCCACCGTGAACTGTCTTGCCTTCTTGAGTAGTGAATTAATTGGTCAAAGAGCTGTCACTCTTTGGTCTGAATGGCTCGCGGTTCACTGAATTCAAAACGGACTACAGCAATACTCGAACGAGTACGCTTTGAACTATGACGGCTTTGATTTTGGTAAATGAAGTTTAAATACAACGTTATTTTCGCGATATAAACATTTTAAAATAACAAGTATAACTTCTTTTTAACAATAACTGCTCACAGAAGGTCCTGAGGGCAATAATTTCCCTCGGGACCTTTGTCATTTTCGGGGATGTTGCGGGTACGGTGTTTTTTGAAGAAAGAAGTAAACCTAGTTATTGGAGAACCCCATGTGGTAGAAGAGAAGAAACACAGGAAGAGGCTGGCAAATCATTCCACAGCCGAGCTGTTGAATACAAGAACGATTCGTAAAAGCGACCCGTTCTCATGTCTAAATGTCAACCGCGTACAAATGTTGTTTTTTTTTATTAAAATACCGGACAAGAATCTCAACTGCTCCCAACCGCCAAGAGCCAGTGAGACTATGGCATTCCCAAATAGAGTTTCTTGTGAGGCTGGAGGTAGTGGGGAGGAGATGGAGATTGAGAAAAGGAAGGTTGGGAAGTACCTGGCTATTCAGATCTGGTCACCAAACACGGCTAAAGTCATTTCAAGCCACGTTTCGATTCTGAATGGTGGTCTTTTACCAGGGCAATACTAGTATCTACCACTTTGGAAAGTGCCGCAAATATACTTTTTACTATTTTTATATGAATTAAAATGTGTTGACACATTTTCCGGGTTTGAACTTGCGACCTTTGGATTCAAATCAAGCGTCTTACCACTCGACCATGGAGGCCCGTCAGTTTGTTTGTTTAGCGAGTTTCCATGCTATGCACCGGTGCCGAAGGGAACAATGACCCAAGTTTCTCGGAGCATCTACCATTTAAATACCGGTAGAACAAGGACAGCATTCCCAGCTGACGTCTGTGCTGAGTCTAGATTTTTTTTTTTATATTTGGACCAGACCAGAGGTGGCTGCCATATTCAACAATGGAGCGCACTTGCGATTTATACAAGGTCAGCAGTTGTATCCAATTTAAGTATCTGCGGATTACAATTATTAAAATAATAAGTTAATCATTGTTAGAATGTTGACACAATACAATACAATGTATACTATCTATCCGTGAACCGATTTTAAAACAGTGGGTTAAAAATACATCTAACAATCTGAAGATAGTAGAGCTATGGTACCTGAGGCGACAGTAATGAGAGGGCCATGGGAGAAATGATTTAGCATTCTTCGCAGAACCTAGAGAGTCAGATCTTATTATTTAAAAAAAAAAAAAACATAAATAAAGTGAATACCGTACAAGAGTCCCAACTGCTTTTAACCGTCTAGAGCCAGTGCGACTGTGGCATGCAATTGGGGTATGCTGTCAAGATTAAGGAGGTGGGGAGGGAGATTAGATGTGAAGGGGAAGGGGAAGGTTGGGAAGTACCGGGCTTTCCAGATCTGGTCACCAAACACGGGTAGAGCAATTTCAAGCAACGTTTCGATTTTGAATAGTGTTCTATCAATAAGGCGTTAATATATACCATCCTGGGACGTGCCGAAAATACACTAATCAAATGTGAAATAACACATATTTAAAATTTTTATTTATTTGCGCTTGCCTGGGTTTGAGCTCCCAACCTCTGAATTAGTAGCCGAGCATCTTAACCACTTTTAAGTTTAGTATTTTCAACTGTTAATCAAACGATTGCGTTGTTTATTTGCTTAAAACTGTTAAAAATAATTCATTCAAAACGTTATCGGTTTATTACAACGAATAAATTTGACTAAAAACGATGTTGCTATTACTTGAATCTAAGCAATTGTTTTAAAATAATCTAGTAATAACAGTTTCTCAATTAATAAAACCGAATAAATTTTACGAGCTTACATGCTTCGGCGGTTCACAGTTCAAAAGATTACGCAAGACAAAGTCTTACGGAAAGCCTCACCGCTACGAAATCACCAAAATCACAAAAATCACAAGTCCGCAACAGTTCGACTGCGGCCAGTAATAAAAACCAACTGCAGCCGATGCAACTAGACACACCACTACGATATGACGCTACCAGGAGCAGACTAAACGGATAAACATTCGTATTACAAATAATGCAGTCTCCGGCGCAAGAGATAAAGTGACTAATCTAAACAAGGCGTCAGATGACATACATACTTCAGACATCAGACTTTAGAGTTTAGATGATTAAAGGTTGAAATAACAGTGGTCGTACTTTGTCCATACAGATGGTATCATTTTCAAAACGCACAAATAACTTTCGTAAAAGAAACTAACGAACTTTCATTTTTATTAATACTGTAATGGTCGTTAATTTAACTAACCATTCAGCCGTTTCTCTGCAGGTAGGCAGAAAGGACGGACTGCCATACAACTCTGTTTTGACACACACTTCTTGCTTCATTCAAATTCATACATCGTCTCATTCATACTCTTCTGTTATTGGGACTCTTTACATGGTTTCTATTTTTGTCTATTCTTTGTTTCTATTTTTTGTTTCGATTCAAGTATTTGATTCACTTAACCGTGCCATGTCTTGACTTCTTCTTCCATTTACTTTCGCGTCATATATTATTTTCACACTCCTTTCTTTGTTCATTCGCTCGACATGCCCAAATCATATAAGCGTTCCCTTCTTGATCCTATTCATTACGTTTACATCAGCCTTGCATTCTTTCCGGATGACCACCTTTTTAACACGGTTTTACATGGTTTTATCGCACATACGCCTCAGGGATCTCATTTCCTCAGCATTCAGTCTACTTTCATCCTTCTTCTTCCAGTTCAATGCCCCACTGCCATAAATCAGGGTTGGTATTAGCACTCCCTTGTGGACTGCTAGCTTCGCTTCTTTGAACATTTTTTTTAGTTGGCGCCAACAGCGTTCAGTCCTCCATTAATGGAGTTTCCCGCATTCACCCTTCTTTCAATAACCTATCAGCCTTTCCGTCTCTCGTAAACATACTTCTCAAATACACAAACTCATCCACTTGCTGCAAGTATTCATCTTTCATAGCTATATTGCACGCTATTCTCGTACTCTCTCTTTCAAACACCAATCGCTAATTTAATCAACACAATTCTCCTTGGGTATAGGGAAGCTTTTACTTCGTGGATGATGAATAGATTACTGTTATTGCTTTAATAATTTTTATGGAACAAATTATATAATTCTCTAAATAACCACTAACAACAAGGGAGTATAATAACAGAGTTACTACACATAAATGGACTGAACATGTAATTGGAATGATCTATTTTGGATATTCTTTGTTTACATAGTTCTTAAACATGAGTTAACTGACTCTATCATATTCATTACTGATAAGCACTGCTTTTATACCTTTATAATAATCATAATCGATGTCATGGTCATGGCCTAAGTGAATACCATAGTTCAAATCAACAGTCTATGAGATAAAACAATTAAAATAAGAACATCGGAATAAGATGTTATGATATAAGTTATTTGACAGAAACACATTGAGGGTATATAATTTATAATGTAAGATTATAATGTGTTTCGTGACATAAATTGAAACACATGTGGTAGGGTCATTAGTTATTAGCATTACATTACAATACGTAAAATAATTCATTTACGAACCATCCATCATTGGGGCTTACAATCTATTTAGCCACTTATGATAATATCTCTACAAACCGAAACAGATGTCACGCTATAAAATATAATTTACCCAGGAAAACTTACACAACGAATATTAAATAATTACCTTCTTTAAGACCATAGTTTGTTTTTTTACGACCGACTGGTTTCGTTAAGCCTAAGTATCATCAGTGTACAAGAAACTAAAAATACACAGTGTGCAGTTATATATATACAGAGGGAAAACATAATAAAAAATAAAATAAGAGAACAGTGAGAAAACAATAGAATAATATTTAAAACTATGAGAAAGGAACAAAGCGGAAGAGACGGATAATATAAATGAAAGAGGCAAAACGTCAAATGAGAAGGTGATTAAAGAATAATGAGAAATTTTATGAGTTTATAGGAAATAAATTTAATATTGGACTACGGGACAAATTTAACTGATTATTAAAAATATGACTATTAATTTGAATGGCTTTCTCTATTTCTAGTGCTTCTAAATTATTTAATATGTTGCCACTTTTTTATTTATTTCTTTATGGGTGTTTCTTACGAAAAATAAAAAGCTTCAAATAAATATATCCTAGGACGGTAAAAAACAACATTACAGCACCCAGACAAACATTAAAACGATTTGATTTTTTAAAATCCCAAATAAAGTAGTTAGAACATCATTCATCAAAGTAAACAATAATAATCGGACAAGATTTCAGACATGAAACGGTGAGGAAAATGTGATTTTTCCTTTATCAGAATCAAAAGGTTACATAACCATTCCATTTAAACGGCATTTTAAAGGAAATCGCCAATTAAATTTAAGAAATAATGTACAAATCTCCATCCAAATTTTCCCACAAATGCAGTATTTGACGCAAACTGAGCTATAAAAAAAATCACTGAAATCGTATGCGAGTATATACTCTTAATACGGCTGGTACGACCAACTAAAGTTGGTCTATCTGGTACACTAAAGCAATGCAAACAAAAAGCACGAGTATGTAAGGCCATTTACTTATTTTTTGTAAAATTCGTGTAATTTCACTATGTAGTATAATCAGTCAAATTAAAAATAAAGCTTTTTGGTCAAAGTTGCCGTATGACGCACACCCTTACATCATACAACTGATAACACTATGTAACTTGCTATGCACTATACGTCTAGTATTATCACACCATACACTATACACCATGGTAAACGCAATTGGTAAACATTGGGTTAGTATTGTATACACACCAGACACGGTATCGCCAGGCAGTCTCAATGCCACTTGTTGGTACGCTGAATGAACGAGAACAGAGTGGCGTGTCAACCGCCTGTCATCGTGACAAGTGGAACTGTGGGGTAACCAAGCTTTTGTACGGGAATCCAATACGATAAAAATATTAAATTTTTCGTTATTTAATGTCATGGATTTTTTAAAAGCCTATTAGTTCCAGTGAATGACTTCAGAAAAAATATGTTAAAATTCGATGGTTTTCATAAGAAATGTTACTTTATTTTCGCCATACTTTTAAAATTAACGAGTGAAGAAAATAAATTTAGTAAGTAATAATAATAATTTAGAAAACTAATTATTTTTTTTTATTTAAATAAAAAATAATTTTGTTTTAAGCCACTTTATTTATACACATATAACAATTCGACTGGTTTCGGTTAGACTTAACCTTCATCAGGAACGTATAAGTATAAACTAAGATTAAATATAGAGTAATACAGTAGACAAAGAAATTATTGAAAGAGACAAAACATTAATATAAACAGGACAAAGCATCAGAGAGGGGGTGGTAATGGAGTAGGTAGAGAGGTAGGGGGATGGGAAGAGGAGAAGGGGAACATTCTTAAAATCTCTTTCAATAATTTCTTTGTCCACTGTATTACTCTATATTTAATCTTAGTTTATACTTATACGTTCCTGATGAAGGTTAAGTCTAACTATTTTTTATTTAAATTATAATGTCAAGCTACAAAGTGTTTGCTTCCTTCGATAATTTAATTATTTTTTGTTAATTTTTATAACGCCGTTCTCAAAGATGCTTAAAAAATAAAAACTATTGCTAAAAATTACATTAAAAAGATTGAGAACTCTTACATAGTATTATATTTCTGATTTTTTTAAAGGTGGAGTGATTTAGGATTCGTTGTTACATATATGGCGATATTAATTTGGATGCCTGTCAAAAAGAAGACCATCATTTTTCTCTTTAAAAAGGGGATAGCAGTTTCGATGTCTAAATAAGCACAGAAAACCGTTTCTTATTTATGGCAAATATTATGTATGTTCTAAATACCACTTGTGTTATTATCATGGAATTCTTTCAAATTGTAACATTTTGTAAAACATCTGATGAATTATTTATACGATTGAATTTAAATCGAATAATCCGTAACGGGTATTTTGATAATGCCTGTTGCTGCACATAATCCGACAAAACTGTACACACTAATCAATTAAGCATCGTCGCCGGAAAGGCAAAAAGGCTGAAGCGTCATTTTGGAAAGCTTACACCAGAGCACTTTAAAGTTTTTTTTTTGTTTTACAATAAAATTCATAAGTCTTCAGTACCTGGTTGGATTTAGAAAAAAAAATTAAGCCAGGTAACTCAATGTTTTCACTGAGTTACCCAAAGTGACAACAGCTAAAAAATGTCACAAACTTGTGTCACTTGAGGCAAGCCTTCTCCCAAATGGTAAATATATATTTTAGATAGCTGAAGGGCCATAAAAGTCTTTAGAATCAAACGAGAATCAAAGCATGCTGTGCAGAAAAAAGAACTGATAAAAACTGCATATTTAACTCATTTTCAACCAAAGTGTTGCTGAATGCCTTTAGCCTTTCTAGCGACTATATGATATTATAGCCTTGTATCTACATTCCGTGCAGTTGAATACATCAGCCACATCTGCGTATGTATTACCAACTACATGCAATCTAGGTACAAGCGAGTATCTGAAAGACGCAGTCCTGATCAATGACGTTACAAATATACTCGTATAGACACATTATAGCGCTCTCAAAGTTGCAAGGAAAAACCACGCTAGTTGGTGTGCTTGGTGTTTAAGCCGATTTAGTATTAAACTGTCGTACGTCACTTGAGGTCGTTTACTATATCTAATCAAATTACAAAAATAAGTGCCAAAATACTCGTGCGTGATGAGAAAGTGTTTCAATTACACTGCAAAGACTACTAAAAGCAAAGGAATAACATTTCATTTATTTAAGTACGCGAAAATTACTTATTATTTTAGACAACACAACTATCTCCATTGTCAACCAACATAATGATGTTTTTGCGGAAGCGAATAAGCGAAGTGCTATCTCATTCTTACCAGAGCATTCCGATCCTACATCTGTTTCGTTCATACACACATATTCTATGAATGTTTATCTTTGTCATACATAAATATAACCGATATTTGAATGATGAATTTACTGGTAACGTAAGTGTGTTTGTTACTTGCCACATTTTGTGTTAATATTCTGTAAAGACATTGGTCCTTATATTATTGTTACAACTTAATAGAATTTAGGATCAAGGGTTTTTCTGTAAAACCTCTCTTTAAAATCATGAACCGTTTATAATTGTCAGAATAATCATGCATAACCACGAATTAAATTCATCCGTTCGTTCGGATGCGCCGCGGATCACAGTTTCCGGTGCCAACAGTGCAGTGGGGTTCAAACTACTATTCGCTCATTGTTAAGTGAGGCACATATCCCGGTTCAACTCCCCTGCAGATGGCTGTCTCTTTTTCATCTGTATCTTTTTCTCTCTCCGTCTCATTATTCTCGGAATGAGCGGTTCGTCGCGTGTTAACAACGGTTAATTCAGACAAAGTCCGTTTCACAATCAACCGGATACTGGATACAAAATTATTGAATTAAAATAACTTTCAGTGGGGTGACATGTACATTATGATTCTCTACCCGGTTTTGTACAGTTAGCAGTATAGTGAACCAAAAAATAACTTAAATTTAAATATAATATATTTTCTGAAAATATAATACATTTTTTTTATAGTTCAGACTAGAGTCAGTGAAACTATGACATCCCCAATCAGGGTATTTTGTGAGGTCAAATGGGATGGGGAAAAAAAGAAGATGGGGAAGAAAAAGGTTGAGAAGAATCTGACTATTCAGATCTGGTAACCAAACACGACTAAAGTCATTTCAAGAAACGTTTCAATTCTGAATATTGGTCTACCAAGGCGATACTGAGAGTATCTACCGCTTGTTAAAGATTGCATTTTTGTATGATGATAAGATTGATCCTTGGTTATGTTAGGTACCTTCCTAAGGGAAGTGCTACTACTCGGTTTCGTTCGACTTTCAACACTTATCCGAAACCTCTTTTCCTTTTTAACACTTAAAAAATATGATGCTTATTATATGGCATCTTGTATTATATAAAAATAGGTTTCTCACTCTTTCCTTTTGAAGATATTGACGTTGAAAGCTAAAGGAGTTTTGTCAAATGTAAATATTTTGCGAATTTCATGATGCCAGAGCCCACCGTTCGTATGTTTGGTATGTCTCAGACAGAAACTTAATTTTCCAAATGGAATGCACAAGTAAGCATTTTGATCATTTGACTGTTGAAACCTTTTTGAGGATAAACATGACATATCTCATAATTTATCTTAGTCGAGTGGTTAAGATCCTCAACTACAAATCCAAAGGGCACGAGTTCAAATCGGTAGGTTGCGGTTTTTGACAATTAATGAAATTTAAATCCTAAATACCTAAATATTTGCGGCACGTTCCAGAGTGAAAGACACTCTGGTGAAAAAACAGCATTCGTGATCAAATCGTTGTTTGATATGGCTTCATTTATGTTTGGTGACCTGATTTGAATAGCCAGGAACTTCCCAATCTTCCTCTTTCCTATATTCTTCTGCTTTCCATTATCTTCAGCCTCACAACGTCCCCCAAACGGGGATACCTTAGTCGTACCGCCTCCAGACAATTGAGAGCAGTTGGGCCTCTTGTGCGGTTTTCACAGTAAAAATAAAAAGTCGGTTTTCGAGGTAGCCGGGAAATGTAACCAGGGCTGGTCCTGTGCAGGCGCAATTGGAGCAGTCTGCTCTAGGCGACGAATTGCCCAGGCTCTGAGTTTTTTTTTTGTTTTGACAAAGAACGCCAAAAATTTAACCTACACCAAACGCAGCTTGGTCCAGGGCCGGGCCTGAATTTTGCAGCACTTTGAATCTTGGTATTCGGGCACATTGTGAGATTACGAATGCGTCTCTCAGGGGTACATGTGTACGACTTCTTGCAATGAAACAATTGTGTCTAGCATTTGTCGGTTACTGAACCCCGACCTCTGATTGCAGGGCACATGCACAAGTTACGCTACTAAATATACAGTGCGGACGGCACAGCGCGATGTGCCCACGGAGCTGATTGTGATTGTGAATGTACTGAATATTAATGCGGGCATTGTTCAACGTGCCCTCGTGATGGCATGACATTCTTTTAGGAATGTGAGATGAACACTCTTTACGAAACTGCCGAGCTTAATTGCCGTATGAAGCGGTAGTGGTTTGAAGTGCCGAGGTGAAAATATTTATTATTTATGGCACCATTTATTCGATAAGTTCGCTTGCACGTGGTTTCTCCACAGTTTGACCACTCCCACTAGATGCTAGCAATGATGATGTCCAACGAGTCCCAACTGCTCCGAACCGTCTGGAGCCTTTGGGTATGTTGTGAGGTTGAAGGTAGAGGAGAGGGGAAGGAGACGAGGAAGAGGAAAGTTGGGAACTACCTGACTGTCAGAATTGGCTTCCAAACACGGCTTTAGCTATTTCAAGCAACGTCTTGATTCTGAATGGTGTTTTTTTTTACCAGGGCGTTACTTAGAGTATCTACTACTCTAGAACATGCCACAAATATACTTTTATATAAATATTATTTTATGAGAATGAAATGTGAAATAACACATATTAATAAAATAAAATGTATTTGAACCCGTGACCTCTGGATTCGTAGTCGAGAGTCTTAACCACTCGACCACGGAGAAAGTTGTGCTAGGGGCCCTGGAGAAAATCATTTTTAGAATTGAACCACTGTCCTAAAAATAAAAGCACGAAGACGTTATCATATCTGAGGGGTTATTGTTAAAACTAGTTTTTCAGAGAAAAGTTGAATTACTTATAAAGTTTGACAGACTTATCTTAACAGGCGGCAAAAGGAGGAACAAACAAATATATGAATATTTACATTAACTTTCCTATTTTTTTTTAAATTTCCATTAACTATTTAACATAAAAACAAAAATCCGTGTTTTTTTTCACATTCTGAACATAAACAATATTGTATTTTTTATTTAACATATACCCAAATGATATTACTTTACACCATGTTTTATGAATTGACTCAATAAATAATCAAAAATTATAAAAAAAACAAGAAATCTCCCTTGAGATGTTAAAAATTGATTGTCGAAGTAGTTTCATAGGAGAAGAAATTTATTGTCAGAGTACTTTATAAATATAGTCAAAATGAGTAAAAAAATAAATTAACAACTAATTATAATAGCTGTAGCAGGTAGGTATTTAGTTTTTGGCGCACGGATCGAAAACTGATATATTTTTTTCTTTTTTTTAGCCTAGGGAATCAATTTAACCGGTGTATCAAAATTTTGGTCATTTGACATATTGTGCAATAGTTAAGGTATGCTATAAAGTTAATAGTAGGAACACTAATATTCATTTATGGTTTAGCACGATTGAAATCAGAAGACTAATTATTGGTCATAGGTGTTTTTTTTATCTTATAGCGACGCAAATGAAATACATATTATATTATTCATTGGAGTTGATTTTTTGTTTTTATTATGTTTTTCTTAACGATTTATCAACTCATTTGTACACATTTGAAAAATATGTAATTTCCGTCAAATTTCCAATAAAGTATTTTCAAAATTAAGCTATTGATTTAATTATTTTTAAATCAAAGGCTGCACATACTTTTCGAAAAGTTTTTTTCAAATGATATTTACCGTTATAATACTAGGTCCAAACTAAAAATCAGTTTATTTGAACGTAATTTAATTTTAAAAATTTCAAGTGCACCTTTTTGTTATTGTTGTATTTTTACATGAAATAAATAATTTCTGTAATATAAACATATTTTAAAACTACTGTGCATGTCAAACAACCTTATAATAATGTACCCACTACTCATTACTGTGTAACATTTTGACGGCCTGCATGGTCGAGTGGTAAGACGCTCGACTGCGAATCCAGAGGTCGCGGGTTCGAACCCGGCGTGCGCAAATAAAATATATTGAATTAATATGTGTCATAACACATTTAATTGAAATAAAATAAAATATGGTATATTTGCGGCACGTTCCAGAGTGGTAGATACTCTAAGTATCGCCCTGGTGAAAGACCATTATTCAGAATTAAAACGTTGCTTGAAATGTCTTTAGCCGTGTTTGGTAACCAGATCTGAATAGCCAGGTATTTCCCAACCTTCCCCTTCCTATAGTCTCACTGACTCTAGACGGTTGGGAGCAGTTGAGACTCTTGTGCGGTATTGATGTAAAAATAAAAAATAAAAAATAAAAAATAAAAAATAAAAAATAAAAAAACAACTTATATTGTACCTAATTGATTATTTCATACTATAGTTATTTTTTATAATATGTACTATGCATTTATTTACTCCTTTATACAACGTTATCTAACTGTTTTTTAAATTATTTTGTGTGTATTATGTATTCTTTATGAAAAGTACTGTTCTTTAAAACTACTTCTCCTTATACCTATATTATATAACTGTTTCTAAATTAAAATATTGCAATTGTATTTAAAAGCCTATAAGGAATTACTAAATATTTTTTTAAATATAAAAACATTTATCTCTGCTAATTTGCCTGTGTTCGGCCATCATTGCAGCTCACTGTACATGATTGCAGATTCTGACAATTATTGTTGGAATGCCGTTTCACTCTCTCTTGTCCGTTTGACGGGTATTTATATTAATATAACTGCCAACATTACAACGTATAATTTGGGTAAATCACATAACAACATTATAAAATTACCTGTTTAGTATGAAAAGTGATACTCGCTTACCAACTAATTAAATCTACTGGAATCATATTGCTAGTATTTAATTAGATTGCGCGACGAAAGGAATGCATATTGAATTACTTAAATTACGTAATATGTCATATTATTCGGTGCTAAAACCTTTGGTCCACGAGAGTTGGTGCCGGCCAATACTCACACAGATGCATAGCTTACGTACAGCGTGTCGAACTGAATGAATAGGACACGCTTTAAGTGCATTTACAATATCAACATAAACACTCGCTGTCCCTTTTCCACTAGTGAAAATAAGTAGGCGTAAACAAGACAAAGGGCTCTTTCTTTATGACACACCATAAATACATCGCCACTGGAGTGTATACCGATACACAATAAACCCAACGCTATGCATGTATTGTTTGTTTCAACTCTCGTTGCGCCAGCTATGCTGGCTGTCGAGAATGAACACTTGCACAATATTATATTTTGCCCATAATTTATATTAAAATTCGGACTATCGACAACTTTACTTTTCCAGCTTCTCATTAAGGCCGGATCATCTGGGCATGATAAGCTTACTTACAATGATGTACCACCGATAAATCTTTTACACCCTCCCTGACTTTCTCTAAAAGCATAGTCGGGTGATAGAAATCCTCGGCTACGAATGTAAATGTCACATTTTCAAATCATAATTTAATTTAATTGATTTTTGGTCTTTTACTATTAATTCATTAAAAATAACATTGAGTATATTTCAGTATCGCCCTGGTTAAATACCACTATTTAGAAACGAAACTCTGCTTGAACGTGACGTTGGAACTCTTAGGCGGTATTCACATTTAAAACATATTTACATACATAGCAGAAAGAGAGGTCACACCTCACAGTAAGTTAAGGGCAATGACGTTACAAATATATAGACACGTTGTAGCGCTATCAAAGTGGCAAGCAAAAACCACGCTAGTTGGTGTGTTCGTTGATTTAGTACTAAACTGTCACGCGTCGCTTGGGATCGTTTACTATATCTAATGAAATTACAAAAATAAGTGCCAAAATGCCCTCGTGTGTGATGAGAAAGTATTTAAATTACACTGCAAAGACTACTAAAAGCCAAGGAATAACATTTAATTTCAAAGTACGCGCAAATTGCTGCGAATTACTTATTATTTTAGTCAGCTCAACCATCTTCATTGTTGACCAACATAATGACGTCTTCGCGTAAGCGAGTAAGCGAAGCGCTATCTCATTCTGTCCGATCGTACATCTGTTTCGTTCATACACACATATTTCTATGAATGTTTATCTTTGTCATACACGATGATACATGACCGATATTTAAATGATGAATATACTGGTAATATAAGTGTGTTTGTTACTTGCCACATTTTGTGTTAATATTCGAAGGCTTTAACGTGTCTATATATTTGTAACGTCATTGGTAAAGGGACAATTCTTTGATCAATCATATCAGTTAAAAACTATGTTAAAATATCAGAAGCTTCTTGGTAAGAGAACACAATTCAGACACAAAATTTTGCGTTGCTTGAGATGGCATTAGCTATCAATTCTAAAGAATCAGGTACCTCCCAACCTTCATCTTCTCCATATTCTTCCACTCCCCATTCCCCTCAGTTTGAAAGGTCAATTTCTATCCTCTGTTTCTTCTGCCTACTGTTAGTGACCATGAGAATCTCCATGTTCGAGTTTTAGGTTTGGCTGGCGATGTATTTAAAATCTTCATGTTTAGTCAACAACAGCATAGGCTTATTATTATCGCTATAATATTTTTACATATATATTCGTAAATAATGAATTATTCTCAATTCTTATTTAAAGTCGCCAATAATCATATCTTACTTTCCATAAAATAAAATAAAAAAAATCTACAAATATTTATCGTAGTAATTTGTCAGAAAGCCTTTCATTCCAAGCGATCTCTTTTTTTACAGGATAAACGTGATTAATACTGATCAACACAATCATATATTGTTAATAGCGCATTATATGATATCCGTTTGAAAAAAACGCACTATGATAACTTTTACCGTGAAAGCGGTAGGCAATAAATTAAAATAAATTTCTTGTGAGCAAAGAAAGAGCAATTCAGGAAATCATTATAACTTTCAATCAAGGTTCACTAATCGATCAATCGCCAGTGCAATTCGAATAAAAAGTTGATTACCGGAATGCAGTAATGAAACCGCAGCCATTAAATGAATTCATATATTTAATGCCTTCTCCATAGGTACACATAATAACTGTAAATGAAAGTTTTAACTGCTTTTTTAAAGGCATATACTCCATTCTAATATAGATACATTATTTTATAACTTGTGTGTTATACACCCAGCAAACAGAATTCAATCGAAAGAGACGTGAAAGACTTAAGTAGTGATATTTTGCAACCAACACAAAATATCTTGATTTTATCATCTGGACCTTTCTGACAAAAAATCTTTTTAGTATTTATAACCAAATAAAGAGCATCAACTTAAACCAATAAATTATAAAAAAATATTCCAACAAAAGCCTGATATCTTAAGCTTAACCCAAAAAAAATTGAATTTCAAATGGTCGTTGTAATGTCGTCGCTAGAAAATCAAAAGGGCTTAAGCGACACTTTGGTTAAAAATGAGTTGAATATGCAGTTTTGATCAGTTTTTTTTTCTGCATCAAATGCTTTAACTCTCGTTTGACTCTAAAGAATTTTGTGACCCTTCAGCCATCGAGAATATATTTACCATTTGGGAAAAGGCTTGACTCAAGCGACACAGGTTTGGGCTTTTTTTAAGCATTTCGTCACATCACGTAACTAAGTGAGAGCATTGAAATTACCAAAGTAAACTTTTTTTTGAAAATCTATCCAGGTACTGAGACCTTATGAAATTTATTGTAAAATAACCAAAAAACTTGAAAGTACTCTGGTGTTAACTTCTCAAAATGGCGCTGGCGACGATATTACATATATCGTTCATATATTTAAAATCAATTCGATATTATAACATATAAAGTCTCATTTTAACGGTTACATTATTGCCGAAAGCTGGCTACTCCCGACAGCTGTCTCACTGCTGGGTGTAAAACACTAATTGTAATAAGCATATTGTGAAGCCTTCAGATTTATAAATCAATTTGATGACAGTTTACACTGAAGCCACTTTACTTGACATAATTCTTAATCCATACAGATTCCGTCACGGTGTTTTGAGTAATTAGTATTAAGCGGTAACAATACAAAAACTTAGGACGAAGCCGAAAAATATTTTTGAAGAATTGGTTTAATCAATTTATTTAAGCAATTACATATTTCCCAAAGATTGTATCCCCTTACGCTTTTTCCTGAAACTGTTTCTTTATTTTTCACTGTTAGAAAAGTACAACGATGCTTTCATTTTGATTGATTCATTTGCTGACGGGATTTGACTTAAATCTATGAAACTGTCCACCAAACTGAACGCGTAACACAAAAAACAGCTCAGTTCAGTCGTTCACGCTGGTTTGAGGAAATTGCTGTAGTCGAATAATTCTATTTTTATGGATGAGATCAAAAGTTCAAACTGACCTTATGAAATCCTCACACGCTATCGCGATTTTCCTATAATAACGCCAACCTCTATTCTGACTAGTTTGAAATAAAGGGCTACGGGACGCTTTCTAAATCTACCAGTAAGAACGGTGGTTAATTGAATGACTAAATTATGAAATCATAACGCTGTTTTTATGTTTTACAATATCGTGTCAGAGTCAGTAATTGACTGTGAACTATGCAACTGTAATGCAAACTATGCTTGTTAGGGCAACGTTTTTATTACGGTAAAATTGATTGTATAGCAATGAGATGAATAAATTTCTTCCTCGTCGCAAAAAAGTTGATATTTTTTTCATTGTTTGCAACGTTACTTGAAAGAACAGTATTCGCATTATTTCAGTTCTTGCTTGAGAACTCTTATGTTTTATAGGTACTTTAAGCATCTAACCACAAAAATTCACACATCGTAACAGTGTCTAACGACAGATCAGAGTGTAGCACCCCAACAAAGAACAGCAATACGGTAATGGACATTTTTGAAAGGAACATCCAAAGATAAATCTTTGAAGCCATAAAACAGATTATCTGGCGAACGAGATAAAACAACTAGCTAAAAATCAATCGATTGATGAGCCGTTAATAACAAGATTTACTTAATTAGGAACAATTTACAGCAAGATGCAGGAAAATAGCTGACCACTAAAGAGGCTATTCTATAATAATACTGAAACACGAAGAGCAAGAACATCGGTGACTGTGAATGAAAACACCATATCAGGTATAAAAAAATTGAGGAAGACAATATGAGACCAAGAGCTTTGGCTAAAGACCGCCATGACTCTCTAAGAGTTGTCGAGCGGCGATGATGACGAAGTTTCCCATAAAACCCGATGACATTACAAACATATAGACACATTATTGTTTAAGTATATTTAGACAGAATGTGGCAAGTAACTAACACACTTCTGTTCACGGTAAATTCAAACATTGGTCGTGTACGCCAAAAACAGACATTCAAAGAATATGTGTGTATGGACGAAATAGTTATAGGACCGGGCGGCGCTGCGTCAAATACTACATCCTAAATCAACGAATACAGAACGCCGTGTAAGACGACCTACTGTCAGTAAGTTGTCCTTCTCATACTTACGTGTTGCTACTTTCACCATCTCACTCTCTCTGATGGCACTTAAAATCTTCGGGAAACAGTGGGAACAGTAATTTGGATGTACTTAGAAATGAAATGTTATTCCTTGGCTTTTACTAGTATTTGCAGTGTAATGAAAATGCTTTCTCATCACACACGAGGGCACTTTGGCACTTATTTGTGCATTTTGTTTAGATATAGCATTCGACCTCAAGCGAAGCGTGACAGTTTAATACTCAATCCGCTTAACCGAAAGTACTGCAGCTACCGTACCTTTTGTTTGCCACTTTGAGAGCTTAACAGCGTGTCTGTAAGTTTGAAATGTCATTAGCAAAAACTTTATTTTTTACCAGAGTGTTCAACATATCGGCGTGTATAAGAAACAGAGAGATATCACAGCCACTGACCTGCAGATATTTCCTTCGCCTTTCCTCCTGGTAGACCCTCCTCATGTGATCAGCCTGCCTCCTCGCCAGCTCTTCCTCAGGAACCATTGGCCGCGGCTCCTGGCGGACAGGCACGCGGTAGTGGATGTTCACATCGCTCTCCACGTAGCGACGGGGGGACTCTAGAATTAGAAGAATCATTCAGTAAAATGGGTCAAATATAAAGCTGCAGAAGAACAGCCAGAAGATGTTCTTGCAAAATGAAAATACTTAGAACTCTGTACAACTTTTCAGGAGACTGCGATTAAAGCTTTTCTATAATTATTAAATGAGAGAAATAGTTCTTAAGGTAACGTATTACAGAACTAATGACGAAAAGGACACTTGCGATTCTCGCAACACGTACAACTTACTCCCTTTTCGGAACTAGTTAAAACCAGTGAAAACATATGCAATATAATTTTTTTCTACAAAAGATTTTTTGTATTTTTCACTTTGTTTTTTTAGTTCATTTTATCTGTCTGTTTCTCTCTGTTCTTTTGCTATAATTTTTAATGTTATTCTATTGTTTTCTCAACGTTCTTTTATTTTATCTTATATTGTTTTCTACCTCTGTATGTATATAAAACCGCTTTTTTTGTATTTTTTGTTAACTTTGATTTTGTATCCTGATGATGCCAAGCGAAGTCGGTCGGCCATAAAAATTAAATTTACAAAATCATTATTTAATTTTCACTATAATTATTTTATTGTGAATACCGCACAAGAGTCCCAACTGCTCCCAACCCTCTAGAGAAAGTGATACTATGGCATCCCCAATTTGGGTTTGTTGTGAGGCTTAAAGCGGCGAGAAAGGGAAGGATATGAGAACGAGGAAAGTTAGGTTAGGTTAGATTAGGTACTTGGCTATTCAGATCTGCTCATCAAACACGGCTAAAACAATTTCAAGCAAATTTTCGATTCCGAACGTTGGTCTTTCATCAGGGCGATACTTTAATATCTACCACTCTTGAATGTGCCGCAAATATACTATTTATAATTTTAAATCAATTAAATGTGTTATTACACATATTAAATACATTAAAATTATTTGCTAACGTCGGGTTTGAACCCGCGACCTTTGTATTCGTAGTCAAGCGTCTTACCACTCGACCACGGAGGCCGTCATTAAAACAATAACAAAATAAATTTCGTTCATACACTATTGTGTAAATTGTATTATTTATACCAACAATCACAGACTTATACATTTCTTAGTAGGAATAGGTGTAAAAAAATAACAAGAAGAGTTTTTTTTCTCAAGCCAAAGAATTTGAAATAAATCTAAGAATTCCAATGCAGGTGTTTCGGCATTACAAGATGATTGTGCTAAATGTGTACAGGTATCTTAATATCCGAAAGTTTTCTTAGATATTTACTTTTGCGTTTCGGTTTCCTTTGCTCTCACTCACTTTAAAAAAACTGTTACTAAAAGATTCATCACAAAGCTGTCCTTTATCATCTTCCCAAGAGAAAGCCACACTTAGGTATTTTTAAATTTTAGTCTTCCTCATCATTTAATGTGTTTGTTTTTTTTTATACCACGAGTGTGCAGTTCGTTATCTTTCGTAACGGTTTTCTAAACGTCTGATAATTACTTTCTTCTTCTCTGCTCGCGCCGCCTGTTGTCTTTACCTTTCGAAACGTTTCATCTATGGTCATTTGTGTAATATGTTGAGGTGTATGCGGGAGAGAAATCGACACACAAACAATTTGCCACGAGAAATGGCGCGTGTACTGCATACAAAGCGAAAACCTTCGACACTTGTCGCGTTTAACATGCTCGGCATGAAGAAGAGAGAATGACACAAAAAAATACTGTCAATGGAATGCTAGATACTCCCCTTTTTATTATGGGCAAGAAAATTCATGGATGATTGCAAATGAAAATCATTGTTGTTGGCAATAAAGCTATATTGTTTCTTGCTGTCGACAAATAACAACTGATCATTAGCGTTGCTTCATTACAGGCTTGCAGACAACAGTCAGGTATTTGGACGACGTAGCTATACAGTAAGGTTAATCATCGATACGGGGCAAAGCTCAGAGCGAGAATAAATATAGAGAGAGAGCTAAATATTTTTACCTAACCTACGCAAATTTACGATAAATCACTGTCTCCGGGTTTTTATGTCGTAAACCGTGAGAGGAAAAAAGATAAGACAAGTTGTCGCATAATATCGCACCACTTTTTGGTACGGAAGCATGTTTTATGTATCCCACGTATCCGGCGACTCCACCCGCTACGTTTCGTTATGCGACATAACAGGACATAACTCAACGGTTTTTTGGATTATATCCTATATTTTTGTTGGTAACAATACTGTGAAAAAGTGGTTTTACAAATAAACAAAACATTATGTCAACATGTGTCAATACATGTGTCGAAATATAATGTCAATACCCTAGCCCTAGCCACGCCAGAGTCAGGAGAAAATCGAAAATCCTTACCACACAAGCTATCCTTCTTGGTATATTATTGCTCTGAGGGGCAAAGCGTAAAGACAGCATGAAATTTATTCAAAGTTGTATCTCCTTCATAAATACCTTTTGATTGTTACCATCCAATGTCTTCAGAGATGAATTTAAATTATTGAAAAAGGTTTTGATTTCAAAAGCACGTGTAAAGTTTACGTTGACTGAAATAAATAGGGCTTTAGATTTGAGCTTTATAACTTAATGATTTCCATTTTTCTTTTGGGTAGATTTAAAATTGAATTTTCACGTTGCATTAAATTAAACTATATAAAATTAACTGAATACAGCCACGAATATGTGTTTACCTATACATCAAGAAATACAGAAACATATTCTCCCAAACAAATCTTCTTTACGGTAATGAGCTGTCGGAATATAAATAATGTTTTTTTATATAAATTAATTATTGCGCTGAACTTTGGTTGCATCATTAAAAACATACTTCCGTTTTAAATAAGGCGTTCTATCTGCATGAAGGTAATGGACGTATTGTTGTCTGTGAGAACAACACGTTTTAATAGTGGATGAGAAAAATAACCATGTTTAAAAAACCTTTTTAAGGTAGAACGTACAAGAAGCTGCTGGGTAAACGTTGATTGATTAAAATGCCGTATACCTCCGAGAAATATGTCGAGAATTAAAGCAGGAAATGTGAGAAAAGAGTAACATAACATATGAAGAGTAATAAAATCATTTGGTTTCTGGAATAAAAGTCTTAAAATACGTCTGGCTTTAGTTAGACTATGACATCTCCCAAATTGAAAAAGAAAGAATTTGGGAGACAAAACGACTTTAATGAAAATAAAATAATAACTTTGTATTAGACCACGGATGTTATTTTATTTTTTATTACCGACTGGTTTCGCAGGGTACCAAATTAAACTAAACTAAAAAATCTAAAGCGTGCGGTTAGATATATATATATATATATATATATATATATATATATATATATATATATATATATATATATATATATATTTATATTTATATATAAATATGTATATACATACAGAGGAAGAACACATGAAATAAAATAAGAGAACAGTGAGAAAAAAAAAACATTTAAATTATAACAAAAGAACTGAGAGAAAGAGACGAATAATATGAAAGAGGCAAAACCTAAACTGAAAACGTGATTAGAGAATAATGAGAAATTTTATAATTTATATGATCGATCAAGTAAATCAAATACTCGAATCGGGTCATGTGAAGAGTCAGAATAACAGAAGAGTATGTATGAGACGATGTATGAATGTGAACGAACCAAAGAGTGTGTGCCAGGACAGAGTTTTATGACGGTCCTCTCTGCCTACCCCTGCGGAGAAACGGCGTAATGGTTTTTTTAGTTTTTTTTTAGTTAGAGAAATTTTACGAGTTTACGGAAAATATACCTAATATTGGACTACTGTAAATTTGTGGTCTTATACAAAGTTATTATTTAATTTTCATTAAATATATCAAACCACAAAGTGATTTCTTTCTTCCAAAATACTAAATGAATTGTTTTGATACCGAACACGACTAAAACCATTTTAAAAAACACACCATAAAATAGTGGTCTTTAACTAAGTATCTTCTTCGATCATTTTGATTTCCTAATTAACTTACAAACTATTCAGCCACGACGAATGTGTCAAATCTCGCGTAGGTATACGATTTTATTCAACTGCAGCGCCAATAAAGAACATGGTAAAAGTTTCAATGTACGAAAATCCAAGATCGTAAAAAGAGAGTTAAAATATCAAGTTCGCGAAGAAAGAGAAATCCCACAAGAAAGTCATATCAAAGTCTCAACTTGAGACGAAATGAACCAAACACTCGGCGGTGGAACTCGCAGAAGAAGTTGTAATAAAAATAAAAATAATTCCTGCGGTGGCAATGGCTTGACGTTTTTCTGTTTTTTTACGATCACGATTTGTGGGTCAGTGTTGCCGTCAAGTCACTCACTAGTTGCCAAACAGCGGGGTTCAGTGCCCTCCACTTTCACTCGTTTCGAACCTACGCTGTACTACAACTTCACTACAAGATAATTAAAGGCAAAGGTTTTAGTAAATGATATCACACTTATCAGATATAAAGATCAACCAAAACATAAGCTTAAAGCAATAAAGTATTATTTTTTCACAATTTTTTATCATTATTCTTTTATCACCTTCTTAGTTGATGTTTTATCTATTTCAATTCATATTATCAGTCTGTCTTTTGTTATAATTAAAAGTTCATTATTTTTTTTCTCATTGTTTTGTTATTTTATTTTATAATTTGTTCTCCTTTTGTATGTATGTACGAGTATGTATAACCGCACACTTTGTATTTTTTGTTTGGTTTAATTTTGTACCCTGATGATGCTTAGGCTTACCGAAACCGGTCGGTCATAAAAATTAAAATAATATTCGTGATACTATACAAAGTTATTTTTTCATTTCTTAAAATATGTCAAACCAAAAAGTGATTTCTTTCTACTGAAAAAAATTTTTTTTGCTCCGTAGATCCCTGAGGCGTATATTCATAAAACGATGTATTACCGTGTTAAAAAATTGAATATCGGGAAAAATGCAAGGCTGATGTAAGCGTAATGAATAGAATCAAGAAAGGGACGCTTAGATGGTTTGGGCATGTAGAGCGAATGAACTAAGAAAGGAGTGTGAAAAAAATTTAAGTTAGTTATGTTAAAGATTCTTTCAAACTGATTATCTGGCCCATCTTCAAACATCTTACGAGTGATATTGAGTGCAGTATTTGCTATAAATGTACCTAAAATGCATTTGAACATACATTTAAAAAAACATGCGTAAAACATAGTTTTTTTTTTCAATAAAAAAAAACTGAAATAGTTTCATGTCTACCTATCGTTTTTTTGGTTATGAAAAACAATATGTGATCGTGTTTGTCGAAATAACGCACGATTACCCAAATTGTGACCAAAAAATTGACATGTAGGCTGTAAACTATAGATTGCCTTTATGATAACCAACCTTCAATAGAAGAGGGCACCAGAAGAAGAAAAATAACACCGTAAGAAAAAATAAAATCGTCAAGACGCCATCTTGTCTGCCAGGTGTCTATAAGTTCTGGCATTACTATACTTCTATACCGAAACCTGTTGGTAGGTCTATTGCCTCTGGCGTTACAACTTTCATT
Organism: Drusus annulatus; assembly: GCA_022651775.1. Lineage (NCBI taxonomy): Eukaryota > Metazoa > Arthropoda > Insecta > Trichoptera > Limnephilidae > Drusus > Drusus annulatus. The sequence continues at coordinate 267,853 of JAGWCC010000178.1, read as the reverse complement.
GACTCGTATAGTAACCGGTAGTTTTATTTTACGATGCAAGTGACATTACAAGCCGCTAGACGGGCTCGATAGCCCGGAGGAAAAGAAATTTAAATTACAGGTTGGACGTTGTGTACTGTATAGATACCTGGCGATCGCGAAATAGTTCATGCTGATTACAGATGTTGATTTGTTGAGTCGGGGAGTTGCATTTGTCATGGACGACATCTATAACGAAAGATCAATCACCCATAACTAATGGAATTGATCCGGAAAATAATTACGGTAACTCATAGAAGATGGATAATTTTAACACGATACCTTCGTGTATTTCTTATGTACCTACTATGCAATATATAAACGCTGTGTCTTTCTTAAATAAATATTAGAATAGTTTTTGAATCACTAATGCTTGATTGATTTCCAGAATTAGTGTATTTTCAAATTGTTGGCAGTAAATTAAAATTTTAGTTGCTTTTATCCATCCCTTTTAAATATAGAATAATGTCTGCTAAAACATATTATAGGTAGCTATTTTAATAGGTAGGTAGAAATTTAAAAAGATAACTTTTTTAAATTTGATAAATTCAATTAACATCAGTCCAACATTTGAAAAGTTCACACTCACGTGAACGTACTCACGAAGTAATTTTTTACAGTTAATCATAGTAATAAAATCAGGCATTCTCTAATATTATACGGACAACCGAGGAACATATAAAATCAAAATAGACGAGATTTTTAAAACCTTGTAAAGATCGAAACACATATCACGCCAACATAAATATTTGAATATCGAATGATCACCCTGGTTTATATGACTTATTGACTCATTGTTTCAAAATGATAAATAATAGCGATACATGAACTGTAAAAAAGCTATTCACGAATTACTCTGGTCTAAATGACATTCCAAGTTTCGGAACTGTCTCTCTGCCCTAAAGTGTTCAATCGATTCGAAAAAAAAACTAGTAAGCTTGCAGATAAAAATGAAACTTTTTCACTGTAAAGATGTAGACTAATAGATAACAAATAAACATAAATTACTTACGACAGGGGCTTATTGACGTATTTATGCCAAGGAAACACTCTAGACAAGATGTAGTTGATTATGCCAAGTACCTGTATTCCTTAGAGTCACATCAATCTAACATTTCCTCTTTGAAAAAAAAAGATATCCTGTCTATGCCATCCAACCCTTTAATGGTGACAGAGTTTACTACTATTTCAAAAGCTATTCTCCATCAACTATCATTTTGAGATAACTAAAGATTAATGTTTGAATATCTTGAAAAACTAGATTTCCACGATTAAAAATTAACAATTTTCTTTGGAATTGTGTGATTTAAGGGTACGAGATTTTAACACATAGAAATATGGGTTATGCTTTAGAAAATTCTAGTTTGTAACTGATTTACGCTAAAAAGTTGAAAAACAATAACTGTGCTCTTTGCCGTCGATGTATTCTATTAGATTTCCTAATGCGCTAGACAAAGAATAAAACAAAAGCATTATGTTAAGTTTAGGTCAACTTTAAGTTTCACTTCTCAGAAAACAGACATGCCTCTTAAACTTTGTAAAGGTAAACAGAGGAGCTAATAAGGTTAATTACCTATTCATGGACTAAATAATGGAAAACAGAAGCCTAAAAACGACAAAAGAAAACCTGTATAGAATAATAACTGTTTGAACAGTTCGCCATTACTACATTTTTTTCGGGTCATTATTTTAAATTCTTTAAACGTAGGTAATCGTGCTTTAGAAAAACGATACAACTGGACTGAGTAAATGTCAATAGAACCTGAATACTTATTTCTGTTTTTGAAACAATGTAGCATATTTTTACAAAATATTAGTAACTTCACTAAAAAGCAGAAAATCTCATTGCTGATTTCTGAAACAGCAAAAAAAACTACCCAAAGAGTTAGGTCTATCGTCGTTAAACTTATAAATTTTTTTCTGTCTAGAATTTCATAAATAATTATTAAATATATTTTTAAATTAGACACTCTTGGCTCTCTCTAAAAATATCTATTCAGACGACCTAGGAAGCTTAACGTTAAACGCACTTGACTTCAGGTTTTCAGTTATAAATAGAAAGATACAAGATTGTAAATATTTTTAAATTTTTCTTAATTTTTAACGATACCAGTCGCCGCAGTAATGTTGTTATTGATGAACCTTACAAAAATCTATTCACAGCTGTCGTAGGGAACATTATCAAAGCTTTTTTATTAAAGAATAAACAGAATGTTATTCAGATGAAGGTTACGTGAAAGTAGGAAGCAGCGTTAGCATGACTTAATCAATTATTATTGTTGCATATTTCTGTAATTATCAATGCACGACCATATCACGAACCTTTCAAATAACTTCAAAGTTTATTTAAAGAATGTACTTAATGACATATAGCCTGCATACACGTAGTCTGGGTGATATGCATAATCCATGGCTCACGAATTGTTCAATGCCAGTACGAGAATGTATCGAATCCATATGAATCAAACAGTCAATATTCGATTCAAAAACCTGACTTTTTCAAATGAATATTATCAATTAAATGTTGTGAGACTGAAAGGATTAATGTGGTAGAAGATGGGGAAAAGGAAGGATTGGAAAGTATCTGGTCACTAAACACGGCTAAAGCCATTTCAAGCAACGTTTTGATTCTGGATGGTGGTCTTTCACCAGGACGATACTGCGAGTATCTTCCACTTATATTTTTGCAATATTTACGAAATTAACTAAAATGAGTGATGAATAGACGAAACCTGAGCTTTTTCCAAAAAATATTATGTAATAACTAGCAAACCAACTATCGCAAAAATTATCGTTTTCTCCGCTTACAAACGCAAGGAATTGAAAAATTTTTAATACATTTGCATAGTAAAATATTTACCAAGATATTTTGAATATGTAAATTTTATGTTTTTTGAGATCATGTATTATCCACTATTCATGATTGTTTCAAGTCAATGCACCCAAATAACGATGATTAAGATTAAATATGTGCTTTTTCGCACCCATCCCTGTTCAAATACGCTGAGAATCCTTATATTCCCATTTTTTATACTAAAATATTGGTGATATTTTGGTTACGAAAGTGAAAAGATTTTTGTGATCACATTTTATTAACTTGTAATCCTTTATTCAAGTCAATGTACTTTGATCGTTTCACAGTCAGAGTAAATTTCTCTCCGCTTAATCTCTGCTTTAATACGTCATTATAATAAAGAGAAATTATCGACAGCTATGGTGTGATACATCAATCACGAATGTACGGGTCATTATTGACAGAAGTTATGTTCGCGCTTTGCTGTTTATAGCTGCATCGGCAAAAAATGCACATTACGCCGATGTACCAGTTATCCCTTCTGGAGAATGGTTAGTATGCAGTTTTCACAATAACGTTATACAAAAATACATATCGTCGCCGGAAAGGCAAAAGGGTTGAAGCGCCATTTTGCGAAGTTTACACCAGAGCACTTTCAATTTTTTTCGTTTGTTTTACAATAAAATTCATAAGTCTTTAGTACCTGATTGGATTTTGAAAAAAAAAGTAACGCGGGTAACTCGATGCTCTCACTGAGTTGCCTGAAGCGACAGAAGCTAAAAAAAGTCCCAAACTTGTGTCGCTCGAGTCAAGCCTTCTCCCAAATGGTAAATATATCTTAGATGGCTGAAGGGCCACAAAAGTCTTCAGGTTCGAACGAGAGTCGGAGCATTCGATGCAAAAAAAAAAACTGATTAAAAATTGCATAATTATTTAACTCATTTTTGACCAAAGTGTCGCTTACGCCCTTTTGACTTTCAAGCAACAATATAATATATTATACAAACGTTAATGGGCTTACATCAATTAATATTTTGTTAAATGAGTGTGAACTTGAAAAAGGGGAAATCTAAGGCTCCAAGATGGTCGACAGGCACAATGTAAAGATTAGTTCAATTAAGTAAAAAAAATTATTAATTTGTTCGTACCGTGTAAGTGCTCTGGAATTGGTATATACTACTAACACGAAATTAACGTTTTTAATAAATGCCTCCCATTGGCAGAGGATCTCCGTCGAAGAGTTTTAAGCTTACGTATTCTAAACCTAGAAGTGGCTAGTTTTAAGCCCAGCGTGGGAAAATAAAATGAATATACGTAATTTGGGTTTTATACACAAATTAAATAAATAATATATTCGCAACCCGTTCCGGAGTGGAAGATACTCATACCTTGACCATGGCTTGAGAACATAATTTAGATTCAGAACGGTATTTGAAATGGCTCAAGCTATGTGTAGTTGCCAGATTTGAATAGTTAGGTATTTTTTAATCCATATTTTTTTCTTATTATCTTAATTTCCCACTTCCTCCAGCCTCACAACATTCTCCAACGGAGGTTCCCATAGTTTTACTAGCTCGGGGCAGTTAGCAATATTGTGAGTTATTTTGAAGTATTTTTCGGACAGAGAAAAGCCATATACTTCTGCAGCATTGGATTTCTGAACTCAGGATTCTACGCAGTCTGTGTCTTTTTATACGATACTAGAGAAAGAACAAAACACTATCAAATCCTTTTGTATGGAGCGAAGTAGCCTAATAAAATACATTCAAAAGATTTGCAGTGAAATAAAAAAAAATAGTATTTTTAAATTTATCATTTCCTGCAGCAATATTAGGAATATTTAAGTTATATTTTAATGACGTGTCGTGATTCAATTACGATTCCTAAAAAGTATAAAAGATTTACTGAAATGAGTAGAAACTTCGCCTGTATCATGAGTTATCATGGGTTAATGATACATTTAAAAGTGCATGGCGTTATAAAGTTTCATTTAAGAAATATCGTGTGTCATGATAGGAATTTCTCGTTAACATTTATGAATACAAAACAACAAATAATATTGAACCTGCAAAAAATACCACAGAATGACATTACGTGGTGGCATTTCTAAAAATGGACAACAAGTGTATGCACTATTAAAATTTATATTTTAAAGATTCGAATAGTTTTTACAGTGTTCTTTTCCTGCATTAGTTCAACAAAAACTAAAACAACCGAACGTTATTTTTTTAAAAATGTTTTTTAAAGTCTAAAAACTCTTTTTTTAATATGCCGTATGCAAGAAATACATCTGTGTGAGTACGGATGTTGAATCAGCTACAGTGTAGCTGATTCAACATCCACTGCGATTCCAATAATATCTCAAAATAAAAACTTTAAAATGTGAAATATTTTTAATATCTGATAAATTGGAATAGAACCTATTTTAATGCATGTAGATTATAATAAGAATTAGTGTAAATAGATATCTACCCTGGCGGTTACTCTAACCTTTGAATGCTTGTATACACTCTCTGGTGCTTACCTATCAACATATTTAGGTTCCTACATAAACCGTTACATAAAATTCTAAATTCTTTCCCAGAAAACATTAACATTGATGAAACGAGTTTTACGTTTTAATTTCAAGACAATGCCCATTGACAAAACGTACGGTAGACAATTCAGGTAAAAAAAAAAACACAATGGAATATTTGGACCAAGACCTTGAGGTATGCATAATAACGCCAGAACTTGAAATTATTCCAAAGGCAGAACTACATTCTTTATGAAGCAATAAATACTAAATATTTGAGATACTATGGTTATCTCTTATGGAACAAAAGATGGGGAGATAAAAACAGACGATGGGAAGTCATTAAGTGCAGCGATAATGGGTATGTCTTGTTGCACAGATTTATTATGGTGGCTTAAAATGCACTATTGATGCTTATCTAAGGTTGGTGCGTTTAAATCTTTCGTCACATTTGACATCGTCACATTTCAACGATTAGCGGCATTTTGTTTTTTTGACATCTGAACGGTCCCCGTCATTCGCCGATTATTTGTCCGTTTTAGATTTTGAACAAATTGTTATCAGCTGAAAAGCATAACAATCGTATTGTAATGCTTTGTCAGCTGATCACAATTTGTTCAAAAACTGAAACGGGCCGAGAATCAACGTTTAACAAAAAACATTAATATGTAAAAAATAAATAAAAAAAAAACAAAATGCCGCTAATCGTTTGATTGTGACGATGTCAAATGTGAAGGCAGTTTGTAACACAACAACCTAATACGTTGCATGCGGAAGAATGAAATACCTTTTCCGTCAGTTAAGCACCGCCTTGGATTGTAACTTAATAACTGCGAATTTATTGATTATATACACATATTATATTGATTTGTTTTTAACGCAATGCAAGTAGGTACCGTTTATACATAAATAAAAATATTTAGTTTTAAATTTTAGAAAGAATAAATGTTGTGCGTACGAGCGAGGCACTTTCAAAATTGAAACACATTATATAATATATAGTCTCAGGAAGTGACATTATTCCAAAGACATCCATCAAACTTCTGGGTGTCAATCTGGATGCTGATTTCTCCCTTAAATTCTCCCAAATTAACAGGACTGTGAGCACAGGGTTCTTTCAACTAAGACAAATAAAATCAGTGCGAAGAAACCTTTTATAACCAAACTACTTGTAAACTCGTACGTCGTTTCGCGTTTAGATTACTGCAACGGAATATACGCTAGTCTTCCTAAATATCAAATTAACAAACTACAACTAGTCTTCAACGCCGCGGCAAGACTTATCACCGGCGTATCAAAATATTCCCATATCTCAGAGCACCTCAAAAATCTTCACTGGCTTAAATGTCCCGAAAGAATCCAGTTTAAGCTTTGCTGGATGGTTTTCAAATCAATTAACGGAATGGCTCCGGCTTATTTATCGGAATTGTGTATTCCTGAAGATTCCAATTCGCGACAGTCAACCCTTAGATCGGCAATGTCATCGGCTATCAGGTTGAAAGAACCAAAAGCGCACACCAGACACTAAGTTCGGAGAGCGCGCCTTTGGAGTGTCAGGTCCTAAAGCCTGGAATGGACTACCACATGATCTGAGAGTAATAAAAAGACTCGACAGAGTTCAGAGCCAAACTCAAAACTCATTTTTTCAGAAAATCATATCCATAATCAAGATGTAACAAGCCCAATAGAACCAAGAAAACTTGTCAGACTCTCATTCCTTAAATTCATTAGGGAAGATTATCACCATTATCTGTTCTTACTTACTTAATACTTTATATTTAAAAAAAAAAAAAAAAAAATTAAATAAATAAAATTAAATAAAATAAAAAATAAATAAATAAATAAAAATTTAAGTTATTTTGATATGGTGATTGTGTTCTGCCAGAATTGACCTGCCAGGTGAGTATGTTGCTGTATATTTATATAAACTAAGAATTAACATTAAGTAGAAATTAAGATTTGTACAGCGCCCTTGAGGTGATTTTTCACAAAAATGGCGCTATACAAATTATCCAAATATTATTATTATTATTATTATTATAGTACCTACGCGTTAAGAAAATTATCATATTATACAATAACCCTTTCATATCCAGACAAGCGATAAAGTAACTACCTATAATATATTTGCCATGGCAATTATTTTTATTCTATATTTAAAATCTGCGTCAATATGGTTTACGTTTGCAGGCAATTTTTGATTGGAAATTATGTAAAACAAGGCGGATTAATGCAAATAACATTTTTCGATTATGTATGACCAAAATTTCACAACTTTTATCTTGGCATCTTAAGTTACATCTCGTGATTTTTCGCGGGTAATAAATAGTTATACATATTAATATAAATAACTCAACGTTATATTTCAGAGTTAATAAATATATGATACCTGTATATAACAACTGGTTCAATATACAGTATACACGCTAAGTTGCATTAGTGACATCGACATTGTGGGATAAGGTTAAGTTAAGGGGTCGGTCACAAAAAATAAATAAAAAATATGTTGTCTTATACAACGTTATTATTTCATTATCGCCAATATATATATATATATATATATATATATATATATATATATATATATATATATATATATATATATATATATATATATATATATATATATTTATTATGACTAAACGTTCGTGAATGTTTTTAATCAGATGAAAATTGAAAACTATGAACAATTTCTAGAATCTCTTTTCCGAGTATCCGAAAAGGTAAGCAGAGTGGAGGACACGCCACATACTTAAACATTTTGTTTCTTCCGCGTTGCCTCTTCTAATACTTTTTTTGTGACAGTTGTTTCGCCTGTCACTATGAATTCGAAATTTAAAAAAAAAACATGAATATAGCACGTTGCAATAAATAATAACTGTAGCACTAGATACGAGGTTAGCCATTTTATTCAATTCTTAGAAAAATCAATATTTGGAGGCAAATATGACAAAAGGAAACGGATACGCTGCACCCTGGTATGAAATTCCTTTTAAAGATTAAATAAATAAATATTTAAAAAAAAAACCTTTAGTAGGTGACTACTGATAATATCTTAGAGTGACTAGTAATGACGTTCAAATAATAAAAAAGACAACTGTATGTACAAATTAATTTTAAGTATTTAAACAAAAGTTTTTCAAAACGAAAAATCTTACCTAAAGTCGCCAGTTTTCTGATTTGTTTTAACACTAACATGGAACAAATCAACTCCTTTTCTTTCCGTAAAAGACTTTTAATTACAGTGGAACAAACGATACAGTTTTTTTTTAAATACGTATTAAACCTTATTTTGTTTATACGATTCCAACTCATAAAAACTTTAAAATCGTAAGCGCGAGAAACATCGAGTAGGTTCTTGAAATCCCCGCAGATGAATACAAAAGCGACTGTCGGTAGCGGCAAAACGGCCAATACTGAAGAGCGAAGGTTGTATTTTCAAAGAGCTGTCAGACGGCGGACGTCTTCTCCCGCCAAATGATTTTCCCGCTCCGTCTTCGTGCGCAGACTCGAGAAACAGAACCTCACTTTAATACGTCACACTGGTCACGTGAGAAAAAGGCGCGAAAACCTGCCGCCACGTTTCAATATTATCATAAATTTATTGAAAAAATCGTGACCATTGTAATAAATACAGGAATGCCTTTATGGGTGTGGTCAGACGTCGGTTGATTGTTTATTTATCAAAGATTGTCAAGGAATGTGTAAAATATTATATTTCATTATATGTGTACTTACAAATTTTCATACCTAATTAATATTAAATGGTAAATACGTTTTTTAGCGTGATTTGACGGTCTGAAATAAACTTAATTTGTATTTATTTTATAATTTAAAAATCCGAAGTATTATTTATACTATACGCCTTGTGGAAAACTTTTGTTTTTTGTTCCTCCTTATGTGTCTTAGACCACTTTTGGTTCAGTAACGTTACCTTATAAACACATGAAATCTTTCCCTAACATCAGAGTAATTTTTTGTTTTTGTTTTGAGATATACTTATAAAAATCTTTTGTTTTTTTTTGTGTTTTGATATTTTGAATTTTATTAAAAAATACAGGTTTTTTTGTATTTTTCCACAATTTAACAAAACCTATTATAATTATATATACATGGCCTGTTCAAAAGAAAAGGTGAATTTTGAATTTTCGCGGGCTGTGTACATTCGATTATCGATTTTTTGTTTTGTTATGTTAGTACACATATGCTTATCATATGTTAGCATTATCAGCCATTTTGGATTAGTGGTTTGTTTTTAACAACTGGAAAGGTCAGTCACGTTTTTGTGTGTTCTTAGATTTTTTACTTTTGTAAAAAATGGATCAAAGAATAAAATCCATGATTTGTTTTTCCACAACTCCAGGACGCTCATCGTCATTAACATCTTCTCGGCCTTCTGTAAAGCGCTTGTACCACTTATAAACACTTTTTTGAGACAAAGTAGACTCGCCGAATGCCACAGTCAACATTTTAAGTACGTCGGAGCACTTTACTACATTTTTAACGCAAAATTTAATACATATCCTTTGATCCATTTTTTTCAAAAGTGAAAATTCGAAGAACACACAAAAACGTGACTAACCTTTCCAGTTGTCAAAAACAAACCCCTAATCCAAAGTGGCTGATAATGCTAACATAATATAACATATGTGTACCAACATAACAAAAAAAAATCGATAATCGAATGTACACAGCCCGCGAAAATTCTAAATTCACCTTTTCTTTTGAACAGGCCTCGTATATCTTTTATTATGTTAACAAACATAAATTAATTTGCTTAACTCCACCCCTTTGTTTTTGGGAAAGCTTCTTATCGATTTATTTCTAGGGTAATGTGTCGTCTTATTTTTTAGATGTTGAAAAAAAGCTGTTGTCTCTCTCGAAGTAATATTATTAACTTTCAGTACCATATTTCGTTAATTTGAATCATAATAAAATTGAGACTAGCTCGGCAATAGTGTGGAAGTCTGTAATTACATACATAGAATGTAAATACTTACTTAAATACATTTTTATTTCGATAAAGAGAAAAATGCGGTTTACTGTTTCTCAACCGTTTGATGTCCTTGTACTAGAATACCTCGCATTCCAGGAGCTAAAAAACTTGTTTACCTGCCGTAAACTATGTTATGAAAAACCACATTTGTTTTGTAAACAAATAAACAACATCATATTATTAATTTATCAAGCTGTTCTCCATATACTGAGTTGAGATTTTAGCGACATCTACGGGATGGTTGAGACAGCTATTGTATAACGTGTTCATGAAATTCAAATTTTCAAACAGAATAAAACAAAAGATCTGTATGAAAAACTCTGTACTCCCTGTGCATTTTCAGAACAAAATTCAAGATTACTAAGGTAAGTACTAAACTACAAAAAGCACAATTGATGCATTTTTCAATAGATAGAATATACCGACTTGTATTTAAGTCTGTATATTTTAACGCGCATTAACATGACGATTAACTTTACATTAAAAACATATAGACACGTAATTGTCTTGGAATATTTACACAAAATGTGAAAAGTAACAAAAACAAACACACTTCTGTTCTCAGTAAATTCTTCATTCAATCATTAATCATGCATGACAAAGACAGACATTCAAAGAAAATGTGTGTATGAACGAAATAGACTTAGAACCAGACGGTGTTGCTTCGAATACTAAATTCTACATCAACGAATAGGTTTTATATTTATTTTTATATGAATACCGCACAAGAGTCTCAACTGCTCCCAACCTTCTAGAGCCAGTGAGACTATGGAATCCCCAAATAGGAAGTGTTGTGAGGCTAAATGTAATGGGGAGGGGAAGGAGATTGGGAAGAGGAAGGTTGGGATGTACCTGGCTATTCAGAACTGGTCACGGCCAAAGCCATTTCAAGCAACTTTTCGATTCTGAATGGTGGTCTTTCACCAGGGCGATACTTAGAGTATCCACCACTCTAGAACGTGCCGCAAACATACTTTTATTATTTTCAAATGAATTAAATGTGTTGACACATATTAATTAAATAAAAGTTATTGGCGCACGCCGGGTTTGAACCCGCGACCTGTGGATCATCGGTAACATCGCATAAGACGACCTACTGCCAGTAGATTGTCTTTCTCATAATTTTGTGTTGCTACTTTCACCATCTCACTCACAACAGTTTCATTTTATTAATTCTAAATTTTTCGAGTTATGGGGGAACTAATGCCTTCTATTCTCCGTCACCTCGAGTAAGAGAACTGGTGAGAATTTATTGACAGCTAGGCGGCAAAAACTGAAATTAATGGTGTGTGGGCTGTATTTTTTAAATGGGAAGTATACCTTTTTTATATATTCAAAACAGTTATAATAATCGTTTTATTTAAAATAATAAGTGATTTGCGTGAAGTTAATGAATTTTAATGAAATGTTATTCCTTGGCTTTAACTAGTGTTCGCAGTGTAATGGAAAAACTTTCTCATCACACACGAGGGCATTTTGGCACTTAGTATGCAATTTGACTGGTAAGTAGCTGAGTGGACAAACGCGTCCGATTCCCACCCGGGTGTTATGTAACTACCCATACAGCGATTGATAACACATTGAACCTATTTGGATGACTATTATCCACAAAAAATTGTTATCACCCATAAACTTTTTTTGTTTTAATGAACTATTATGAAATTATTTGGGTATTAATCTATTAGAAATGTTATGCTTAACTTTACCCCAACTGATATTGCCATACCGCGTAGACATTGATTATTCTACCACTGTATAAACTCCAAGTATGCTATATGAGACGGTTAATTTTTAAGATTCAATTAGTCTCGGACACAGTTAATATCAGTTGGAGTAACACTACGCTTCTGGTGTAGACATTACTCTGTAAAACTTCATACTATTCAATAAATACAAAGAAAGTGCAAAAGTGTTTTAGTACCAAAGAATAACACGGGCGTTGTAAGTTCAATTTTTCTGCAAGCTAAGTCCTCCATCATTGCACAAACAAAATTTTCCGCTTATAATGATGGCAGTAGGAGTTTTAAAAATACTGTCAGGTTATCCGTTACCAGGGAATGTTTGTGTTTCCTTTTTTAAAAAGTTTAGATATATACTCGTGGTATACGACCTCAAACGAAATATTTGTTATGGCAATTACCGTATCTTTTGCTTGCTCTACAACGTGTCTATAGGTTTGTAATTATATTGCCTAACGCGCGTTAAAATATAAAGTCTTATTCCGGGTGGTAAATACTAACGGTAAGGTTGTGGTCCATACAGAATCGGCAAAGCAGAAAGTCTTCCATCTCTGAATGCAGACGCCGGCATGGACCTTCTATTGAACTCAACGCTGTCCATCTGCATCGACTTCCCATCCAAACTGAGATATTTCAGCCTCTCCAATACCTGCTCATCCTCAGGTTTCTTCCTGAGGACAGCGGTACCATAATAAGTGTTTATGTCCTTGTATGTGTACGAATCACTTATCCTTGTAACCGCCATAACAATATGTAATGTAGAAATTTACACATTAACTTAAACACAATAGCTTTTTACTAAATACGATGCATTGTATGCAAAATCACTTCACTTTGTTCCACTTAAATAAAAATCATCAACTTTTGTAGTCACTACACGAGTCATTATAATAAATATAGGATGCTATGTTACTCCGTCCGAAAGAATTCCGTGTCGATGTGATACTGATTAAAATAATTGATTAATTGTGTTACGTACAAAAAAACTGTTATCATAATATAATGTTAGCTTGATGGTATTTCACAGAAAAAGATAGTCCTTAACTGAACAAATATTCAGCCGGCTGAGAGCTGATACGACGTGATAAGACGCGGTGGAATATTAATCAGATCAAAAAATCTGCGTTTTGCGTAAATAACCAAGTTCACAACTGAATTCAATTTTGTACGCATTGTGTTCGAAATTGATTGACTGATACGGGGATTAGCATTAAATCAAAGATAGTCAACGTCACATAATCTCCATAGATAATTGTTTTTTTCTTGGCACAAAACCGGACTAGTAGATGACTTGGTCGCCAAAATGAAAATACGAGATGCGTTGGCGATCTAAACAAACCGTCGACTTTACAGTGGTGAGAACTGAGAACAGCCAAAAATTGGATAACCTGAAGACATTTGGAGAAGTCCCAACCTGACAGAAAGATTATCAATAGAAAGAAGATGTTTTTTTTTGCGCATATTAATTATGTTTGGCACATCACACGGCTTTATTATTTCAACTGTTGAGCCGTTAGATGTATTTTAGTGGCGCTGATAACATTCAAGGATGTTTGGCATGACCTAAGTGTGCTAAATGCTTAATGGAATGTCAGAGGAACGATTGTGTAACTTTTTCACAGGTGTTTAGTGTTTTGTAACACATGTGCTAATACCGGTATGTGTTTAGATAAAGAACATGAGTATTATTTACTGATTGAGAAATAATATTACATATTACTATATTACGGAGGTTACAACTCTTTACATTTTACTGAGAAATAATTTGTTTTCATTTATTTGTGGAGTATCGCAAGAGGAGTCAGTGAAACTACGACAACCAAATATCAGATAATGTTGTGAGGTAACATTGAAATGCTGAATGGTCATCTCTTGCAAATGTGATACTAGCAGTTACCCTATTAACAATAATTAATATCAATAAATTGTTCAACTTTTTTTGCGTTTAGCTGGATTTTCAATAGATACTTTTGTCTCAAACTGACATCGAAGAAGTCGTGAGATGACTTAAAATATATTAGTAACTGAATGTGTGAAAATGAATTTTATCAAAAAGTTTGACAATAGCTTTGTTAACAGGTTTACCAAAAAATGTCTAAAAGAAAGACAGCTAGTATGTTACCTTTATTGAAATTTGGACGAATAAAACCATAATTAGATTATATCATAATGCATAACAATGTTGTAAATTGTTTTGAAAATAAATTGTTTATAAACAATGAAGTCAATTCATAATGTCTTGAAACGAAGCTTAATATTAATTTTATATCTTTATTATTAGTATTAAATTTATTACTTTTTTAACATGTTTTTATTCTATTTATTTATTATCTTTGTATTATTTGGAACTTATGGGATTACACCAGCCTCCCTGAGATCTGGAATAAATATAAATAAAAAATAAAATGATGACCTATACAAAATAATGTTAACAGTTGTCAAATATGAAATGTTGGAGAGTGTTTATAAATAAAGTGACTTCGATGATGTTTGTCAACCTTAAACCGAAACGTTATTAAATCACAAACAAACTAGCCATTAACGAAATAAAGAAGTAAAAATAAAATAACATTTACGCAATCTTCCTCTTACGAACTTCACACTAAAACGCACTTTAGGTTCATTGATTGTTAAATATACAATCATGAATGTAAACAATGGAAGAATAAATTTTGTATCGCATTAGATACCTTTACCGTAGATAAAATTCTGGTAATGTTGTTTATTTATCATATTTTTTAAACTTATATGTGGATATTGACACTAGTCAAAGCGAGCCGACAGTATTAAAAACAACATTCTGTTAAAATAATGAACGGTATTCTATAATCTTTAAAAAATATGCGGTACTCTGTAATCTGTAAATTAATCCATGAGTTGTGTGATGAGTCTTTATCAACAGATTTATAAAACTGAAACGGTTTTGCTGAGAAAGGCATGTAGCAAGGATGAAAGATAGCTGAACACAAAAGAGGCTTCTTTATATAAGGACGAGTGATGATTGAGAGACCTGAACTAAGATGAATGGATGGTGTTGAGGCTAACACCGCAGACTTATGAATTGAAAGGAGACAGCAGGAGACCAGCGGAGTGTAGCACTGGTGAAAATAGTCAATCGCTTGAACTACGGAACATTCGCTAACCGGCCGATTGCTCTAAGACTAAATTAATAAGCTATTAAGACAGACTTTAAAATAGCCGTGTTTAACAAATAGGTATGTACATTTTACGTTTATAAGAACTAAGGCCCTAGCACAAAACATCGTTATAGATTTTATCGACAATTTCGGTAACTTGGAATCGTTCCCGAACCCGACTGCAGATCGCCAACGAAAAACCGACAGCTCTAGTCGACTAAACATGATTAATTTGGTCGATATGATCTATCGTTTGTTCGTTGTCGATCTGCAGTTGGGCTCGGAAACGATTCTAAATTACCGACATTGTCGATAAAATCTATATCCATGTTCCGTGCTAGGGCCCGTGGTCGGAGTTTCTAAACTGAGAGTAATTTATTTTGCTTAAATCAAATTATTCAAAAACGAATATTAAACCTAAAAAGCAGCCAACATGAAACTTCGTTATATCGCAATTCAAGAAGTTAATTTAATTGTTTATTATAAAACTCCGCATGTAACAAACGTGTAGGTCTACCTTTATTATGCGGATTACAAGACAGCAAATATTAATTTAAATCAAATTAATTGTTCAAGAACCTAAACCGTAAAAACTACTATGCACCATGAACCTATAGTGGTCAACACGAGGCAAATAAGAAACTTTTCGTGAAATATCACCTCAATGGTAATATACGAATCGAAAATATGATGAAATCGGTCTTAATTGGTTAAGTTCCTCGTAACCGTGAATTGGGTAAACTCGTTTCGAACTTGAAAGTGACAGTGGTTTCGTCGCGTTAATTAAACCAGTAAAAACTTGTTTCATTACTGTTTTTTCTTATTATTTTTAATTAAAATCTACTTCCAATCTCTGTCATATTAATACCGCAAATAAATTATTCAAGTTTAAAAAGCAGCTGTTACGTTGTATTTCATACATTATTATTCAACTTTCTCACACATTAAATTGCAATAAATTAAAAATTCGACATTTAAAATCATTTTTTCAATCGATTCACTTTAGAAGACATCATACTATCCAATACCTGTTTACTACACATATATTTTTTTATGAACATAAAACGCTAGAAGTGGGTTGTGGGCGTATCCGTGTGCCCGAAGTAAAGTAAATTTTACCGTAATTCGAATGAAATTGATCGAACATTTTCTAATGTCGAATTTATTTCTTGAACAGATAATCAAAATCATCAACTCGTCTGAGGCCTAGAGTCAAAAAAATGTACACAAGCCGGCGACAACAGTTTTTCTCTCAAATAAATTAAGAACACAATTTTAGCACTCTTCATTTTCTATGAATTTATGAAAAAATATTCCGAGAATCATCGACATTCGACCGAATTTTCTTTTTTCAAATGCACGTGTTAGATTTTCGAACTGTTTGTAGGAACTGACTTGAGAAACGTGCTAAGGTGAAAAGTTGCGGAATTTGTACAAGGTGAGTCGTTTGGAATGAAACAATAGGTAGGTACAACGTAGCGGTATAGTACAGGGCTGAATGAAGTAATAATTTTAATCAAGTAGGTACTATACATACTGAACAAATATATTAAATTTAAAACTGAAGAAATTACATAATGACATGCTTGACTTTGCAGTTGGTGGCATCACCACCTCTGGACTAAGACCAATTTATTGTTATATGAATGTTCTTATTTGATTTGGAGCAAAAAAATAAACTGTTGTAGCATTAATATGCGAGTACATTACACAAAATAAATGCTTGAAATTGCTTGGAGACCAGCTCTGAATAGTCAGGTACTTTCAAGCCTTGCTCTTTCCCACCTCCTTCCCATCCCCATTTACTTCAGCCTCACAAAATACCCCGATTGGGAATGCCATAGTTCCACTAGCTCCGGATAATTGAAAGCAGTTGGAACTCTTGTGCGATATTCACATTAAAATATAAGTATATTACAGTCAATATAAATATAAAATAAATTCAAAGAATTAAAACTACAGATGTACCTACATGAAATTATTGGAGTCGATGATTGCCAAAACCTTAAGAATAGTGCATTGTGCATATTTTTTTACAGGTTTTCCCATGTGTGTCGCTTTTTTGACAGCCGGACAATGACGTTACAGCGCTCTCAAAGTGGCAAGCGGAAGCCACGCTAGTTGGTGTGCTCGGTGTTTAAGCCGATTAAGTACAAAACTGTCACGCGTCGCTTGAGGTCGTTTACTATATCTAATTAAATTACAAAAATAAGTGCCAAAATGCCCTCGTGTGTGATGAGAAAGTGTTTTAATTATATTGCAAAGACTACTAAAAGCCATCGAAAAACATTTCATTTCTAAGTACGCGAAAATTTCTTATTATTTTAGACAACATAATTATCTCCATTGATGACCAACATTATGACGTCTTCACGTAAGCGAGTAAGCGAAGTGCTATCTCATTCTTACTTGAGCACTCAACGCCACTAACTGGAGTACGGAACGCAGTCTGATCCTACATCTGTTTCGTTCATACACTCATATTCCGTGAATGTCTATTTTTGTCATACATAATGATAAATGACCGATATTTGAATAATGAATTTACTGGTAACATAAGTGTGTTTGTTACTTGCCACATTTTGTGTTAATATTCTAATGCTATAACGTGTCTATTTATTTGTAACGTCATTGCAGCCGGACAACAAAAGTATCTCGTCTTTAGAACCTTGTTTGACCGCCTGCACAGTTAACTGTGTCCAGCTGTAGTGAATTTTGAGTGTGAATAATTCATTATTAAAGAAGCCTGAACAATTTTACAATTATGGTTAAAAAATCTATCAAATTGAATACACTCCATAGTTTTTTTGTAAGAACTCAATATAAATCGAATTTAAATAGTCTTTTTCTATCGTTGGGGCAAAATAATGTCAATATTTATTAAGACATCATTTTTGTCAAAATTAATCAGTTCCCTGTGGAAAAATGAAATGTATTACTTCAATTGAAGTAGTTTAAAAACCCGATTCAAGTGAAAATTACTGTTCAAAATCATGTTTATGTGATATCATCAATTTTCACACGATGCTATTTTTGTATTTTTTTCAGTTTGACTGCAATTAGCATAAACGTTTGATTTTTGTTTGTATGCGTTAAATATGTAGCCATATTGGATATTGTGAACGAAAAACGATCAAAGTACTGTCTGGGTAGGTAGGGGTGAACTGAACCAACATAATCTCATTAAATAAAGCCTTCTAAACCCGCCCTTGCGCAGAAAATACTGTAGGTACTATTGGGTTAGGTTACCATTGACAACTCATAACGTCACTGACAACGCTAATTGAAAACTCGACGAGTGGCAGAATTTATGCATTTTGTTGAATAATTATACGAACTTAATTAAATACTAATTTTAGGTGTACCATTGAAGTGGACTTCCGTTGCCGAGCGGTTAAGGTCATAGGCTACGGATCTAGAATTCACGGGTTCGATGTCCGGAGTGCAAAATACATTGAATTTAATTTAAATCACATAGGTTTTTATATTTGCGGCATTATCCAGAGTGATTGATACTCTCAGTATCGATTTAGTGAAAGACTATCAAGAAATTAATTAAAAATTAATGAACCTGTGTCTAGTGAATAGTCAGACACTTTCAAACCCCTTCTTTACCCCATCTCCTTTCTCTCTCTAATTCTGAAGAGTATAAAAAAGACATTCCACGGACATATTCTATGTAGCCATAAGTGATATAAATCAATTAATTTTATTTTTATTACATGCATGTAAATGTTGTAGTGTAATTTATAGAAGTTAAGTATTTTTTATTTATGCGAGAAGAGCTCACCAAATAATTAAGATAAAGTAAAATATTGATCAATTACTCCTAATGAAACGAGAAACGAGAAAATGTTTTCAAGCTTTCTTTTGGAAGCCACAAGAAGCGACAGTAAAATAACATCATGTTATTTAATTTCCAATCAAATCATGAGGTTACGAGAAATAATACTCGATCAAAATAAAAATAATAAAAACAAAATAACACCCAATCCGTGCTGCAATGTTTAAGATTCCCACGGATATTTAATTTGGAGGAATGAAACAAGTGAACAATTACCGTCAAAACACAGATTGGAACAAAAAAGTGCCGCCTGACATCTGCCAATCAGGGGTGCACTTTTATTTATATACACACATCGATTTTTCGTGTTCACAAAAACATTGTTGATCGATGTCTGGATATCGAATTTAAAACACCTAAGAAGAAATTAAATAACAGGATCCTTGATATTACTATATCGATAATTATCTACGAAATCCACAGTTTAATGGTCTACGCAAATTCCGATACAGAAGAAAAATACATTACAATGTTAATCACTCATTATTTGGAATATTTTGCGTTATTTCTGGGTCCTGTGGCTTGAAAATATTTACACTGCCACGGGTTTAAGATCTACTTACCGTATTTTATAAATTTTAATCGTTTTTCAATTCTACCTACCTACATTGATTTTGTAATAGAAGTTTTGCTTTTTTATAACTATATGAATGAACTTCTAAAGAAATGAAGTAGGCAACCTTCCGACTCGATTAAAATGCGTATATTATTACACTACTTAGTCACTAGTAGAATTAATAACAAATATTGGGATAAATGCAAAATCGATGTTTTATAAACATTTCTAATTTGGAAATCCCTGATTGTGAAAACAAAGGAAGGTTATCTGACATCTGACGTCTAGCTTCACGCGAAATTATTCCCATAATCTCGTAACTTAATTATAATTGGCACAATCAAACACAATCACGTCCGGGTCCGCTCTCCGTGTCCAGACCGTTCTAAGCGGCAATTTATCAGGTTTGGTAATGGAAGTTGGGGTAGAGTGGGTTGTCCTAATTAGTGAGAAACCTTACCCCTGTCTAGTTACCAGAGAAATGATAATTTCATTAATTAATGTAATTTATTTTTTTAAATGCGCTGACGAACATCGGTTATTTGCCACAATAAACTAGGACAATTTAAAATATTTTTTACTGTTGTTAACCTACTTAAAATTTGTAATAACAAATATTTTTCACTTAGCATGAGAACATAACTTAGTGCTGACAGTAAGTCATCTGTTTGCCAAGTATTAAACATAATGCAATTCAAACAAAATTACGCAAAAAAAATTCTAGAAATACAACATCATTTTAATTGTTAAAAATGTCTAGGAAAAAACGTGCACATTCAAAACAATGGTGGTATGCAATGACAAAAATAGTTCCATTGCAGTATTCACTGTTCATTATAACCTAATATAATTGATTCTAATAGTTTTATAAAAAATCTGGTTCGATCGATTATTGCAAAAACCCCATTCCAATATTCGCATCTGACCGCTGTTCCAAAATATTGAAAAAAGGTAATATAAAATATATGAGCGATTCTAACAAAATATCTGACCATTTTTCTCTCTCATGCTATTAGGGTTAAATAAAGATTAAGCCTATATTATGTGTTAACCACAAGTAATTTTCTTTGTGAGTACGAACGACCGTACGAGTGTGAACTTTTCAAAATAAGAACTGATGTTAATTGAAATTATCAAATTAAAAAGTACTCTTTTTAAATCTCTACCAACCTATATTTTTTTACAAAAGATATTATTCTATATTTGAAATAGGTGAATGAAAGCAATAAGTCTTTTTTCTTGGCAAGTCAAGTTACATCTAGTACTTAAGTAATTAATGAATCCGTTTCAACTCAAATAGGATCAGATAAAGCGCATTTTGAAAAAGAGGATTCACAATAGATTGAACATTTATTATGTAAGTAAATTTCTATCATACCTGAGTTGTAATGGTTGTTGGACACCCCCTTTGGCGGAGGGATTGGAGCCAGTTCGGGTTCTAAAGTAAATGTCAAGCAAACAAAATAATGAAACAGAAAAAGAAAGAAAAACATTAACTAAAAACTAAGATGGTTGCATATCATGAACGACATTTTTTCAGATTTCGGTAAGATTTAGAAGAAAAAAAGTATTTAGGTGGTATTTGTAATAACGTTTTTTTTTAGTACCAAATTTACAGTCTGAGGGGTGTAAAGAAGACTTTTTTCTTTTGGCCATAAAAATACCAACTGAGATTGCGATAATCCAAAAAAATGTCACTGCATGCCACTGTAGATAAGTAAATAAAATTGAAACTGTACACGTATGGAATTGTATGATAAATGTGTTGAGAAGTAATTATATCAAACAAAAATCACAAAATTTCCAATGAATAGGAAAAAAAACTGCATCGCAAAAAATGGCACATACATTCACACTAATAGTTAACATTGAATAAATATACCTATAAAAATCATTACATGGAAGTCAATTGTGCATTTTGAAAATACCTTTTGATCTGTTCGTAATCCCTTAAATCTTTTTTACGAACAACTGGTGACTTTCGTTTTTTCCGAGTGCATCAAAGAAAAAAGCTTATCTGAACCTTTGAATGTGACTGTGGGTCTTGCCGTGTATGTGGGGAGGACCACGGGCCAGGAGGGGCGGGGCGGGCGGGGGGGCAGGGGGCACACCTCCTCCATCGGGGGTTGGTAGCGGAACCTCGGCCTGTGCTTGGAAGGGTCGAACTCCTGATCAGCGAACACGTCTAACACCGCCGGGCTTTGCTTCAGAATTGGCTTCACACCACTCTTTACCCGAACAGGAGACGCAGACTTTGGTCTCGCCCGGTCTTTTCGAACTGGAGAGTATTTATCTTCAGATATGTAGTCAGAAGTTGAAATGGATCGGTTATTATCCTGCCTCTTCGGAAACTGGTGCGCCGCCCAAGATCCTGAGAGATACGGAGCAATGTCTCGTAGTTCGTGGATATCCGGAGCCGAAGTAAACATTTGTCCCAAAAGCGACGTGTTTTCCTTCTCGAACCTTTGACGTATCCTTTCTACCTCGCCGATGGGGCATTCGGCGGGGTACTCGTTAGACACCCTCGAAGGAGCCGTCATCGACCGTGGTTTTAGTGAAGCCATTTTCGATATGACATCAATGTGTGGCATCACCGTGCCCTCCATGCGAAGTGGTGTTCTGGGAATCGGGGAAGTCATTCCGTATCGTTTATTGCGACTCCTACCTCTGCTGGATACTTCATATTTGTGTGTCAAGCGATCCACGTCGCCTCGTTCGTGTCGTTTTACATTTATTGGGCTCCTTTTCTTCCAATTGTGCTGTAAGATTGTTCGCACGATTTCCGGATCACTTTGATGTCTTCTTAATGTTGGAGGATTTAAATCCAGATCATTGAAGTAATCCGTAAATTCGAACTTATTTTTTAGTTTTCCAACTTCACCCGCCTTGACAAGACTTAAATATGCCCTCCAATACCGTTCTGGATCTGGGGAAAGGCTTCTACTGCGGCTAACATTTTCCAAATCAGAAAGATTGGAAGCCAAAGAAATATTTCCACTGTCAGGTTTCTGTTCGGTATGCTGTTTTATTGGCAAAGCTGTGCTTACATTTGACGAAAGCGTTGGAAAATTGTTCAATTGTGTTTCACCAAATAAATCCTTGAGGCTTGAGTAAGATTGCGAATAACTTAATTTTTTTGTAACTGGAACACCTTCGTCCATTTTGTATGGTGGAGGGGTTGGAATTTTAGATTCTTCAAAATACTGTAAAATATTGTTATCTTGCTTTTCTTCGGAAGAGTCATCCCTGGCATGGTATATTACGGTTCCAATAGAATCGGGCTTAGATTTCTCAAAGAAGTCCACTTTTTTCTTTACTTCATCCTTGATCCCGCAATAAATAACAGTTTGATTTGAAGTATCTGAACTAGCAGTTTCGTTTTCACTGGCAGACGATGGGCGTAATGGAGAAGAAGTCTGGTAAACTTCATCACCAAATGAGTCAATCACTTCTCGGTCTTCAACTGTGTCTTTAAAAGCGATTTGCAGATTTTTATGAATAGAACTAGAAGGAACGGGATGGTCATGACAGGAGCTTGGACTTGCGGTGCCTGATCGACTGTGAGAAATTCCCCTTATTCTGGCAGCCGCAGTAGCGCCGCGGGTTTCTTTAGCGAGAATAATAGGAGAATAAATGTCCCTGTGTTGTTTAACTCTTTCAAGAACTTCTTGACTCAAAGTCATAGAAATACGTTTTTTATCCTTTTCAGAGAAGTTTTTTAAAGCATTCATTGAACTTTTTGAATCTTTTTCCATTTGTAGGTGTTGCATAGAGCTAATTGAATCTGACTTATATGCTTTGTTATCTTCAATTCCACCAAGGTGATCCCCAGCAGTAAAAGAATTACTTCTGACTTGAAGTAAACGGTGGCCGTCCTTACTTTCCGTATTTGGGACGGTGATTATATAGTCTTTATTGCTGTCACTAACGTCTTTTTGTTTTGATCCAAATTCTTTACTGTAAATAGACGTCAACTGATTTTTGAGCGCATTGACTTGTTCCATTGATAGACTACTCCAAAGTCTGCTGCCAATTCCAAGGCGGTCACGAATATTGGTAATCGTAGGTTCTGCCCGTGTTTTTGTCGTTATGCGATCAAATTTTGACGTTGATGCCGGTTGATTTCTTTTTGATATACTCGTAGCAAAATTAGCAACAGAATTTCCCCTCCAATGGGGAGTATACGCATCTTTTTGAGGGACCCTGTCATTCCGTCTAAATGATTCTGCTGAATATTCACGATCACCAATTTTACTGAAGTGTTCTTTGAGATCTTCGACAGATTTTTCTTTCGTCCTTAAATTCCAGTCTATGTGTTTACTCCATTTGATATTTTCAGAGTCATTAGTTAAAAACAATAAATCATTTTCTTGTTGCTCAACCTTCATTTTTTTGTAAAGTCGATTCAATTCTTCTTCAGCTCTCTCTTTGGCTCGTATCATTTTCCATCGTTCAAAATCTATGATTTCTTCATCTCTCTTGCGAGGTCGCAAATCACTGGCTGAGGTTGTTCTTTCTAACTCTCCGATTCTCTCCAGATAAGTGTAAAATCTGTTAAGTTCCTTAAATCGATCTGATTTTGACCTTTGATGTTTTAATTCAGTTATATATTCCTGATAGTCTAAATGATTTCTTATTTGCTCTAGGTCTGTCGAAGAACAACATCGCTCAAAAGAAGTAACTCCACCCCTTTCTTTCGACTCCGCATCGCCTGCACTTTGAGTTCGTATAATTTTCTTCTTTAATCCATTTAAACACTCTACGGCTCTAGATTGCGACAGTCTCGCACTATGGATACGTCTACAGGATGGAGACCTTATAGGAGACGGAGAGGGAGATTGTTCCCGCATCCTCGGAGTATGGAGAGTACTTCTTTTTGGAGAAAGTGACTCTTTTCTACGGAGATAATCAGAATTCGTTAAAATTTGTTTGTTCATGTTCACGAAATTCGGTGATTCGGACCTCGAACGAGAATGAGGTGGAATGGTATCATAGTAAAATTTCTTAGAAACAACTGGAGTAATCGGTCGTGTTGTTTGACTGAGAACAATTTTTGCTGGAGAAAAAGTTACGCCAACTTGGTCAGATATACTTTTTCTTTTATTATGTAAAACTATTGGAGAAAGAGGTCTTGATGTTTGTGAGAAAACTATTCTTGCTGGCGGTGAAGGTAATCTCTTGTAAACAACTTTAGTTGGAGAAACAGAAGCCCTATCTTTTCTTAAAACCATTGGAGATTTTGGCTTAGCCGTTTGCGATAGTAAAGCTTTTGATGAGGGAGGTTCACTTCTGCTTCTTGGATCAGTTTTGGGAAGTGTGTGAGAAGATCCAATATTTTTTGACATCGTAGCGCTGGAAAGACTGTCAAATTTACGAATATTAGATAAACACAATCTTCCTGGCCAAGAAGTTGCTCGTGGACTTTTGGACCTGAAGTGCTCATTTCTATCCCATGTTCGAAATTTCGATTCACTTACTGGTTTCTTATGAGAGAGGTAAGAATTCGAATAACGATTGGCTTGACTAGAACTACCAGCATTATTTTGGAATATTTTAGCCTTTTCTAGTACAGTTGTAGCGTGATAGTCTGTATCCGTTTGTCGTTGAGTTGGTACATCTCTCAGAAAGAGGTGCTGGAAAAAAGAATCGCTCATTACGGCATCCCTTCTATCAAATATTTCATTGTAGTTAACACTCTGAGTATTCTCGTAATGTTCAACACAAGAATCAATTTGTCGATCAATGCTTTTGATGTATGACATGGAGTCACTGCAATACGAGTTCTCGATTTGATTTTTGTTTTTCAATATTTGATTTAGACTTACGTATTTTTTAGGTTTTTCCCCATTTGTTTTAGGTTTTCTGACTGTCTTTTTTCCATTCGACTTGTCGGTTTTGGTTTTGGTGCAATCATTTTCATCCTTTGTAGTTTTTTTAGTACGACTGGAACTGAGTGACCTGTCGGAAGTTTTATTCTTTGGTGAAGATTTGATTATTTTTTGATTACTTAACGACCCCGTTGCTGTCTTAGACTTATTTTGACTACTCTCTATAAGTTTCTTATTTCCATTTTTGGCAAAAGATTGTTTTGAAAGGCTTAATAAATCTGGAGTAGGCAGTATTTTAAAATCACCTTTGAATGATGGAGAATCAGATGCAATGTATGTTTGCGAAGAAAACTCTGAAGAAGTTGGTGATCTGAACTTACTCAAACCGTAAAGCTTGTCTGATGTTCGAAGAAGATCTCTACCTCTAGGTGAAATTGAAGAAGGTACCTTTAATGCCTTACTGCTTTTTGCCGACGGATACGATACTGCCATCTGCTTTGCCGCTGCCCCACTATAAAGCTTTTGGGATTGATTTTCCACAGTATTTTTGGGAGCCTTGTTGGAATCAATGGATTCAGCAGATTTCGACAGGGATTTTGAAGGAGATTCTCTGATGCTCTTTAATGGTAAGAGTTTCTTTTCACTTGCAAATGTTCTGTCCAGTGATGTCCCTCTATCCAACATGCCAGATATAGGGGTGCGTCTGCCAGCTCCCCCTTCGATGACAACTCTTGCCTGACCAGAGGGTTCACCAAAGTACCTATTTATATTTGGGCTGGCATATTCAACAGGTGACATCGTACGCCTTGGAGACCCAAAACTGCTTGTTCCCTTAAAAACTTCAGAAGTCCGTCTTTTAACATCAGATTTTTCGGTACTTTTGGTTTTACTCGAGTGTAAAGGCACAGCAAGTGGAGCAGAAGTCTTTGAAGTTTTAATTCTTTTACCGTCTGATGATTTCATCTTCATTTCTTTCGAATCTTTTTTACGCATTTCTTTTGAAATGGAATTGGCATTCAGCTTTGTTGAGATTCGACCTTGTAGAAACTTGACATTCGTATCGGTTTTATCCTTTTGTGTTTGTAGCAATCTCGATGTTGAGGAGCTCGATGTTACAGAGGACACAAGTTTAAGTGTTGTATTTGCTTTGGAAGAAAGTCTCCTTGGAGGGGCTGGTGGGTTGAATTTCGAATTCTTCGGGAAATCAAGACTCAGAAATGACGGTAAGCTTTGCTTGTAGTTTTCGAATATTTTTTGATTGTCGGTGACGATAGATGTAATAGGATAGCAGAGAATATCATTACTTAGATTCTTTGAAACATTCTTATGAACTCTGATTCTGGTAAGAGTCGGCGACAGCGGGAAATATTCAATTTCGGTGTCTTCTGTGAAGCATTAATAAAACAAAACTGATTATAATTCTACGGTATTCTATTCTAACAGTATTTGTTTATACGGTGTGCTTTGGTGTCTTGTGCTGCACACGTGAACTTTTAGGTGAGATTATTTTTACATACGTCGTTTGTTGTTCTACAAAATTAACTGCAGTGATTGATACTTACTGTATGAACGATACTGTGAATGTGTGTGCCATTTTTCTTCAAAATTGCGTTTGCTTAAAGTACAGTTTAAGAGATATGTGCGGTAATTGTATTCATGCGAGGACACATTATTAATTGCAAGTTACCTTTTTAGTTCAGTTGCGAAGAAAAGCGTTCAAATTCAGCAGGCCGTCACCATTGGACAGATGAGTTGAGAAGAAAATAAACAAAATAAAAAAGCAGCACTCACCTTAAAACTTGTTACTCCTAAAAAGCGTGAATATATAAGTTCCAGTCCACAATACGAAGCTGTAAATGCATGCAAGCTGATTCAAACACTACTGTTGATGATTAACGAAGAGTGAGGCAGTCGTTGATTATTGCACGAGATATAAAACACTTTTGGGTAGACACAATGGTGTGGCGGTCTCATCATTGTGGCCTTCGAACGAAACAATAATTAATCGAGTATTTCCCCGATACAACAACCGCAGCTATGTAGTGAGCGCGCAACAACTGCCCGGGTACTAATGATGACAATGGATTGACACTGACTTTGGACATTAACGGCAACCCGTGGTTCCGCGAACAGTAAATGGCCCGCCGGGGACATGCGAACATTCCTCCACAGGATATAAAGGGATTCATTCTTTTATCATGACATGGAACGAAATTGTGAGTGGATGAGTTGACAGAGACATTGTTGTCGCTCTGAATTGAAACCAAATCAATTATATAATCATTATTGTTACAATCATTTCCTGAAACTTTATTCGATAATACCAACGGAGCATCTAACTTTGCTAAAAAAACTCTCTTTCAATTTAGAGCGATTTGTCGAGAGAAAATAGTATTGCATTGTATCCTGACCTATCTTTTCTCAGTGATAATCATCACGTCGTTTTTCGCAGGGATAAGCAGATCAGATAAAACTCCAATAATTCTGGTAAACCCACCATGTTTCACGACACTCATACGTTTTCTCATACTGTGATTTGGATTCTTAGCAAGATTTGACTTAATTAATTACTGATTCACTTGATTGTGCAAGGTCTTTAAAAAAAATCTTTTTCCACCCACTTGCGAGTCATATACTATCGTCTATCATAGTGGGAATTTTTAAGACACAAGAAAAAGTTCGATTAAAATTAAAATAAAATATATAATTCAAATGTGCTTTTTTTATTTCCCTACTGTATAATAACTATGTACTTCAAATCAATGTGGCCACATACTGCGTTTGAAT
The DNA here is from genome assembly GCA_022651775.1 of Drusus annulatus. Classification (NCBI taxonomy): domain Eukaryota; kingdom Metazoa; phylum Arthropoda; class Insecta; order Trichoptera; family Limnephilidae; genus Drusus; species Drusus annulatus. Next base: position 239,639 of record JAGWCC010000178.1, on the reverse strand, counting down.
GACACGTAAAGTACTGTTTCATTGCCAAATCCACTAACCACAGTAAATATCTATTTCCGTCATAATATTTATTATTTGTAGAATACTAAGGCGTTTTAATCAATAATTATAAAGCGTTACGAGGTTTTTATTTAAATAAATATATTTGATATTATTAAAGCAATATTAATGTCATATCCAGCACCTTCACTATAAATAAATTCAAAATAAGTTCCAACATTATACTAATTCAACGATTTCGAATTAACCACTTTATCTCAGGTTAAAAGTAACTAATTAAGACATAAGCTTAAATATATATATATTAGAAACAACAGCTTTTTCAGACAATACAAAAAGACTGCTTTTAAAATTACATCGTATTTGAAAAAGGATTATTCTTAGATAAAGTAGTTGATTCAAAACACTTCAATAATGATATATAATGTTCCACCACAAAAAACTGAGTTTCAAAACAAGTAAACTTAAAATTTGCCATCCATAATGGTTAGGCGGTTCCCATTTCCATCGCTTCTTTTTAAATAACAAAATAATCTATAACACGTATTATTACATAATTTAAAATATTCTTGCATTATCTTATCCACTTTTAAACGAGGAAAGAGCAAAGAATTTATCATGATATTTTTGAAGAAAGCAATAACTTTGTGGTTTGAAAATTTAATGAAAATGAAATAATAACTTTGTGTAAGACCACAGATTTTATTTTCATTTTTATGACCGACCAGTTTTGCTTAGCCTAAGCATCATCAGGGTACAAAATCAAAAGGGTATTTACATATCTTTATTATAATTTTAAAGTTATTCTTTTCTTTTCTTACTATTCTCTTTTTTATGTTGTGTTCTCCATCTGTATGTTAAGCGCCCTTGAGGTGATTTTCCCCAAGAACGGCGCTATACTAATTATCCAAATATAATAATTAATATTATGTATGCGTATATATAACCACACACTATGTATTGTTTTATTAGTTTAATTTTGTACCCTAATGATTCTTAGGCTAAATCGGTCTTAAAATCTTTGGTCTTATGCAAAGTTTTAATTAATTTTCATTAATTTACTATGGCATACCAATTTTACGATTTCCAAGAAGTATAGAAAAAAAAACAATTTCACGTGAAATTCAGAGAAATGGATACTACTATACGATTTACCATTAAAAAAAAAATGGTAATTTTTGAAAAAAAACTTTTAAGGACAATCAAGAAAAACATTGCACTCAACTGATTAAAGCTAAGGAAATCGTATTAAAACCAACCACCTTATGTTAATGATCTTTTTATCAAGTTTTAGGCTTAGCATTATAATTTTTGTAAAATATGTAAATCTGACATTTTTAATAATTTTTTTGGACCATCCAAAAAAAACGCAATCTCATCATGTAAAAAAAATATTTTCCTACCTTTAGGCCTATCCGGCGCTGGTTTCCTGAAGCCTTGCAGCGGTGGGTCGCCGCCCACCTGCAGCTCGCGGTAGGCCTGCCTCTGCTCGCGCGGGGAGAGCGGCGCGCTGTCCGCCTCTCCGGTCAGCCCGCGGCGCCGGAACACAAGCGTCGAGTCGCTCTCGTAGCCAGACTCTTTGAGAGCGCTGAAAATGCGATTGTTTCACTTCAAATCAGGTGTGAAAATAGCCCCAAACAAACAGGCAACTACTAGATATGGATAGAACCCCACTGTGCTAGGATTGCTAACAGATTGCCACCTCATAAGACGCGATACTGCTGGGAGTGGAAAGTACTAACCACAGTAGGAAATGCCAATTTATCGATGGTCTATGGTGCGAATGTCCAGTCTTTGTAGGAAGAAGTCTCGACGGCCTGCGTCAGGCCTTAGTCAGCGGTGAGACGCTCGGCTATTAATCCAGAGGTCGCGGGTTTAAATCTGGCGTGCCCAAATAAATTTGATTCGATTAAAATGTATCATAACACATTTGAATAGAATAAAATAAAGTATGGTATATTTTCGGCACGTTCCAGGGTGGTAAATATTCTTCGTATCGGCCTGGTGAAAGACCACCATTCGGAATCGAAACGTTGCTTGAAATAACTTCAGCCGTAGTTAGTGACTAGATATGAATAGCCAGGTACTTTCTAACCTTATTTTACTAAATCTCCTTCCCTTCCCATCAAATTCAACCCAACAACATACTCCGGGGGATGCCATAGTTTCACTGGCTCCAGACGGTTGGGAGCAGTTGGGACTCTTGTGCGGTATTCACTATTAAAAAAGGCTCGAAGGCGAATGAAACTATCGTAAGCTTCTGTAGTTCTCAAACACTGCGATAGGCTGGCCACGTGGAAAGAATTTTAGTTCATATGACATTGAAATCATGATGAATGTGGTTTGCCCAAGTGTAACGAGTAAACTGACCGCGTGTGAAGATGATTAGAGCAAAACCATTTTTTTTTCTCTATTCAGAAATTCCAAAGTATATTAAAAGAATTTAAAATCAACAGACTATACGTGTAAACCCACGATGGTGGTCTATACAAACAGTAAACAATATTAGAATATATTTTACTCTGAGACATATTGCACTCCAATTACAATGGAGCATAATCTTAAAATAATGTTTGTGAATAAAGTGAAGATGTATTTTCTAAAAATAATAATGAAAATGAAAAACTCTTACCGTGCCATATACGACTTAGAGATGGCAGAACTCGATACGCTTTGCTTATTGTTCATTTGGGGATGGTGTACAGAAGCGTTCGCCAATTGCTATAATAACATAAGGAAATATTAAACAAATAAACATTAAAAAAAAAAAAAAACAAAATTAAATTGCCGAATAAATTTTAGAAAAAAGTTAATGGGACAAGATCTTGTTATGCTAAAAGCGCCCTTGAGGTAATTTTCCCACAAAAACGGCGCTATAAAAGTTATCCATTTATTATTAGTGCACCATAACAATAAATTTAATAGTTTGTATAAATATTGACACACATTAATAACTCGTTTAAACATGATACAACCCTTTACCACAAGTATGTGTAAAGTAAATTTTAATATGAACAAGTAAGTGATTTTCTTATAAAATATGAGAAGAATTGTTGTTAAAAAAACCTTAAGCTTGTACAGTTTTTTTTTTTAATATCAATTAAAATTCAGAGGGTTTTTTCAAATTTCAAGCGAATTGAAAATTCTGAAGTGTATGCTATTTTTAAGTTGAGGGTACACTTCAGATATGTAATAGAAATTAGTTGATTAAGACAAACATAAGATTTTGTACATAAATGATCATGCTAGTGAAATTGTACATTTTTTATGACGTGCTGAAAATGAATATTTTTTTAAATGTGTGATAGATATAAACAGTGATGATAAATGATTATATATATTTATACATTGTGATAGATATAAATTTGAGTAAACGAATATATCGTTATTACAACTAGCTTTTGATGCACAAATCACTAATATAAAAGCGAAGTTAGTGAGCTTTTTTTCATCATGCTTTTACAAAAATTAGTGTTTGTAGCATACCTTTGTATTTAATCTTGAGATTTTGTCTGATTTCAATGTTTAATTGGCGTGAATTATATGTTGTTAAAAATGGACATTTTATCGTTTAAAAAATATTAAAGACATTTTTGTAATCGGTAATGTACCGTTAAATTCTAATATTTTTTAAATTGGAAATAACTTGAAAGCATTAATGCTTACGTTTTTCTTTTAATATTTAAATATTATCAATAATCTAAAACACACATATGAAACAATAAAAAAGCCAGAAAATAAAAAAAAATACAATGGTCACAACCGAGACACGACATCGGATCCTCAACTCTATCCCGGTTGTAACCATTGTCTTTTTATTTTCTGTTTCATATTTATGTTTTAGATTATTGGTATTATTTTAATGTTTTTCTTTAATATACTTAATTCTGAACACATCAGGGGTTCAAATTAAGTTATTTCCTTAAGACTCCCAAGTTTTCATTAATTCCATCCGACAGAAAAAAAAATACTAGCGACAAAATAAGCAGAAGGACAACATTCAAGCCGCATGGCTGTTGAATAACTGTGTAAGTGAGAAGATACTCAAACAGAAGAACAAAATTTAAGCCGGAAGACAATAAACAAGCCGAGGACATTCAAGCAGGAAAACATTTAAGCCGCAGGACAACATTAAAGCCGAAGGACAACATTCAAGCCAAAGGACAACGTTCAAGCCGAAGGACAACATTCAAGCCACATGACAATATTCGAGACGTGGTCACAAGGGGGTTATCTTACACTCCTTTCCAGGGCCCTTGCAAAGAGGGTGCTGTAGGGCGGCAAGGGAGAATTTTCGTCCAACCACTTTAATTAGTCCGGCAAGGGCGCACAGGTCCGGGGCAAACCAATCGGATTTAGTCACATCATTTTGAAAACACATTTTTTGGATTTTGTGTCGAAGGTGTATGAAGGATCTTGGGAACCAGCAATGCAAGACGGATGAATATAAACTACCCCATTATATCACAGTGGTACATTATTTAATAACTATAATTTTATTATAATCTGCTAGTTGTTCACACCCGGCTTCTCCCGGGTTGCACACATTATGAATATCGTCGCCGGAAAGGAGTGCCATTTTGGAAAAATTACATCAGAGAACTTTAAAGTCTTTATTGTATTACAATAAAAAGTCTTCAGAACCTGGTTGGATTTTGAAAAAAAAAGTTAACTCAGATAAATCAATGCTCTCACTGAGTCATCTGAAGCGACAAAAAGCTAAAAAAAGTCCCAAACTTGGGTCGCTTGAGTCAAGCCTTCACTCAAATTGCAGATATATTTAAACGGATAAAGAGCTCAAAAGTCTTCAGAGTCAAACTTTTGCCTTTCCAGCGACGATATGAAATAAACAATTATCTTCGGGTCTTTTTTAGTATTATAGATTTTTCAAGACTCCAGAACTAATGATCGAAATGGCTTTGATAACAGATTGAAAGAGATATGCATATTTCATAACGCCAGACCTCATAGTTCGAAATTTTTTACTGCTTCATATTGATATTTTTTTCTGCATTGTAGTTACAATTATTAAATATTTTTGTTTACAACAGAAATATTTTTATTTCTGCAAAAACCATTCAAAACGATCAAGCGTTAAAGTTACCTCCTGTGTAGATACTATAGTAAGAAAGTTTATATATACCGTTCTAATTGCATTTTGTGGATGTTTTATTGTTTTGTTGTTGTGAGTGTATTGGTGAAATTATCCCAAAATCACGCGGATTAGAAAACCACACCAAATGAAAGCAAATTTTCTGTAATTTTTTTTACCAATTTCTTTTCAATTTTTTAATCTGTATATTTATTATAACGATAACATAATAATGCATTCATTGAACCGATGCAATAGGATTTTTGTAAGAACACTGTATTAAAAAAACAATCATACATTTCTTAGTTTTTGAAAAGAAATTGATATCATTTGGCAGATGTATGTACATGTACAAGCATTGTTAACAAAAAAGCAGTAATTTGTGTTAAGTGTAAGAGTGTTACCAATTATTCATGATGTCATTGTTAATACTTTAAACAAATATTATTTATACCTATCCGACTTCAGTTACAATGAAATAATTTATGTAAAGTCAAATAAATTTTGTTGTATTTATGAAATGTTTACTTGACTTTGCATGAAATCAAAATATCTACAAATTGGAATAAATAAATATTTATAAATAGAACACATACACTTTGTTTTTAACCACTTTTTTTTATTTTTTTTTATTTTTTTTATTTTATAAATATTTATTTTTTTATCGTTAAAGATAATTATTTTCTATGGTTGGTGATTCTTAACTAGCACTACAATGCTAATATGTCTGGGTGATAGATAAAATTTATGTATTCTTCTATGTTGTGACCATTTTAGCGATGTTCTACAAAATTAAACTAACCAACACGATATCGATAAATGCTTAATCTAATGATAAGCGTTATGAACAAATTTAACCAAACCTTTAATTTGTGAGTAAAAAATATATGGAATTTGGCCTCAAAACGCATAATGCAAAAGATGTACTCTGTCGGAAGAGTTCAGCCAAATTTTGGAAAAAAAATCTAATTTTAAATGGGATCCAAGATTTAACAAATTACGTTCTTATGTTTAATTTGAATAAGATAATCGTAAACAAACTAATACTCCAGATTAGTTAGTAGTATGTGAACAACGAATTAACATGTGGTTATATTTCAAAATACTTTTAAATGTGTTGCGTAGTTTCATTCTGAAGATCAAAGCTAATTTAAATCGACGACTAGAAAATATATCCTTCTTAATTTATTTTTTTTCTCTATCACTGTGATACCTTTTATATCTCATAGTATTTTCTAAGCTTCTATAATGGCAGAGTAAATTTGTTTTTATAAAATCTATGTGTTCCTCTATTTTGTGCCTAGTTTATATATTGCATAAATATAACATTAAATAAATAGTAAAAATATCGTACCCCATCAAAAATGTCCATTACCTCGTCCCACCACTAGAAAGAAAGACATGACAAAAATGTGATATAAAATAAAGAAATACGATATGGACAAACACAATAAGTCATAATTAATTGCTTTTGAACAAGTATCGTACTAGTCACAGCCATACCCAAAATATATAATATTATAACCATTATTGCTTAATACATTAACGCCTATCGTAATATAATTTGTATTTTCGCCTTTATAATTTATTTTACATCCTTGAATTCTGAGATTTTGTAATTGACCTACAATTGTTTTTTTTTAAATTTCATTCCAATATTTTAACAATTAATCTTTGCTTATTTTTTTTCAATTAGAAAAATATTTTAATGTACAAAAAAGCTGGGTTTCAATATGAAGAGTATTTATTTCCACTAATTTTTACTATTGTCCAACTTTTTCGCTTCGAAAAGTGCTAGCAAAACACAAGTCATTGCTAAAGTGGAACAAATATAATTCACTTGTTTGATCGCAGAAAGTATACAATTACGACATTATATAATTGTGACAAAACATTGTGTTGGAACTTATTTTAAAAACGTTATTATTTTTTCACATTACACATTTTCTATGATTGGGTGTGATTTTAAATTTCGTGAATATGTTCGAAGTCTTAAAACATCGTTTTTTTAACGATACGTAAATTTATTACACAACAATTTAAAAGCAGTTTTGAGAAGCTTTTGCACTTTGTTGCGCGAAATTCCCATAACGATATTTTTTTGTTATTAATACGAAAGCCTATTAAATTTAGCTTAACAAATTGTAATCTACACAGAAAAGAGAATGCTGATTAATAATAAATACACAGTAAGAATGAAAATGATATTTCATACTTAGTAAAGAAGCCCATTATTATTTCTCCAATATAATTCAGCAATAATCAAGCCAATAAAGTATCTGTGTGTTGTTAGGTGATGTGTGAATATGGTTAGGTGTCTTCCTGATAAAGCGATAAATGCATCGAAAGGATGGCTTTACCTGTTTGGCTTCTTTGTCCACTACGGAGGATCGACCTGGGATATAGTCCTCGATTCTACCAGGCTGGTTCTTGTAAACTTCCTGGCTCGCCTTGGCGGAGGCAAGCGTACTGTACCTGTTGAATAAATAAACAATTCACAGGTGATGAAAATAACGTAAATACAATGTATGGGTAAACATTTGTATGCAGGGATTTATAGGACTTGAATGAAAAACGATGTGTTCATAATAGTATCTATACACAAGAGCCATGCTTAATGACCGGATCTAAAGGGCCAGATATTTCTTGACCTCCCTTAACCTAATCTCTTTCCTTAATAATCCACTAAGTCTTATAATATGAATATCTAAGTCTTATAATATGAATACTACCAATAAAAAAAGATTTAGAGGCTGTCGGGGTGGGCGTAACAATAGTCAAATAAAATCAAGAGAAAACGTCGCAGTAATCCACGATCCTGACCATGGGAAGACAGAAGTAAATAAAACTACAACAATAGACATATCTATACGACGCCACGCAAATTCACAAACCCGCTACCTCGCAGTGGCAAACTGGAATTCACGCTCTGTCAACAACAAGGTCGATGATGTTCATGGTATTATTACCCAGAACAAGTTGAACATCCTAGCGATCACTGAGACATGGCATGAAAGCTATGACACCACCTCTTTAAAAAAGCTGCGGGCTCTTGGCTACACTGTTGTAGAGCAAGCGAGAAAGATATCACCAGAGGACCCCAGAAGTAACCAAATCTCTTTTGTGAATCACGGAGGAATTGCTATAATTGGCCGCCAAGGACTACGCATACGCAAGATAAGCATTGGAGATTACAACACTTTTGAATCTTTGGGGTGTTGCATTTCTTCAGCAGGTGCGTCTTTCACTCTTATCACAATCTATCGCCCAGGGTCGAAAAGAATCACTCGAGAATTTTATGAAGATTTTTCCGCACTCTTGGGGCGGGTCAGTGCACTACCTGGTTCCCTTATATTAACTGGGGACTTTAACATTAGACTGGAGAGGAAAACGGACATTAACACGACTAGATTCAACGATGTACTGGATTGCTACGGATGCAAGCAATGGGTTGATATTCCGACTCACGATGCAGGTGGACTGCTAGATGTTTTTATATCGAGGAATACCGACCCACCGCTCATAACTGAAGTCGTCGACGTAGGACTTTCAGACCATAGGCTCGTGCGTACGGAAGTAGATTTTAATCCTTCTAAACCTGTTTACAAAACGAAGACGTCAAGAGCGTGGCGAAAATTTAACTATAACGACTTCAAAGAAGATCTCAAGTCATCCATTCTCTCAACAAAGGATTTAAAAACTTCTGCTGATTCGGTATCCGACCTAGTAGAAATTTACAACAGTACCTTGACCGCATTGTTAGACAAGCATGCCCCCTATACTACCAAAACCTGTGCTATTCGCAAGTCCGATTCCTGGTTTGACGCAGAATGCCGTGAAAAGAAGAGGACCATGCACCGGCTTGAGAGAATATTTCGGGGTGGAAAACAAGCGATCCAAAGAACTGCTTGGGTTACTTCGCAATTGCAGTACAAGGAAACTGTTGAGAAGAAGCGTTCCGAGTACTGGAAAGCAAAGATCGAGAGCGAAGTCGCCGACCCCCAGAGACTCTGGAACTCGCTCAAAACTATTGTGGGCGAGTCAGAAAACTCAACCACAGCAGAGCTCAGTCCGAAAGATTTCTCCAACTTTTTCCACGAAAAAATCCAGCACATCCGAGCCACGACCTCTTCTGCACCCCCACCTGTCTTCACTACCTACAGTGGGGAATACATGCTGAAATTTAGCCACACTACACCTGACGAAGTCACCAAAATTGTGTCTAGTTCGTTGAACAAACAATGCGGATTAGATCCGATTCCAACGTGGCTTCTCAAAAAGTGCTTAAAGTTTATTGCTCCATTTTTAGTGTTTCTTTTTAACAAAACTCTGGACTCAGGTGAAGTACCTCATATGCTTAAAAAGGCTCTTGTTTCACCAATTCTAAAAAAATCTCAATTTGATCCCGAAGACTTAAATAACTATCGCCCCGTGTCAAACCTTCCTTTCATTTCAAAAGTCCTAGAGAAAATTGTGATTCGGCAGATTACCGCCCATTTATCAAAAAACGAGCTTTTATCGAAACACCAGTCAGCGTACAGAAAGTTCCACTCTACAGAGACTGGGTTATTGCGCGTGTTGTCGGATCTGATACTTGCAAATGAATCAGGTAAGGTAGCTCTGCTGTCTCTACTTGATCTGAGTGCGGCATTTGATACTATTGACCATAACTTCCTTGTCAATAGATTGGAAAATACATTCGGACTTGGCGGTGAAATCAAACAGTGGATAAAATCTTACCTTTGCGATCGAACCCAATCTGTGCAAGTAGGTGGTAAGACCTCTCCATTTGTAACACTCACTTCTGGAGTCCCTCAGGGTTCAGTGCTGGGACCCTTACTTTTCATTTTGTTCATCAATGATGTTCCAAAAATTATCGAATCATTCGGACTTCTTTCCCACTGCTATGCTGACGATCAGCAAATCTATTTCTATTGTGCACCGAATGAGATAGACAAACTAAAAGATACCACTACCAAATGTATCTCCGCCATCACAGACTGGATGTCTTCGAATAAACTAAGACTAAATCCATCCAAAACAGAATTTCTCTGGACAGCAACAAAAAAACGCCAGTCAATAATAGATAAATCTCCTCTCATAACTTCTGGTTGTAGCATCAACCCTAAAAACAGCGTAAAACTCTTAGGTGTCACTCTAGATGCCGATCTCTCACTAAAATCCCAAATAAATAAAACAGTGAGCGCAGGTTTCTTTCACCTGCGTCAAATTAAATCGATAAGAAGAAATATTACGTCTAATGCCACAAAGATGTTGGTAAATTCTTACGTTGTGTCACGACTCGACTATTGCAATGGCATATATGCAAATCTCCCCAAAATACATACTGACAGACTTCAGTCAGTTTTTAACGCTGCAGCAAGGCTGATAACTGGCGTTTCCAAATATTCCCATATATCGCAACATCTTAAGAACCTTCATTGGCTTAAATGTCCTGAACGGATCCAATTCAAACTATGCTGGATGATTTTTAAGGCGAAACATGACATGGCGCCACCTTACTTGTCGGAACTGTGCATTCCAAGCGATACTAACACGAGACAAGTTACTCTTCGATCAGCATCTTCAACGGCCATAGGAAGACTCACTGTACCTAAACGCAATCCCAACACCAACTTCGGAGAGCGAGCTTTTGCCGTAGCAGGCCCCACAGCTTGGAATAACCTCCCTTCACATTTGCGAAAGATTGACAGCTCAATTGAGTTCAGAGCAAAACTAAAGACTCATCTTTTTAAATTATCATACCCACTATAACGTAAATTTCCTTAACTAGAGTTTTGATCACTAAGTCCGAGTGCTATACATAGTTTATATATATATAGTTAAATATTACTTACTTCATTTTTTTTCTACCCTACGTCCGACAGCACGGGCAACAACCATTATAAATATGTGCTAATTTTAATATGTTAGTTGTTAGTCACTAGTTATAAGAATTAGGCATAAGTTAATATTAAGCCTTAGTTGTAATATTATGTTAATTATGATGTAAAGCGCCCTTGAGGTGATATCTCTGTCACGAAAACGGCGCTATATAAATCAACCAATTATTATTATTATTATTATCATATGTTATAAATTAATATATCAATAGTTTCGTTCAGACAGTGCGCGGTGTGTGTCAAATGAGCTAGACACGTAGGCAAGTGTGAATAAGTATAAAGCAAGAGTTACAAAATTATGGAAAGGCCTGAATATATTATGATAATCGCAATAGATTTCATACACTTTATTTTGCCCTTCTGATTGTTAAATTATTTTGTCGTTAGGAACTGCCTCGTACGCTCGCCGCGAGCTATCTGGACGAAGCTAACGAGCTTCGTTGTTACATAAATGTTTCATGTAAAACCGTTAGCAAATTATCAAATGTAAAAATAAACCGTTTTACGGCAGGGATAAAATCAAGAGTGATTCGTATTAAATTATTTACTTAGTTACTGAAGTGAGACCACAACATTAGGAAGTTTTTGTATTGATTTAAATGGACGACGTGAGATTAAATAATTATTTTGTGTGGAGGGCTTTTAGGCACTTTTAATTTGAAATACATATAACGTGCGTAATAATACATTATTCCGTTATTCAGCTTTAAGACGTCTAAAATGAGTTATGCAATGCAATTTATTTATTGCAGTCGTATTTGAAAAGAGTGAACGACTGAATCAACAAAAATAAAATATTTTTTTCTTCCGTCATACTAAATATTAAAATTCTTCGAAATATGTTCATACTCTCTTACAATTGAAAAGTTATATGGTTTTGGAAACTGGTTTTTTTCGTTATCTGCATGCATAAAACTTTTTTTTTCTGATCTAGCCGCTGAGTAATTCTAACTTAATTTTCTTGTACCCAAGATTACGATACGTAGCTTATTCAATATAATAATAACTAGGCAACTAAAAAAAAAAGATTTTACAACTAATTCAAATCTTTGTAAATTTTAGGACATAATATCTGATAAGAGATGATTTTTTATCCTTGGTTCAACTTTAAATACATTTTATTTATATATTTATGAATTAGGAAGATTCATTAATTTATTTTACCATTTTTTTTCCACGGTGGAACGTGTAAATAACTCGAAAAAATACGGTAACGCTGGAGTGTCATCTTGGGATTAGAAGGAAGTTTTTAAACTTGGTAACGTATAGGTTAATACAGCAACCTTACCGTCCTGAATGACGTCAATCAACAATGTAAAAACTTTCAACGTGCTAAAATTGGTTGTTTTCTTTGCTTACTTGGTAGTAGCCGGTAGGAACTCGCTGACAGATCCATTCTCCTTTCCGCGACGGTCGAGCGTCGAGTGGCGCCGCCCTGGACGGGCCGAGGCGTCGCTGTCGTAGGCGTCGCTGTTCCAGCCAGGGCGGCCGCCGCCCTCTGCGTCGCTGGTCCAGCCCGCGCGCCCGCCCTCCGGCTCGCTCAGGTAGCCGGAGCGCGGGTCGAAGTAGGCGTACTGCGTGTGGCGGGGGCCGGGATGTAGGGCGGAGGGATGGGCTGGATTACAGAGTCCAAAATTAGTGCTATTATATGATATATTTCCACGTCAGGTTATCAGAATGTGTTTCTTTATGACCCACGAATGAATGAAATAAAATACTGGCCCATCATTATTGTATGACACATTCACTTATAAAAAAATGGTTTCAGCTACTCTTGATATTAATATACTCGAAAAATATTTATAAATGAGATATAGATGCTTAAAACGAAACAGGATCTTGTGTTCTTTCATGACCTATGAATGAATGATATCATAAAAAGTGGGTAACATGTTTTTTTTATAAAAGCATTTTTTTTAATTCCCATGAAAAAATAGCCCCATGAGAGTTTGTAACATATTCGTCAGTGAAACCATGAAATGTCTTAAAATGTTTGTTTGTGAACCATGAATTAATGAAATCATGAAATGTTGTGAAATGTTTTGTGTCATATAATATCTAAACATGTTTGTTTGTGACACATGAGTTAAATCAACTACAAAAAATATCTGTAGCATTTGTGATTATGAAAATATAAAATGAATAATTTTTTTATGACCCCGTGAATGAGTAAAACCAAAAAATAATTGTAAAAATGTTTTTTTACAAACGAAATAATATCTCGCACATAGTAAGATCGAACTATGATTCTTTGTGAAATAAAGTTTGTACAAAGCCATACATGTTAATATTTGAAAAATGATCAAAAACAAAAATGATAATTCTTCCAGAATATAAAAAAAGTCGTCATCTATCTGTTTTCGTTACTACCCATTTAAAAAATAAGTTTTATTTCATATATATAATAGTTAATGTTGTTCTTGAAACATTTCATTTCATTTTCTAAAAACTAACAATCATACTGCGAATCTAATATTATTTTGTTATGGTTATATATAAAAAAAAAATCTACGAAATATTAGTGTAATAATTTAATTGCTTTTTCCAAAATAATTTGTCTATTCGTTTAGGTTATGGGTTAAAATAAATATTTCTTTATGTGTTAATGCGTGTTGATTTTATTATGCATTTTAATGGCATTAAATTAAAGGAGATCTTACATTGAATTTATATTCAGTATTTTCTCGCAACTCTTTAAAAACTAAATATAATATATTATTATTAAAATGCTGTGTTTATTCATTAAGCAAAAACAAATAAAGCTTTAAAGCACCCTAGTACGTATAATGTTTTAATTTATCGAAGGAAGCAATCACTTTGTAGCTTGACATTATAATTTAAATAAAAAATAATTTTGTTTTAAGCCACTTTATTTATTCACATATAACAATTCGACCAGTTTCGGTTAAACTTAACATTCTTCAGGAACGTATACTTATAAACTAAGTTTATATATATACGTTCCTGAAGAAGGTTAAGTTTAACCGAAACCGGTCGAATTGTTATATGTGTATAAATAAAGTGGCTTAAAACAAAATTATTTTTTATTTAAATTATAATGTTTTATTTTGGTGGTATCATCGAACTCTGCAGATTTCTTTAAATATTTATATATTTACATCCATAAGTGTAAAAAGTGGGAGCAAAAGGAAATGAATTTTAACGAAATGAAACGACTCTATTAGTGATTATATTTTTCAAGTGCCTTATGTCTTTTGGAATTAAGTAAGAACTAATTAAAATAATTCAAGCAGTGAGATATCGTGTATGTACAAACGTCGTGCTCATAATGGTAAAAAATATTGTAATTCAATCGGAAAAAGTATAATTATAATTATCTAAGAACATCAAAATAACTTACAGCCTGGACGATATTATTGAGGTGCAGGTAAAATGCAATTTGTTTTTACATGATATTTTATTGATTTGAAGACGAAGCGATTTAGTGCGTTGAATGCGATTTTTAAGTAACCCTTGTATTTACTGCTTTAACAAAGTAATCTTTGTGAAAATATTTGGCTGGGTGAATATCGATTAAAAAGGAAAAATACTACTTCATAATCAGTGATGTTTATGTTTTTTTTTTTAATGAAATATCTATGAAAACACACTGAATATAGTGGTCGTGGAAATGGAAAAATTCGACTTGACGTGACGTTAATGAGAGTGAATAATAAAATTAATTTTGAAAGCTATATAAATGCTAACATAATAACACTGGTCCTAATCTTTAAACCAACCGTTTTCTGCAAATATGCGTACGAGATTGTTTTTGAATATATTGATATTTACACTTTGAAACATTACTCTCAGTTAATGGAATTGGAAATGCTGGCGCGTTCTATCGCTAATGTCGCCACTGGCAACTACCGTAGCTGGGTATACATTAATGTCCCACTCGGCGGTTACGCGAATCATGGACGACAGAATTATGCCTTTTTTTTCCATTATAGATCTTGCCACAGAAAATGTCCAGTTTTTACGAGGGTTATTATGCCCGCTTAACTTTTCACAGTCGTATACCTACATAATTTTTGTTTGTTTAAATTATCTGTTACATTATATTATGAAGCAAAACCATTCACTACTATAATAATACATACACTACTACAGTGTTAATGCAATCAACATTAGAGTTACTTATAATGATCATCGGTGTTTTGCAATCGATGGTTTTTCAGCTGTGGCCATGAAAAGTCCCGAAAGTGATTACACAATTTGATTATTTTTACCAAACTTGGATAGGTTATAGTTCCCAAAGCCACTATTTAACATTCGTACATTTTAAAGATGTTTTCTATGGGGAAAAAGATAAATTATAGTAAGTACCTATGCAGACCTCATTATGATATTATAATTATATGGACTGTCACAACATAATGAACCAAATCAATTTCATCCCACTAGAGGTAAACCACAGTAAGTGCATCAGTAGCTAACTGAAACTTTGTGAGATTTATACCTTATGGGAAGAAAAAAAAATTACATTTATTAAAATTTCTGCCCCTCCACCCACGTATGTTTTTTCTGCCTGTTAGTTTATTGTAAACTTATTTAGAAATCGTATATAACGTAATGTTAAATCAAGCCGAAATGTAAACACCTTCAAGAATTTTCAGCAACTTGTACATCGATGAAATAAGCAACAAACACCCTAATTATCTACCACCGAAGTGAGAATTTGTTAGAATAAAATCAAAATCATTTCCATTTTTCTAGAATATTCACCTCGACGAGATTTGTATCGGACTGTCACATAATCGTCTGGAAAAATAAGAATAAAAAAGGAGATATTAACACAAATAAAGGTATTACAGGTGGTTAAAACATGTAACATTTATATAAATATGGATTTACCGTCGAACTTGTTTCTGTGAATAGTGTCGTACATCTTCTTGTACCACTTTGACTGGTTGCCTTCCTTTACTTCCTGTAATCATAAAAATAAGAGTTTAAAATTCAGAAACATTTAATTTCTAAAGGAAAATGTTTAAAGCTCTGGGATTGGTAAGATTAAGGTGTGCATAACACGATTTAGAATATTTTTATACATATTCGTAAAAAGCATTAACTTTGTGGCTTGCCATATCTAAAAATAAAACAGATAAACATTGTTTAAAACTACTTTTCTTTTCATTATTTTGTCGACTGGTGTCGGAAGCACCCTTCTACCTGGACGAAAAGGGAGCTGCCGAAGCCGGTCGACAAAACATTGAAAATAAAAGTGATTTTAAACAAAGTTTATCTGTTTCATTTATAGATATGTTTTTATATTCATAGACCTTAACACAATATTTGTAGTTTTAGGGTTAAATTTGTAGAACTCTATTTAAGTTTTCATAATTTTTAAGCATGAGAATAAGAATTTAAAGATATTTCGTTTTTTACCGAAATTTGTAATTAAACGGTGTGTTAAAATCGTATAAATGAATCGTTTCCATGTGGCCTAACCACAGTTTGACAGTAGCTTTGAACGCCGAAAATGATAAAATGTAATTATAAAAACTAAATACAGTGAGTAAAAGCGTTAAAAACTGACGTCGATTTAATTTTTCTAAATAGTAATTCAGTTACTTTTTCGATTAATTTCATGGAATTTCGTAAAAAGTTGTCCTCGAATCGTCAGTTCAAGATGGTGTAAAATATTTTGAGAGTTTTTTGGTTTACTAATGTATATTCTTATAATTGGTCCTTACGGATCTAAGGACGATCGGCATCCCTTCTTTGGTAGTTGGTCCGATTCCTTCATACTTCTTCGGTTCCGCCATTCTCCTCCTGGTGCCACCACTCTCCGTGTCGCTGGCGTACTCTCTCCTCAGGGAATAAACTGGAAAATCAAAAATACATATGAGGAAAATAACAGTCAACGGTTCAGTTATTAAGACTACCTCTTGATTCTAATTAATCTCAACTACTTCCTAATATTCCTAATTTTTGCACTTCCAAATAGACAAGTCAAAATTAAAAATCTTTTTCTTTGTTCATTGTCTACACTGTCAGTGTAGTTTTATTCATTTTTATGTGTTTTTAGTCTTTGTTCAGTGTCTACGATGCCAAATGCGGCTTTCGTCATATTTGATATCGTCACATTTAACATCGTCACATTTGAAATCGTCACATTTAACATCGTCACATTTGACATCGTCACATTTGACATCGTCACATTTGACATCTTCACATTTGACATCGTCACATTCGGCATCGTCAGATTTGACATCGCCACATTTCATCGTCACATTTGACATCGTCATATTTGACATCGTCATATTTGACATCGTCACATTTGACATCGTCACATTTGACATTGTCACATTTGAAATCGTCTCATTTGACATCGTCACATTTGAAATCGTCACATTTCATAATTTATTTTGACATTTGAAAGGTCCCCGCTAAATGCCGATTCTAGGCCCGTTTCAGCTTTCTATCAAAGTGTGATCAACTGACAAGCATAACAGTATGGCTCTACGGATGATCACGATTCTTTGAAAAGCTGAAATCGAACTAGAATCAGCGATTAACGGGAACCGTTAAAACGTAAAAAATGCTGCTAATCGATTAATTTTGTAACGAAATTATGATGATTGTAAAACTAACTCAGTAGGTTTATAGCTTTTGATGTCATACTAAACCGAAAAAAATAAATTATAATGATGCCGTATTCCTTACCAACTTCTCCTTGGTTCACCTTGGGCGGGGATTTGCGGTCTCGTGGTGGTTCCCTCTCCCTGTCCTGCTGGAGGTAGGCGGCTCCTCGAGGCAATTGACCTTCTGCAAATTACATTTTTTATGCATCAAATTAAACCTACTTTACAAAAGCACTTTTTTTTCATCAATTGGGTAAAAGTGAATCTTCGAAGTTACGAGACCCTTATTCTACGACGACCTTCGTGGCCGAGAGGTTAATATCCTCAGCTACGAATCCAGAGGTCACGGGTTGGAATTCGGGCGTGTGAAATTATGTTTTGTTTATTATTAGTACTAGTTGTTACCCGTGAAAAATCACAGGACTTGACTTGCCTAGAAGACATATTGGTTGCTTTAATCCACCGGTTTCAAATATAGTTTAGTGTCAGCTATAATACATTTATGGTAGGTACTTTTTGGGTAGTTTTTTAAATATTTTTAAATAATATTCTAAGCACATCCGTCAGTTCCAGTTTTGAAAAGTTCACACTCGTACATATGTTTGAACGTGCTCACGGAGGAAATTATTTATAGTGAAGGCTTTGCTTCACATTTAATTAATATAAAATATCATATACTATATTTGCAGCACGTTTCAGAGTTGTAGATACTCACAACCGTGCTCGGTGACTAAATCTGTATAGCCAGGTACTTTTCGATCTTCCCCTTCCTATCTCTTTGCCCTACCCACCCTCTTTAGCCACACAAAATACCCCAATTGGTAATGCCACAGTTCCACTGGCTTCCTGCAATTAGGACTCTTGTGCGGTATTCATTTATATATTTAAACATCCATATTGATCTTATTATAAATAAAATATTGGATCCTTTTCCAGAATCGAAGTAAAGCTGATTACAACAGAAAAAAATATCACACAGTTGTCAAGTTAGTGCAATAAACTGGTATCCATTATTCAATATAAAAGTGTTGGAATCCATTCTCTATCAAACATACTACGAATCTGTTTACTGGCAACCCTGCAATTACAATAAGCTATGAACGAAATCAAGTGAAATATAATATACCAACCTCTAGCCTTTTGCAGCAACGTGATAGTCGGGTTCTGCGCTCGTGGCAGCGAGGGCGGGGGCGGTGGAGCGGGGGGCGCAGCGAGCCCGCTCAGGCCAGGGGCGCCGGGGGCCGCGGGGGCGGAGCGCGAGCCTGCGAGGCGTGACTCCCAGGGCGGGGGCGCCTGGAATAAGGGCGTAATTGCAATAAGAGGGCGACCATAACATTTTTAATTTTAATCACAGCTCGAGAAGCCAACTTTCACAATACCCAGCAGACTTTCATGTGGGATATACCCACTAAATAATAAGCTAATGTTTACATCCTTGACGATCTTCGTGGCCGAGCAGTTAGGATCCTTAGCTTTGGATCCAGAGGTCGGAGGTCTGAAATGAGGCCTACACATTTTTTTTATTTATGTATTTTAACTGTGGTGTTTCACAT
This sequence comes from Drusus annulatus, assembly GCA_022651775.1. Classification (NCBI taxonomy): domain Eukaryota; kingdom Metazoa; phylum Arthropoda; class Insecta; order Trichoptera; family Limnephilidae; genus Drusus; species Drusus annulatus. The sequence goes on along the minus strand of JAGWCC010000178.1, from coordinate 220,504 downwards.
ATACTAACTTATTTTTTGTGTATATAGAATTCATATTTGCGGTACATTTCACAATCGTAGATAAGTTACTACCCTGATGAAAGACAATCATTCAGAACCGAAACGTTGCTTAAAATGGCTGTAGCCAGGCTTAGGAATCAGATCTCAATAGTTAGGTGTTTCCCTAACCTTTCCTCTTTGCCAGGTTGCTCTTTTCATCAATTTTTCAGCCTCTCAATATTTCACGACTTTTAATAATAACACTTTTTTTAATTTAAAAGTCTTTCAAGAATTACAAACAGAACCTTGTACACAATAAATAAAATATAAAGACGTTTGACATAAATTAGGGCTACAGATATTTACCAAATTTAACAAAAAATGCAAGCAGTCGTAAATATCGCCTTAATGAGGAGAAACTCGTTCAAGAATAAATCGGTATTTTTTAATCTCTCCTCATTGACATTAATTATATGTCGATATCAGAAAAGATTTTATTCAGGAGCAATATACCCCTCTCCACCGAAAAAAAACCATAAGAAGGTTGCTCTTACAAGCAAGAAGATAAAATAATCTATGATGACGCTGTCTTAGATAGTCAACATGAAAGTAGAGACTCCATAGCTCCGAAATAGCTGATTTCTCTATGCAGCTCTGCAGCAGTCTGAATAAGTGGCGGGTGGAATACCCCTCTTTTTATGCGGTATTAACATTTCAAGAATCCCAGGGCATCAAGAAAAATAATGAATTATATAATAAGAATAAACATTTCATTTTGATGGAGGGTATCATTTTCACTGACCCATTAGCCTATCAAGAAAAAACGTAGGAATAAGAGTGAAAAATAGAGCCTAAAAATCAATGGAACATTGTAAATCCACATTAAAATTAATGAGAAAAGCAATCAACCATAAAACCATTAAAGCAATTACGGTGCAATAATTACGTTACACTAATGCATCTGGGTTGGAGTAATTACACCATTAAAAATCCGAGCTAGTCCTGCGAGAGAAGCTGGGTTTGCAAGTTAAGTTACGCCCGTTGAAATAAGTTACTCGGAGTTAATTGAAATGAACATTAGAGGAAAAACTCAACGTTTTCATAATTATATTATATTAAATTACAAATGCTAGTTCACAAATCACTGTACAGTCAAAACATATTTTTTATATATAGCACCATTCCTTATCTATTGTGATTTGTTTGACGTTGATCTGCTTTATGGTCGAAATGGAAATAATAAAAAAATACAACTCTTTTCACCTATTTTCACAACGTTGAACAAATTTACGGAAAAATAATGTCAAGGTGCAGAACTAAACGGCGTTAGACTTGTAATACTTTTGATGAATGTTTTTGTGACCGAGTCGAAGCTAATATTTTTTATTTAAACATTGTATTTAGCAAATTTGGTAATTTAGGTTATTCCAACTTTCGTGGTTTTTTAATAGAACTCCACGCAGGAATTGATTTCTTGACATAATGAAGTAAGTTTTCAAGCATGTAAGTTTATTTTTATCATTACCATTGCAGATTATACATATTTATTCCAACATCATAATATTATGACATTTGTACAAATGTAAACATAGAAAAGATAATTTTACTAGTAGACCTAATAGTTTTTTTTAAATTTGATTTTCTAATCTGATACGGGCAGCAACAACACACTTTAAACACTACACCAAGAATTTAAAACAAGTAAAGATAGTCCTACAATCAAATTAATAATAAGCAATAAAATACGAGCATGAATTATTGGTAATGTTTCAGAATTTTTGATAAAAACACGTATTGTTTGTTGCAGTTTTTCAAATTATTCAATAAGAAGAAAAAAACTTTAAATAACAGTGTTGAAATCGAAGCTAGTTTATTATTAAATCCGATTAAACAACACACTTTTTAAAAGCTTAATCACTGATAAGTTACTTTATAGCATTCTCCTTAGTTCTAAATGACATGTGATGAATATTTTATTTAAATTAAAGACAATAATAAATTAAGGACTCACCTCAGATTTTAGCTTCTCCTGTAGTTGTTTCCTCTGCAGCGTTGGAGAGTCAAAGGACACCGGTTTAAATTCCTTTCTCTCCTGGGCTGGTGATGGAGGCTGGCTCCTGGGTTTCCACACCGGGAGGGGCGGGGGCGGTGGAGGAGGTGGATTATCCGAAGAAGAAAGAGAAGATGTTGAAGTTGTGCTGTTTGGCACAGGAACTTTACCAACAGAGTTGCTAGTCGAACTACTGAGCCCAGAACTATTGATGCTGTTGGGGATGATTCCGTTGCTAACGATGCAAGAAGACGTTACTTTCGCTAGTGATTGCAATTCGTTGATCTCTGATTTGCTGAGGGTGGATTGAGATGTTGATTCGTTTTGAGATGTTTGGGTTTGGAATTGGGATTGGTGTGTTGATTGAGGTTGGGATGTGGTTTGTTGAAGCGGCACCGCTCTGGGGATAGTGCTACCCCCGTTCTGGGTCGCAGAAGTGGAAGGCAGAGAGCTCCCTGAAGATGTAGGCTTGGTGGTGTTGAACGATGGTGTTGGGTGGTAGACCGAACCGCCCGGTGACCATACACCTAGAAAATACAAAACAAACACGTTAGTTCATGAAAAACAAGAATGAAAATATGATTAAATAAACACTTTTTGGGGTATTTTAAAATGAAATTGGTTCACAAAATAAGATAAAAGTATCACGATGTAACACATTCATAACTTGAGGATCACTTGGATTGGGATGTTAAAAAATCATATCATACATCAAATCAACGATTAGCGCAATTTGGAATCTTTACATTTTTACGGTCACTTTTAAACGCTGATTCTCGGCCCGCTTCGTAGCAAATTAAAGTGAACAGATGTCAAGCACAAGGATTACATTATATACTTGTCAGTTGATCACATTTTGATTAAAATCCAAAACAAATAGAAAGTAGGTTGTTCAACGGGGACCGTTCAAATGAAAAAAATTCAACAAAGCGCTGATCGTCGATTTGATAGAAATTTTATGTGATAGACTTTAAAACACCACAACCTTACTATAACTGTAAAATAAAACGGTTAATATTTGTGGTAACACACATTAAAACGAATAAATGTTGGGTATTTTGAAAACATATTAAAGAGGAAATAATATTTAATAAATCCATAAAACATGCTGAAAACGGAAAAGTTATATTATTAAGATGTGGTATAATTCATTTAGTTTGCTTGATTTCATTTACTCACCAGCGTCAATAGAATAAGCAGGAAGCTTAGACCGATTTAGGTTAAATAAATCATCAATCATCTAACATAAATAATAAAGCTTTGATTCTAAATATTAGATTCAACTTATATATAAATAATCTTCCATATCTAACTTATCTTCCAAGAAAACCTATTCGAAACATTATTTAGTAGGCCAAGTAGAAAGAGCTTCAAAATTTTAAGTATTTAAATTTGTAGAAATTCAATTTGTTAATTGAATTTGATAATAAGGCAATAAATACAATACAATTCAGCTTGGCTTAAGTTGCACCTTTTGACGGCATTATCCGGTAATTATTATGGTTGGCCCCAACGTAAATACTTTTAAAAAATATATTATTTAACGGACCACTGTCCAATTACAAAAAAAAAAATACATGACACAAAATGAGAAAAAGAGCAACAGAGAAAAACAGCACGTCCATAATATTTTAATGAAGCAATGACAAAAATATACCTTTGAAAAAAAATTCAAGTGAAAGTCTGATCAAGGTTTTGGTCGTAAAGAATGACAAAAATGATTTAGACTGGTACCAAAAATTTTCAAAACTATGGCTTGTGTTAACAAGTCTCGACATTCTGAATAGTGGAGAATGTTACCCATAATTAGTAAAGTGATGATTGAGGAACAACAATTCATTGTTTCTAAGTCAACGGTAAGGAATGCTGAACTAAATGAGTTGCAACAAAGAAGGTGAACATAAGTTAACATACATTCGACTTATCAAAAATACGCAATTTATTAATAATTATTTTAACAACAATATTCATATTCCCAGTAATGTTTTGGCGTTTTCCTTAAGTTTTGAAGCACTGTTCCAATATACATTTGATAACAAGGAGTAAATAACCACTAAAATCGTTCCCATTTTGTGAGAATTCAAATTATGTTTACTAATGGTAGAATTAACTCAATTGTTCTGTAAGACATGTACTTAATCAAAGTACCCCAATTAATTAAACGGAGTTCCCTCCGTTGCCATAAATAATTAAGTACTCAAGCACCACTCTTGATAATTATTGATTCGTGTTTCACCCTTGGAATATTTCTAATGTAGTAGAAGAACCATTTTTAACAATCCTGCAATATTAAATGTTATTATCATACCTATTGGAAAATTCTACCAGAAAAGGGCTATTGTAGCGACCGGACTAACTTTGGAACTTTAATGACTCACATCCCTTACCCTACTGACCCAAATCCCGGTTGCGGCAATAACCCCGGTATCATGTGTCTTTTTCTAATGTGTATAATTAATCCCTCACTCTGTTCTTAATATTTATTTAGTATCGTGATACTGCTTGCAATATAAATCATGTCCAAGGTTAGAGGCATTTTTAAATTTAATATAGCCACCACATAGAATCCCTAAAGATGACATGGGACACAGGAAAAACGATTTTCCCTAGCGTCTCTTGTGTATAGTGAAATAAATAAAAATATTTATATTGTCGTAGGAAGATATCACTTGGTAATTTGACATATTTAATGAATTTCCAATCACCTTATTGAAAAAGATCATTTCTTCAATAAAAGCACCAGTGCTCATATTCTACACAGAAATGGTCGTGGAAACAGATTAAATAATTTAGAGGCACTATAAATAAGGAAAGCTATCAAAATTGATAGTCATATTCATAATAATAAGTTATTTTTGTCCAGTAGTACAATATAAGATATATTTCCTAAAACTCTACGAAATTTCTCATTATTCTTTAATCACCTTCTGAGTTGACGTTTTGCGTCTTTCAATTCTTATTTTCTGTATCTTTTTACCTGTTCTTTTGTTGTAATTTAATTTTAATTCTTTTGTTTTCTCACTGTTCTCTTATTTTATTTTATTTTTATCTTATATTGTGTTCTCTTTGCACACTTTTTATTATTCATTAATCACCTTCTGAGTTGATATTTTGCCTCTTTCTATTCATATTTTCTGTCTCTTTCTCCCTGTTTCTCTGTTGTAATTTAAATGTTATTCTTTTGTTTTCTCACTGTTCTCTTGTTTTTTTTTTCATATTGTGTTCTGTTTTCACACTTTGAATTTTTCGTTTAATTTAATTTTGTACCCTGGTGATGCTTAGGCTAAACGAAACCAGTCGGTCATAAAAATTAAAATAAAATCTTTGGTCTTATACAAAGTTATTTTTCATTTTAACAATATATTTATATGGGTAATACGTATGTACTTTATTCAGAGCGTGATGGCAGAGAATTCAAATGGTATTAAACTTGAACGTCAATCAAAACACACAAAATTGAATCCAATTTACTAATAACCTCATTCTCGGTGAAAATTATCCCACCTGCCCCTTTTCCACCAAGCGTACAATATTCACGGCAGATTTTATGAATTTAAATTGAGATTTAAATTCGACACGCTCCTCGATCGATAGCCAATTATGCATGGAAGAAGCTAAGCTCATTGAAAGCACAGCTTCTTCTATAAGCGATAATATAAGAGATACAGTGAGCGGCGTAAAAGATACTTTAAGCGCTTTAAGCAATATAAGCGATACAGTCGCTGTATCGTGTTTGAGATGAGCTCCTGTTGTCGAAGGAAAATCTAATCCAGGGGTCCGATCCATTTTTAAAACAAGTACAAACATTCTAATGTAAAATTTAAAAGAACAATTTTTTTCTTAAAAAACATTTTATAACAATTTGTTGCTCATTTTCTTTCTGCGTTGCATTAAAAAAACGTATTTTTATGTGAATATTCACACAAGAGTCATAACTGTTCAAACCCATTTTTTTTATTGAATACTGTACAAGAGTCCCACTGCTCTCAACCGTCTAGAGCCAGGGAGATGATGGCATCCCCAATTTGGATATGTTGTGAGGTTGAAGATAGCAGGAAGGGGAAGGACATGGGGAAGATTAAGGTTAGGAAATACCTGGCTATTCAGATCTGGTCACCAAACATGGTCAAAGAAATTTCAAGCACCGTTTCGATTATGAATGATGGTCGTTTACCAGGGCAATAATTGGAGTATCTACCACTCTGGAACGTGCCGCGAAAATACTGTACATTATTTTATATGAATTAAATGTGTTACGGCACATATTAATTAAATAAAATTTATTTTCGCACGCCCGGTTAGAACCCGCGACCTCCGGAAGAGGAAGGTTGTAAAGTGCCCAGCTATTCAGATCTAGTCACCAAACACGGTTAAAGCCATTTCAAGCAACGTTTCTGTCCCGAATGGTGGTTTTTCACAAGAACTGTACTGAGGGTATCTACCACTCTGGAACGTTTTGCAAATATACTGTATTTTTTAAATATTTTTTAACTGTGAAATAACACTAATCATTTAGATACAATTTGTTTGAGTACGCCAGCATTTGAGCTTAAGGTATTCGTAAAGTTTGATCGCACTTATTAAAATAGTGTTTTAATAAAAACTAATAACTTCGTATCTAACTTTGCAGATTTTAAATAGTTTTTGAGAGTAGAGTCAGTGATTCGGGAACCCATTCTTCTTAGTTTTAATAATTTTCATGAACGAGGAACTTACTTCACAAATACCTTGTACTTTTGGAGCGACAAATATATCTATTTATCAAAAATATAAATTTACTAAATTTCTGGTTGGTTTTTAATATGCAAGTTCAATTCCAGTTGATAAAGCAGAAAGGTGTGTAAAAAAATCATTTCAAAGCCATACCTATTATATTTAAAAATAAGTAATTGCGGTGTGGATATGGAATCACATGGTCAGACATATTTACCCAATCGTGAAATTCAAACATTTTTATGAATGCCCGAACAGAATTATTTTATAAAGGGACCTCACAAATTTTGAGAAATGGTTCAGTGGTAGACGAGATGAATATTATATTTTTTTTATGGTGAATACCACACAAGAATTCCAACTGCTTCCAACCGTCTGAAGCCAGTAGGATTATGGCATCCCCATGTTGTGAGACTGAAAGTAGTGGGGAGGAGATTGGGAAGAGGAAGATCGATAAGTACCTGGCTATTCAGATCTGCTCACCAAACACGGCTAATGCCATTTTTAAGCAATATTTCGATTCTGAATGGTGGTCTTTCACCAGCGGCTGCTCATTAGAGTGATAATAAATAATTAAATATGTTTTAGCATTAAGTGTAAATAATAATGTTAAAATTTCATGTTTTGTTGTTTCCGAGCAAATACTGCCCGGGAGCTATGTTTACGCCGCTTGGCCGGACTCATCTGACGTGCCTAGCGGCGGGGTACGCGCTATATACGTCCCACTCCACAACGATCAGAGGCTAAGCGATACAACAAGCTAGCTCCGACCCTTCCCCGGCGACGGCCGAGAGCTTATGGCGCTCTACCGGCCGTTTGTCAAACGATTTACTAGGCTGGCAGTATTTACGCCGCATCCCCTCTCTAGCGCCCGGAGGCTGGCCGCCCCGGTCAATGGACCGATCCGTAGCCAATGAGCGCTAGGCAGAGATTCGGCGTATTTCAAAATCTTATTGTTGCGTAATTATGGTTAGGTATTAATTTGTTAACTAGATTGGCGGGAATTCAGTCATCGGTACGATAAATAAAAGTACACAGATCTGACGGCTGAATTCCCTACTACATAATTGTATAAGATAAAATGTTGTGATTATGTTAATTAAGTAGTTATAAGACAAAACATGTACCACCACCCCTTATGTAACCCCCTAGTAATTTGTAAATTGTAAAACTTTGAGATTAATAAAAATGCTGGGAAGAAGTGGTTTATTGGAAACGAAAGGTCATAAAGAGAGCTGATGTTGGTATATGTTGCCTTCCCGCTAGAAAAATGCTAGCGGGAGCTACGAGCTCTCAAAGAGGAGAACTCGCAAGAAACCGGGCGTTTTGAGCGCCCGAATCCCGGGTCCAGCGGATGCTGGGCCGGGGATATAAATACAGGGCCCAAACCGGTCCAAAGTAGAATACTCCCAGCATCTCTACCGACATCATCTCTCCTGACTCTACGCTTCTGACCGCTTCTTCCCGCCTGGACTCTACAACTTCGTTTGACTGCTTTTCCCTGGACCATCCGCCTTCTCCCGCCTTTGGAACTTCGACTTGCTGCAACCGACCCAGGCCCGCTTCGCTGATTGACTTGAAGAAACTGGCCCCTCAAAATTTATAGTCAATGTGCTGACAAAACGTCTGGTACATTGTGGTCCTTCGATTCAGGATCATCTCGTCTTCATCAGCAGCCAAGATGTCACCAACACTACGCTCAGGAAAGAGCACCCCGGAGGGATCTGCACCCGCTGAGGAAGATTCTCAAACCGCCAGCAGCACTGCGCCCCCGATTGGGGCCAACGCCCAGCCGCCTACCTCGTCGGCTGCCGCGGCAGCCCGGGCCCGGGCTGCCTCCCAGGCTGCTGAGCAAATCGCACCTTCTGACGCCTCTCCCGCTCTCACGGCCAGCCACGATACATCGTCGGACAGCGAAGCCGCAACTGCTGACAGAATCAGACAGTTACGACGTGAGTTACGAGATGAGAGGCGCCGCAACCAGAAGCTGCAGGAGGCCCTTATCTCATCGATAAACGCCTCATCACAGCAGACTCCGCGACCTGAATTCACCGCATACAGGGAGCCTGCCACCGTGCCGCCACACTGCATCACGAAGGAAGCCGACAACGACTTCATCCGAGGACTTCAACAAGGAGTCACTCCAGGCGCCATACAAGGCGACCATCAAGGCGCAGAGTACCGGCCCGCAGCATTCGTGACGACGATGCAAAGCCGTACAACCCCTCTGCAGCCTCACATCAGCACACAGGGCGCCAGGGTGCAAGGCGCCCTACAAGGTGCTACAAGAGGTGCCTCAACAAGCACCAACATCGGGAGTCTGGGACCAGCACATCAGCCGTACCAGCCTGCTCAGATGACAAATCAAGGAGCCGCGGAAATACCTACCGCTCCTTTAACACCGGAGTATGAGCCGGGAACAATCAACATCGAGAGCCTGGGACCAGCACATCAGCCGTACCAGCCTACTCAGATGACAAATCAAGGAGCCGCGGAAATACCTACCGCTCCTTTAACTCCGGAGTATGAGCCGGGAACCATCAAAAATCAGGAGGCCGCGGAAATAAGTACCGCCTCTTTAACACCGGAGTATGAGCCGGAGGGATGTACCTACACGCAGATATTAGGTAAAATACCTACTGCGAAGGATACATGCGCGGATTTCCCGTGTCGTACCACGAAGGACGAAACGGCGCGCCAAGCCCAAGGATGGGTCAATTGCAGAGCGGATCCCTCGCAAATTGCCGTGGTTGTGGTCGAAGCCTTCCACAACTCACGGGCCAGAGGATCGACGCGACTGCAGCCTTACATCAGCACACAGAGTGCCGCTCAAGGCGCCTCACAAAGTGCTACACAAGGCGCCATCAACAAGGAGAGTCTGGGATCAGCACATCAGCCGTTCCAGCCTACTCAAACATCAATCCAGAGGGCCGCGGAAATACCTACCGCCCCTTTTACACCGGAGTATCAGCCGGGTACAACATGTGCGAATTTCTCGTCTCGTCCTAGGTTGGACGAAACGGCGCGCCATACGCAGAGAATGGGTAAAATAGCCCCTCTGCAGCCTCAAATCGGCGCCTTTGACAAGCAAGGCGCCCTGGAAGGCGCCACGCTCGGCGCAGAGTACCGGCCCGTAGCATCCCACGATGTGATGCACGGACAAACATCCCCTCTGCAGCCTCGAGTCGACGCCACGGACACGCAAGGTGTCAAAGAAGGTGACACACAAGGTGTTACCCAGAGTGTCACACAAAGTGACACACACGGCGCAGAGTGTCAGCCCGCAGCATCCCACGTTGCGATGCGCGGCCCGATACCTCCTCTGCAGCCTCAAATCGGCGCATTTGACAAGCAAGGCGCCCTGGAAGGCGCCACGCTCGGCGCAGAGTACCGGCCCGTAGCATCCCACGATGCGATGCACGGACAAACACCCCCTCTGCAGCCTCAAGTCTACGCCACGGACACGCAAGGTGTCAAACAAGGTGACACACAAGGTGTTACCCAGAGTGTCACACAAAGTGACACACATGGCGCAGAGTGTCAGCCAGCAGCAGCATCCCACGTTGCGATGCGCGGCCCGATACCTCCTCTGCAGCCTCAATCATCGAACCAGGGAGCTGTAAACATACCTACCGCCCCTTACACCCGGGAATATCAGCTGGGAACCACATATACGCAGATGATGGATCAAATACCAGCTGCGAATAGTGCATACGCAACATTCCCGAGTCGTCTTACAGCGGACGAAACGGCGCGACAGACCCAAGACAGGGTCAACAATAGAGCGGACTCGCTCTCACAAATTGTCGGGTACACGCGTACATACCTGCAGAGCGGCCGCCCGGATAATGGCGGTGAAGTATTAAAAAGTGAAAAAAAATACTACAAGTGCTCCACCGTTAAAAGTGCCACTGTCAAAAGTGATAGTGTCAAAGTGTGTGGGCGAAAACGCCACAAGTTTTCCGCCGCGATCGGAATAAATCTCGCGATGTGGAAAACAATCAAAAGTGTACAAGTGTGTGGGCGAAAACGCCACAAGTTTCGGAAAAAAACGCTCGCGTTTTGGCGATCGGAAAAAATCTCGCGTTGTGGAAAACAATTGAAAGTGTCAAAGTGCGTGGGCGAAAACGCCACAAGTTTTCCGCCGTGATCGGCAAAAATGTCGCGATGTGGAAAACAATCCGAGAACTATCCGCCTTTCTCAAGGGGTTTATAAATGCGACTCCCAGATTGGGATTAGTGGACAGTGCCCGGTCGCCGCGCGCTCGCCGCGAGCAAATGTTCGCCCAAAGTGATCGCAATGAAGAAAGTGCGGTAAAAAATGTGAACTGTGCGCTATGGTCAAACGCCTACAAAAATCGCGAGTGCCAAGTGTTCCGAGAGAAAAGTGTTCACGAGCGATGGCAAAAAGTGAGAGACGAACGCCTGTGTTACAAGTGTCTGAAATCAGTGGGAGTGAGCAGGCCTACCCGCGCTCTTCAAATACGCGGGACCAGTGGAACGCGTTTGACGAACAATACGTCACAGCGCGTGAAGTTATCAGTGCGCGGTAACAGTGGCAAAAACATTTTTTCGGCGAATATGGTCGAAAACCTTGTTGACCTGCCGCAACAAACAGTGGCCGGCAAACGGCAAATAAAACCCATGTTATTACTGGGAAAAGATAATGCTCACCTCATCGTGTCGAGGGAGGTACGTGAGGATGCGAGACAAAGGATGCTATCTCGTGCCGCCTGGATATTACACGGAGGTAGCAAACAAACCGAAGATGACGTCACGCTCAACGTCATCGGCAAACCGAACGAAGCAGATCGCCTCTCTGTGTCAATAAAACAGAGCTCCGTTATTGACTCGCCCGGCGTGACGTCAGCGGCCCGAATGGACGCAGCCGCGCAAAGGGTAGAATCCCTCACGGCTAACAAAACACGGCCCTGCGACACCGCCACGGTACGAGATGAGAGCACCCTTCTTACAAAAGGGGGCTTTCTACTGAAGAACTGAGCGCCCAACTGCCCCGCTCCTATTGGTGAAGTGCCGTCCAAACGGCGCGCCAAGCCGGCCGCATCGATACGCAGCTGGGCAGTAAAAACAAGAGAAACGGTGCCTAGTATTAAACTCTACAGGCGACCGTTTTCTCTACAAAACAAAATAAATATGTATGTCCAAAAGGGACCAAAGTGAAAACATATTACGTCCAAAAATGGACCAAAAAGAAAAAGAGGATTACGCCTGAAAGAGGCGAAAAAGTGAAAAAAGATTGCGTCCAAAAATGGACGAACCGGCTACAACTCCTCCGCCATAGCGACGAGTCTACCCCGAGAAGCTGCCTGATGGAAAAAACAGTGTTGAACAGCTATTAGCCTTTTGTGACAAGCAAGTTAAAGTGTTGCACAATCGTAACCTCACTGAAAAATCCCAGGAAGGTACACATTCAACCTTCCTGGCAAGCAAGTTTAAAGTGGCATAAAAAGACCCTTTCCATCCCGCGCCTACAACTACAGACAGCATTGATGGCCGCACGTTTGGCAAACACAAACGAGCCTAACAACTAAATTTATTGTCGCCCCGTCTCCCTACATGAGAGGAGCCGGGAGCGTTTCAACACACAAAAACGAGCACCACGTGAGGAAACCCTTCTCTCGGCCCCGCTGACAAAATGTCTGCGCCGGAGACCCCCCGCAGAGGAGCGCCCCCGCCGCCTGAAAGGCCGCGCAGGACGCCGCTGTACGAGAGGGCCCCGTCAAGTCCGAGGATCCGCGCCGGAGATTCCCCCCACAGAGGAGCGCCCACAGCCGCCTAAAAGGAAGGCCGCACAGGACGCCGCTGGACCAGGGGACCCCGTCGCGTCCGAGGATAGCTGGTGCCAATGGATTAGCACCGGGGTGGGTGTATCGGACGCTTTGAGCCTCCACCGGCTGCTCATTAGAGTGATAATAAATAATTAAATATGTTTTAGCATTAAGTGTAAATAATAATGTTAAAATTTCATGTTTTGTTGTTTCCGAGCAAATACTGCCCGGGAGCTATGTTTACGCCGCTTGGCCGGACTCATCTGACGTGCCTAGCGGCGGGGTACGCGCTATATACGTCCCACTCCACAACGATCAGAGGCTAAGCGATACAACAAGCTAGCTCCGACCCTTCCCGGCGACGGCCGAGAGCTTATGGCGCTCTACCGGCCGTTTGTCAAACGATTTACTAGGCTGGCAGTATTTACGCCGCATCCCCTCTCTAGCGCCCGGAGGCTGGCCGCCCCGGTCAATGGACCGATCCGTAGCCAATGAGCGCTAGGCAGAGATTCGGCGTATTTCAAAATCTTATTGTTGCGTAATTATGGTTAGGTATTAATTTGTTAACTAGATTGGCGGGAATTCAGTCATCGGTACGATAAATAAAAGTACACAGATCTGACGGCTGAATTCCCTACTACATAATTGTATAAGATAAAATGTTGTGATTATGTTAATTAAGTAGTTATAAGACAAAACATGTACCACCACCCCTTATGTAACCCCCCTAGTAATTTGTAAATTGTAAAACTTTGAGATTAATAAAAATGCTGGGAAGAAGTGGTTTATTGGAAACGAAAGGTCATAAAGAGAGCTGATGTTGGTATATGTTGCCTTCCCGCTAGAAAAATGCTAGCGGGAGCTACGAGCTCTCAAAGAGGAGAACTCGCAAGAAACCGGGCGTTTTAAGCGCCCGAATCCCGGGTCCAGCGGATGCTGGGCCGGGGATATAAATACAGGGCCCAAACCGGTCCAAAGTAGAATACTCCCAGCATCTCTACCGACATCATCTCTCCTGACTCTACGCTTCTGACCGCTTCTTCCCGCCTGGACTCTACAACTTCGTTTGACTGCTTTTCCCTGGACCATCCGCCTTCTCCCGCCTTTGGAACTTCGACTTGCTGCAACCGACCCAGGCCCGCTTCGCTGATTGACTTGAAGAAACTGGCCCCTCAAAATTTATAGTCAATGTGCTGACAAAGTTGAATGGACTAAGGCATCGGATTCCCACCCGAGCGTCGTTGGTTCAATTCCTCTGCTAGCTAAGTCCTCCATCATTACACAAGCAACATCTTCCGCTTATTATGATTGCAGTAGGAGTTTTCAAATATTGTCAGGTTATTTGTAACCCGGAATGTTTGTCTTTCTTTAAAATAATTGTACACAAAGATTATAATTATAAAGTTGATAAGAAGCCACAATAAACACAAGGCACGCTGCAATCAACCAGAATTATTAATGAGCGGTTATTCTCGCAATGATTTCGATGGAATTCTAAAAAGAGAAAAACCTTACGTTTTATTATTTTGAAAAGCTCAGAGTTACCGAGAAATGCTACGAGTGGCACAGCTGGCACCCAAGCCACCCCGTGCGCTTCTCTGATTTAATCCATGTTCATAAAATTACACGGAAATTGGAAATTGTGATATAACCGCTCACTGCCTGAAGAGGCAATAGGCAATCTGCTCCGCAGTCTACTGGAAACCAAAGGAATATTAACATTTTTCAAAATGCCAAAGAAATTTTGTGTTTGTGTGGTTATTGTGAAAAGAGTACGACATAAGTTGTACATGATTTCTAAAGCGGTGAGCTTTCGGGCTTTTTCATACATTCAAAAGAGTTTTTTGAAATTTAAAAATATTTGTCATCAACATAAAGATATTTAAAAAAATGTCAAATATATAAACCGGCTTCTCCCGGGAGTATATTATTTTTATGCCTGTCGAAATCTTTTTGCCGTTTGAATAGTACCTACCTATGAGTGTATGGATAAAATAATAAGGAGTTCCATCATACTTAAACTAAATATATGAATTTTTAATTAACTCTATAGCAGGTGATGTATGTAATAATGCAAGCTGAAGATTGTTGTGTTGAATTTGAAATTTCAGAAAGACTATTTTTTTTAAAAAAAAAGGGATTCAATCTCGAGTAACGAATAATAATAACCTGATAATATTTGAAAAACTTCAACTGCCATCATAATGAGCGGAAGATGTTGCTTGTGCAATGATGGAGAACTTTGAGAGATTGAACCCACGACGCGTCGAAAGTGTCGAATACGACGCGTTTGTCCGCTCAGCTACTAACCGTTCACAAGAAATAAACGGTTGTTAAAAATTCTTGAAGCCAGATATCTTCGTTTTAGATAAGAAATATAATTAGGTAAATTAAGAATATTTTAATTCAATGATTATCATAATTGCTCATACATCTTCTGATACATTATGTTAAATTTATAAAGTCTAAATTACGACGTAAATAAATTAATTCTTCAAAAATATTGTTCATTTCCGGAGCGCCTGCTTTCCCGCAACATTTTAGCAAAATCGCTGTCGTTTAGGTAATCAATATAGATACAGGCGTTCTTTGAAAACGGTAAAAATATTTAATGTAACGGAGACAAACCTAATGACAGAATTTATTTTATTTTCAAGTTAATCAACGGTGTTTGTTTTAGGCGGTGTGAACATTTTTTTATATGTAAATATAATGATGGCTACCTCTACAATACAAAAATTGAAATTCCAATCGTCGTTTGCATTCACCGATAAGACATGTGTTTTCAAATAAGGTTTTTGATTTTAAATTGACAAAATAATGCATTTTCGAGCTGTGTCATATAAAAAAAGGTTTCAATAATTGCAACAACTGCCACGTGTGAAAACACACTACAAGTAAAGGCCTTATTCAGATTATTAAAGCTATGATTTACATAATATATAACGAAAATTGAAATTAAGACTATGGAGTTCTCAAAAAAACAAAGTTTTATTTTTTTTTTAATGGTTTTTAATCCAAAATGCAAAATTCGTGCTTCACACCTGTCTAATATTAATTTCTTCCCATTCTCTTACTTAACCGGCAGGTCTTTTAAAATATAGGTAGGTACTTTAAATTTCGTTAACATTTATTACTCCTAATTTAAAACATCCCAAATGCAAACAATCATATCAAGTCATTAAAAATTACAACGATCTTCTAATAAAATTGAGTTGTGTTAACAGTGAATCAAAAAATTTACTCATAAAAAAAACGTAAGACCATTAATATTTAAAAACAAATTAAATATTATGTATAATACCTACTAAAGTAAAAATGGTTGCTTTCTTATCAGGAACAAGAAATGTTATTTCCTAGTCAGCTACAAATTACTACAAATGCATTTGAATGAAGTATTCTAAATATATCCGGATAATAATATTTTTTTTTGTTTTAAATTATCTCTCAAAATATATGTTTGATCATAATATGTTTACAATCATAAATCATATCCACTGAACATATATTTTCTAGAAGAGTGATCTATACCGATTTGAAAGAATGCTAATTTCGACCATTCACATAAGACATTTTGACTCTTAGGTTCCCAGAAAACCATATGAAATCATTTTTCTGTTCAAGAAAGAGTTATCAATGTTTGAAACGTTTGACCATTATTCACTAAAATTAAGAGAAATAATGGACACACCAGACGCGAAGACAACGCAATCTATCGGTTAATCTCTTCAGTGGAACCCATTTACACCTATTTTTTAACTACTGGAAAATAAACGTATTTTCAACACAACATTATATTCGGAAATGGATCAGTCGGAGAGACAAAATGGAACGTTCCGATTGAACCACCTTCTCATATTTTCATACATGGTTAATATCCTAAATGACATTCAAATGTCAGCGGCACGGCACTAAATGCTGTGTATTTCCGTGTCCGGGCGCCCAAAAGAAAATGGCGCCTGGTTCGAGTGCCTGATTTATGCTTCAATTTGGCGCCTTTACTGCCCACCTTGTTATCACTTCGGACGTTTTGGAAATGTTTGTTGCCAGCTCTGAAATAACGAGTCAATACACTGAAAGTGAGCCCTTCGAAACGCTGTGGATATTGTATAGCGCTCTTAGTTATATTGTTGTTAGGAGTTGCTTAGAAATATTTAAATCCATCAATTTGAAGATTAACGTTTTTGGTAAACTGATTTTTTGTCATGCATTATTCAACTTTCCCTTACCAATTAAATATGGAGATCGACGTTGCTTATCTTCTTTCAATTAAAAATAATTTATTTTGTTATTACGTACTTCCGTGCGAGTGCGAACTTTTAAAATTTGGAAGTCATGTTAGTTGAAATGATCGAATTAAAAAATCTTTTCAAACCCGACCTAACTAATAAAGTTTAATTATTTTATCTTGAAAAGCCAAGTTACATCGTGTATTTTTTACGAGTGTATAACTAGTTTTATTTATAATATATCTGTATACTTACACGATACCACCCTTACGCAACTGTCAAGTTATTTAAAAAAAATAACTTAATAAAAATTTCAATGCTTAACGTTTTCAGTAAAGATATTCCTTTTGTAAATATAATTAAATAGATTGTTAATTCTATTCTAGAACCCGTTAAAAATCTGCTATTGTAGCAGTTTAGCTAGACTTTATTATAATTTATTTGTCACTTTTGAAAAAAAAACAAGATGTTTACCATTTAAATAATATTAATAATGGAATCAGGGTAATTATTTTCCCGAGAGAAAAAGGTTCGCAAATTTCATAATGCCAGAACTCACCGTTCAATAGTTTTTAGAGTGAAACATAGGTGGATTTTCTGTGCTTATAGTTAAATTTGCAGGCGAACAGAAAGTTTGCTCCGCACTAAATACTAATTTCAGCCCAGCGCGTGCAACTCGTCTGATCACAATAAATCAACAATAAAACTTAATAAACAGACAGATAATCGCTGATTGAATCATCGAATCATTAATGGGGCGGAGCTTACGTAACGGTAACATTGTAATCATTTAATTGCCCGTAGCCTTCGCAGGCCCAGCCCCGGACGTTGGGGCGTACCCCTAGCTTGTACCCCGACGCTGAGAGAACCAACGTAACCTCTCTTTCTATTGAACGCGTCGTTTATGGGAACGAAGGAGTGGTTACGACGGAGCTGCCAGCGGAATGCTCGTATCCACTCAGCCGCTCCCCGACCTGACCTACTAAAAATCCATACCTATTTCATTTCGCGGTTCTGCCAGTTAAGTGTATTGGATGAGGTTTGCAGCGGTCTCGTAAAGACCCGGCTGAAGGTCGGTCGTTAAGATTTACATCGTTGGAATTGAATAGAAAATATAATTCGGTTAGGTATTTCATTCTAATTACTTCCTCAATTATTATATTGCTGTATTCCCATGCACGTTAAATGGATATTTTATAATCAGATGCACATTTAATCTGTATTAAAGACTGCACCTAGCAAAATAATAAAACACGTGATTATCTGTTTTACGTAAAATGTTTTGTTGGGATAATTGGAGACAATATTCACAACCATCACAAGTGATGACATAGTGTCTAAAAATATATGTAATGACGCCCAAGTTGATTGAAAATGTTTGATACGTCCGAGGAAAACAAATCATGAAACACATTGTGTGTTTCAGAAAAGAGGTGTGATGCCTCGTGCCACCCTCTCTGCCTACCACTGTAGAGAAAATCCAACATGCGTAGATAAATATTTTCGTCCTAGAGGGACATTTTCAAACTACAGATTTTTACTTAAGTTTCGTTTACGTAATATTGCTTGATTTATGTACTCGTATATATAATATATAACACAAGTTGAATTATAATAAATCAAATATTAATGAGAAATACATAATTTTTTTAAAAGAAAGACAAACATTCCTGGTTTACGAATAACCTGACAATATTTGAAAAACTTCTACTATCATCATAATAAACGGAAAATGTTGCTTGTGCAATGATGGAATAAAAAAGTAACCTTCAGAGAAATTGAATCCACAACGCTCGGTTGGGAACCCAAAACGTTTGTCAACTGAGCTAATAACCAGTCAATAAAATCATTTATTTTCTGACTCAATAATAATAATGGATTAAAAGTGTATCCTTGCTAGATTCCTAGTACCTACCTGGATATTGCTAAATAATAATAAACTCATTAGTCGAACTAATGTTGACATAGTTAACTATAAATAATTTCCTTTGTGAGAAGGTACGTACGAGTGTGAACTCTACAAATTTGGAACTGATATTGATTGTTATTTTTTATTAATCTTTTCCAATTCAGAGAAGCGATTTAAGTAGGTACCTATAATATATTTTACGACAACAAGATTGAGAGACTTTTAACTTTTTTAGTTTTTGATCGCTGTATCAAATTAGAATATACGCTAAGTTATATCCCGTGATTTTTCACGGGTAAGAACTAGTTATATATAAATACTAAAATAATCGCAGTGCGGCGTCGCGTCGTGTGTTCATTGATTTGAAAGCTTGAAAATAATTTGATTGGAAATAGAAAGTGAAACGTTAATCTTATTTCATTATATGAAAAAGGTAGGTCCTTAATTAATTTTACATGTAATCTATAGATCCCGACAGTATAATAGTTTAAATCAATCGGAAATACGAATAACTCTTAATGATTCTAAAATAATTCAAGTGAATAATTTAATACGCTTTAACGAAATCTCTAGTATTTGTTTACATGAAAATAATACTCAAAAGAGATTTCAGAACAAATAACAGGAGTCAAATTTCCCAATTAGCTTTACGCGAAATTCATTTGATGTTCTCGGGCTTTTAATTTAATTTATGTATTTCTTCGGAAAGGTTTCAAATTAAATAAATTATATTTGATGGGAACATCTTGAACAGGACAAAAATATTCATTTTGGAGTTCTTACAATTTCACGATTTTTGAAGTGGGAAAATCGTAATGTATTATTTTTATTTAGATGCCAAAATGATTTTAAAAAGACAAGTGGTCAATTTTTTTATCGTGCTTTATCTTTAAACTTTTCATTTGGTAATTGTTCCACACGTTTTCAGATTTAAACACGGAACAAGATAAATGCATTTAAAATACCGTACGTATTATATAATGATAAAAAAATGTTTAAGGTCGCATGTTATTATTGGTATAATAAAAATTAGTCGAAATAAACGGCAGTGTGTTTTGATTTAATTGAAAGATGACTGTAATTTTACGCAAAACTGAAACGTTCCTCTTCAACTACAAAGCTTCATAATAAATAAATATGGTTATAGAGCCGCCAAATTGAGATTCCTTTCGTTTGGAATTTTTTTCATATACAAGAAAGATAATCTATAGGCAATTAATATTTCTAATTCAAGGAAAACAGCGATCAAATAATGAAAAGAAACTAAAGTATTGAAACCGAAGCTTTAAACATTTTTCACCGGTAATGTCTTCCAAAGGGTTAGGTCTGCTCAGCAAATTACAAGCACAAAACGAAACAAAAGTTTTTCTAAAAAAATTACAAAAAGAGGTGAATATTGTAAAAGTAGAATTATTTACCAAAGCTTTCCATTTTTTCGTCCAACATTTCTCGAAGCGAATTTCCGTCGGTTTGCACGTTAACTACTCCCACCGAATGAACCGAGAATATAACGTTTGTGACCGGAAAGCCGGTAGCCGTAGGTTGTATTATTTGTGGAACCGTGGCGGAAATTTGTCCGGCTGCTGCCAAATAGACGGAGGGAACCGGTGGGAGATAATAGTATATTATAATCGCGGCTCGGGTGAATCATTCCATCTCACCTGCTTGTTATTCTGGGACCAGGTAATTTCAATAATCCGTTGCGTAGAGCCGTTCAAGTTGGATAATAATTAGAGTTATTTTGAATGCTGTACCTAGGCAAAACCAACAAATTGGGGAATCAATGTTAAGGGTCAGCACCCAAAAATACACACTTTTCGCTTTCTAGTACAAATTATGTATCTGTTAATTCGGGTAGTTACAAAATGTCTGAAGCTTCCAGTTAATACAATTTTTAAAAGTAATCTTTTAAACTCTACATGAAATACATAATGAAATTTTAGGTGAAACGGATAAAAAATGACTTTGCTGGTTTTCAAACTGCAACTTTTACTGAAATTTTAGTATTTTTTCATAGAATTTAAACGATTACAGTTAAAACATTGTATTATAATTTATTTTGCCTCAAATTGACGCGTACATTATACCTGAACAGCATGGTTTCAGAAGAGGAAGATCCACTGAAACCAATCTGATGGTATTCACTGATTATGTTGCAAGATCCTTAGACAGTGGATACCAAGTAGACTGTTCATATAACGATTTTTCCAAAGCTTTCGATACCGTGAATCATGATATCTTGCTCGCCAAACTTGCCCAAATAGGCTTCTCCTTTCATATGCTTCAATTTTTTAGAAGTTACCTTGAAAACAGAAAACAATTTGTCACACACGGAATCTTTCAATCCGCTGAGTTTTCTGTTCTTTCTGGTGTTCCCCAAGGGTCAATCTTAGGTCCACTTCTCTTTTCTATTTTTATTAATGATATTGCCGAAGTCATCCGTTTTTCTCGCTTTCTCCTTTTTGCAGATGACCTTAAAATATTTCTACAAATAAGAAGTATTAAGGATTGCCTGCTTCTTCAAGCTGACGTCGATAACATTTCTGAATGGAGTCGACAAAACCAGCTTCATTTCAATATCTCGAAATGTGTAGTCCTTTCTTTTACCAGAGCATTTAGTCTCACCTACCACAGGTACACTATGCTCGATCATAATCTCAAACGCGTTTCCACTATAAAGGATCTTGGGATTGTGTACGAAAGTAAGCTTGCATTTCGTGTTCATATCGAAGGGGTGTGCCAGTCGGCATTGAAAATGTTAGGGTTTGTTCTCAGAACCGTCAGAGTTTTTAGGGATACCCGAACTCTGAGAACACTCTATTTCTCTTTGGTCCGCAGTAGGCTGGAGAGTGGTTCAATTATTTGGAATCCTCATGAGGTGGGGTACTCCCTCATCTTGGAGAGGGTCCAGAAAAAGTTCCTGAGATTTTTATACATGAGGGAGTACGGCCACTACCCGTGGCTCTACCCAACGAACTTTCTCCTGGGC
Organism: Drusus annulatus; assembly: GCA_022651775.1. Lineage (NCBI taxonomy): Eukaryota > Metazoa > Arthropoda > Insecta > Trichoptera > Limnephilidae > Drusus > Drusus annulatus. The sequence continues at coordinate 198,846 of JAGWCC010000178.1, read as the reverse complement.
ACGCTCGGACTTCACTCCATACAGCTCAGGAGAGAGGGGTATGCCGCCACTCACTTCTTCAGACTGCTGCGGGGCTATATTGTAAACCCTGCAATTTTGGAGCGCGTAAGTCTCTATGTTCCTGATGACTATCTAAGACAGCGTCTTCATAGATTATTCTATCTTCCTGCCTGTAGGACCAACCTGCCAATGGTTCTGCCGGTGGGGAGAAGTATTTTGCTCCTGAACAAAATCTCTTCCGATATCGACTTATTTCATGTCAGTGAGGAGAGATTCAGAAGTGAAATCCTATTGATTCTTGAAAGAGTTTCTCCTCATTGACCTGATCATCACCACTGCCTGAAATTTTATTTTTTTGAAATTTTATTTTTTTGTTACTATAATTTGTATTTATTTTGTAAAATAACTTATTTCTTATATGCATTAAATTCAAAAATTTGTAATGTATAAGAAATTTAATAAAAATATTATTATTATTATTATTATCACCGGAAACCTTAAACATTTTTCTAACAAAACCAGATAAATCATTTGTAGTATTGCTTATATTAGAATACTACAAAGTAACGTTTAGCGTCATTCTTGGGAGCTGACCCTTAAAGCTCAACTGTGAGTACACATAATTTTAACACAAACAAAAGTGGAGGTTGTTGACTTTTTAGAAAATGGATGCTGACCATAAATAGTATCATAATATACACCTGGGTTGTCGTAAACAGACTTAAACCACTGACAGAAATACATCGCGTCTGTCAAAAAAGTTTATTTACAAGGCTGGTACGCCAAAAGTTGCACAATATTTAGCTGAGGCGGCAACTTACCGTAAAGCGATTCATACGATATACGAGTATCGACCTAAACAGAGAGCATTTTTAGTTTTTACCCGTTTTAACTCGTTCGCTGGCTGGGCACTTAGGAAACGCATGTGGTTCCTTATTTTACACAAAAATGCGACCAATACCTCCATTGAAATAATTATTTTATTTCATAGAGATTATTTTTTGGTGTTGCCGATACATTATTTTGTATCAGAGATGCTGTTAGTTCTTAAAAATTTAGTGTAACTTTTTTTTTTTAAAACATTAATAATGTTGGATTTTAGGGTTTTTGTTATTTTGCAGTTGTATACTTAAAGTGCTTTGCTATTAGATAAATTATTACTATTTACCTTACAAGAGATATCGTAATTACCACGGCAAAAGAGTATTTACAAAACAAGTCCATTCGTTAAATTGTATTCTATAGACAACGTTGAATTTAATTCCTATAAAATACATAACCCCATAAAATATAATACATACATACATACAAATAAAAGTGAAAAGGAGCTTTACTAATCAAGTAGGCACACTAGCGTAAAACTAATTATATTTGTCAGCTTGGGCTTGTGTCGCGTAAAATATTTTGCGGAGCAACTATGTTTAATTTTTAAAACTACGAATACGATTGACGAAATATCAATAAAAATGCAAATGAGAAATCATTGTTATTTCTAATTTGGAAACTGTTAATTCGTAATTTTTCATTTAATAAACAAAAATATATGGTGGGATAGTGTTAAAAAAATGGTAGTTTTGAATCATTGTATCCGACATGTATTTATAAATTCACTGCCGAAATTTAACAAGAATTACTGATATTTTGAGGTAAAAAAATTACGTTATTTTTCAATTACCTCATTTAACTAGCTTAACTATTTTATAAACACTAGTCAGGTTTCACTTCTAAGTTTTTTCCGTGGCTTATGTTATCTTTAACAATAATGTGTGGAGGATATTTTTAAGGAAATTAAAGAATAAACCTCCAGGTTGACCTTGAAGAGAATAATGCTTATCCTGAATTAACGACAGGTATATTTAGTCATATTCATAACTTTTGTCGTCTCATTCAAATAATGGTTTTATGTATCATTTTAAAAATTCAACCTTTAAAATTAATTATATGAAATTGTGATTTTTAGTTGCTAATGTGATAAATTTATTTACTATTTAGTGTCTTATTGATATTTCGGGAAAAAAAATCACAGTTTGAATATGTACCTCTATACGATACTTAACTCTTTAAAAGAATAAATTCAAACATTGGTCCATACACGTGACTGTGAACCAGGTAAAAATAAACACAAAAAGTTGTTTTTCGTTTGCTAAATGATGTCAAGTTCAACCAATTATCACATCTTCTGTCATTTAAATAGAACTTTAGTTGTATTTTTTGTTCCTCGCCATGTAGCCAGTCGGCCCCCAAAGAGGTGAATCCACAAAATCTGATATATTTACCGCAGCCGATGTTGTAACGAGAGTCAAAGACGACGCCGGGCCGTGCCAAGACAAGGCCGGCGTCTTCAGTCTACACGGACGGAAGCTCAAAGCTTTAAGCTCAGATGCGGTACGATATGCACCAGCGGCGTGCTTTATATATTTTAAAAAATCTATCCAATAAACACTAACCTTATATTAAATACATGCTTAGCTGTAATTTTGTATTCACATAATCAAAGCGAATATATTTTTTTTTTTGTTGCTTTTTGTTACTACTGCACAAAAGTCACAGTGAGACTACGGTATCCCCAATTGGTGTATGTTGTAAGACCGAATGGAAAGGGGAAAGATATGAGGGAAAAGTTTGAAGTAGCTGGCTATTCAGACGTGGTCACTAAACACGGATAAAGCCCTTTCGACTAACGTTTCAATTCTGAAAGGTAGTTTTCCACCAGGACAACACTAAGAGTATGTATCACTCTAGAAAGGTACTAATATCTAAATATTTATTTTGACAATTATTTTTTTTATTAAACATTAAAATCACATTTATAATAATAATCATATTATAAAAGTGGCAATTCCAGATAACTCATAAAAAATAATACACATGAAAATAAAAGTGAGAATGTGTAAACGTAATAATTGTAAACAATAATATGTGACAAATGTATGAAATAAATGAAAAAATGTCATGTGAATATGTCAGATTTACAATCATCAATCGTTTTGTATCAGAAATACACGCGATAAAGAAGTTGTTAGCGTCATTATGATTTGAACTTCAGACCTCGTTTATCTGGGGGACTGCTCTAATCACCAAATCGATTTTCACTCTCCTTTTTCCCTGTCTATTTTTAAATAAGTTTGTATGTCTAATTGTCAACAATATTTCACTGAGTAATGGCATTTTTAGTTCTGTTCGTTTAAAAATCTTGAATTCAAACATTTTTTTCATTAAAATAATTTGATTTGTTGCTAAAACGGGAGTTGTTGATGGCTAAAAAAATAATTCATTTTAAATCTAAATGTGAACTTCCTGAAGAATATCGGAACTTCAGTCTCAGGAAAATATATTTCATACTTTAAATAGATTCATACATTCTCATGGGTGGCACAAAGCTAGATTTATGGGAAAAGCTGGATGGATGGGAATAAAATGCCACCAAACAGGTGGTAATTTCTTTCGAGAAACTCAGATTTACTTCGTGAATAAAAGAGTGGTGTTTTTTTCGCTTTAAGTGATGAGGTTTCTTGATAAATCAAAATGCAAATACGAAGTCTTCGAGGCGAGTAGGGGGAGATAAAGAAAGAAACTGGTTGGTAGCTGGGTGGACAAATCTGTAGTTTTTCCACCAAGGCGTCGAAAGCTTAATTATTATGTTAGCTATGTCCTTCATCATTGCCCAATCCGCTTACAATGATGGTAGTAGGAGTTTTTTTAAATGTTGTCAGGTTATTGGTAACCCGGTAATGAATGTCTTTCTTCAAAAAAAAATAATTATGCTAGTGAAAACATTAAAATTTTAAATAAAAGCAACTTTGTTTTGACACCACTTTATTAGATACATATACCAACCGGTTTCGGATCTACCTGAACCTTCTTCAGGGCTGAACAAATACATATTTGTTCAGCCCTGAAGAAGGTTCAGGTAGAGCCGAAACCGGTTGGTATATGTATCTAATAAAGTAGTGTCAACACAAAGTTACTTTATTTGAAATTTAATTATGTTATCAGAATAAGCAAACACTTTGTGGATTGACATGATTAATTAAATAAAAAGCACACGTTGTTTAAATCCACTTTATTTTTGTATAAGTTAACTAGTTTCGACTCTGCTGAGTCTTCATCGGGACTTAAAAATATACATATAGTATATTTTTAAGTCCCGATGAAGACTCAGCAGAGTCGAAACTAGTTGACTTATACAAAAATAAAGTGGATTTAAACAACGTGTATTTTTATTTAATTAATTTAATTATGTCTTTCCACAAAGTGAGTGCTTCATGTCAAAGTTTGATAATATTAAGCTTGAATTTATAATACTGCCTTGAAAGTAGCATTTGAGATGATTTTTGTTCCAGTAATTTAAGGGTTCTTTCATCTCTTTAGCGAAGAGTAAGCGAGGGAGTTGACAGTTTGAGGGAGTAGTAGATACTCGTATCGCCATTTAGAATCGAAACGTTGCTTAAAACGGCTTCAGTCGTGTTTGGTAACCAGAGTTGAATAAACTTCCCTAACCTTCCTCTTCTCCATCTCTTTCCCCTTCTTACTAACGTCAGCCTCACAACATATTCCAATTGGGGATGCTATAGTTCTACTGGCTCCAAACGGTTTTGACTCTTAACTCCGTTAATCACTATACAAAAGTAGGAATAGCTAAGTTATCGAATGTATAAATAAAATATGGATACGGTGTGTGGTTAGTAAATTTATATGGAGAACACGCCGCTGATACAAATACCTGGAAACTATATACAAATGTAAGCATATATGATATACACTAATAGTTGCCGTTGAACAGTTTGATCAAAGGCTTCTGAGGTAAGGTTAATTACTCCTAACTTGGAATCAAACGGGATAAGGAGTAAGTCATCTATATCCAGCTCTATTGGGTGTGAGATGCCTTAGAGGTGGAGCAATACGCCGTTCATTGAATAATTGCACTGATTACTGAGACTTGCCACTAGCAGTAATACTTATCAAGTATATACGAATTCGATCCTTCCTATTTTCTGCCTAAATAGAATTAACCGATCAAATTAATCGAATCCAGTCGGAAACTGTGCTCTCGAGTGCATCAATGAAAATATACTCTTAGAATTTGGAAACAACGTCATTTCAAAGAAAATATATGAGAAGTCAATGAGTTTACCGCTTTGCTTGGGAGGGCATTCATAATAAATCATAATCAAACTTAAATTTACATTTTATCTCGATGTCCTAGATGGCCTAGCGGTTAGGCTCCTCAGCTGTGAATCCAAGGGTCACGGGTTGGAAGGCCGGGGCGCCCAAATAAATATAATTAAAGTAGTGGTGAATACTGTCTTGTATCACTCCGGTGAAAGACCACCATTCAGAAACGAAACGTTGTTTAAAATGCTTTTGGCCGTCTTTAGTGACTAGATCTGAGTAGCTTTCCTCTTCCTCGTCTCTTTCCCCTTCCCACTCCCTTCAGTCTCACAGCATTACCCACACATAAGTGTCATGGACCTACTGGCTCCGGGCGATTGAATCTTTTGTTCGGTGGACGAATTTATTATGTTTTAAAGCCAACCGGTTTCGCATTGATCGAGCTTTGTCAGGGCATATATAATAGCAGTTATTGTATGTGCCTTGACGAAGCTTGATTAAAGCGGTTGGCGCTAAAACGTAATAAATTTGTGGTTTAATAAAGTGTTATTTTATTTTAATATAATGCCAAACAACAAATTGATTGCTTCTTAGAAAAAAATAAATTATTATATCTAAATACACTAATATATGATAAGAAACGGTTAAGATGCGAGAGTGTTTTATTTTTATTCTACAAAATAAAGAGACAGAAAACAGAAGTTAACGACAAATATCACACCACTATAAACTTCTCAGTGTTTGTCTTTAATCGCCCAAACCAATTTATTACTTTAAGATATTCCTTCATAAATAATTTACAAGCCTGAATTTATGTTTCATTCGTTTGTCCCAGTTGCGTCAAAAGCAACTACTTTCACAAAACGAAACCTTTTGATCTTATCCAAAAATATCGCTAATGGATAAATTTCTTTATTTTTCGTAATGAGCAATTTTTAGATAATGGCCACTGAAGTAAATCATAATGACCAGATTTTTCGTATTATTTTCGGATGAAAAGGGAAAACAAAGATAATTGCTACAGATTCACGAGGAAAAGGTGCTAACCTACATTTATATAAATTATCTATGCGTGCTTTGTAGAATGAAACCTTTTCAGGAGGAACGCGTTTTTTTTGTTTTTCTACTGTCTCATCTTCGGGAATCAAGAGAAATGATACTTGTTTGGGGAAACGGAGATTCAGAGACAAAATGTTTTGACTCGCATTGAGTTGTAGCTGGATAAAAAAATAAAATAATACTCTTTTTACTTCGTGCTATTGCCTCCATGGATTTTTCGCTTTAATGGTGAGTTAGAAAGAGTATACACCATGAACCGTAATGGTCAAACAAGAGAAATCACGCCATTAGGATGAAAGGCTAATCTGAACAATTTCGTTTGTTGTCGCAAAGAAAGTAAACCTTTTTGTAAATTATTAGTATTACCAGTTATTAACCAAGAAAAATCACGGGTTTAACTTGACTTGCCAAGATGGAAACTGAGAAATTTTGTTTCTACGGAATGAAAAATCGTATTTGCTTTGGAACACCTTATTTTTAGAAAGCCGTTAACGATGTGAAGAGTGAAAAATCACAAGATTGTCAAAAAAATTCCGATTCCATGATGATCCAATATTTTTTTTGTGCAAGGCCAGATTAGGAGATTCCACAACTTTGTTATATTTTTTAAAATAGCCTGCAAAAGTAAGCCATATAGACGCACATTTCAAATATAGGCTAAAAAACAATCGACTGAAAAAAAAATTTAAGGTGGATACTTTATCGTTTGTTTGGATTTTTTAAAGATTATTTAAATAATTTTCTTAACATATGCATCAGTTCCAATTTTGGAAATGTCACACTCGTACGTGCGTTCGTACGCACAGTTATATTGTTAAATATACAACATTTAAGTTAATATAATCATATTTAACGTTCGCCAAGTTTTTTTTTACCAGCTGAAAAACACACCTTATTATTTTTACCTGTTTACTCTGAATTAAAATTACTCTCGAAATACGACGGTGATAAAATGAACCCGTAATAAAATTTATTTTAATATTTTTCGGCCTTGACAGAAATTTACAAATATTACTGCAAAATTGCTTTTGAAACGTCTTTATGTTTGACCCTTGGGGGGATTTTCACAAACACGGCGCTATACAAATTATCCAAATATTATTATTATTGTTAAGTTTGATAGTTATGATATGGAATATATTTAGGCCCTAATAATGTATTTAGTACATAATGTTCATGTTGTTATGCTTGATAACTGATTAAATTCTGAGATGGGCCGAGAATCAGAACTTAACGGGGACGATTACTTAAAGTGGAAATGATAAAAATTCAAAATGTCGCTAATCATCGATTTGCGACAGTGTAAAATGTGAAAACGGTTCAATCCACTAAGCCTAAGTTTGCTTGCGAAAAATGTGGAAAAACGCCTTTCACCTAAACACGGTTGATATCCTCACTGGAAAGGCAAAAGGGCTTAAGCGGCACTGATAAAATAAAATCATTAAATATGCAGTTTTGATTAGTTTTTTGCACTGAATGCTCTGACTCTTGTTTGATTCTGAAGACTTTTGTGGTCCTTCAGCCATCTAAAATATATTTACAAAACTTGACTTGAGCGACACAAGTTTGGAAACTATTTTAGTTTTTTGTTAGCTCGGTGAGAGCATTAAGTTACCTGAGTTAACTTTTTTTTCAAAATCCAAGCAGGTACTGAAGACTTATGAATGTTATTGTAAAACAACAAAAAAAAAGGTCTGGTGTAAACGACAATACATAATTAGAATCGCTGTTATGGTGTTCTGGTTAATAATTTTGCCAAATAATTGTATTATTATTGAATGAATCTTGAAATAGCCGTCAAAGATGACATAATAACCCACTAAGCTACACCTTGTTGGCATTGGCTGCCGAAACCATTTTAAACGTGTACCAACGAGTATAATGTTTTCCGAACTGATTCACCCGCGGGAGTTTTGCCAGAAATCCCGAGAATAATTATTTTCACAACATTGCATAGAGTCAAAGTGTGTACTGCAATGACATGACTGTGCTGATACTTAAAGTGTGTCCTCGAAAATCAAAAACACATGTTCGATTCTCACACTAAACTTGGCTATTGGCAAACAATGAAATACTATAAAATCCATTGGCAGACACAATTATTTTTAGCATTTACGTCATGTTAAGCAATTTTCGGGTGATGAATCTTATTTTAACATAATGTGTTTTGAGAATTTAGTTGAACAAAATATGTTTTTTAAATCGAATTGAATGGGTACAATAAGACGTGAAGATTTTTATTGTGGAAAAATATCTTTTTATATTTTTATAGTTAATACCGCACAAAAGTCAACCCAACTGCTCCCAACCGTCTAAAGCCAGTGAGACTATGGTGTCCTCAATTGGGGTATGTTGTAAGGCTGAAAGTAGTGTGGAAGGGAATGAGATGGGAAACAGGGGGGTTGGGAAGTACCTGAGTATTTAGATCTGGTCAGCAAACACGGCAGAAGCCATTTCAAGGAACATTTCCATTATGAATGGTGGTCTTTCACCGGGGCAATACCCAGTATCTACCACTCTGGAACGAGCCGCAAACATAGTATACCATATATTATTTGATATGAATCAAATGTGTTATGACAATGTATTTGCGCACGCCGGGTTTGAACCCGAGACCTCTGATATAAATACCTGGAAATATAATAATAACATTGCGTTTAAAACAAGATTCAAACTAAATGACGTATTTCAAATCAAAAGAAAATAATAAATAACTTTGTATAAGACCACGGATATTATTTTAATTTGTATGACCGACCGGTTACGCTTAGCCTTAGCATTATCTTACAAAACTTTTTTTTTCATTTCTTTAAATATGTCAAACCACAAAGTGGTTGCTTTCTGCGAAAATATTTCTAATTTATCTATTTGTCGTTCGGGTTTGCAAATAAGATTTTTTTGAATATCTTGTTGTAAAATGGTGTGAATATTGAAAATATTTCAAAAACTATATTTTTCCGACATGTTTTAAGAAGCGGAATATCAACAATGATAAAACTCAAGTTCCTTTCATTTTTCCTAGTTTAGAAAGGATTGGCAAGGCTTATATTAAGACTTAAGGTTGCCCTTATCTTTCCAACACACGAGTTTTGGGTTTCACAGACAAATAACGGATTAAAATTGAGAAATATCTACAGCCAGCGGCATAGCGACTTATGACTCTTGAACCACCTGACAATGTTTGAAACCTGCCCCCCCCCGCACCCCTATCAAAGTAAGATAAAATAAATTTGTTTTTGATACAGCCACGTTTACATATCGTCACCGGAAAGGAAAAATGGCTGAAGCGCCATTTCGGGAAGTTTACACCTGAGCAATTAAAAAGTTTTTTTGTTGTTTTACAATAAAATTCACATGTCTTCAGTACCTTGTTGGATTTTGAAAAAAAAAGTTAACTTAGGAAACTCAATGCTTTCACTGAGTTACCTGAAGCGACAAAAAGCTAAAAAGTCTCAAACTTGTGACACTTCGGTCAAGCTTTCTCCAAATGGTAAATATATTTTAGATGGCTGGAGGGCCACAAAAGTCTTCAGAATCAAACGAGAGTCAAAGCATTCGATGCAGAAAAATAAAACTGATTAAAACTGTATAGAGTATTGAACTCATTTTTTACCCAAATGTTGCTTAAGCCCTTTTTGCCTTTCCAGCGACGATATGATATGAACATGGCAAATCAATTGTTACTTCATATGTCACTTATTGAATAAATTAATTGTGATAACCTGAAAGTTTTATTTTCTGCGAAAAAGCGTGTTAATAATTTTTGCTTGGGTTCGTAAACATTTGGAAAGTGGGGGGACGTTTACAAAAACGTTTTGTAAACACCACGAAAATAATAAAGTTTTTATATCTCCTTTGGGCATTTTGTGATTGATTGACCGAAAGTAAATTACATTTATGTAGGTCATTCTTAGTAGTTCTTTACTCAAACTGTATTTAAATATAGACCAGGCAGAAAACAATGAGTTTGTTACATGCATCCTTTCAACTAATAATGATATTTCACATGTATTATATGTAGCTGATATTTTTGTATTCGGGCCTGTTTTCCACTGTTTTTGTATTTCTCAACGCATGCTAAAGTTTCAAATTTGGAACTGATGTTAGTTGAATTTATTTCATTAAAAAATATATTTTTACATTTCTACCTACCTAATAAAGTACCTTGATAACATATTTTAGCAGACATTTTTTTATATTTTAAATGGAACTTTTTTTTGAAATTTACTCCTACTAACGAACTATTGCAATAAGTTTGCAGGTAAAAATTCTATTTGATTTGTTAATGGTCAGCACTCAAGAATGACGCTAAAAGTAACTTTGTAGCATTCTAATACATACAATACTACAAATGATTTTTCTACAAATTTTCTATGGAAAATTAAAAAAATGTCTGAGATTTCCAGTGAATACAATTTTGTAATTTTAATCCATTGAATTTTATGAAAAATATTCTAAAATGTCAGTAAAAAGTGCAGTTTGAAAACCATCAAAGGCATTTTTAACGTTTTACCTAAAATTCTAGAATGCATTTCATAAAGAATTTTTTTTAAATATTGTGTACGAATTGTACTCACTGGAAGCCTTAGTTGTTTTTTTAACTATCCGTATAGAATAAAAAGAAAAAATAATTTTCTAGTTTTGCTTGTACTAGAAAGCCAAAAAGCGTGTATTTTTGGGTGCTGACCGTTAAGCTTCCTTAAAATTAAAAAAAGGCTTACACGCGCTCGAGGTGGGTGGCCAGGTTATCCAGATGGTCGCTACTCGTGATAGGAACTTTAGTTGTGGTTCTACAAAATATTCTACCAGACTGCAAAATTCTAGACAATTCAGGAATATATGTTCTTCTCCCATAAAGCAATTTCGAATGAATTGCCATAAGGATATTCCGTTGCTAAGCGACCGCTCCGAGATCCTGGATTTGCCGAAGCAAGCTTATCGAGTTCACTTAACCAATATCAAATCTCATAAGTGGAGAAGCCCGACTTCCAGCTCACGTTTCATTTCTGATTTCCAGGAGATTATAATACAAGGCAGCTATAAAGCTTTCTCTCTGGGTATTGCAACAACCAATTCATCAATTTCTTGCAAATAGAATTAAGCTACAGGAAAAATAACTTAACTAAAGGCACAAAATAAAATGGGACCAGTATGATTTGACAACCTTCGTGGTCGCGTGGTAAGACGCTCGACTTCGAATCCAGAGGTCGCGAGCTTAAACCCGACGTGCGCAAATAAATTAAATTTAATTAATTTTAACACATTTAGTTTATATAAAATGATACTTATCGCTTTGGTGAAAGACCACCATTCGTAATCGAAACGTTGCTTGTAATGGCTTTAGCCGTGTTTGGTGACCAGATCTGAATAGCCAGGTACTTATCGACCTTCCTCTTCCCCATCCCTTCCTCCTCTACACTAATGTCAGCCTCATAACATACCCCAATTAGGGATGCCATAGTGTCACCGGCTCAAGAAGGTTGGAAGCAGACTCTTGTAGGGAATTATACAAAAATAAAAAGAAATATATATATATATATATATAAAAACATATATATATATATATATATATACATATATATATATATATATATAACGATATATATATATATTATAACGAATCAAATATATATTGTGAACGAAAATATATTTCGCCTTAAAATTGGACTTCCGTTATGTAACTTAATCATATAAAGGCTTAAACCCATTTAATTTTAGGAAAAATGTTTTGTAATAATCAAGCAACTTTTTCAAAAATTAAAACAATTGTTTTTGTTAGTCAACAATGAATTTTTAAAAGTTCCCTATAAAAGAATCACGTGTGCGTCTAAAAAAATAAAATAAACAAAAAGACATTTTCCTCCATAAAGGAACAAATGGTTTAATGGTTTCATTTCGGGGAAGAACTTTAAAACACTTAGGGAAGCAAATAAACATTTATTTGTCAAAGAACTGAAAAGAATCTCTCACAATGGCTTACCAATAAAAATCTTATAACGGTCTTGTTTTTTTCATGTGCTTTTTAATATTTTTATGTAATGTTATTTTAAGATATTTAGAAAGCAAAAGCTCAGTATTTTATAGAACTTTGTAATTTAATTATTGCTTGGAATTGAAAGGTTTCCGTTCGAGTTAAAAAACAAGAATTTCAACTAGAATTGATTGATTGAAAAAAATGTTTTACAAAGAATAAATTTTTCTATATTTTCAAAATAATTTTCTTTGTGCGAGCCATGGAAAAACATTCGTTTTTTATATAAAATCAGTCATCTGGTAAAAATAATGTTGTCACTTGACTGGAAATATTCAAATATTGTCATCACGGACATCTTCATAGGATATCTAGTTCCCAATAAAATGTCTGATTCACACGTATTGATAAATTAATATTGAAAAGCACAGTAAATTCAAAATTATTTTGTCGGATTTGAATAAAAAAACTTTGACAGTTTTTATTTATCTAAGAGAAAGCTTAATAACCTGAGTAACGACCCTATTATTCCCGCATATCGACGGGCTTTTGACAAATCCTCATTGAAAAGCCAACAAAAAGTGTCTGTTTATCCCAGTAAAACACTCTCCAGCGGTGAGCTTTTTTAGGCCAAAGCAACAATTTTCCAATTAAAACGTCGCTTTAATCGTGATTTACACATGAAACTTTAACTTTAAGATGATAGAAAGAAAGGACAAGGTGCCAGAAAAATAATTGATTATTAAGTTTTTTCTAAATATCACAAGTCAATCATAAGTTTTTGATTAGGAAATCATATTTTATCTAAAGACTTAACCTGTAAAAAGTTTTTTACACTTAAAAAAACTTAAATTAAGCCTAATTTAAAAGGTGTATGCAATAAAATCTAAGGATTGTATCAATTATTTTTCAAATGATAAAAAACATCAAATTTAATTAAGAGGTTTAGTCATTTTAAAACGCTACGTATAAATTATTTGGGAAAAAATCTCTACAGGCGATTCCTTGCTTTACAAAGACGAAAACTGGTCCTACTCGTGGTATTGTAAGGAACCTATGAGTTCAAAATAATAATATATTTTTGGTTTGTTTTGATAATAAAAGCCCATGGCAAATATTTTTTCGCATTAGACAACGGTAACTAAATATTCTTACAATGCCATTATCTTTAATAACTCGTTGTTTTCTAAAGTGCTCTTTGCACCATCATTGTCAAACTGATCCTGGCTAAATAATATGTACACGACTCCTCGTTTAAATGGGCGTACGTTGCAAAGTAATTGATAATGATGGTGCCAACATGCTATCTATTACATGGCTGTACTGCAGGCGGTTTCGTCGTTTCCGTAATAAGCCTTCTCTCCATATAAGGCTTTTCTATTATGTGCGTAGAAATTTATGAATCTACGCCTGTGCTTATGGCGGTTCAGATAAATATCGCTGTCAACTGGCGATACTGTGATGCCATTGTAGATTTCCCCCATACGGTAAACTCGAATTAGGGAATGCGAAAGCTACACAATTTACAATCACATCCTTTCCTGGAAACGTTGGTTTCTGGTTTTAGTTTGATATCCATTTTGATTGCTACCCATTGTTTGTTTGTATAATGTTCTACGAGAAATGTGCAACAATTGATTTGCACCATTGTTTCATTATGGAAAACGTCTGCATTTCGTATTTCTTTAAACGGATTGTGGATATATGGATGTTGCGGAACTTCGTTTTTATACCAAGGGTATATTTGATCTAATCTATTAAAAAATATCCTTCGGTTTTATTTTTAAAGAAGGAAACGGCTGTAGTACGAAATATAAATATTGAGAAGAAACTCCATAATTAAATTTACGTTTCTTGGAGTGAAATTTCCCGTTTCTTCTCAATATCTGACGATAAAATTGTCCTAAAATTTATTTATGAAATTGGCGTTCTCAGATTTCATTTCTTTATAAAACAGATGAAAAAAAATTGTTAAATAAAATATCTGAATTTATTTTACAAATCGAAAGAGAAAACTACAAAAAATCAATTAAATATTAGTTAATCGGTATCGATAAGCTCGCGGTAAAACCACAAGGTCAACCTGCAGTATGTGAGGTCTTTATTCGTTCAGTCGAATCAACTAACAGCACTGATCGGAAGTTATTCTTCTCATTTAATATGAGACATTCTGGTCTCAAATCTCAACGTCTAATTCAAAGCATCTTCGTCTAATCTGGGAGTAATGTGTTTGCTATTGAGTGTCTTTCAAGATTATGATATTAAAAATGTATTTTATAGGAATGTATAGCTGTACCTACGAATTAACAAAAGCATGTCTCTTTGACATCACAATTAACTTAACTTTTTGCATTTGGTGTCAGAAAGGAGATGGACTTCTACACTGGTTGAAAAGAAGTATAATACTCCGAAAAGTCGTCATGTAGATTATACTCATTTAGTTCAGATCATTAAATTCTTATATTTTCATCATATACTATTCGACGTGCTACTGAGCGTAAAATACAATTAAAATAATACGGATTGTGAATTGCATTACGGTAAAGATCTAGTAAAATTAAATCGAGGTCTGATTAATGGTATTGCTGATATGAATCGACTTAAAAAGGTGATTCCCTTGATCATGCCACGTTTTCCTGGATCGTTACGGATTCATTATATCTGAATCCGCGTTAAAAATTCTATAAAGTTAGATTTTTTTTTTTTACCTAAAAATTATAATTAAAAATAATGTGATTGATAGTTAAATTAGTAGAACGTAGACGGTTGGTGAAAAGTAAGTTATAAATGGTATTCAGGTAACGAATTACTCTATTTAACATATATGTGAAAGCATACATATTTGTACTGACGATGTCGAAGAACGGTAGTCATATATTTTTTTTAAATTTACAAAGTGATTAAAACATTGCGATTTATTAATTTATTGAACATAATTTTATTTGAAATCGTGGACCAATAAATAAATGCCATATTATTTAATGAATACGTTGATATTCTACTACAATTGAGTCAAATTTGTATGTACATAGTACCTAGTACCTAGTACCTACGTATTACATCCTTAAGCCCTTATTTATTAGACCAGCAAAGTACTTTATTAGCAAATCGTGTATTTATATTCTTTTAAATGTTTAAACAACTCGCAAGGAAGATTTAGTATTCTTAAAGCTTTAAACGATTCGGAAATAAACAAATACTGCCGTCTGCTTTGATTCGTTTATTTGTATGGAGTTTATTAAAAAAATGTTTATACTCTGGGCATGCTGAGCAGGACGGGTTGTGTTTTGCGAGGATGAGATCTTTATAGACCATGTATACGTGGATTGAAATGTTATCCGAGAGGAGTAGGTAGAAGGAGTTCTCAGAAGCGTAAGTAATTATTTACTTGTTACAAAACTCAACCCAAATCACTTGATGTCTTGATCATTTGTGAATTGAGACTTTTTCTACTAGCTGAATGTTATTTTATATAAAACTTCTTGCGAGTTGTTGAAATCTATTAAAAACCATATTAATCAAAGTATTTTCTATTCACTAGGTTTTCTAATTAAAGATTTTCTTTACGTTATTTGTGGAATTTTTAGTTCTTCTTTAAAGGCGAAAAAGTCAACAATACCATCCTGATCCAACCCAGATTTTGTGATAGTTAAAAAAAGGTTTTTTAACCTTGTTCACTCTGTAGGCCACACATTCGGCTCTGTCAACCCAGCGCAGGTATAAGTTTAATCGCCAATTTCTATGTACCTTAGTACATTCTACTAACTATTATTTCCGATAAGTACAAAGAGTCGTCGCAAAATGTTGGATAAACCCACATTTACTAATTTAAATTTACCGTTAATTAGATATTTTCTTAAAAATGCTTTGCCACGAAAAAAATTCATTTTTAAATCAAAAATATAACATTAATTTTTAATTAGAGTAGCAAATTGGTTCTGAAAAATATGGTCAGAGTGGAAATAGGTTAGAGAGCTTTGTATAATATCTATTTGTTTATTAATTTTATAAGTATGTACCAAGAATGTTTGCGTTAAAAGAATTTTACTGAAAGTAAAAGATTTTGTTTTTTCTTCTAAATATTTATATATTTAAATAAATAATATGATGTTCATCAAATTGATCGCAAATATTAATGCATTTAATAAATTTCGGCTAAAATTTTCAGAAGTAATTTGGTAGATCTTAGACATAATCTTTAAATTGGTTACGAAATGAAGGAAATTAGTGTTCTTTATATTAAAACATTGATTGTTCAATAACAACAAAAACAGTTTTTTTAACACGAAGTCACTAATTCGCATACACAACAAAATACAAATAAAAATATGTTTGCACAGCATTATATTTTATCTGTCTATCATCTTACTTATCTTAATAGTGTGAGAATTACATCACCAGCTTCAGACAAGTGACTAGGGGTCATAAAATGACCGAAAAAACGCTAAATTTTCGAAATTACATTTCTATATATCTACTGACCTTAAAATAACAGTATATGGAGGGAGAGCTAATTATTTTTACCCAACCTATACAAACTTGCGATAAATCACTTTCTACGGGTTTTCACGTCGTACACCATGAGAGAAAAAGAGAAAACAAATATAATACACCGCATCTATGTACTGTAACGATGATCTTGGTCTCCTGGGTCATAGCGGGGCTCCGCCCACATTTTTTATTATGCCACTAAACTTGACACAACTAAACAGTTTTTTAGGTTATATGCTATATTTTTGTTGATAACAATACTGTGAAAAAGTGGTTACACGAATAAACAAAAACATTATGTCGATATGAGCTATGAATGGATGTATAAATACCCTAGCCTTAGTCTTAGCCACGCCCAGGTCTGCTGAGTCCGGTAAAAATCATCAAACGCTGCCTTGGATGGATACCACTTTATGTACTCTAAGCTACTGACTGATAAAGATGGGGGGAGGATTGATATCGGGTTTTTTCCGGGCCAGGTCATTGAAGCCACGCCACTGGAATGAACAACTGAGTCACAAGTATTATTGAATTAACCAGAGGTCAGTTCTTTATTAAATGGGGAACGGTGATTCTCAAAGCGTGACTCGGCAAAATGCAAGCCATGCAAAATAATGATCGAAAAATCATTATTGAATTGAAAATTATTTTTTAACGAGTGTCTGTTCGTGTAGATTTTTAAATTATGCTGATATTAGCGATTCCACTTCAAAACTAATAGCACCAATTTGGAATGGAAAATCAAAATGTACCAAATTAATTGTTTTAATAATTTGAGGAATTTAATTGAACTACCAGGCTGGTAGAGAGTAGAAGGGTATTTGACACTTAAAATTCGAACGTAGTATTTTTTGAAACTGTAATTTTGCCATTCGTTCCAGTGTAAAATTTTAAGGTTTTTTTTAATGAGAAATAATGTATCAACTGCTCCCAATTATCCAAAGCTAATAGGACTATGACATCCCCAATTGGGGTATGTTATGAGGCTCAACGTAGTGAGAAGGGGAAGGAGACTGGGAAGAGGAAGGTTAGAAAGTACATACCACCAGTCAGATTTGAAACGTAGCTAGAACAGGCTTTAGTTAAATTTAATAAACAGGATTTTCCCATTTTATCGCCTCTCGCTTTTACCCCTTCCCAATTGCAAATTCCATATTCCCACAAGATTCGGATAGTTATACTTTGTATATAGCTATTATTCAGAAGAAGAAAAAATGTATTTTGTTTTACCTTGTAGAAATTTATTTTCGTATGTAGCTAAGTAGGTACTTAAAAAAAATAAAGACAATAAAGCTGTCACGTGAAACCGTTAATATTTGACAAAATGCACATTATATAGGTCGCGCAATTAGAGTTGGCCCAAAACAACACAAACTTAGAAATGTGTGTATTGGTGCCTATGTATACACTTCCGACAGTGATGTCCTTACTAACCGTCACTGAGAAACAGTATTTTTATCTTGCTTACGCCTGCTTATTTTTTTAGCAAAGATGAGACAACATGTGTATCCATCTGAAAATGTGATATCAAAAACCATATATATTCAAAACGCTTTACAGTGTGCTCTTTATGTTATATTCAAAATGAACCTTCTATCATAATGTCGAGTAACAAGTTTAAAAGGTGTATACAAGCAATGCATCTGTATAAATATTGTGCTTAGGTCAACTCTGGTTACTGTATTACTACTTGGACTTTTTATATTTCTAGATTAGGAACATTGCGAACTATGACGAACGACCACAACACGAAATTGTTTGTACAACGATGGTTTGTTCTGTGGAGAGATAGTAAAACTCTGGTGGCCATGTGGTTCAACGCCTCGACAAGTGGGTACAATAAATTGAAGCTCTGATGAACTCTAGAACTGCCATGTTCTAATATGCCGCAGTATAAACCGTCCAAACGAAGCTTGTCAAACGTCCCGTGGGATTGGGTGGAACGCATATGCATAGCAAACTGTATTGAACCACGTGTTAAATATTTAATTGTACATACACGCACACAGTTATTGAAGAGATAAACGGATAAAAATATGTTTTGGGCATATGTGTGTGTGTCCGTTGTAAGGTCAGTTTTATCTTATTTCCGGTGTAATTGATTAAACATTTTCAAATATCGAATTTATAGATTTTTAACTTCATTGAACTGTTTAATTTAAATCTTCATCGATCACACTTCTACTGTTGTTCCTGTTCAGTGCATTTCACCATCTTCCGAAACCGGTAGAAAATGTTATATTTAGAATATTTTTGTTCAAATTTAAACATGTAAAAAGAGTGCGAATTTGAAATTAAAAATGTTTAGGTTAGGTTAGGCACCAAGTTAAAGCTTTTAAATTAAGAACATAACGGAAATCTAAAGATAAATGTTCCTTGCCAATTATGGATTTCGATGATTTTGTTTGAATAAAATTCTTCATTCGGCGAAATAAAATATTTTAAAAAATAACGTAGTTTCCTTTCCTCCATTACTAACTCACAGATAAACAATCTTATTTAACACTTGTTAGTGTAAAATATCTACTTTCATTTGAAGGATATATCGTGTTGGGCCGAGACTCGGCCACTAATCTTTTTATTATCTTTGTATTTTTTCTATTTAATATTTTTTCAATAATTCTTTATTCTAAATATAATCTTTATAACCCGATAGAAAGACTTATCAGAATCTTAGAAATATCGTCAGAAATACTTTACAATGAATAATTTAATGCCAAATTAAATTTGTAAATCTTATCCGTAGTTAATTACATTAATACAGTTTTTTTTATTAATTTTAGCAAAAATATGTAGACACGATTATTATACTTCCTATAAAAGATATAATAGTCTAAAATAGTTCTTGAAGAAAATTTCAAAAAATCTAAAATTTGTAAAATTAGCAACAAGTACCTACGTACTTGATGATAATTCAGGTAGTTTTTCAGGGTTAGACTTAATGTTAAACATTTTTTGAAATAACAAAGTACTTATAACATCGTAAACAACACTTCATCATTTCGATCGCTGTCGTTTAATTGCTTGGGTGAAGAGAACAATACGAGTTAATACATTAATTTAACCAATAATCTTACCCTTTGGATTAAATCACTAAGCTCTCGTTTGTTTATAAATTATACCTTTCTGAACATCAATAAATTTTATGAATGGCTGATTATAGAATTAATTGGCCGGCATAGAAATATTCTGGCACTTATCCTAGGACTCTGCTTTAAATAGTTTTAAGTAAAGACGAGGAATAAGATTTCAGTGGATTATTTAACAAAATATATGCTTTAACTGCAAAAACTGGCCAATTATAAAACGAAATTTTTAATACGTTGGAAGGGTAAACGTTTTTTGTACGATATAACTGATTAAAAGGATTTTATGATATGAGTCATCGAGTCGTTAAACTCGCTCTGGAAACTATTTTTGATTTCTGTTGTTTATAAATAAATAAGTTTTTTTTTTTAAAGAAAGACTAACATTCCCGGGTAACGAATAACCTGAACATATTTGAAAATATCCAAATGTCATCATAATTAGCGGAAAATGTTGCTTGTGCAATGATGGAGGACTTAGCCAGCAGAGGAATTAAACGCACGACGCCCAGCTGGGAATTCGATGCGTTTGTCCACACATCATGATATGAATGATAAGGAAACCTTCATCAATTCTAGTGTAATCAATAAGTCATAAGTGATCCATTATTGAAAATAGTTAGATTCGTGCTCTGATTCGTTCAAGAAACTATTTAAACAAATAATGGTGTAAAGTTGATTTTCGTCAAAAAATATGTTACACAATGGGAAAAACATGACAGACTCATATTATCAATACAAGAAACAGAAAAATACACTTACAAAGAAAAACTGAAAATTAACATACAAATTGAAGTTGACAGTCACAAAATAAACTTACCTGTTCAAATAAAAAACACATTTTACACCAAACACACTGACGACATTCATGTAAAAATACAACAAATTATTCTAATTAGGTGTGTTATTAAAGATGTTAATATGGCTCATTAGTCTGATGATTCACTCTGTTAAAAAAAACGGTTTTCACATCAACAATACACAGAAAATTGCACGCCCTTCGGATTTTTACTACCTGACGACGAAGCCTTCGCTTTGAAAGTTGGGGCAATCATGACGATCTCTGGAAAGTTCATAAAATAAAACAATTACAACAGCAATCCTACTTCAGATTCTGTTTTAATGTGGTTGTTTATGTTTCATGAATGTTGAAACTTTTTATGTTGTTTATATGTATTGTAGATGTTGTATCGCTACATTTGGATATTGAAACTCTAGATTTGATGTTATGATACATGTTGATGATTTGATACATTATCTACTTATATTTGATGATGTTTACTGTTTTTTGACGTCATCCATAATATTGATATATTTTTTTTAATAACGTAAAAGACCGTCAAAATAAATATTATGATAAAATACGTTGAAATAATTTCATACATTGCACTAGTTTAACATTGAAAATCATAGAAAAACGCTGTATGTTTGTCAAATCTCTGCGAACTAACAAAAATAATCATTTAGGGTAAACCAGATATATCTCGGATTTATATTTTTAGCATTTACGTCATACGTAGATATTGAACAGTGTTCAATAATGACCTTCGTAAATTCCGCAAAAGAAAACAACATTTTATAAAAAGCATCACTGGAAAACCATTATCAATATGCTTTCATATAATTTATATCCTGTTTTGTGTTTAAACATTGTTTACATGGATTGATACTAAATTTAGAATAATTGATTTTCAATTAAAATATAGTTTTGTTCTGCAATATGCATTCAAAAAACGTTCCCAAAGAAAGTGGTCACGGATCATCCCAATCAAAACATCATCACTTTAGAAAACGATTTTGTAAATAACATTTATAAAACAAGTCAATAAACAATATTCCCTTGCTCGTCACAAAATAAACAAATTCGAAAAAAGGTTCGAAAAATTTACGCACCCTTTAATTTATTAATTTTATCCTCAAATGCAAATTCTCATCACTATTGTAGAACTGCGTTATTTGAAAATTCGAACGATTTGAAATAACAACTAGCAAAGGCAGCTCGCGGCGGAAAGTTTGAATTCAGCAACCGGGCTCTCGCCGACGCAGACGCCCGCCAGTGGGAGGGTTCGCGTCGCACTGACGGCGAACAGAGCTCGAACGGCCAAACAGCCAAACAGCGAGGGAGCGGAGATATCGCGCGAACCCGATTTAGATTCCGCCATGAAACAGTCGCGGGTGGATATGGTACAGGGTATTCGCTAGGAAACTCGCTCAATTTAAAGAGATACAAACATCTGTTTTCCTATGCAAGGAGATGACGTCATTAAAAATTCAAATACAGACCCGAAGTACAGATATAGAGATTATCAGATCTTCGATAATTCGACGGAAGATTGAAATAGAGTAAACAAATAAACAGTTTATTTGCCAATTATGAGTAAATTTCAAGTAAATACAACCGTGCAATTTATTTATTTATTTATAATGGCAACAACTACAGTATTGTTTATTTTTTATAGGCCCTAAATACGGTTCAACGTCAACGACCCAACATGCATGGAGGATGGATGGATAGTCTGTAGGCAAAATGGCCAACCGAATTATTATTATTCCGTTGTCAGGCCGTCGGCATGGGATATATTTCAACTTGCACACCCCCACTCCACACATGTTGGGTCCTGCAAGTTGAACCGTCTGTAAAATTACTCCACATTATTACTGAGGTTATGGTACATTGTTGCAAACTTTATCATCAATCGGTAAAATGTGTTTAGACATTGCTTGACATTAACATTTTCTCAAACTGTGTTGTTTTTTTTTTAGAAAAAAAAACCTTTTTAAAGTTGTAAAAACCTGTTAGAAAAAAAAACTTTTGATTCTTACAGAATTCAATACTCTGTTTCCGAAAAAGGGACATATTCATATGTGAATTGATTATTACATATCTGTGCAAAAACAAAAGTTTTTGAGTATTGAAAAAAATTGTGATATAACTAAAAGAAAGCGTCAAAGGCTTCCGAACCATTCTGTAGATCATGAATTACGCCAGTGAAGAAAAAAAGCTGGGTTCACACGTGCGAGTTTCGCGTAAACCGATTCGCTCTCAGGCCCACTATTTAAACACGCCTAATGGAAGATTATTTAAAAAATTTAAGCCATTCGTACTTCGACTGTTTTCATAGTCGATAGGTGATAGTGGTTGGGATTCTCATTACCCCACCCTGTATTGTGTTCCATGTTATTTGGTAGCCAACAATTGGTTTACAGAGCTGACAATACAATGTGATTTTATTGTGAACAATGGAGCATTGGCGTGCGGCGATTTTTGCATAGCAAAGCGATGTGAGTTTTAAAACTTACCTTATTTTATAAAATATATAGGAAAACAAACTTTGAAGAGAAGCTAGCGCCATAGTTTTTTGCAATGTATTGGTTTATTGGGCAAACCGACGTGCTCGTGCTTTGGCCGGGCTGTCCATTATCAGGACTCATGTAATAGACCTTTCCCAAATTCCACTCTGCCATAAATACTGCCAATAGGAAAATGGTTATGCAAAATTTCATACTTTTCTTTATTCAATTGCACGACAATATTCCTACACTTCACCGACTTGCCTATCAAAGGCGTAGTTAGAAGGGTTTACATGACAGCATTCCGTGTTTACATAAACTCATGCTCATTTAATTTAATGTACGTATATTAAGTAACTAACTATGTAAACATCACACCATTTTCTGCAGGGGTAGGCAGAGAGTATATACCCCCACACAGCCCTGTCTTGGCACATACTCCTTGCTTCATTCTTATTCAAACATCGTCTCATAGAGACTCTTCTGTTATTCTGATTCTTGACATATTCCAACTCAAGCATTTGATTTACTTGATCATGACATGTATTCCTCTGTATAGGTATGAATAACTCGTATTTTAAAAAAAAAGTTGAAAATATAATAATTCCTTTTGGATAATTTATTAACTGTCGAACAATAGATCCTTGCCTAAAGCCAAATACTCCTTCATGTACATGCAAAAACATTAGCTCTTCAATAGCTCAGTACATCTCTAGTATGATTTTTAACATAAGTTTTTGAACGAATATTCCGTTCAACGTCACGCCACCAAGCTATACTTAATCTACGTAAAATGTTTTTTGTTTAATATTATCAAATAAACCTTTATATTTAAGATGAGAATTCATAATTGTTTGGTTTTTTGTATTAAGGGATTAAGTCAAAAACCGTTTACCTTTTTAGGTAAAACATTTTTTTTTAAGCAGTGGAAATTAAGTATCGAAATTGAAATTAAACAAGTTTAAGATTAGTGTTTTCGGGTAGTCTATTTATGATAAAGGATTAACAATATTTTTAAATGCTTAGGTAAAAAATGACACAAATTGACTTAAGCTCTTATTACCAACCATGAAAGAATTGTTCATTTTGTTTTAGAATTCGCACGCCACTGTAAAAAGGCAATTTCAATGGACGATTAACCAGTCGGGTCACAAAGGAAGGTACCTACTTAGGCAGTGGCTAATATTCAAAACATTAATACAAAAAGCAGGATTTTATCTAGGTTACCGGTTTATTGAGCTATTTTGAATGTAAATTGGTTAACTTTTATGGTTATCGACAGTACAGATCCCATTTGGGACAGTTGACATAGACAAACTATTTTATTTGTTTTGAAGATGCTTTAAATATTGCATAATAGTGAGTAATTACTACCAGCAATATCCTTTATTTTTGTGAATTGCACGACAATCTTCCCACACTTTATCGACTTGCCTATCAATGGCGTAGTTAGAAGGGTTTACATGACAGCATTCCATGTTTACATAAACTCAGGCTCATTTAATTTATAATACGTTTTGAAGACGCTATAAATATTGCATAATAGTGAGTAATTACTACCAGCAATATCCTTTATTTCATTATTATTTTATCAGCAACCAATATTATTTGACTAGTAAATGAAGACCTCCCCAGTTACTTAACGTTAACTCGGTGTTTCGAAGTAAATTGTTTATCTCTCTGATCCAGCGGCTTTGATTTTTATAAAATAAATTTCTACCACACAAAAGTCCCGACTTCCCGGAGCCAGTAGGACTATTGCATACCAAATTTGTAATACTTTGTGAGACAGAAAGAAGCGAGGGAAGGGTAAGGAGAGGAGAAAGAGGTAGGTCGTAAAGTACCTGGCTCTTTAGATCTAGTCGTTTCGATTAGGAATGGTGGCCTTTCACCAAAGTGATATTTTGTATTATTTTACATTATTTTGTGTAAAATTACACATACAAATTTATTTGCGCACAACGGGTTTCGAATGCACGACATCTGGATCCGAAGTCGAGGATCTTAACCGCTCAACCACGAAGGTTGTCAGAGATTAACGAAATGCAAGCAACGATTCAATTCTGATTGTTTGTCTACAACACGGGTATAATAAAGCATCTATATATTGATGATCTCCCACTCCAAATGGAGGAAGGAAACATTTTTTGAAGGAGTTTTTTGTAATATTATTGTATAACAAGATTAATTACGCTAATAAGCTTGTGCACGAACGTGAACTTGAAAGCTCCGGAATAATTATTTATACCATGAGGTGGGCGGGCTTACAGCGCATAACCACCATATTATTGGAAAAGTTTGTCAGAACCAAACAGTTTTTCAATTTTTAAAAGCTTTGAACATCTAAAATTCATTGAATTTCACAAAACAGGAAAAACTTATTTAATGGAACAATTTTTTTCTGTAAAAGCTTTTTTCAAAGAAAAGCTTAATTACATTTACGAAAGCCGTAGTAAAATTTTCCTTCCTACTTCCGTTACAAAAAGACCAAACTGGTGTGTTTAAGGTCAGGCAAAGCGAAATTCTTAATTTTTTTATGAGATTTGTTTTAGGTACGACCATATCAGAGCGGAAAACCCCTTGGTTCAGGACCCAAGGGACGCAAGCTTGAAACCTCGGCGTGTGTAAATGAAATTTAAAAATAAATTTTGCAAAATACAATTGGATTGAAGTAATCAATTAATTCAGTATACCTCCTCTTGGTATAGTCGCTAATAAACTGGCTGTAACTACGTTTACTGTTTGCTGACCAGATCTGATTAGTCAGGTACTTTCCGACCTGAACACCATGACGACCTTTGCGGCCGAGCAGTTAAGACTCTCGCCTTTGGATCCAGAGGTAGTGAGTTCAAATCCCGGCGTGCTCAAATAAATTATATCTAATTTAAGTGTACAATTAATGGTATATTTTTGCGAGTGTGGTGCATATTTCAGTGTCGTCCTGGCGAATTACCATAACTCAGAATCAAAACGTTGCTTGAAATAGCATAAGCCATGTATGGTGACAAGATCTGAATAACCAGGTGCATTCCTACCTTCTTCTTCCTTATCTTCTTATCTCCATTCCCTTCAGCCTCACAATATACCCCAACCGGCCATAGTCTCACTGGCTTAGGGCTTTTGGGATTTTTGTACAGTGTTCGAAATAAAAAGTAATAAATAATGTGATATATTTGCACCTCGTTCCTTAGTAGTAAATTTTCTCAGTTTGGTCGATATTGATATGGCTTAAGCTATCTGTAGTGACCAGATGTGACTA
Organism: Drusus annulatus; assembly: GCA_022651775.1. NCBI lineage: Eukaryota > Metazoa > Arthropoda > Insecta > Trichoptera > Limnephilidae > Drusus > Drusus annulatus. The sequence continues at coordinate 172,577 of JAGWCC010000178.1, read as the reverse complement.
GTTAGATACTTTTCAACCCACCTCTTTATTTTTCCCCCTTTCTCACATTCTTCATATTCAGAAAATTTCCTAAATGATATAGATATTTCCGGTGTTAAAAACTAAAAAAACCAAACTTACCACCACGCCATTTCCCCGTAGGGGTAGGCAAAGAGGATGAAACTCCACATAGCTCTATCTTGGCACAAACTTTTTGCTTCTTTTATATTTATACACCGTCTTACACATACTCATATATTATTCTGACTCTTGACATAACTTGACTCAGGTATTTGATTCAATTGATCGTGCCATATCTTTCTCGAGCGTCCCTGACTTCTTTCTACCATTCACTTTCGTTTCATATATTCTCATCACGTTACTTTACTCATTTATCCGCTGGTGCATATGTCTCCAAATCATATAAACGTCCCTTTCTTAATATGATTAATTAAGCTTCGCCTAGTATTCTTTTCAGATCTACACAATTTCAACATGGTCATACTCAATTCTACCACATTCATGTCTCACTGTCATACATCAGGGTTGATATTAGAACTCCATTGTGGACTGCTAGCTTCGCTTGTTCGGACATTTTTTTACTAGCGATTCAACCTTCAGTGTTCTATTTGGAGTTTCTTGCATTCACCCTTATTTTAATATCCGTATCAATATTTCCATCTTTCGTAAACATATTTCCTAAATACACAAAGTCATCCACTTGCTTTAAGTATTCATCATTCACAACTATATTGCGCACTGTTTTCGTACTCTCTTTTTCAAACACCATGGCTTTGGACTTACTTGCATTCATCATTAACTCATTCTGCATACAAACTTCCTTCATTCTAAATATGAGAGACTGTAGATCTTCCATATGTACTCTTAGAAATAAGCACCGCATATTGTCGCCGGAATGGCAAAAGGGCTGAAGCGCCATTTTGGGATGTTTACACCAGAACACTTTAAAGTTATTTTTGTTTTACAATAAAGTTCATAAATCTTCAGTACATGGTTGGATTTTTGAAAAAAAGTTGACTCAGGGAACTCAACGCTTTCACTGAGTTGACAGGCTGAAAAAATCCCAAACTTGTGTCGCTTGAGTCGAGGATTCTCCTAAATGGTAAATATATTTTAGATGACTTAAGGACAAAAAGTCTTCAGAATCAAACGAGAGTCAGAACATTCGATACAGAAAAAATAACTGATCAAAACTGCATATTTAACTCATTTTCGACCAAAGTGTTGCAAGCAGTTTTGCTTTTCCAGAAATGTTTCAGATTGTTAGTTTCCGTTATTAAGCCTACACTTATCAATTCTTGCATACAATTATCCACTTGGAGAAACAATGTATGGAGAGAGAGCAAATTATTTTTACTCAACCGATACCAACTTACGATAAATCACTTTCTCCGGGCTTTTACGTCGTACACCACGAGAGAGAAAGAGACAACAAATATAATTCTCCGCTTCTACGTAGTGTCACAATGATCTTGGACTTCGGGATCACCGCGGGACTCCGCCCACATTTTTTATTATGCCACTAAACTTGACACAACTAAACGGTTTTTTAGGTTAGATGCTATATTTTTATTGATATCAATACTGTGAAAAAATGGTTATACGAATAAACAAAAACATTATGTCAATATGTGATATGAATGGATGTATAAATACCCTAGCATTGGTCTTAGCCACGCTCCAGATCCGCCGATTCAGGTAAAAATCATCAAAAACTGACTACACTGCCTTGGATTAATACCATTCTATATACTCTAAGATTATCCATGTAGATGTTGAATAACCACGGTAATATTACACAGCCCTGCTTAGTACCCGATATAAAGTGATATAATAGTCCGCTGATTAAGAGATGAGCAAACGCTTGTATCTTATTAATTGGTCCATCCACGTGGCCTTGGAGCTCCAATGTACTTGCTTTGCACAACCACATGCGCCAGAGTTGACTCAGCCGAGTATAAGGGACTGAATTCACTTTTAGTTTTATCAGAAAAACCCTGTGATATTATATTTGTTATTATTAGATAAACTAATTGATATCCGTAAAAATCATAAGATGTAACTTGACTTGCCAAGAAAAAATGTGAGTTGCTTTAATCCACCCATTTCAAATATAGAATAATGTCTGCTGAAATAAATTACAGGTAGGTACTTTATTAGGTATACAGGGATTTTTATATATTATTTATTAAATTGGATAATTTCAATTAACATCAGTTCTATATTTGAAAAGTTCACACTCCTACGTACTTACAAAGGAAATTATTTTATTGTGAAATTGGTCACAATGGGCGGTTTCTGTTGATCTTCTGATGACATACGTTCACTGAAGAGGAAATTTGCTAGAAGTGGGTTGTGGGCGTGCCTTAAATGAGCTCAATAATTTTCCTTGGTTCTGGAAAATTTGATAAAAACATTGTCGAATACCGAAATTCTTTCGGGGGAAATAATCAATTTTACTGGCCTTTCTGGGACCTAGGAGTCAAAAGTTCGTACGTAAATTGGCATTTTCAGTATAATTTCATATCAATGTAGATTATACTTCTATGTATTTTTTTTTAAATTCTTACGCTGTATTTATATGTCGGTCTGAGTATATTAAAATAGATTATATCAAAGAATGACCTTTGAATAATAAAAACATATTTTACAAAACCTCTCTAACAATGAGCTCTGGCATCGTGAAAAGTGCAAACCTTTAATTTCTGAAATATTTAGTTTAACGCATACGTCATTTGTATCATGAGCTATACCTAATAGACTTAAAATAACAGGGTACGATCTGAAAATAAAAATGGGACCATCGAGTTTTCGTACATTTTGATAGAGTTTAGACATTATGGAGACAATCATAATAGAACCGGTTGATGAACGAGTGGTCTTTAGCGTCGGGTTCAAATACAGGCATCGTTCATAATGATAGTAATAGTAGGGTTTTGAATATTGTCAGATTATTCTTAAGCTGGAAATGTTTGTCTCTCTTTGTTTAAAAAAAATAAAATAAATCATTTTTCATTTACAAATAATACAGGAAAAAGTGTAAAAAAAGTTAGACAGGAATACAAATTCCAAAATAAAACGGTATTAATATTTTTTCGCAGATGTCGTTTAGTCACTCTAGACACAACGGTTCCAAAATAAACACAGACACAGATGTTATGTAACTTGGCCCTAGATTACGGCCGGCATTTTCTTTATTTTTTTGTCAATGTAACCATTCGAAAATAGAACAATTTTTTTTACAGTTTTCCCGCGCTGACAAGTAGTGTTGGTTACATAAAGCAAACATCGGCCTCATAATAAAGTCTGAGTAGGCGGGACGGAAGAAACTATAACGTGAAAATTGGGACGCTTAAAGCAAGGTAAATTGAGCCACATTGTCAACAAGGTCAAACTGCTTACTGAATTAGAAATCATTTACGTCCTTATACAATATTATTTAGATTAAATGATTTCTATCAGACAAAATCATACTTTTTAAAGGAAGCGCAAATAATGGTGATGATTTCATATGCTCTGTTTACTTCATATATATCTCATCTTCTTCCCCTTGTCATTTTCGGGTCCGGAATCAATCGCCTCGAAAAAGCGTCCCAGACGTTACTGTCCTGTGCTACTTCAACGGCTTCCATATTATAATAACATCAAATAATAATTATATATATATTGTATATGCATATATTATCAATATTAACTATAAATATATTCCCTTATCAGTACGTGCGAGTGTGAACTTTAAAAAATTAGTACTTATGTCAATTGAAATAATCGATGAATTATGACGATGTCAAATGTGACGAGAGTTTGCAACAACGCGAACTAAATGTTTATTAGATTTTCCAATATTTTTATAAAATATTATCTTCGTTGATTCTTTAAGCTGTCTTTTCAATGTTTTTTATTTTACTATTTGAATGACATGGCATGCTTTTAAAATGAAATGTAGAGATGGGCGGTGAGAGAAAAAATAATCGTTTTACAAAAATACCAGTGCCAAGTCAACGACAAACAAGATAAATCAAACTGATAAAAATATTCGGAAAACACAGTAGTTTCATTTGTTAAGACTGCGATCATTTTGTAACATGAATATGTGTGGGTTATATAAATGTAATATGTTGTAACGGGCGGAAATACATGTATTTAAAATTGAATAGACCCCCATTCTCTGTTAAAGAGTCATCTACATTCATACATCTTCTATAAGTTATGGCTTTAAACACTGTAAAGAGACTCACCCATTCGCGTTACTTGTGCAGTTAGACCCATGTCAAAAACCATTCATACAAACGTCCTTTAAGTATTTCCTAATTGCTTCTTTTAATGTCTTTCTGTCTCTTAAATTGTATTGTAAGGGCCGATTTCTAAATTCCTTTGATCCCTTATACCACATGTTGGACAATGACCATTTTGCTACAACTGTATTCTACCCTCAACCCATTTCTTCTAACATTACTATCCAGATCGCACTGCCGTGCGATACATAAATATCTACAGTTAAAGGTTTAAAAATTGTACTCTATAAATTCTTCCAATAAAAAATATGCAAGTAAAGTGATTATATTTTATTCTACGTCCCGGAACAAAAGCGCGCCTTACCCAAAGAGCATCTGTCGAGTTCGTCAGCGAACATTACAACACGAATATTTCAGTAATATGGAGTATATCATATTCACAATAATGCTGGATAGATGCATTACAATCATGATTTTTGGAAGGCATACAAACTGCCACATTATATATAATATATAATAAATGTTTTCTGCACAGCTGTATTATAAACACAGTCGTTTTAAAAACATTTAAAATAACGCATTAAAACTGAGAGTTTTGAATTTTATTCTCGAAGGGAATCGCGATATAATGGTTTGGACAACGTCTCTGGGCGAATTCTGCTGTCGGAAAGGCAAAAGGTCTGAAGCGCCATTTTGCGAAGCTTACACTAGACTACTTCAAAAGTTTTTTTTTGTTTTACGATAAAATTCTTCAGTACCTGGTTGGATTTTGAAAAAAAAAAGTTAACCCGGGTGACTCAATGCTCTCACTGAGTTACCTGAAGCGACAAAAAGTTCCAATATTGTGTCGCTTGAGTTAAGCCTTTTCCCATATAGTGAATATATTTTAAGATGACTAAAGGGCCACTAAAGTCTGTGCGAGTGTCAGAGCATCCGAACAGAAAAATAGAACTGATCAAAACTATATATTTGACTCATTTTTGACCAAAGTGTCACTTAACCCCTTTTGCCTTTCCAGCGACGATATATTCTTCGAAAGTGATGATTCAATATTTTTGTTCACGATAAAAAATGTTAATTTCACCGATAAAACGTTTATTTAAAAACTATAATAGTATCTAATAGCTGATACTGCAAGCAACTGATATTTTATTATTTCAAAAATGCATCTGACTCTGATCCATCAGTGATTCACCTTTACAATTAATACGCCATCCTCCCCTGGGGTGAGTTATTTGGGGCTACAATGAAGCATTGATGGGCACACCCTCAAGTGTGCCACCCCTACCTACCCTTATTGTAGGAAAGGGGATGGTCTCTGTGCCCTTATTAAAAGTCCGAGTCGTAATTTAAGCGAAGGGTGAGACAACACATTATTTTTACGTCTGCGGTTCGAACCCTGATGGGATGGTTCTAAACTTACACCATTGTCATTAGGTAAGTATGTATTGTATCTCTTTTATTCAGTGGGGTGCGTAAATCTCCTGGTTCCCGGCAAATTTGAAAAATGCGCATCTCTTTTTCAGAAGGAGAAAAATGTTGAAAAAAAAGCGGATCAGCGCTCCAGAACTTCCAAAAGCATTTCTCTGAGAATGTATCTAAACGAAGTTGGATGAAAAAAATCAAAGAGTAAAAGTTTTTAATTTTAAAATTAAATAGATGCCCATTGCTTGGCCACCTTCATCGAGAAGTGTTGTGGGACGGGAAAAATATGGAAAGGAGAAGAGAAGGAAAAAAAAAAAGGTTAGCTCCAGTACTTACTAGCTACCCAAGGTAAATAAAGCTATTCTTAACAGTTTTTTTACATTTCTGCTTGTAGTATCTCACCGGGTGGTACTAACAAAATATATTTTCCTATTTAAAATGAACTGCAAAAATTACGAAATCAATATATAGGTTGTACCCACCACCTCTGGGCCGAACTTCAAAGCTTTTACTGAACGAAAGTATCAACGTGCTTCTGAAAGGCCGGGCCCTTTACGACTATCCACACTGCCTTGACGGTCACAACGCCACTGGTTTGGGCATTAAAAAAAATACGTTAAAAAATATAGTTCTTACACAGGAAATAAAACACATCGTAATTTTGATTTGCCGTGAAACATACTATTGTCATACTGTTCAAAAAACTTTAAATTTTGCTTGATGATCTCCAAGACAATGTAACCAACACTGGTTAAAAAAAAACACTCAAGACTTACAAATCAAACGTATAAAAGCGATACCCCAAAATCAACTCAAAACACTCAAAAACAAATAACACTATTTTCCATAAAGTGCCCCATTATGTATCAATTAACGATAACAATATCCTACAAAAAACAAGAAGTCCATAGGAACATGATCCCATTAAAATTCAAAGATCCTTACTATACCATATGTAAAAAAAATAACCCTATAAATTAAAGTGCAGACTCCTCCACTAATCATAAAGTCGATTAAAAGCTGTGCGAATTAACCCACCCAACTCCCAGTCAAGCGTCCTACCCACCATGCTATCAATTATATGCGATTCTTATTAATATACATCGGATTGTATGCAATATTAGAATAGCAAAACATGCATGTAAATATGCACTGATAACACTAAAATATACACTTACACTGCCAAAATTTGCACTGACAATGTCAAACCATATGCCCAAAGTTTACTAAAAATATATAGATTAGACATGTTTCTTCTGGAACCGGTTTTCTTAGAAATTTTTAAATATACAAGAAAAATCATATTTTTTCCTCATATTTTAAGAATGAACTGGCTGAAATTATTATCCATTAATGACAAGAAATGGCTAAATTGTGTACTAACGTCCAAAAAGGTTAAAATATACATATAATCTGATGTCTACTTATTAATTGTATTATAGAAAGATTAACATCTGTGTATCCACACTTTTTTCTTTTGAAGTCAGAATATGTCTCATTAATGTAATTTTCTATATTAGCTGTAAGAAAGAGTTAGTATTAGACGCAAAACCTTTATACATTTCTTTCCATTTTTATATATATAAAAATAATATAGATATTTTGATTGGATTTTAAAAGCTGCAAAGTACAAAGTATATTGAAACTAGAAGGTAGTAAGTATTTTATAATTTTTCCTTCCCCTAGGTTTTCTTAGACTTTTCCATCGTATATGATCAGTAACTTGTGACATTCAAAACCCCCGCTACCCGCAAAGGTTAATTCCAAGTAGGTACAATAACAGCGAGCCTCGTTTTTTACAAAAATAACATGCTTTGATATAAAATGCAAAAGGTGAACAATTTTTTACAGCGAATTTATTTATTCTAGGCTCATTGCTCACAGCGTGCTTTTTTGTGCTCTTTTTCCAACACAACGGAGCCAGTGGGATCATGAGCAAGAATACTTGTTACTGGGGATTATTGGAAATAAATGGAAAAAATGAATGTTGGGAGAGCTTGATCGTTGAGGTTTAGTCAACGATCACAGGTGAATCCGTCACAAAGCAACACCCACAGTATTTTCTGGTATGGGCGAAAATGCTTAACATATCATATTCAAATACCATCACCTAATAAACATAAAATTCGATATTATGACTTCTTTATCATATATTTTTGTGTTAAGTAATATTTTCAACAAGTTGTTTTCTTTTTTTTTCTTATCCTTTTTTATGTGCATAATTTGTATAACATTATTTATTATAGATAGTTAAAGGTAATAATGTACCGTTGAAATAAATAAACAGTTATAACCCGGTTTTTCCTAGATTCAACACTCATTTTTACCATCTGACTTAAAATACGACATCCTACCATATTTTTTTCACTTAAATTCTAAGCTCTATGATGAAAATCACACCGTATGGTGAAAACAGTTAAGTTAACCTTAAGATTTTTTTATTTGAAAAAATAACGATGCAAATTTAATGTCGCCGAAGATCACCATTTTTGAGAAAATTTGCAGTTTTAACATTTAGATCTTCTACTTTCCAGCAGACTAACTTAATTTTTAGAAAACGGATAATAAAGGAACCGACTATATTGTAATTTTTTTTCGTTAAATATGATATACTGAATATTTATTATAAGACTTGGTAATAAAACGTCAAAGGAACTCAGGAATAAGTGAATAAATAACTTAAATTATGTCGTACAAATATTATTTTTTTTTTCCCTAACAATAAGTTATTTAACCTTTGAGCGCTTTGATAATGGGTTAACAGATTGGAAAACATTTTTCCCATGCGACAGAAGCGGGATCAAAGGAATATGGATTTCAATATTGTAACTTTTCACAAAAAAGATAATTTGTCATATTATTTCATGAGGCCAGCTTAGATAAATTTAAATAATTTTAAGTGTTTGTAACCGTTCTTATAATTTATCACCTGTAGGGTACAGAACTATTAATATTTATTTTTTATATGCTGTCATAAGTATTAATTTATCTTTAGAGAAATATTTTTTTTTTGTTTCTGTGTTAAAATCATGTTTTTGTGATATGGTGTAATACGATAACTGTATAAAACATTAATTGTGTAAAGTATATACTATTTTTGGTCTTGATATATATATATATATATTTATATATTTAAATAATCTAATATAATAAGTGAAGTTGTAAATTTTAAAACTAACTTTACACACATTCGTTTAAACATTATTTATTTTAAAACATATTGTGGAAGAATGTCACTTTCACCAATTTCTTGTAAATCCCTGAAACTGTAAGGTCCATTTAGTTTAAATAAAATAATAAACCTTATTATTGATAATCATCAACGTAAATATGAAATAGAAAAAGCCAGAATCTAAAAAAAATAACGCGGTAATCTGTCCAGGAGAAACGTCCCTACTAATTGAGCTACCGAGACTTATTAGAAACCGGCATTTTAATCGATCTCATACCTTATTAAAAACATTAATATTATTTTTCAATTTCTTCCGATATAGGCTGCCAACTTTGTAATATAAAAATAAAAATAATGAAGCTTTAGTGTTGATTCTAATTTAATAAAAATCACATACATTTTCGATACAGACGAAATAAAATATATTCATATTATTTTGTATTTTGTGAAAAAATACTGCTCTGCATCGTGTTTTATTTTCAAAGGACGCTCATTTGTCATCATCTAATTCTAAAACATACCACTTAGGTAGTATCAATCATTGTTTATCAAAGTCGAACGATGACTGTAAAATAACAATTTCCTACAAGCTCACCTCGGCATTTATGCCAGCTTTGCATGAGCCGTAGATTATATTATCGACTATCTTAATATGGATATTTTTAAGTGGTCACCACGTAATTACCCGAAAGCAGAGGACCTACGGTAAAATAATATTGAGGACTTTCTGAGGGGAAATGAACAAAGGGAAAATGAAGTGATAAATCAAACACTGCCATTCGGATCTGGCCACTTAAACACCATGAGAATACAACTAAACTTTATAGGATGATTCAAAAAAAAAAAAACCAGAAGATAAAAATTACTAATGTTTATTGTAATAATAGAGATTTTTAAAAGGGTTAATGTTTTTTATCAGAATATTAAACATGTTGGGGAAGCTGACCTCTAATTTTGACTAAAATTAAAGACGTTACATCATATGAGGGGCTTAGAAGCAAAGACAGCAATTTCCAAAAACGGTTCTGTAGCATTGTCAGCTTTTGAATGATTATTTTAAAGAATTGGAGAATGAAGTGTACAAAAATGTTAGTGCACATTAATCTAGGAACAATTTTAAACAATTATCTCTAAATTTATCAACATATTAACAAAAGAAAAGTGCATTAAACGTTAAACGTTAAACTTTCCAAGAAATAATTTAAAATGAAGGAGATTGCTGCCTTTGCTTCAAAGCCCCCCAAATGTACTAGCACCGTGTTTACTTAACATTACAAGGATTATGATTATTTCATTTGGTTACTAATTAACTTAGTTTTATAAAAAAATACATAATTTTATAAAATAGAAAATTGTTTTTTTTATTTTATATAAAAACTAAATGAATCTCAGTTAATTAGTCAGCAATTTAATTAACTAAGAAAATGAATCAACAAAATTATTTTATCTATTTAATGTATCTTGGTGAATGTTTATATAAGTGGTAAATACGTGATTTATCATATAAAACATTATCGTAAAAAGAAATCACTTTGTGGTTTGACATATTTAATGAAAATGAAATAAAAACTTTATACAAGGCCACATATTTTATTTTAATATCTATGACCGACTGGTTTCGCTGAGCTTAAGCATCATCAGCTAATTTAAATGATTATTCTTGTAAAAGACTAATAAGAGAATAGGTTGTTGTTTTTAAATAATAATTATATAAACGATAAGTATGATACATTATTACAACTCTTTATCAACACACTTCAATAAGAGTAAGATATTAAAATACTTCTTACAAAAAACTTGAATTTTTAACTCTTAAAATTAGGTTTTATAAGGGTGAATTTCGGTGTATAACAGCTACATAGCTTTAGCTGAAGTTATTTCCAGCAAATTTTCACGCTGAGTGGTGGTCCCTCCCCAGGGCCATAATAAAAGTCTATCCAACTCTATTATTAATCAGTTATGGATATGGTGATAGTAAGTGCCGGGGCACAGCGACGCTAGCGTCAAAAAAGCGTCGGCGTCGTTAGCGTCCGCGGAAATGACGGATTGCGACGAGTGCCAAGACCTTTTCGGTGTGAAAATGAGACTGAATCCGGTGCCATTTTCGAAACAAATTTTAGGAACGACTGAGCTTACATCTTTGAAACTTTCTCGTTTCCTCCCATCTTCGAGATGTTTTAAATGTAAGCTGTACCAGAGTCCCAACTGTTTGAAGCCAGAAGGACTATGGCATCCTCAATTGGACGTATTTGTGCAGAAAGCGTCCAACCCCAAAAAGATAAGAAACTGAGAAAAGGGCGTTTGAAAATATGACGATAAAAAAGTATTAATATGCGTAATCGGCATTTGTTAAAGTGAATATCAGTGTTTTTTTCTTTATGAATATTATTATGAATAGTTAATTTCAAATCTAAGCTATGTGTTCATTGAAAAAAAAATCAATGCATTTCTAATATTATCCTACATTTAATAATGTTTATAAACTTCAATTTAAGTGAAATATCTGCAATGCGCGTTAGTATTTTTTTTTACCAAAAATCTATTGAATTTGGAGCTTGTATGTTTTCAGCAGATATAAATCTCGTATTTATTTTTATGGGAAAACACGTAAAACTCGATTTTGGCAAAACATAGGTTGGACATTTTCTGCATAACGACGTTCAATTAGGGTATGCTGTGAAGTTGCAAAAAAATAGGAAGAAAAAAGGGATGGGGAACGGGGAAAAGATAGGTTGATAAATACTTTGTTATTCAATCTGGACACTAAATGCCATTTCAAGTGACGTTTAATTTCTAAATGGTGGAATTTGAACATAAATTCTTGAGTGAGAAGTAGCACTCGGCCTCCTATGCCATGTAAAAAAAATACACAGAATGTCTCAGTGTGACGTCAGAGAGTATAAAATCAGATGATATATATTTAATGATCACAATTTTAATATTTGATCCCGAAGAATTTCTAGACCCACTTTAAATATATATGTATATATATATATATATATATATATATATATATATATATATATATACATAAATATGTATAATATATATACAGTTGTAATTATTATGTTTGCAAGGGAATTATTTAAAAAAATATGTATTTTATTACAAAACTAAAATGGTTTAATATTTACTCTAGTGCTCTAATATCTATATTTGGCCAATGAAAAAAAAATTTATAGAAAAGAATAAAAACAGATCGATGAAATGTAAAATAAACTAGAAGAGCTTACTTAGGTCTCAATAAAAAAATAGACTGCTATTTTAAGTTTTAATTTTCAAAAGTTCTAAAACAAAATGCCCAAATATTTATCAGATGAAATTGTTTCTGAAAAAGCGTAAATATAATAAGATTACCGCATATGAAAAAAACCGACTCACAGATCTGCCTTGTGTATAGAAAACTGAAAACATATGATAAGATGCCTGAATGTGTGGAAAGTAAAGGAATAATGATTGTTTTTATAAATAAATGTGATGCTTAGTGTAAAAACATAATTTAATATACAAAACACGTACATACTAGTTTATATGTACTGTAACTTAATATATAATAAAATATATCATTGTTTAAATATATGCGTATATCTGTTTTACGCAGTATTTAGCAAAAAAATAATATGGCTGCTGCGACAACCTGCATGCGCCGCGTCGACACAAAAACCCGGCGGACATGATGACGTCACTTCCTCAATGGCGACCGTAAATAGCGGCGTTCCCGCCAAATTAGTGGCCGTGCTACAAATCCCGTTCCAATTGCGAAATCGGCAGCCGCGCATCCGCCGGCCGCCATTTTGGGGAAACAGAAACGCGGGATTTATTTACGTTTTTTTTAAAAAAAGCGCGGGAATCGCTTGTTTGCTTGGAATCAATAGTTCAAGAGGACGCAGCCAGATGTTGGGTCGGAATAAATTGGATTTTTACAACATGGCCACGCAAGCCAAAAAATGTTCCTTAAAATAATAATTAATAAAATGGACTGTTTAGGTCAAAGGCGTTATTCTTTTTATTTTCAAATCGATGATTAGCGCCGGTATGATTTTTTTCACTGTTACCACTTCAAATAATCGCTCCCGTTAAACCACCGTTTCTCGACCAGTTTCAGCAATTTGATCTAATTATGATCAGGTGTCAAGCATAATAAAGCATGACTCTTAGTTATCACCAAGGCTTAAGTTTTCTAGCAAAAACAAATGAATAACGCTGAAATAATAATAATAATAATAGACCGCTCAGTAGCTGAGTAGACAAACGCGTCGGACCCAAACCCGGACGTCATGCATTCAATTCCTCTGCTGGCTAAGTCCTTCATCATTGCACAAGCAACATATTCCGCTTCGTATGATGGCAATAGGAGTTTTTCAAATATTGTCAGGTTATTCGTAACCCTGGAATTTTGTCATTCTTAAAAAAAAAAATAATAACCCGATAAATTGCTACATAAAATGTGTGATGCGTGAAGAACAACTGCAATGAATGTAATAAATGTTCGCTTGTAGAATATAATTGTATAAGAATTTTCAATATAGAACCTGTTGAAAAATTTAAACTTTATTGCTTTTATGTAAAAAAAATTAAAAAGTAGGTGTTTATATATATATACCTACTTTTTTTTTTTTTGTATTTACCTTATATATATGTAAATTTTAAAATAAAAAGGAGGTATATATATAAGGTAAACATCACAGTAAAGATAAAATAAGAAAAATGAATAAGTAAACGCATAATTATAAGAACGTTACAGGTTTCGATAAAGTAACGTATTCTCCATAACTCATTCGAGGATACATAGCTTAATGATCCTCCGTCATTATTCGTTAGTAAAATGAACGCCGCCCGACGGACGATTGATGGACGATTCTGTTATTTTTGGATTGATTGGAAAACATTGATTGAAACAGAATTGGAAAACCATAATGGCGCGGTCGGGTTCGCGCGGGAAAATTACGTCATTTAACCGAAGTAAACGTTTAAATTAAGAACGCCACTTAAACAAATCTTTTAACGACTCTATTCTCTAGCTGATGTGAGAAGAATTTTTTAAAGAATCCTTTTTAGATAATATTTATTTTAACATTTGTAGTGTTATTATGGACCTATTACGATTCATATATTTAGTCAGTATGTATTTGTGATGTGTTATTTATTAAATCTAGCATGAAAATAGTTTTAACATTAGAGCAAAAATCTGGCCGTCCTAAGCAATCTTGTTCTGTTCTTAAGTTCAAGGTCAGGAAAATATTTTCAATTTGATACCTCATTTTCATCATGAGCTACGGAGCCACGATGAAAAAACTTTTTTCTGTAAAAAAATAAGATAAAGATTCCATTTTGATTGTTCCATATTTTTCATATGTTTGATCATAACAAAAAAAAAGTTTAGAGACTCGCGCGAAACCGGGTAGTAACTAGAGTAAGCAAATAATAATTCTATTTCTAGCTTACACTAGTTTTAAATCGCGGAACACTTTTTTCTTTATGAGACTGAAAATAAACATGATCAAAATCGTATTGAATTTGTAAGATTATTTCAGAGCAAATATTTATAAATCATGCTTTTATTATTAAGTAGGTTCCTACTGACCTAATAATAATTTAAAGCAATAATTTATATGGATATTTCCATTTTAGTTCTGTGTGTTTCAAAAATTCATAATATTCACAACTTAAGAATTAGCGCCATTTAATTTTATTGACATTTGAAAGATTCTCGTTAAGCCCCGATTGTCGGTCCGTGTCAGCTTTTGAACAAATTGTGATTAGCTGTAAAGCAAAACTGTCATATTGTTACACTTGTCAGTGGATCACAATTTATTTGAAAGCTGAAACGGGCCTAGAATAGACGTTCAACGGAGACCGTTCAAATGCCACAAAAACAAAAAGGCGCTGATTTTTTAATTGTGACGATGTCAAATGGGACGAAAGTTTGAAACACATCAGCCTAAAACCAATTCATTATAAAAGTCCCACATCAATCAACAAATAACACTCATTATTTGAAAGTGTGCTTTACGTGTTTAAGGCCCCTTGATTTTGACATTTTATATCAAAACGTAGACAGTTAGTTTAAGCATAATTTGAAAAATTACGCGATTTTGGAGTTAACATTGGTAGCATAATTTCTTACGGTTTTTTTTACCATTGTTGCCTGTTAAGTTGTTTTACTGTTTATTACGATATTTTTTTACATAAATGAAGTAATAAATGTAAAGTTCACGACACTGAGTAATTGTTTACAGTGAAATCTGGGAAACATAATGGTGACAACATGACTAATGAAGTAAGCGCCACTGTGGTTGTAATATTCTCATTGTGACCGTACGAAAGCACAAAAAACACTTTTATTATGCACGGACGTCAAGAGTGGCTATTTTTGTGTGAGCTTAATTGGTATTAGTAAATAGGGTTAGCCCAACATTCCCAAAAAAATTAAACATAATTTTATTCTATAAGAAAAAATACGTGGTTGGAATGCACGATATATATTGGTTTTAATAATTGTAAAGTGCACGCAACTATTAAAATAATGCACGTCCCAAAAATTTCGCTGGATTGGGCATTTTAAAAGAACCCCAGATGACAGGATATCAAAAATCATGATTAATTGGGTGCCCCAGTGCAAGTGACCCAAAGGCAGGCTGTATAATGTGCGTAGAAGAGAATTGAAGGAAAAGAAGACTAGTGGTGGATAAGGTCAAATCTCATTCTGAAATATAGCGTGATGACAATACAGTGTACAGTACACAGACATGTTTGTACAGCGCAGTAAAAAGTCTATTCTAGCAGTCTACAATCGTGTGCTGAAACCAACCCTGCTATTTGGCTATAAAGCATGGAACCGGCAGAGTAAGGATAAAAGAAGACTGAATGTTTTAAAAATTAAATCTTCGAAGTGTGACCTTGTAAAGCACAGGGATTTTTAAACCGTCCAAAATGTTACTTTTTAAGAGTTATTCCTCATGTCTCAACATGAAAATTAATGTAGGTTTAAATAAGTACCGATCGACACTGTAAAAGACTCGACTCAAACTCGAAAGTCCATATATTAAAGTTTGCTTTGAGAATCCAAATCAAGATATTGAGTACACAATTTGAACAATTTTGAAGATATGATTATACATGAATATGTACGAAGGGATATTATAACTTGTTTGTAACTCTATCACACACACTTAACACGATGTGTAATACGTTACAGCTCATACGACATGCGTCCTTAACGGAGTGACTATATCGCCGTACTGGTCCATGGTATACGGTCTGTCTACGGCAAAGTGTAAAATTGCCATGAATATAATTTACCGCATGGCTAGTCCCGATTTCCACCTTTTTAAACATGCATGAGATCGGATGTGGCTTCATAAACAAATCTCGTTAGGTTTATACAAACATTTGCGGGCATTGGTATGGAATTAAATTGAAGCACTCCGAGTAAAAGTCTTTTTTGGATTTTTGCTTAACTCTTCAACTAGTCACTCGACAAAGCTAAATAAATTATAAATAATGTTATTTTTCTTATAATTATTTTATTTTTATTGGCAGTTTTTTAAACAATATTTACCGTCTAGCTCTAATGACAGTTTCCAATATTTTTTATTTTTTTTTATGATCTTCGAAAAATGAGTCTATTTTTAAATGAAATCAGGGTCAGATGACGTAAAGTAGCTCCAATCGTTTAGCGTTTAGGTGTGTTTATTTGTTAATAATTTAATATTTTTTTACTAAATAAAATAAACCTTATATTTTCGAAATCCACAATTATTCTATGTGAATATATGTCCAGTCCTCAATTCTATAATACGTGTCTTAAATATATTTAGTTATGAAAAAACCAGCTTTTCGATTTTTTATATTATTTCAGCTACAAAATCTATTTCTTAAGTCAATGGAACTCGAAACAAACTCACAGCATCCATTTATCAAATGTATGGAAGAAATGTTGCCGGTATTACATTGGCCGCCAACCAGAACCGACTAATAATTTGTTTGTCTCGAAATGATTTGTACTTTTGATGGAAATAAAATGATGTTTGTTCAACTAATTTAATTTTTGACAACCCTGCTTGCATGTCGTTAATGTCGTTTTTAGTGTGCACGTAACACAACAAACAGTGGACATGGGCAAAGGATATATATTTTTGGCCGCCGAATCAGACTCTAGAGATCCAGTGGCCTATTTACTAGTATTATTTATAAGCACACTTACATTTCACCGAGGTATTGGAGTAAACAGTCATATTTCTATTTTTTAAAGTGTTAATTTATTCGTGGTGGAATTCCATCTTAGTGATTTAAATATATGGTTTTAAAAAAAAACTATATGAGGTGGGTTGCATTGTATTTGTAAACTTTGCAGTGAGTTTTTATAATGAAAGATTGGTGAATTAAATTCCACGTCATATTTTTTACCCGACACTTCTTTTTCCTTTTTATTTATCCACTCTGCGTGTCCAACACAAACTTATTTCATTGTTTTTTTTCTGGACGTTAGTGCATGCAATTATATTTCCTTAAGTGGAAAGTAAGCAAAAGTACTTCTATATTTTTAAAAGATAAAAAACTATCGTCTTGCATGTATCCAATCGGGAATCCCCAAACTATTTAAAGATCAAATCTATCCTTAACAACTCGGTATAATACATTAAAAACAACATGAATTTGTAAACACAAATTAGTTTTACTTTCAAAATTATATTACCGATGCATTTTTGAAAAAAAAAACATGTCCATTTGGTAAATATATATATATATATATATATATATATATATATATATATATATATATATATATATATATATATATATATATATATACATATATATAGGTTTCACGAAGGTGTTCTTCACAAACTTAACGCTTTGGGGACACAGTACAAATTTACCGCAAATAGCCTAATTTAATAATTTTGAAATTACAATGTTCCCTGATGACAGAAACATTTTCACGGAAACAACCAATTTATTACTGCCAAGTAATTCAATTAAATTGAAATATATCAAATATTTTGTGTGAAATAAACAAAATATTTCTAAATATTGACAGAAGTAAGTCGATAAATTTCTTTTGAAACAAATCTTCAATTATGCGAAACACAATATATATAACAAGATTTGATGAAAAACTTGAATTTGTACACCACTTAAATCATATTACAAACAACAACATGAAAACATTAGGGTTTTTGCTGAGAACCATTAAAGACACAATATTAATTAATCCCATTAGCTTGCGGCCAACCAGAGTATAATCCTATCGTGTGGTCACCTCAATAAAATCAACGTTAAAAATGTCAAAACAATTCTATTTTTTTAAATTTATTAATTTTAAGTTAAATACTCCTTTAGAACAATCAAACTACCATTTTTAAAATACACAGACTTGATGGTTGAATAAGGATTATCGACTAATAATAAATAATAAAAAAAACATCTTTACGACATATATTCATAAGACTTTTTTCGAGTGCCTCACAAACTTTAAATAAAGTTAATCATAAAAACTGCATTACAAAGTTGAAATAACCTTACACCTTATGCAAAACTTAAAATCAGACGAGAAAAAAAGGGTTTTAGCCGTGATCGAGATTTGAAATCCAGGTCCTTCCGTAAACTATGCGGCTGCTCTAACCCACTGAGCTATTCACTGCTGGTTTAAAGGTTGTCTTTGAAGCTCAATAGCCACGAAAAGTTTTTATCAGAATTCATATCTTAAAATAGGCAAAAAACTTTTTCACCTGAGATTCAGTGCTCATCAATATATTATCAATAATTGCATGCGTTTATTTAAGGCTATAAAAGTACTGTGGTGTTAACATCGCATACGGAGTTTTAAAGTTAAATATGAAATGTGTTAAGTGATATTCCACAATATTAAAGATAATGATTTCAGACGATATATAAGACAACAGATTATTTTGGATTTTTTATCTTTCACTTATAATTTTTTTTTATTGATATCTTAAATTACGAAATTTAAGACAATATTCTGTTTGGATGACCTTCAAATTGTATGGATAATTTAAGTTTGGTAGAATTTGACGATCTTTTGGGAACAGATTAATCGGTTTGTTGAATATTTTGATACCAAGAGATTTTTTAGACTGGAAAGAAACACTGGAAGTTTCCCAGCTGTTCTCAACGGTTAGTTGATATTGTGTATGATGAGATAAAACGTTAATAAGAAATTTTGAAAAGGTTTAAAGAATGGTTTTATTTTACTTTTGATTTCGTCTTCATGCTTAAAGGTTATTTAATATGACAAAGCATTTAAAATTAATTAATTAATGTTGGTGCGTATCTTGTATGGGGATTCTTAAGAATTTTACTATTGTAACTGATTATTAATACTCCATATTAAATACTGTATTAATATTTAAATGAAAAATATTTCAACAAGTTCATATTATGCAATTTGTACTGAAAAAAATTCAAATAAAAAATTCTACCAACTAAAAAGTTATCGTGGAGAAGGCCAAAATAGCGTGAATAATTAAATGTGACTGATTTATCTCTGATTGTATAATCAAAGAGGTACAGGGAACTGACCCACCGAAATAAATAAAATAGTAATAAATAATTCTCCTCGGCACAGACCATGGTCTAGTAAAAATGGCACATACAGGATTTGAAATAAACAGCAACAAAAAACTGTCACAATAATATCAAACGGAAAATAAAATATTTTTACAGAGTAAATAATGATTATAAAAAGTATTCATAAAGACTCGCGAAGCCACGACGAAACAATTTAATGGAAGGAAAAATACTTATGTGGTAATAGGTGATATGACGAACAATGGACAATGTGGCAAGTCAAATAAATATTTAAAATAGAGCAAAATTGGAAGAAACCCCTTACAAAAGCCACGGCCAGTTTCAACAACTGATTAAAATTATATAACGGGTTCAAAATTTCATTTTTTTATTTGATATGTATTTCACGAGCCCGACAGTTTGGTTAAAAAATTAAACAAAGAAGGGTGCATTCGTTCATCGAAAATTCTTCGTTCATCGAAATTGAAACCATATGTGTGTTGTTTGATTATTTTTCCGTTTAATAAAAAAAACAAACCAAACTCGGTCTGGGGATGCCTGCTTCAAAACATAGCCTGGAATAAATGTATTCTGTTGATGATGGAAACATTTCAAAATGAATGTATTCCAATCGTATGTTTGAATTCATTCGAAATATTCCGCGTCAATTTAATATTTCAATTTTGGATTTGCAAGGCCAACTTCTAATAAGATAAAATGTTGAAGTGCTGTGTTTTTTTTTTCCTTTTTAGGCCCGGTGCACACGTATAGGTTTTTTTAGGTTTTATACTTTATACACACCGTGTACATCGGGTCTTAAGTCAAAAATTCGGATGAACTTGCAATGTTCATTAAAATTTTGGAAATTGTCTTCGTAATTTTTTGTAAAAGTGCACATTCCAAAAAAATAGTTTTATGTAGTATAAGACCATATTTTCAATAAATATCTAGAATTGCCATTGAAATGACTTGATTAATACTATTTTTATTTCATATTCAAAACTTTTAACTAACGAAAGATTTTAACTACATACTTGTACTTGTACAATGGGGACTTTACTCTTTCAGGGTTCGAACTAAAATTTAAACTAATTGTTTTTTTTATTAATTATTAAAACAATCAAGAATAATTTATTGAATTAGGAATCTTCCGTTTGTCTAATGGGTGCGTTTACCAATTCCTCCACCTTACAGCTTTTCTTATTGCTAGATTTTTATCAAATACATAGAATAGATATCCTGAATTACTATTTGATTTGTTTCCTTGAAAGATAACCAACTGTCTTTGTTTAGTTCGAACGTTATTGAGCTCCAAAAAGTTATATTTAAAGTCTAATTTCTATGTTTACAATACATTGCTTTTAAAATAAATCTTTCATCACAAAGTAAATACTTTAAAAAATTTCAAAACTTAATTTTACAAATCGTCTTTTTATTGCAAGAAACAAAACAAATATGCAAACTTTCAAACTTGCGTGGGGATGTTTGAAAAGAGTGAAAAATTCAATCGTAAATATTTCAGATAAAGTTTTTCAGTTAGAACCCTGTCATAGCAAAGCAACTACACGTGATAAATCACAACAGAAGATTCTTATAAATAACTGTTGGTATCATCTAAGAGTGTTACTAGTTTTGTGATAAATTACACGTTCGTAATGTTTCTGGAATTTTTTTCAATGCTTATTATTTATTGAATGACGCACGTAAATATTGTTTCAAGTGGCACAATACTTTAGAATTCTGTCTGGCGTAACAATTTTTAAAAAGTTACCAAAAGTGCGAAAAATTTAAAGAAGAAAGAGATAATAAAGCATTTAAAATAAGATTATTTTTAAAATCTCGTCACGTGGGTTCTTTCTTCGGTCAAGTAACTGAAGAACCCTACGAATTCCCACCCAAAGCTTCATATCATAACATTATCATTCACAGTGATTCAAGTTGATTAAATATTATATCCCACTGATACAGAGGGTTGACTTCGAAAACGCCGCCTGCAAGACCAAACTAATCACTAACTTAATTTATAAAATAATTAAAATGCGTCACTTCTTCCATATTCGAAGTTAATTTTATTTCCTTTTCTACTTTTATCCAACAAAGCTAAACACGAAATAAATCACTTTAAGCTTCAAGAAGTATATACTCCACACACATGTATGGTATAATACCTAGATACCAGTAGGCCAACTTATACTTATATCGCTAATCGTAACTATACCCGACAAAGAGAACCACACGTGTCTGTCTCGACAAGCTTGACACACTTGCATAGCTTCAATTAAAAATAACACGGGATTTAAAGTCACATACATAAAAAAGCTTCTGTTCGCAATAATTTGTGTCAGCGAGCGAGAAAATTATTTTACGGACACATAAAATTCCGGATACAAAGTGTCTTTCGTACAGGGCTGATTGTAAAAACGTATGTTTGGAATAACGGCTTACACTCGGGGTTACTTCATCCCACTAACGTTCACAGTTTTACCCCATGGCAAACGTTTTATTTTTTTGTTTAAAGGTGGATCAGAATTTCGCCAACCACTTTATTTGTGGCAAGAATATAAAGGAAACTGATACATTATTTCGAAGTGAAGTGTCAATATCGAAGCTTTTTAAATACAAAATCAATTGATGTTTTTATTTATTGTCAAAACAGCTTTACAAGAAAATACTTCAATAAAATATTTCAGCACAGTAATTGCAATTGAAATGAAGATTGAAACATTATAGAATGTTAATTTACTCTTAAAAACCTTTTAATTCTGAAGCCTTTGAAATCAGCCTCCATGGTCGAGTGGTAAGACACTCGACTACGAATCCAAAGGTCGCGGGTTCAAACTCGGCGTGCGCCAATAACTTTTATTTAATTAATATGTGTCATAACACGTTTAATTCATATAAAATATTTATAGTGATAAAAGTATATTTACGGCACGTTCCAGAGCGGTAGATATTCTAAGTATCGCCCTGGTGAAAGACCACCATTCAAAATCGAAACTTTGCATGAAATGGCTTTGTTTGGTGACCAGATCTGAATATCCAGGTACTTCCCAACCTCCCTCTTCCCAATTTCTTTCTCCTCCACACTGCATTTAGCCTCACAACATACCCTATTTGGGGATGCCATAGTCTCACTGGCTCTGGAGCAGTTGGGAGCGGCTGTAACATTAATATCAATATGAATTTGACCGGTTAGTAGCTGAGTGGACAAACGCGTCGGATTCCCACCCGGACGCCGTGGGTTCAATTCCTCTGCTAACTAAGTCTTCCATCATTGCACAAGCGACATATTTTACTTAGTATGATGGCAGTATGAGTTTTTCAAATATTTTTAGGTTATTCGTAACCCGGGAATGTTTTTATTTTTTTTTTAAGAAAAAAGTATACGGTTGTGTTAAACGGCTAACCTCTTCATTAAAAAAACACCTCTTTGTTTTAACGTCCAAGTAAAAATATGTAATTAAAAAATGTTGAAAGAATTTTTTTAACAAATTATTTTTTACGATGTTTTCAGTTGCATTGTTACCCTTCTTGATAAAAGTAAATCAAAACACGAAAACAACAAGTGGAAAACAGAAAATGCCTCTGTTATGTAAAATTCCCTGTTATGATTATGTCAACAAACTTTTCTTTTGCTTTTGAGTTGAAAAATATTATTTAACACGTGACGACAGTATAACGTGACGGCGTTTATTATATAAGTCGAGCAAGTATTAAGCTTGTTTATGTAATAATTTGAAGGAAACATGGCTTCTCGCTTTTGCGACAGGGGTGAAGATGTAATACTTTGTGTCGAAGATCTCATCAGAAGAATGTTTTTTTTTAAACATGCTCAATTAAAAAAAAAAAAAATTCAAAGAAAAAAAAATTTTTGGACATTTACATTTGACTTTACATGAGATCAAAATTAATTTAAGTATCCACTGATTTGCTATTTGACATAAATTCAGTGAGTATGATAACATAATCGTAAATATCGTGCATTATTTCATTATGTTACCAGCCTTATTAGACAATGATGTAATTAATATTATGTACATATATATTTATTTAATACATAATATTTTATACCACTTTTTTTTATTTGTCAACTTCCAGGATTTTTTTTTAATGTTAAATTTGTATATTTTTATTAATAATACTATTCATCAAGGAATATAAATATAAGATTTTATTTTAACGCTCAAACCTTTATCCGATAGTACAAATCATAGATTTAGCAGATTTATATAAAAAAAGTGGGCACATCTCATCGCTCACTGAATTCGAACTCATTGACACAAAACATTAGGACACTTTGTAAAATAAACTATAACCAATCAATGGCGCTATTTAATGCTGTATAAGTGTAAAATTTTCTCTGAACACAAGGAAAAAATGAAACGATGTTCTTACTGTAAATTGTAAAAATCATTTTCAATCTTACCTACGTTGGTATTACTGATCACACGGTAGTTTGGAATCGCATGCCAAAACTAACTAGAGCATGAGTTATTTTATGACTTCAAAGAATTAACTTTTCTTACGCAGGATTGGGTCATTGCGTATTTGAGACTCTTGATTTTTTTTCTCCTTTTTACTTCCTAACTATAATATTATTCTTCATGGTTCTCAAAGCATCGAATAATAATCATTACTTTTAATAAAAACATGTGATTAATTAATATTTTGTTTTTATTGTTTATGATTACAATCTTATTCTTAAAAGTTTAATAAATAATTGCGAAATTTAATACTTTATAAGCATCCATATAGTTATACTTTCTTTATAGTACTATGAAGATAATAAATAATCCACCCTACACGTATTATATAGAGAACATGTACACTTAATAATATGTATATAATATGATGATAGTTCATCAGATTTTACTTTTTAAAAATACTCTAGACTTTACAAAGATCCTCCGTAAAAAAAAAGAATAATTCTATCCATTACGCCATCTCTTTTGCAATTTTGTTCGGATAGAACTTTAGTAATGATTTTAAAGATATATGCCAAATACCACAAAAATAAAAGTCAAAATAAAATAACATTTTTTTTTTAGATTCTAAAAATGACGGTAAATGAACTGATCAGGATAGAAAAATTGGTTAATGCGCTGCTCCCGTCATCTCTTTAGATTCTATAATTTTTTTGTGTGCTTTTCTATTTTCATATTCTTTGAAAATTGTTAATAGTCTTACAATAATCAATTTATTTGAGATTGTGTGAAAGAGAGATAGTGAGAATTTCCAAGAGATTGACAGAAATGCATTATCTTCTCTTGAATTTGAATAAGAGTAAAATTAGATTAAAAATTACTAAATATTTTCATAATCAGTACAGTTAAGGAAAAATTACTAAATATTTTCATAATCAGTACAATTAAGGAAAAATGACGGTATTTTTATTTTTATCAGCGGTGTCTCGGCAATCTCTTGGGAACGTTTGATGAAATCGTAATACATACTACTTATACATCGGTATTAAAATCAAATACAATATCACAGAAATAAATGGAATAAGTTAAACACATTACTGACTAAAAATAATACTGTACGATACAAAACTACAAATACACATTCTTTGTTAAATTACCATGCAAGATTGAGGCACGCATCAGTAAATTACGGATAATGTAGTTCACGAATCAATCAGCTAAGGTTTAGAAGGTTAATTATGCGAGTTAATAACTGTTCACAGCACACTTTTTAATGTTTGTTAGAGAATTAGTTTTTGCGGCCAAACAGGAAGCATTTCACGGCGATGAATAGAACCACCCCAAAAGCAACCGCCAGGACAAACGATGGGTTATTGGTCGGGGCTGGGATATCGTCAGGACACTCACCAGCCTCGTCACCGCTGCTGGTGAACTTCACAAACTCTTGGAGATGATTCGGGAGCTTCTGCACGTCCTTTTCTTCGTCACCCTCGATCACTTTAATTTTATGCTCAATCACAACTGGTTGCTTTTCTGCAGTCGGCTTATCACTTGTTTTAGTAACTTCGGTGTCGTTTTCATCTTCGGTTTCGGGGTCTTTGAAGCCCAGTTTATCCCAGCGCATTTTGGCTTTCGACATAAACTCTTCTTCTATCTTATTGCAAGTCTTTTTGAGGTCGTTCAATAAGCTTCCATTAGCCAGGTTGTCTTGAGAGTTGGATATTTTGATTAACCTTATGGTGTTTTCTTTCTTCTCTTTCGGCTACTTTATCCAAGTACTCGGAGTACATTTGATCCCGAAACTTCTCTCCATTACTTGGCACGGATACAATTGGAATAGGTCGCTCGGATTTAGCTACGCTCGATACAAATTGCTCTTCCATTTCCTGTTGAATTATTGCAATATCCCTTTGACGTGAAATGTTGTATTTTTCAGCGGGGAATTCGTCATCTTTCATCATGGGCGCCCTCGGACCAGAAGTCGTTTTGTGGCTGTCAAAGTTGGACATTCGTTTTTGGTTTTCTAAATGCCTGATCTGTTCTTCGATTTCTTTTTCTTTCTGGATGATGTATGCTATTTGGCGATTGTGAAGCTCCTTTGGCAGGGAGGATCTCCTTTTTGGAACTCCATTTTGAAGCGAATGAGTCGAAATCTTACTGTTTTTTACCTTTTCGGAAAAATTTTCAAATATAGGATCATCCAAAAGAAAGGCCCGTTTGTTATGAATCTTCTGTATTTGATTACTAATATCTTCAAGGTGGGAGTTCAGGTTACCGGTTGAATTATATCGATGTTTGGTTTGATTAACAATACTATTACTATGATCGGATATATCAATATTGTTGTACTTATTGACTGTATATTTTTCATCTTTAGATGAAGTTCGATGATTGACTGGTGGGAAATCTGAGAATTTCATGTCTTTTAAGGTACAATTAGTGTCAGCTGGAACACTTTTTATAATGTTTGCTTTGTAAGATTGATTAGAAGAATACCTTTCAGATATTTCGAGTGTTTCATTTTTGTTACCATTTTTCTTTGTCACGGACATATTTTTTTCTTCTTTAGCTAATTTGTTATTCAGATCTTCGAAAGAACGCAAAGTTTCCATGAAGTCAAAAGTGCTTTGCGGAGAGCTGTGGTGATCTGCAGGGCTCTGCTTGACGTCTGGGTTGAGTGTCGGATCTCGGATGATTGCCAGCAATCTATTAGTGGAGCCAGGAGAGGAGGCCGCCCGCCCGTCGCCGCCACTCGCTTGCACCGGCATGTTATCATCGATAATTATAGACACCGGCGCTGATTTTTCCGCTTTTGCATTTGTCTCGTGGTAACCTCTTCGTTCGGCGTATTTACAATGCATGTCAATCAATTCGCCGGCTTCGTCGTTAGCCATGTTCCTCGAACGTTCAATCTGGCTCTTTTGTGATGGTGACAAACAAGCGAGCAATGTTGGATCAGCGTGCGAAGCTAGCCCCACCCATGGCGGATCATCGCGTAGTACCTTGAAGGAAGATTGTCTCGGGTTGATTGGCGGTGGGATTTTTTCCACTTGACAGGTTAAAATTGGCTTAGATGTTTGGTGTTGCAACAGCGCAGCTTTTTTAATAGCAGTGAGATCTGGTAAAGGATAGAACGGCATTGTTGTAGGCAATTCTTCTTTCCAGTTTTCACGCCTTATGTTTTGAGTTAGATGTTTTAAACTTTCTGAAGCGGAAGCTAACTCTTCGATGATAGATTCTCCATAAGGTAGAGATGAAACTTTATGTAGACAAAGTGTCTTCAAAGGAGTAGGATTATCCATACGTTGCAAGCTTTGCGTGTTGGATGACTCCTCTATACCTGGAACATTTATAAATCTATTAGTTTTGGTGATGGTGAAGGACCCTTGGGCATCATTGTCTTTGATGCCCGCTTCTGGTGATTCGAGTACATTTTGTAAATCATCATGCACTATGGCAGCTATGTCAGTGAGGGATGAACTCAGAGGATTGTACTTGGCGGTACTGTGGGATGTGCTATGGGATGAACACACGCTGCTAGAGGAATCGTGACGGGAGTAATCTTTAGAACTATGTTCACTCATATCCTCACCTGATGCATTAGAGGTGTTCAACTCAAATTCTATGGCTAGGCGAAGATTATCAACATCATTTTGTAGGTCGCTGTCATTTTTCGTCATGAAAGATTTAGCTTCATTGAGCACTTCAGTAACGATGGGAAGTTCGTCAACGAATTCATTTGCCATGATGGTAACTTCATTGCACGCCGCAGGAATGGGTGGAAGAACCAGCAAACTCTCCAGACTTTCACTTATTTCTTCATTGGTAGATAAAATTACAGTTGGTAAGCAGGTAGAAGCAATTGAATTATTTGTATTCTTATTTTCGTCTTTCGGGGCGTCATGGACATTATCGCCATTTAATTCAGTCGCCATTTTTACAATATTGGACTTAGAAAATGTAGGGATTTTCGATTCGCTGTTTAAATAGAAGCTATCTATTTCGATAGTTGGTGTTTTAATGGTGACACGTTCATCTTCATTCAGGAAATCTGTTTCCCCGCCATTGTCAATTTCACTGGCACTACTAGAAGAGTCGTCAAGGTAAACGATGTCAGCTCCACGCTGTTCTTCAATTTTTTCAATGGTCCAATCACCGCAACCTTCTTCTACTTCAGATTCCAAAATTTTGGCACCAACGAGTAAACATTCTTGCTGTCTCTTTAATTCTTTTTTGCATGCAAAATAATCTTTGTTTTTAGGGAATATATCTTTCGGCTCCTTGACTTTCTTTTCGGTGATGAAAACGTCATCATCAAGATCGTCGTACCGCTGTTGCAATTCTCGATTTTCCGTTAAAAATGATTGTCTTCTCGTTGTATCACTGGATTCATTACTACCTTCTTCATCTATGACATCCAAAAATCGAGGATTAACTATTTGCGGTAAGAAATGTTCTTCTAATGCTGCCTTCTTCCGCGCCCTTCTCAAATTCATGTCACTTTCACTTTCCGTATCTTCTTTGTGTTCTTTAACAACAATATCGGGGATTTCCGGAATCTTTTGTTCGTTGGTACTGAGATTCAACGTTTGCAAAAAATTCCTTAAATTTATTTCCTCTTCGGGTGATAAAGAATTGACTTCCTCTGAATCGGCCTTTTGGAGAGGAATTGTTTCCACGCTTAATTGACCTTTAATTTTTTGACCACGTTCTTTATTGACTTGTAACAAATCATCGGCAACTTCCCATTCAACATCTGACTCAGCCTCTGAAATGATTGCATTTGATTCAGCAAGCTTGTCATCATCCGACTTCGCGTCTATTTCGGTTATGTCGACAATATTCAACGAGGGATCGTCATCATTATCGAGGCTCTTGCTTTTATTATTTTTCAATTTCTTTTTTTCTTTACATATCGGAGCCAGCTGAGGAAACTCAACTTGGTACTTTGCATATTTAATTGCAGAGAGAGTTTCATAACTAGAGACGATTTCATAATCAATATCTGTTTCTAAATTGTTTGATTTATTGCTAAGATCACTTTGCTTAATCAACTCGGGGCTTTCTTTTTGATGTTCATCAAGGTTAGTCGTTTGAGTTTCGTTTTGAGACTGTTTTTCAACAGCGAGTTTATTTTCTTTGTCGCTGGTTTGCGAATTTTCTCCGACATTGTTAATCAG
Organism: Drusus annulatus; assembly: GCA_022651775.1. Classification (NCBI taxonomy): domain Eukaryota; kingdom Metazoa; phylum Arthropoda; class Insecta; order Trichoptera; family Limnephilidae; genus Drusus; species Drusus annulatus. The sequence goes on along the minus strand of JAGWCC010000178.1, from coordinate 143,608 downwards.
CTGACCGGACACTTCCGTTTGGTCGCAAATATTTTCACTCTCCGTGACGGGACCGCCGGCTTCCTTGTTTTTGTTCTTGCGGCGGTTTCCCCGGTTTCTTCTGTTCCGTTTGCACTTCCCGCTGTCTGACATTTCACCTTTGTTTATACCGAGGGCACGCTTCGATCGCGGACCGAGTCTCGAACGTCCTTAGCGGCACGCGCGCGTGGTATTTTGGCGCACAATCACAGACACAAGGCGGCCGAGGAACACATTCCCGAGAGAGAGACACCGACCAGCCGCGGCCGCCGAGCTCAGGCGCACTCGAGACTCGCGAGGGCCGCGGGGGACCGCGCGCTGTTCCCTCGTCCCATGGCGTAGGTCACTAGGCGGTAGGCAGTACGCGCTGGCGGTAGGCGCTGGCGGGCGAGGGGACTGCGCTTGACAGCTCGCTATCAGCTGACGGCCGGCCACGTGGTAGGCCACGCTCAACACAACACAACACCGCGATAACGGCAGTGGCTCGTATGGCCGGCGGCGAGATTACCGGAGGTTCGGATCTCGGGCGGTGAGTGGGAACACAACAGGAATATGTAGGCTGGGTGGTTCACGCGGATGCACTAAGTACGATGCGAGATGCGAGATGCGAGGGAGTGGAAATTATGTGGGAAATGCTGGGAAAGTGGTGTATGCGGATGCGTATGTAGCGAGTGTCCCAAGCGCGATGCGCGTCCTCTGTCCAGCGCCGGTCGCAACTGATCGCCAGCTATTTTTACAGCGCCTTCAGCTCGCTGTGCTGCGAGTACTCTCATTTATATCTATTTATGAATGATTACACGGGCGCCTTTTCACCGCGCGCCAATATTTCCGATATATTTTTCTCCAGTCGAAACGTTTCTAGTGTTTGTGGTAATAATACGCGCGGCTATTTCGGAAACCGACCGAATCAAACTGCTTCAATTATGATATTTATTGACGTAATCGCGCACACTGCAAGCTACTACAGATAAGTGATTTAATCGTGCACGTCATATCGGAGCAAAACAATCGTCTGCACAGAAAATTAATAACTTTCTCGATTGACGGCTACAAAGTTCATTTCATGTTAAATAATACGTGTTTTAACGCGCGTCAGCTGATAATGTGTCCTTATTAGTGTTCATATTTATACAAGGGTAAACTAACTTCGAGCATTCGGTAGACGTAACTTACAGGTCTTCACTAGCATAAGCATAGCCATTATTTGCTCAGTAGGTAATTTGAACACAGTAAAAAACGTTAAGGCATTATGTCTGTATTTATTCAAAACATCGTGTTCACAACTTCGATGTGTTTGTTTTCTGTTTAAGTCTGGTTCATTTGAGAACAATACTCTAGCAACTGCGCACTGTAACTTTGACTGTTAATGTTTACATTTAGAACGAAGGGACGTCCTCCTTAAAACGCGACGCAAACAAAACTAATGCGTGAACATCATTGAACCGTAAAAACGAACGAGTCCTTAATTATTGTTGAAATACTTAGAACCACGCAGAGCCGGATTCGTCAGTTGGGCACATATGTGATTTAACATTTTGAAACAACCAAGAGCTTGAGAAATGCATTCGATTCTTACCAATAAATTGTTTTGTTTAGTTACTGACAAAATATGTTCACGATCTTGATTAGTTTAAAGTGCCGGTTCATTGGAAATGTAAATAATAACCGCGTTGTGATGACACACCTTTCCGCTATCGATGCTTTTTACCCGAAATTAAAATAACTGTTATAAATTATTCTACATCGCGTGCAAGCTGTTGTGATTAATTTATCGTACTATGTTATACATTTACTTGCGAATTACATATTCTCCTGAGCTCACTGCACCTGCATTGGCTTGATTGTATGAAAATTTGAGGCAAATATTCTTAAATTACCGTAAATTACGTAACGTACAAATTAATAGGTACTTTTAGCATCGCACTGGTGTAAAACCACAATTCAGAATCACTGCTTAAATTGGCTTCAGCCATTTTCAGTGAACGATATTTAAACCAGGTACTTTGAAAAATTCTTCTTTCCCATCTCCCCCCCCCCCTGCTCCTTTTAAGCCTCACAAAACACCGCACTTGGCGATAGCATAGCCTCACTGGCTTTGGGCAGGTCGGACTACTGTGCCGTATTCACGTAATACAAATTCTATGTATGAAACTAAAAGGGATACGAATAAAAAATGATGAGATTTGAGCTAAATACACGGAAGCAGCCCCTTAATTACATATATTTTAACATTCCTTGCCGTAGACTCAGAAACAATGCATTGCTGTTTCTCAATCATCACAATACTAATTATGGGTATAATTCTCCAATGTCCAGAATGTCAAGACTTGTTAACTCAAAGCCATGGTCTTGAAATCTTTGGTAGCAATCTAAATGATTTTGTCATTCTATACGACTCTACCAAAGCTTTGACTAGACCATGGCTTGAATGTTCTCTCTTATGTTTATTTTGCCTTATTTTTGTCATTGCTTCATTTATTTTAATTTATATGCTATTCCTTCTCTGTTACTCTTTTTCTATTTCGTGTTTTGTATGTATTTTTGTAATTGGACTTTAGTCCATTAATTTATAAATAAATAAATCTCGCAAAAGAAAAAAAGCCATACCTAATTACATTATGGACTTTTATGAAGACAAAAGACATGGGTATAAAAAAATGAGTATTAAAAAAAACATTACTGCGTCAAGATGTTGAGTGTACTCATTCCGTTATAGCTATCTTTGATCCATCCCCTTTTTTCTTTTGCCCAAAAAGAACAACGTAAAGTTACAGTCAACAATCGTTCTTTACAAACATCAAAATAATAGCCAAATCAACCAGTGCATATCTGGTAGATGTGTCAAGTTCTGAGAATTAGTACGAGTCCAAAGAAAAAACATTAAAATCAATATCACCCTCTCTTTTTGGCTGGATATCTAAAGCCCTAGACAGACTATTGTCTAGACATTCTGATTCACCTCTGTATTAAGTTTTGACTTAACCAGACACACTTCTGTTAGATCAGAGATAGCGCGCAGACATGCAGCTTTCCCTCGAGTAGATCATAACACTCCCCACATGCTGGTTAACTCTGATACTGCTCCAAACCATCTCCCTTCCATTTTCAAACAATTAGCCAACGCTCAACTGAAAAGGGACGAAGAACGTCTCGTTTCGGTCTTCCCCGAAGAAATTCGTGGGCTTAAAAGTGTGTCCATTCATTTCCACACGAAGAGAGAATTCAAGAAATTCATAGATGAACTGTTTATAATTGTATTATAATTGAAATAATTAAAATTGAATTAACGGTACACCTAATGTCAATTGGCAAATAAATAAAAAAAATTGAAAAAAATGATATTTTTTACGGTCGGACTAACAGACAAAAAATCATATAAAACACGAAATGGAAAAAAAAGCAAATCGAATAGAAATACTTGAAAAAAATGCTATAAAAAAACTGAATATTTTCTCGTTTCTTTATTTATAAGTACAAACTCGGTTAATAATGGAAAATAATTTCAAATGGCTGCCTCGGCTACAAAAATACATATAAAACATTATCGATTGTGTGCAGCTGAAATGGAAAAAGCGTCAATTGTCTCTGGCTTGTCGGCGTAACATTTATCTTTGAGGGCACCCCCACAAATAATAGTCCAACGGTGTCAAATCGCAGCTCCGAGGTGGCCAAACGACATCAGCTCTGCGGCTGATAATGCGATCTTCAAAAACAGGGCGCAAAACATCGAGTGTAAGCCGGCTGTGTGGCATGAAACCAAATGTTGCCAATCATAATTTTTGAACAAAAATTCGTTCAAACATAACGATCGCCATTGACTGTAACGGCCACTCATTTTCAAAGAAAAATGGCCCAATTATGCCTCTGGACCAAAATCCGCAAACAGTTCGTTTTGGGTGTACCGGCTTTTCAATGTATGCGTGCGGGTTTTTCTGTGCCCCAAATACGACAATTTTACATACCCGCCAAAAAAATGAGCATTTGATTTTTTGGCAAAATCGGCATCTTCTGTAAGTCGACTCAGCGAAGCGAAAACGCATTGGATGGTCAGTTGGCTTCAACTCCTGAACCAATTGGACTTTGTATGGCGTCATACCAAGGTCTTTATGCAAAATTCGTCTCAATGATGTCTCCGAAATGTTCAATTGTTGAGAACGACGGTGAATTGATGTTGATGGCGCTTCACGCACACTTTCTGCCACAGCATCGATATTCTCGGGTGTACGCACTGTTTTTGGCCACGCTTTGGTTTGATGAGGATGCCAGTTTCTTTCACTTTTTCACAAGATAACGAACATACGGAGCTGACGCCCTTCCAAAACCGTACGCAATTTTCGCACACATTCAACATTACCATGATTTTCAAAGCAATGTCGCAATATTTCCCAGCGTTGTTCAAGCGTATACATGTATTCGCTCAGCGGAAGGATAAAAACTAATTATCTGTCAAATCAGACATGAGCTAAGTGTTACCATTCACGAAATAAGCACTAGTTGAAAAAAAAAAAGTTATTTGGCGGACCCTATATATAAAAATAAATTAAGCGATGACAAAAATAAGACAAAATAAACATAAGAGAGAACATTCAAGCCATGGTCTAGTCAAAGTTTTGGTAGAGTCGTAAAGAATGACAAAAATCATTTAGACTGCTACGAAAAATTTCAAGACCATGGCTTGAGTTAACAAGTCTTGACATTCTGGACATTGGAGAATTATACCATACCTATTGTGATTTTAGGAACAAATATTGAGTCTACGGCAAGGAGTTTGAACTGGATAAGTTGCAAAGAGAAGGTGAGTCAATAAAAAAATTAATCATTTTCAAATAAAGAATGAGATTGATTAAAAATGCCGGTTTCTTATAAGGTCTCGGTGGCTAAATTGTCAGAAGCGTTACTCCCGGGAAAAGTTAGAGGTTCCGAGTTCATGTCTCGATCGCGACCGTTATATTTTTTTCTGTTTCATATTTAAAATATTAATATTTATTATTGTTCCAAACCATACCTTTAAATGGACCATTGATATATATATATATAAAAAGCAAAAAGTTCTTGAACGTCGAAACAGTTGTCACGAAAAATAAAACTAAAACTAGCAAAATATACAATAAATCAAAACACCATTATAACGCAGCAGTTAAATGTTTTTAAAATTTTTTATTTTGTATTTTTGATATATTTTTTAAATTTCTGAATTTTTAAAATAATTAAAATATAATCAAATTTAGAAAACATCACTTTTAAATTATGTTAGTTTTAATTTTTATTACGACAACTATTTCGGCATTCAAAGTCATTATTAAACTGTCTTTGAACACCAAAACAGCACTCACAATAAAAATTAAAACTAACATTCTGAAGAACTTCTTTGTAACTGAATAAATTAAAGTATAAAAACATAATTATGAAGTTCTAAAATTTACATACAAAGGTGTTGTCTAGCTGAATTTACTACGTTATCAAGACGGCAATTAAACATAATCCTGAAAAAAAATCGAAAACATAATTGTTACCTAATTCCCTGACATAAAAATGTGTTATTTAAAAACAGCCTCTTTACGAGGATGAAGTTTTTGTACTCGGCAAATATTTATGTCAGATTTTTGGAAATAATAAAAATAATTTTGAAAATGTAATACTTCATTTAACGTTCAAATAGATCTCTTGGATATTTAATGAATGTTTGGAGTAACAATATGTGGAGAGAGAGCTAATTCGTTTTAACCCAACCCCTACAAATTTCGGATAAATCACTTTCTCCGGGTTTTTACGTAGTACACCATGAGAAAGAAAGAGACAACATTTTTTCCAAATTTATCACAGCGCTTTGTATTGTAAGAATGTTCTTCGTGTCCCGCGTCTCCGTTGACTCCGCCCACACGTTTTAATATACTGCATAAATGGACATAGCTCAACGGTTTTTGAGGTTATATGCTATATTTTTGTTTATAACAATACTGTGAAAAAGTGGTAATACGAATAAACAAAAAATTTTAAACAATTCGGCAAAACTCATCAAAACTGACTACAGGAGCGCTCCCATCTTGTATATTATTGCTCTGAGAATGAATGTTTTCAACTATCAGTGTTTCATTTCACATCGCTCGTTTTAGTTGTTTCGTCAAGTTGCCCCACCCAAATTCAAATTAATTTGCTCATCATAGAATCCTCTTTTCGCTGCGTGTTACCCCGTAATCCCCATTTATAAATAATTCACCGAAGATTCCCCACTTGGGACACCCTGTCGTATTTGACTAGTTTGGTATTGGATAATTAAAATACAGATACAAATAGAGCTAACAAAGCTAGTATTTGATTGTTATTATGACCGCGGTCACGCCTCAAGTAGTAGTCAAAAATAATACAATGTGAGCATTAAAATTCCCGACACGGCTTGGTGTTTTATTATGGTGATGTGATGACCCTGGCAACCCTAAGCTGGAACGCTTTCAGTGCTCACTCAATACTGGGATATAAACAGGGGCGTATTCAGATGAGTTCAAATTAACTCATTCGTAGAAAAGATGAAAATGTTGAAACCATTCAATGTATTCATTGGTAGTCCAGAATTGAACTATTTACAATGGTTGGGAGTATTTTTCATAAAATCGAAGTCATCCAATCAGTAGATATATATATTTCATAATTAAAAAATATTATTAACTTAAACATTAAAATATGGTTTTATAATTATGTATTTTTATTAACAATGTTAATAAAGTCAAACTCATTTTATTTATGTTACCTTGGAATTATGAATAAATCTAGGTAACGCCTTTTACTGTCGGAGAGTGCACATTTTCAAAACATTAACACCAGTTTTCAAGTTTCGCATTTTTTAAAAATTTATTTAGTGCTAGATAATTCGGATTTGGTCACGCCACTGCTCAAAATAAATCAACCCCTCTCAAAACCCATTATCTTTAGAATAATTGCAAAAAGTCACAACCCATGACGTCATAAAAAAACTTATTGAAAAGGGGGTATTGAAATAAACGGTTAAAAACGCTAATTGGAATTAATGCACATAATTCGTAAATTATTGAAAAAAGTGTCACAAATTGGTGTAATTGTTACGAATCACTAAAAAAATAAACCGATTTAATTGTGTTGTGTTTGTGTCCGTGTGCCAGAACTTAAGGTCAATTTTATCTTACTTCGGGTGCAACTAATCAAACATTTTTAAATGCCAGATTTTATTATTGAGCAGGTAATTCATTAGCCTGCCTGGGGCCTAGGAGTCGAAAGGTTTATGTTGATAAGCAACTTTTTTATTTTAAATCGGTTTAGATAACACTTCTAGAAAATGTATGCTCAGTGGTATGAATGGGTTTGTATTAAAATAATCTTGTGACATTTAGCGCCCTTGAAGTGATATTTCTCAAAAATGGCGCTACATAAATTGGCCATGTCTTGTTATTATTATTTAAGCAAATTATGTAAATCGTTATTTTAGGGAACAATTAAGCAATATGATTTCCTCGTGCGTACGTGCATGCGAGTGTGAAATTTTCAAAATTAGAACTGATGTAAAGCTATGTGTCTGTACCTGTATGTGTCGAGGAAATTATTAAAAACATCTTTACAAATCTAAAAAAGCGATTAAGTACCTACCTATAGTATATTTTTCCAGACAATTATTTTGTATTCTATATTTGAAATGTGCGTCAACACGGCTTACTTTTCCATGTCTTTTGAAAAAAGTATGACTAATGTGTGCATGGAGTAAAAAATTAAAATAACATTTTTTTGAAAATCCAAACAAAGACTCCGAGATTAAAGCAACCATTTTTTTCCATTCACTACAAACAAAATTTCTCATCTTTCATCTTGGCAAAAGAACATCTAGTTTTGTCAATAAAGGTGAGTATAACTCATCTATTTGGTAACCGCATTTTAAGAAAACCTCAAATTCTATAGAAAAAAAATCAGCACTTATTTTTATGACATAAATTACAAACTTAATAATATTATTAAAAATTATAAACCATAACTTTTTAATGAAAAATCTAAAATTTAATAAAGCTGCCTGACAAAAGATGGGAGCCGATTTAATTTTTCTTTATAAAATCATTAATTCCGATATTGACCACCATGCTTTCTACAACTTATCTCATTACATGTGCCTAATAGAATCACGCCAGCCAAAACTCTTTTTCACAGTGACAATAATTTTAAAACTACTTCGTTCATAAAATCTCTTATACCGAGCGTACCTAGCCTAGGTAACCAATACGAAGAAGAAGCGAATATTTTTAACAACAAGGAAATAGCTTAGATAAAAGTTTTTTTTTTCTAAACAATGACTTATAAATACTTTTCTTACCATTTTAACCAAAAAAATAATTAATTAAGAATCATATGTTTACAGTGATTATAAATTGTACTATAATTTTTGGTTGATTCATTTTGCGTGTTCAAAGGAAATTATACCGTGAACCAATAAATTATAGCAAAAACACTTAAATAAATATTTTACAAATACCTGATCATATTTAGCAATTTCTTCAATTTTTATTATTTGTTTATAAAAATATGTTACATTTTCGTAGAAATCAATCACTTGGTGGTTTGACATATATTATTTAAAGACATGATAAAATAACTTTTTATAAGAAGATTACGAATATTATTAATTTTTTTATGACCGACTGGTTTCACCATTAAAATTAAAAGTTATATTCGTAATAATCAGGTTAATTTGTCCAGTAGTCCAATATAAGACATATTTTCTATAAACTCATAAAATTTATCATTATTCTTTAATCATATTCTCAGTTGGCATTTTGACTCTTTCAATTCATATTATCCGTCAGTTTCTCTCTGTTCCTTTGTTATAATTTAAATGTTATTCTGTTGTTTTCTCATTGTTTTGTTATTTTATTTTGTAATTTGTTCTACCTCTGTATGTAAATATAACCGCACACTTTGTATTTTTTGTGTAATTTTGTATCCTGATGATGCTAAGGCTAAGTGAAACCAGTCGGTCATAAAAATTAAAATAATATTCGTGGTCTTATACAAAGCTATTTTTTTCAATTAAATTATAGCTTTACATGATCAGAATCGTTAGCTTGCGGTTAGCTATAAAAAAATCCATAACGGCACTATATTATTACGGGGCCATTTGAATTGAACTCAATTGATTAACCTGTTAGAATACCGGGATCATTATAGCCGAATACTGTTACGGAATATTGGCAACAAGTAAAACGAATTTGACATTCATTTGAAGAATTAACTAAGGATTATCTTCGGGTATATCGTCGCATGCTGAGAATTCCCTGGACAGTCCAAGCAATCAATTTAAATGTACGTAGATGTAATCACAACATGTGCAAACTGTAGACGTTGTAGCTACCTAATAATTTGACAAATACCTTTACAAAACGAAACAATTCCTTTTTCATTGCGAGAAAAGATCCAAGGAGGTATCTGAAGACGTACATACAGATATACGAGTGTCTTTTAATTTCATTATGCGTTTTTAAAACAATATTGTTACTGCTCAGATGTGTTATAAATAACGCAGTCTGTAATATACACAACAAATATTGATATGATTGAAAACTTCTAGTTAGATCTCACCGCTGTGTGCTCTAATTCCAGGTTGCAGAGCAAAGGGTTCAGGCTAGGCTGATGTTGCCCATCTCCGATAGAAGCGGAACAACCTTATCATAATCTGTTATCGTAAGTATCATTGACACCCCTATTTACTTACGTTCAAGAAACACGAACACCAGAACTCGGGTAACAGATAATAAACAGTTTTTTTTAATATATCGTCAACTCTAATCCCTTGAATAAATAGGAAACAAAGGTAGATTCCTATCATTTCAGGTTTCAGGCAGCGGTTTCAGGTTATGTCGTATACGTGAATAATTGTCATCTCACAAGGCGTTGTTGAATAGAATATCTTATCACCATCGAAAGGCAAAATCTTCTCCTTTCAGTTCCGGTCCCTAGTTTCAGGGTATTCTGAATCCTAACTGCCGAGCTGTTGAACATAAGAACGAGTCGTAAAAGCGACTCATTGTCATGTATTGTTTGTCAACCGTGTACAAATGTTAGGCGCTTATTTGGCGAGTTTCCCAACTGTGCACCGGTGCCTAAGGGATCAATGATGCAAGTTTCTCGAAGCATCTTCCATTAAAATCCGGTAGAATAAGGAAAATATTCCCACCTGACGTCTATACTTCTAAATTACAATCCGCTTGTCAATATAGGAGAATGTGACAAACGGACCGCCCGTTTCTGCACAGAGTCAAATGTTTTAAAACTTACAATATAATTATAAATTGTATTCTATTAGCGGTCAAAAGTACCAAACCATTAGAATTCCGATTCAGTTTAATGTTAGTTACAATTCTCTATTGGAATGCTAAGTAAATGAACGGCTAGCATAATGGTCTTCTTTATCTCTAACGTGGATTGATATCATGGTATTGTATTGACTCTACTAACTAGTGGTATTTCAATAAGAATCGATTCGATATAATTCGTATAAAATAAATCGTTCACCACAAATTGCTTTATTTAGAATTTTGAGTGGTACTTTTCAACTTATGTTATCTCTCCCCCAGCAGAAGCGATTATTGATTGATAATTATTAAATTATTATAAAATGATGATAAATGATTATTTAAAGTCTTATTTGGGCAAACAGAGTACATTTAATACTGACTCATATCGCAAACGAACGAATCTTATAACCAATTAATTTGAAACGGTTAGTTCGATGTCGAATTAACGACACAGCTATACACATTATTATTCGCAATTATGAACGAATCGTTTGAATCGATGCTTTTAAGTAATGGAGTTGAGTTTTAGATAGATTCGTTTCAAAATAACTATCTGTTCAAACTCGAATATCGCTATCACAATATTGTCGGTTTATATCGGGAGATCGCTAACAAGTTACGCCATTAGAAACTTTGAGAATACCAGAAGCTATCGGTGCCCACTAACGAGTATGTGAGCTTTAGGCAAACGTGTTTTATAATAAACATTTTCATTAAGAATTTAATTTTGCATCCTGATTTTTTTTCCATTTTGTCAAATTTATAGAAAAAAATTATTAACTGCTTATTTTTAAACCAGTATGAATTTCATTAATTTAAGATAAGTTTTGGAAGTACTTCAAGTATACAATAAACCTATTCAAAGATGTGTTCGTTTTCTTATAATTTAAAAAAATGAAAGTACAATTTTGTAGGGCTTTTTTAAAAAATAATGATAAATTCTAATATTTAATCGAAGATCTATGTTATAAATCGAAAATACGGCTATACTGCCTTAACATAAATGTGTTGAATGAAAATTGAATAATAACTTTGTTTGAAACCATAGATTTTTTTTAAAACCGACCGGTTTCACTTAACCTAAGCATATCAGAGTACAAGATTAAACCTAATTTGTCTAGGCTAAGCGAAACCGGTCGGTCATAAAAATTAAAATTAAATCTGTGGTCTTATACAAAGTTATTGTTTCATTTTCATTAAATATGTCAAACCACACAAGTGATTGCTTTCTACGAGAAAATAAATATGTTGTCTATTGATTCGCATGTTTTATTTACTTACTGATAATATTTTGTTTGCTTTAATCTGTTTTGTTTTTATTTCATATAATTTATTTTACTTGATATGATTTTTGGTACATCATAATTAAGTAAGAAAGAGATATGAGGTTTACGAAATAATAAGAACTTATTAAAAAAAAAATAGAAAATCAATAAAGTTATGATATAATGAATTTGCGAGATTTACTCATTAATGTGACAATATGTATACAATATATTGAATGAAAGAGGAATTGGGTGTGGTAAGTATTGTAAGTAAGCATATGTTGGAATTTTAATGTGCTAATTATGTTGTTATTCAAATTTGTATAATGCGACACGAGTAAGCTGACCTTCCGAATGATGCATTTGCGAATATTACGTCACTACGAAATAAGGAAGTGTGATGTATGAATTAGCTAAGGTCAACGACAAAGCTGAATTTCGGCCATCATTGTAATGCAAAGACCAGTGATGTAGGTATAAATCATCGAAGTTAGTTTATGGTAAGTAAGTCGGAGTTTAAAAGTCTATATCGTTGAAAACTCTTGGTCTTCATTAGTAAGTTTTATTTTATTTTTGTTTTAATTTGATACTATCTAAGAGCTCCAGTACACGAAGCTTGTTTGACCACGATACCTTCAATTAGGGGACGAATGACTAAAATAAATTTAGGCATGGATGAAGAAGGAAAAGATTATGAAGCATCATCCAAATTAAGTTTCTGTTTATAGCTAAATTCATATAAAATAACTTTTCTATTTATAATGCGGATTTATCACCTCAGAGTAAGAATATGTAGGGAGAGAGAGCTAAATATTTTTACCCAACCCATACAAATTTAGGATAAATGACTTTCTCTGGGGTTTTTAGTGAGAGAGAAAGCGATAAGACAAGTTGTCACATTATATTGCACCACTTTTCAGTATGTAAGCATGTTTTCCGTCTCCCACGTCTCCGGTGACTCCGCCCACTACGTTTTGTTATGCGACATAACTCAACGATTTTTAAGGTCATATCCTATATTTTTGTTGATAACAATACTGTGAAAACATTATGTCGACATGTGCTATGAATGGATGTGTTATTACCCTAGCTATAGCCCTAGCCACACCCGAGTCAGGAAAAAATCAACAAGTCTGACTACACGAGCTATCCCTCCTGGTATTTTATTGCTCTGAGTTTATCACCCTAGATGTTTTGACAAAATATTATCCAAAGAAAGCTTTATATTTGTCTAGAGAAAAAGCTTTTGTCACCCTGCTACGGAGATAAACAAAATTAAACTAATTCACACAATGACGTTACATATATATAGACACGTTGTAGCGCTCTCAAAGTGGCAAGCAATAATTACGCTAGTTGGTGTGATCGGTGTTTAAGCCGATTTAGTACTAAACGGTCACGCGTCGCCATTTTTTTGTCACTAAATAATATTTTTATTAATTATTAAAAATATTATTTAGTGATAAAAAAATGGTTTGTAAAAAAATAAATCTGCGTTGTAAGTATTTTTACACTTCAAAATAATTATTTAACTAAATAAGTAGTTAAATATCACAAGGGTGGGCAGAAGGATATACTGCCTCACAACTTTGTCTTGGCACATACTCCTTGATTGATATTTATACCATATCAATAAGCTCTCGTGCGGAACAATATCGTCATTGAGCGGATCCGGACGTTGCTGTGAATCAGCCTTAAAGAGACAAATTCTAAAATACATACATTTATTTTATGCTAAACTACATGGTGAAGGCTTGAATCTCATGATAGACAGTACGTCTTGTGTTGTCCATCTCAACCATGATGAGATACAACAAGGCATACGATAATTGCAAAGTGCACAGTGTATTGTACAGAAGATGCTGAATATAACGATGTCTTGATACAAGTGGTCTCAATTGACCTTTCCGCTCGAAACGTTATTATGCAATCACACTAATATGCAACGGGTCGTAATGACATATCATTGAAAGTATCTTTTATAGCATAGACGAAGTGTCCTTTAACCTCACTGATAGATAAGACCAACGATAATTGTTTTTACGACGTGAACTGTGCGACAGGGCAAGCGAAAATGGAGAGAAGGTCAATACCGAGATTTGTAGTGCCGTTTTATGATCTATGATCTCTGCTTTCATCTTAACAGGATAAAGTTAATTATGGAAGATCACATCAACAACAATACACGCTAACATAAAACAACATGTAAGGCGTAAGATAAAAAGCGTAGAGACAAGCCTGTCATAGTCATCAGACCAACGCTTTGATGAAGAATTGTTAAACGATATTTAGTTATTTTGGTAAACCGTAAAATTACAAAATGAATATAAGTTAGATGTGTGGACTGAAGAAAACAAAGGTCGCGGGTTTGAGCTTGGCGTGCGCCAATAACATTTATCTAATTAATATGTGTCATAACACATTTATTTCATATGAAAATAATAAAAAAAGTATATTTGCGGCACGTTCCAGAGTGGTAGATACTATAAGTATCGCCCTGATGAAAGACCAACATTTGATTTTTTTTTTGATTTTATGGATTCTTTCGTAATCCTCTACTAACTAGCTGGGGCTTATACAAATACCCCTCATAATGTCTATCTAACTAGTACTGCGGCTCATTAGGCCTTATTACTATCACCATCTGATGGTTTTATTTACTTGACTGAGTTTATTTTTACATTAGTGTTTTCTTAGGGAAAAGATCTTTACTGGATTAAAAACCCTAAGCAAGGAAAAGATAAAAAGAGATACATAAGTTCTGAACTTGTTACTGTTTGAAAAATTTTATTTGACTGAAGTTAAATATTTCATGTTTTTTCTACTTGGAGCTGCATCCTTTTTCATTTACGTCGTCTTTCCTAAGGAGAACAGAGGCGTGGAGTGGGAATGGGATGGGATTTTTTACCTAGACCAACATTTAGAATCGAAACGTTGCTTGAAATGGCTTAAGCCGTGTTTGGTGACCAGATCTGAATATCCAGGTACTTCCCAACCTTCCTCTTCCCAATCTCCTTACCTTTCCCACTACCTTCAGCCTCACAACATACCCTATTTAGGGATGCCATAGTCTCACTGGCTCTAGACGGTTGGGAGCAGTTGAGACTCTTGTGCGGTATTCATATAAAAAAAAATATGTACGAGAATATAATAGTATGCATTATATTTGTGGGGAATATCAAAAATTATCACCACACCCAAAATCCAAAATAATTTTCACCGTGAATGCATCCGCGCTAGTTTATTTCAAATCGGCACCAAGAATGAGCACGTAAGATGGAAATCGCAAAATGTTGTTTTAATATATCGTAACTGGAAAAGCAAAAGGGCTTAAGCGACATTTTGGTCAAAAATGAGTTAGATATGTAGTTTTGACCATTTTTTTCTGCATCGAATGCTCTGACTCTCGTTTGATTCTGAAGACTTTTGTGGCCCTTCATCCACCTAAAATATATTTACCATTTAGAAGAAGACTTGACTCAATCGACACAAGTTTGAAACTTTGTTAGCTTTTTGTCGCTTCATGTAACTCTCAGTGAGAGCATAGACTTATTTGTACAAAATTCAACCACGTACCGAAGACTAATGAATTGTATTGTAAAACAAAAAAAAAATTAAAAGTACTCTGGTGTACACTTCCCAAAATGGCGCTTCAGTCTTTTTTGCCTTTCCGACGACGATATCTTAACAATATACCCATTAGCTATGTAAAAGAAATGATCGTTTGGGTTTCTTAACTTCTTCAAGGCCCGGCTCTGTGCAACTGTTCACGCCATACATGTGATTGTTACCCCACTATTTCAGATGCACCATCATGCAAGATTAGATAAGATGACAGCCTATGGAAGTGGTCGATAACCGGAAGCCATGAAGAACAGAATTGAAATAGGTCAGCCCGGCATTTACACGTGAAGTGTGGCAAACGATAAATGGAAGATTTTTGTAAAATTCATGTTTTTTTTCATCTTTTTCATTCAGAGATGAAAAAAATGCTGGCAGCCAATATCAAGACGAGGGAGAAAAAATGGGAAATCCCTATTACACACATTTTTTTACACTTTTTGGCTGAACCATTTTTATGATCAACATGTTGTCGCATAATAAATATTGTTCAAATACCGCTACCGATGGAAATTGTTAATAAATCTTTTTTGACGAGACACGAAAGAAATAACAATGTACTTTTTTTTTAACGCTATTGAATTTCATCGAAAATTTATTTATATATCACTAAAGCATGTGAAATCTTTTTAAGAAGTTCGTGTAGTTTGAATATGGGCACGTACATTGGAACTTTCTCGAAAATGTTCCTACACAGAAGTGAAATTTCTTCTTACCTTCACCAAATATATATTTTTAAAGGGGGTTTACTAGGTAGCATTTTCTAATATTTTACGAGAAAGCCTAGAAAATATTTTTTTAAAGTTTGTCCTTTTATAGAGTAAGTCGTGTTTGCTGACAAACTACTACACAGGATACGCGTAAATGACCTAGTTTAATTTAAATAAGAACATCTGAAATGTTTAGTATAAATAGAAGCAATTGCATCGCTTAATTTAAATGAAAACATCCACACCTCAACGAGTTTAAATTGATGCGTGGAAATTTTATTTAACTAATTTATTTCCATCGTTTTAGTTTGTTTCCGCATACGAAAGATTTTCCACAGCCATTTAAATTATTATTAAAATTTTATATTGACTTTTTTTTATGTTCGTGTGGTATTTCCTCGAATTATAAAACCATATAACTGGTTTTTAAATACGATAACGACTTTGTAGCTTGAACTAGTATGTATTAGATTGACACACCTGTTGACCTTTCGGAAGACACTTACTAAATACATTTCAATACGATTCGGATAATCGCATAGCAATAGGAACATAATGCATATCAAATGTTATTGATCAGTATAGAATTAAAAAAAACTAAATTCAGATCTATCAAATCAGTTCTTATTTGGGGCATCTAATAATTTATTATTAATATTTCATTACTGCCTACCCAAAGGAATATAATCATTGATATGAAAAACTATCCCTAATGTTCTTGTTATTTGTATCTTGACCTTAACCCATATCTGGTTTTTTTTATCTCACTATCGCACCACTGTTCCAACCTCACGGAACCAGTAGGGACTATGGTATCCACATACTAGGGTATTTGAGGTTTAAAGAAGGGGGAGAGGAAGGATATGGTTTTAGCAAATCCGATCTGGTCACTTGACAAGGTTAATGCCTTTCTCAAGCATCGTTTTGACTCTGAATGGTTGTCTTTTATCAGGGCAATACAGAGAGATTATCTACTATTATTTCTAGAAAAAAAATCACTGACTGAAGCGCAGATGAAGCGACGACTTTAAAAAGTACGAAGAAACACGGGAAACAGGCTTATACCTTACAATGGTTGGATAAAGCTAAAGAAGATGTGACTAGATTTTAATGGCCAGATACGTTTACGCCATTAACTTCCTCTTTCTCCTTTAGCTCCCATTTCCTCTAATATCACAAAATTTATAAATAGGCAATAAAATCCGTGTGTAATCACGTTCATAAATCAAACATCTTCCCATTATCTCCATTCTTTCAGTACGACATTTTACCCCAACATAAGCCCAGCTCAAACTTGTGTACCCAAAACTCACATCATTACCCTCAACATTACCTAACATCATCTCAACGATGGAATAAAATGATTTGCAGACTTTGGGTATCGTTAATATACATGTTCAAACCTCCCCTTTCTCAAAAAGATCCTCCACCCAGCATTCCATAGATCCTTCCGTGCAAAGTAATTCAAAAAAAGTTAAGCATAACTCCAATACTTAGACAAGATTTTTTTAAATTAACGAGATGTCTAACATAAATATATATCAAATCATATGCAGTTCTTAAGTCTAGTTCTTCAGTGTAGATTGGTGGCAAAGCAATATATATTCACTAGACACGTAGACACCAGTTATATTCCTGCCTCTCTTAATAATGCTCTCCGGAGATCGGTCCATTTTCTCCAACATAATATGTTGGAAATGTACACAGCGGTGGCGTGATATGCACTGAAGTAATGCGCAAAAATAGATATGTTTTGATGCCAAAAAACATAACGGCAGACTTCCCAAAATGCACAAGTATCAAATACCAATTTTACAACATGTTGATTATGTCGTCTGGAATACGGCGCAACTATTTTAAGGTCAACAACAACTTGAAATATTACTTTTTTTTAAATACTGACGAGTGATTAATACTCATATAAATGTGATACTTATCATAAAGTATAAATAAATTCTTTTGTGACTACGTACAACCGCAGAAATGTGAACTTTTATAATTTGGAACCGATTTTAATTGAAATTATCAATTTTTTAAACATCTTTTAGGTATTTTAGCAGATATTATTCTATCTTTGAAATGGGTGGATTAAAGGAACCAATCTTTTTTCTTGGCAAGTCAAGTAACATCCTGTCGAAAAAATGTTGCATTCATCATAGATGTTCCTATATTTTACCTAACACATTCAAAGTCTCATTTTTTTGTGAAGAAACTAATATTAAATTTCATCGATTTCAGCCATTCAAATAAAAATTCAGCAGAATAATTTGAATTTAACAAAAATCAGTTTTAAATAGATGGACTTATTTACATATTTAGGTGCCGCAATAAAAGTTATTGATAAATAATATGCTTACTTATAGCGCATGGTTTAAGAAAAAATATTGTAATGGTAATAGATAATAATGTTGTTTCCATAATTATGAAATCCATCGGTTTAAATTTGAAAAATGCAAGGGTTCTTTTATATCTTACGCTAAATAGATTTAGCTATTTATACCCACTATTTTGAATTTTGTTACGGAAATCTTAATCTGGAGAATAATTTTTAATTTATTGTAGCTTTTTAGAAAGAAACTATGTATCAAATAAAGAAGGAACAAAACAGTTATTTATCTCATTGAATTTTTCGTGATGAAGGCATTGTGCAGAGATATTTTTATCACAGAGTTTTATTTTGACTGTACGAATTATACCATACCGAAGTCGACTATAAAGGAAATTGTCGTAAATATTTTTTCATATTGAAGAGCAGAAATTTGAAAATGAATTAACTGATATGTATACATATTTATTTCGCATTTATAAAAAGCATTTACTTTGTGGCTTGCCATATTTATGAAGAAAAAAAAACAGATAGACTTTGTTTAAAACCACTTTTATTTACATTATTTTGACAATATCAAAATTTTAATATTGTCCTGAAGGATGGAAGAGTGCTTTCAAAACCTATAGACAAAATTTTCAAAAAAAAGTGGTTTTAAACAAAGTGTATCTGTTTTATTTATACATATTTATTTGCTTAGTGTCATTTTAGAAGTCAATTATTTCCGGGGTTACGATTAACGTGACACAATTTGAGAAACTCCTACTACCATAATTGAAAGCGGATAATGTTGCTTGTGTAATGATGGAGGTCTTGGCCAGCTGAGAAATTGAACCCACGACGCCTGGGTAGGAACTCGAGGCATTTTTCAACTCATCTACTAACCGATCATAAAATATAAAAATCGATATATGTATAATATCTGATGGACTCTTCGTACAAAATATGTATCATCTTTGGAGAAAACAGTGACTGTAAGGAACATAAAAACAGTCTTAACCTTCTGAATATAACTTTACACCTTATTTGTTTGTTTGCTTGTACCTCTGTTTGAGTTTTAGTGTCATAACTTAATTTTGTAGAAAGATGCCTTATTAATCTGCGCAATTACAAAAGAAGCTTTTAATATTTTTAAGGGAGATTAATTTTTGACTTATGAAAACAAAATACTTCCTTAAAGAGTTTCTCAATCTAAGAAAATAGATAATTGTATCAAATTTTCGAAGTGGTATTGGTAATGTATGTAAATGAAGTGCTTTGAATATTTTGAATGACACATGTAAAAATGCAAAATCATCAAACGACACTTTACTATATACCTATACACCAGTGAATGAAGTACAAAAACACTTAAACAAACAAATAATATTCTAATGAATAAATACATTCAGATAGAAATATGGCAAAGGCACTTGAGCGCTTGACGCACTTGAGGTGAAATATCACAAAATTTCGCTATGTAAATGCAATGATTTTATTACTATAGAAAATAAATAGACATATCTACTTAAATAATATGTAAATACTTTATTTCAATCACTTTATGATTTATCAAACCTGTCAACCGATTTCTGAATAACACAAAAAAAACTATGAAAATAATATATATAGAAATATATATCACAAAGAAATTATTATTTAATTATCGAAGGAAGCAAACACTTTGTAGTTGATTATATAAAAAAATTTTTTTTGCCACTTTTAAGGCACTTTTCGATTAACTTACTTAAAATATCAAAATAAATAGATATACATCTAAATTTAGAATTTTTGTAATTCCAAATTTGTACAATGTATTTTTATTAAAAGCAACGAACATTTAATTAAACTAACCATACTTTTAATAAAAATACGGGTGTACAAATAATTCATAAAAATGGAATAGGTTTGCGCCTTAACAATCTAGAAGCATTAGAAATTTCAAAATCAAATAATAATAATAATTGCCAAATTTTAAACAAACAATTAGAATTAACTAAAAGTCCGATTTTAAGAATGTTCCCCTTCTCCTCTTCCCATCCCCTACCTCTTACCTCTGATGCTTTGTCCTGTTTATATTAATGTTTTGTCTCTTTCACTCATTTCTTTGTCTAATACTCTATATTTAATCTTAGTATATACTTATACGTTCCTGATGCCGGTCGAATTGTAATGTGTATAACTAAAGTGGCTTAAAACAAAATTATTTTTTATTTAAATTATTATTTATTTATTTTCAAAGAAATGCAGACAATTCTGGGTCACGAATTACCTGATTATATTTGAAAAAAACTTCCTTCTACCATCATTATAAGCGAAAGATATAGCTAAAAAAGTCTTAAGTTTAAGTCTTATTAAAATATATATTTTTTCCCGTAAGCCGCTGGGTTTCCTCTTTATAATACACTCGTTAGCTGCATCTTAGTACAACTTTTCATGTTAACACTAAATAAATTTAGATATATTTATAATTTTTTCATGTAACTATTGGCTGTTTTAAAAAAATATTTATGAAATTGAGGCTACTGCTTTACAATGTTGGAGTATTTTTTTAAGCACTATGCTAAAAATTCTTGTTTAATATTGGATGAAAATATTATTTTTGTTAGTTTCGCTTTTGTATTGATGAAAAAGTGGGTTCTTCCGAAATCGGTCGGCAGTTTAAAAATTATAGCATTTGAAACAAAATCTAAATATAAAAAGCCATAGTGAATATGGTTTAAAAAAACTGTTATTTGTTCTAAAAAAAAGAAAGATATTTTTACTATCTCACTGAGACTTGACAAAACATGTTTTCTAAGATTTTCAAAAATAAAATGCAAATAAACAGAACGATAAAAAATAAAACGTGCGCGGTGGTTAGCAAAAAGTAATCACTCAGATATTTCAATTTAATAAAAAAAATCTAAGAAATTACATTCTTGTTAACCCACCCACCCAACTGTTTTCAAAAGGTTCTATAATCAGTATTGGTAGAATGAACTCACTTTTGGTAGAGAATTCTTGCGGCGTGCGGGGCGGCTTTCCCTCGGCAGGCTTGTAAGCGGAGAGGGATGCTACTGGTCCATCGTGGAAATCCTGACGAGTTTCAGCTGCAATAAACGGTAATAACGTGCCATTAATTGCACCCACATCTTTACATAAGTGTTAAATAATCACAGCATCGCACAGGTGAAAGTCATTTCAGAGAGGAATAAATAGTTCGTGAAATCTTAATCAGAAAAACGAAAAAATAAATTTAAGCGCCCTTGAGCAAGTGGATGAGTTTGTGTATTTCGGAAATATGTTTACGAGAGACGGAAATACTGATAAGGATATGGAAAGAAGGGTGAATGCAGGAAACTTTATTAATGGAGGACTGAATGCTGTTGGCGCAAAAAAATAAAAAAGGCCAAAGTAGTGAAGCTACCAGTCCACAATGGAATGCTTATGCCAACCCTGATGTATGGCAGTGAGGTACGGAACTGGCAGAGGAAGAACCAAAGTAGACTGAATGCTGTGGAAATAAATTTTCTGAGACGTATGTGCGGTAAAACCATGTATGACCGTATTAAAAATGTGGATATCCGGAAAGAATGCAAGGCTGATGTGAGCTTTATGAATGGGATCAAGAAAGGGACGCTTAGATGGTTTGGGCACGTAGAGCGAATGAGTGTGAAAAAATATATGATGCGAAAGTGAATGGAAGAAGAAGTCGAGGACGCCCGAGGAAGACATGACACGATCAAGTAAATCAAATACTTGATTCGGGTCATGTGAAGAGTCAGAATAACAGAAGAGTATGTATGAGTCCATATAAGAATGTAATTGAAGCAAGGAGTGTGTGCCAAGACAGAGTTATATGGCGGTCCATCCTCTCTGCCTACCCTTGCGGGGAAACGGCGTGATGGTTAGTTAGTTAGTTAGTTGAGGAGTGTTTATTACTGAAAAAAGCGCTTTAAAAATTCTGCAATAATAATAATTGAACCCCTGTACAATCCACTATCCAGAAAACTGCTTTAAACCACTAAAATACTGTGTTAACCTTTGGACTCACCGTGATTTGTATGAAACAGTTTTAAAATGGAGCACACTTAAATTCGGAGAAAATTGTTCTAAAAATGTACCTACCTCAATATTATTAAAATACTGCTCTTTTGTAGAGTAGTTAATTAATTTAGTTATTTGCGGATATTTTTTTAAAACAGCAAAAATATTTTTATAAAAATTATTTGAAAGAGTTTCTTAATACTTAAACATCAATACTATAGAAAAGTGAAAATACTACCACGTATGCAAAATATTATTATTTCCAAAGGACAACGTTATAATTTTAAAAAAAAAAACAGATTTTTTTCCTTTCCCGAAATACGTAAATAGTACCTACTATCAAACAGAATTCAAAACATTGATAACAAAAGAGATCATCTTATTTTGTAGGAAGGTATCTTCTTGTAAATGAACAACAAAGGTAATGTAGTAAATAAAGTATAGCATCGTGTATTGGTATATTTATATAAGAGTGTATTAAAGAAAGTATGTTCACACTAATATGTGTGTTCTTGCTAGGTTTCTTCCCCTTGTAACTCAAAATAAACACAACATAAGACGTAACAGCAATACGTAATAATGTTACGAGAAATTAATAGGATTATAAAATTTTCCATTTTCGCTAATAAACTGTTGAAAGAAATTCCAATTAAGCGTTTCTCGATGCACGCTGGGAACTTGTGCCGTGGCGGGGTATTAAAGAGCACAGTTGGGACTTTGCCAGGAAGTTGGCATTTCATTTCTAGTCGTGAGCGCTTTTCGGATGGGCGTGGTGACTGCATAAACATATTTATCACACCAGTTGGTTTAAAGAAAAAATAATATAGAAAAATGCCAACAGGATATGTGAAGAATTAGTTGATTTATTCAAAAGGTCGGGTATAAATTACTCTAAGCCGGCAGATACGTTTCTGATGTGTCTGGTTTAAAATAGTTGGAACTGGTTGAAGAAAACTGGAGACTTATGATAAATTCCGAATCTAGTATCTGTTTGAAATAAAAGCCAGTAGACAGCACTTGTTGAAAAGGAAAATTCTCTGTTTTACACAAGTAGTACCATGAAAACGTAGAAATACGATCCCAGATTCCATGAAAAAGTACAGAAGTAGGAACGTGGAAGATACGAAAGCAACTCCAACATATTTGTGCAATGAGAAAAATAAGATGATTTTAAAGAAAGAACATGGAGTTAAGTGTGCAATATCGCCCTAGTTAAAATAATCATTGAGTAAAGGTCAAAAATAATCGATTTTTTTGTTAAAAGAAAAATACATATCGTCACCGGAAAGGCAAGAGGGCTGAAATTCCATTTTGGGAATACCGCACCAGAATACTTTAAAGTTTTATTTTTATTTTACAATAAAATTCATTCTTCAATCTTCAGTACCTGGTGGAATTTGAAAAAAAAATCAACTCAAAAAAAGAGAGTTAAGAGTATTCAATCCGAAAAAAAACTACAATATTTTACTCATTTTTGACATAAGTCTTTTTGCCTTTCCAGCGACGCTATAATGATACAATTCAACATTCATGCAGGGTCAAGGTTGAGGCTACTCATTTATACCGTAATTCTAGCATACTTTATAGAAAATAGGCGTGTCTCTATGTTGGTTGTCGTGAGATATTATGAGAAAAATCGTATATTTAAAAAAATAAACAATTTGATAAATATCAAACCGAAGAAAAAATAAATCGTTAAAACTTCTCTTTACATTTAAATTTATTTTTTCTCACAGCTGTTGTAAACACAAAAAAATCATGAAAAAAAAAAAGTGATTTTAAAAATTTACAATTTTCAACATGTTCCTGTATTTTCTGTTTTATTTAATAATTCGTTACAAAAATGTTGAATATATACCTTACATTAGTAATTGTATGTATCTACAGAACTTTCAGAATGTAACGAGCGTCATCTATCGGAATTCTTCGAAAACTTGACTTCAAAAGAAATCAATGACACTGAACTTGTACTAAACAAACCCATTCATAAAATGGAACACCGTAAATAAATACGTAAGACAGATAAAGTGACATGTAATGTCATTTTGTCAAGCGTTGGAGGCCAAATTCCTGAATATATTTTGTTAACCTGAAAAAGTTGGTGCTGTGTTATTCACAAAATAAAAATAATACTTGGAAAAATTAAAAATTGATCCATTTTCAGAAATTCGGATAGTGAGAAAAGGTACGAATATCTATTGAACATAGCTATGGATTCACCACACCCAAGGATAAATTATAATATATTAATTATAATATTGTCCTGGCTGCCGAGAACCTGCAGTCGAGTGAGATGTTTACATCAGGTAGAGTTAATAGTTTTCATGCTGCAATGAAGTCTACATCGGCTTCCGCTGCAAGTGATTAAACTTTTTGTTTTCGTTTTGACGAAATCTTCAATACAAAACACGGATGCATTTAAACCTCCACAGTGAACGTTCCGATATAATGAATTCATTATGATATGAAATATTATACTTATTTTTGTCATTTTTTTTACGTTATTATGTCGTTTTTTACTTTCCTTTTAATGTTGATTTCTAGTTTTTACTTCACTTTAAATTTTTATGTAATTTTTCACCATTTGCTTTATTCTAACCTAACTTTTTGTGTTGTTTTTTTTTATTATTTTTGTAATATGCTGTAACGACAATATAGGTTACATTTTTTAGTCAAGAATAATATATTTGTACAATTTTATTAACATTTTTTTTAAATATGTGCTTTATCGTATTCATTTCCATTTTTTCACCCATCAGGTGGCAAAAATATTTTTTAAATTCCAGCGATAGATACAAGCTCTACATAAAAAAGATATTCTTTAAACTCGACAAAAATCGATTATTACAAACGTTTATATTAATAAGTATAATTTTGTTCATTGGTTTTTAGCATTGTATAAGTATCGCTGCCAGAGTTGACATGAACACAGTACTCACACAGATGCATGGCTTGTATACAAAACGATTCAAACTAGCTATTTGACTTCTTCCGGTGCATGGTCGGGAAACTCGCCAAACGCGCGCCCAACATTTGTACACGATTGAAATTCATTACATGAGAACTGGTCGCTTTTACGACTTGTTCTTATGTTCAACAACCCGGCTTTAGAACGATTTGCCGACCTCAGTGTTTCCTTCCTCCTTCAACACAGGCCTCTTCAAAACCGAAGTTTACTCCTTCCTTTCTTCAAAAAGACCCTCCAGACAGCATCCCCAAAGATGGCATAGGCCATGAGGGAAATTATTTCCCGCAAGGCCTCCTGTTTAAATTCAATGTATTAAAAAAAACCTTGTGAAATTGAAAAAAATATTATTTTAATATAATAAAAATAACCCACTGTAAAACTTTTCGGATAACTGTAAAAATATTTCAAATGTTTAAATTCGAACAAAGTATACGCTTGTTGTCCCTTTTTCACTTTAAACAATAAGTAGGGGTAAGCAAGACAAAATTCTGCTTCTCAGTGACGTTTCGCAAGGACATCACCCTCAACTGTAATTCGTGACAAACGCGTCAGCATTTCTTATCCCGCATAAAGCATATAAATTTGAAGGTAGTAGTGCTATCCTTCCTCTTCATCGATTTTCTTATTTCTCGACGGATACGCGAAACCGGTGGTATTCGATATTCTAAAAGATTGTTCAAATGATAAGCTTTGAAAAGGGAGAAGCTTGTTTGCTAAAAGCTACGTCTTGTTGTGCTGTTGAAGTGTCACATTTCATAAGTTTATCGATTGACTTGGCACGCGATGAAAACATATACAACCACACAACCAAGCCTGAAGAATAAATATTTTGATATGTGATACCATGTGTGTATTGCTGTCAGTGACTGATCATTTAGTAAGATAAATAATCAAGTAATTTTGCTCTTTTAAAAAAGTCATTATATCTTATAGCCTGGTTGCCTGTGAAATTAAATAAACCTCACTTTTAGCAAAAACCGTATTTCCACTTTGGGTTTTTTTTTTCTTCGTAATGTACCTACCCATACAGCGATTGATAACACTTTAAACCAGAGGTTCCCAAACTTTTTTGTCCCGTAGACCACTTGCCGATTTTTTCTGTTTTGTACGGACCCCCTGCTTTCCTAATATTGTTTTTTTTTTAGCGTTGGGAAAAACTTCAAAGTTTTGTGAACGCTTCAGGAACTGCTAGTTCTTTGAAATGAACTCTTCGCGGTGAACACTTCAATTGAAGTCAAACTCGTCAAAAAATAGTACTAGTCGGTAGAGATCTCAAATAGAAAAATGCTAGAAAATCAACAAAATTCCTCTCCGAAAAAAAAGCACTAGTCGGTAGAGATTTGAAATCGAAATCGACAAAATATCCTCCCCAAAAAGATAGTAAAATTAATATATTTAGAGAATTAATGTCTATTATAAGAGAGTATTACTTACGTTCCTACAAAGGTACTAGCTGTGAGGTGGATTATTACATTGGAAGCCAAAATTTTGGTGACGGCCAGCCTAAATGGAATCCACTCTCGTGGCCCCCCATTTACGTCTCATGCAACCCCAATTTTTTTTTTTCATTGATTTGGACCCAGCATTGCAGGTCGGAATCGATCCCTGGGGGTCGATATCGACCACTTTGGGAATGACTGCTTTAAACATGTTTGATTGACTATCTTCAATATTGTTTGTCGCACCAACGTGTACATACTGTAAGATCAATGTTGTTAGTCTAACTATCTATTATTCACAGAAACTGTGAAACGGTCACTCATCAAATATTTTATGACGAACTATTTATATAACTATTTGGGTATTAATCTATAAGAAATGATATGTTAAACTTTTACCCCAACTGATATTGACGTACCTTGTAAACATTGATTACTCTGCCACTATATAAACTCCTAGTATCCTATATGAGAGAATCATTGAAAACTCAATTAGCCTCGGATACAGTTAATATCAGTGTAGACATTACTCTGTAAAACTCTAGTTCTGACCTATTAAAAATGTAAAGGAACTTACTGTAACAAATACAAAGAAAGTGCAAAAGTGCTTTAGTTCCAAAGAATCCATAACATCTTCATAATTTAACCACCTCAATAATTAACTATCGATTTATTTTTTGTATTGAGGTTTGTATATTTCATGGGATGGCGATGTATAGTTTGGAAAGAGAAGCAGAGTTTGCTCACAGATGATATTGGTCCTAAAAAGAACTGCCGGCTTCTGCTGGGTGAGAGTTACCAATAATTAGCATTTAAAAAAGATCTGAAGAAGCTAGGAAGACGCCAAAAACTTTTGATGATGAAAACTTTCAACATCCTCTTATTTCGCTCTCTCCTATTGAAGGTTGGCTGATCATAAAAAAATCTTCACCCTGCAGACTGTAACCCAGAACCACACAGCATAAAGACTCTCAGTTAACAAATTGAGTTAGTACCAGTATTAAATACATATGCAGATTTATTTTTTTAAGTAAATGCCGCGTAAGAATCGCCAATGCGACTATGACATCTCCAATTGAGATTTGTTGTGAAGCTGAAAGAAGTGAAGAGGGGAAGGAGATGGGGAAGAGGAAGGTTGGAAAGTATTTGGCTATTCAGATTTGGTCACCAAACACGTCTAAAGTCATTTTAAGCAACGTTTCAATTTTTGATGGTGGTCTTTCACCAGGGCGATACTTAGAGTATCTTCCACCCTAGAACGTGCCGGAAATATACTCTATGTTATTTTATATTAAATTAAATGTGAAATAAAACAAATTAAATCTAAATAAAATGTATTTGCGTACACCAGGAATTGAACCCGCAAATTCAGGATTCTTGGTCGAGCGTCTTAACCACTCAACCACGGAGGCCGTCAATATAAATAATATACCTCGTTACAAAGTGGATGATATCTTCCAGTAAAGAGACTTTCAATCAGTAGAGATGTTGCTTGCAATGGCTTTAGCTACATTTTTTGTTCAAATCTAAATAGTCAGATACCTACTCTCAACCTTATTTTTCTCTATCACCATCTCTTCCCCCACTTCTTCAATTTCACAAAACCCCAAATAGGGATGCCATAGTTCTAGTGGCACCGGCTCTTGAGAGGAATAACATAAAATAGTGTTCTTTTTGGTTGAAAATTTAAGAAAAAACATACTTTTTTTTAATATTCTTTCTTCTAAATGTGGGGCAAATGTTATAAAAACTTAAATAGTGGAGAATTTTTGGTAATAAATAATAAGCCCTTCAACTTTCAAGGCTTTTTAGTGGTGATTAAGTTAAATGCATAAGCTCTTTAATACACGTCGTTCAGTTATGTTCATAAAAATACGGTTATCTCATATTATGCTTTGATAAACCCGAATGTTATCAGGTATCATAAACTATATTCTACCGCTTTTGATAACAATTTTAAATAAAAGTAGTGTTTGATGCCATGCTTACAAAAGCTTTCCAGCGGATTAAAACTTGGAGTTAAACTAACGGTTTTCTCGTTAAATAATCTTGAGTAACAATTCAACACTAATGAATTGAGAAAATATTCGAATTAAATACGTAGGTACTTAAGACTAAGAAAGTGCTTATAATTATCCTGAGTACTTCCTAATTATCATAAACTATAAGAAATACTTGTTTGTTTACCTTATATTTCCAGCTAAAGATAATACTCCCACAACTGTCAAAATGCTTTTCCGATTCACAAACAGATGTCACTACTTTCACAGGAGACGGAAAAACGTAAAGAAAATCCTCGGGACACGAACAAGTTACGAGAATTGATTCCGTTTTCCACCGCTAGAGTCCACAAATAATATCAGCTGTTGTCGCTGTATACGCAAGTCGTATATAATTAACGGCGGCACAACTATGAATAAAACTTGATTGGAAGGAAGTAAATAAACACTGTTTTAAACGCACGTTAAAGTTTGGTAGTACGTCAACTGTTTGACGGTGTATTCGGGACGATTTTTAATCAATTTTCCGCGTTTTTTGCTTCAGAAAATTCGATTTCAAAGTTGGCGCGCAGTTTTGGCGACTACAGCGCTCGGCGGGCGATTACGACTGGGCGCTTCATGCGACTAACTCCGCGTGTGGTTGGCTATACACTTTGACCGGTCGCGTAGCATATTGGTACGATGGATACCTACACTGGATACGGTGGGAGAGCTGCAAGTAGTACGGATCAACTGCCGGTAATTTAGTTTGGAAGCTGTAAACGCGCGTGACAAAAGGCCCCTTTAATGTCACCGCTCGTAGCTACTAGATACAGTAACCCTCGCCAACATGATCTCCCGGTGCATGCGGAACGAATCACAAATTATTGGCGTTGCAGAATGGGAGATTATGCTTTAGCCATTCCGATTCCAAGTGCTCTTTTAGATTTTGGAACCGCCTTTGATATCCATGCCAATTTGAAGTGCCTATTATTAATGTGAACTTATTTTTGGAATCTTAATACACTAACGAGGTTGCGCGTAACACATTATAGTGCCAAGGGTGTTATAAATATGAATGCAGAATTCGCAATTAATATTTTGATATTATTTTGGCAAGTAATAAATATTAAGAATGATCACATTACACACATCACGAAAGTAAGATAACGTTATTTTAGAATTCATTAATCAATAAAATTATTCGTTTTTAATTTTCCGTGTTTGGTGACCAGATCTGAATAGCCAGGTACTTCCCAACCTTCCTCTTCCCAATCTCCTTCCCCTCCCCACTATCTTCAGCCTCACAACATATCCTATTTGGGGATGCCATAGTCTCACTGGCTCTAGACGGTTGGAGGCAGTTGAGACTCTTGTGCGGTATTCATATAAAAAGGTATTTTTAAGTTTTTAAAAGACTAACACGTGTTGCTAAACTAAATCTAAAAACTTGCATCAAAGTGTTATCGCTTTAAAGGTCATACTGATAGTCAAGCTTTAAGTAACGTAAGACAAGAAAAAAGCGTCATAGGGAAGAAACGGGATTTTTTGCATTAAAAATAATTTTGAAAAAAAATGTCGAAAACCTTCTCTCCGAAAAGGAAGGTTGGGAAGTGCTTGCGTATTCCTATCTGGTCACCAAACACGGCTAAAGCCATTTCAACGACAATGCACGTTTTTCCACTTAATACATAATTAAAACCAAATTTTGAGCATATTATTTGGTACTTGCTTATAAGATAGTGTCTACGTTAGTAGTTTAAAAAAAAATGTCTACCAGATAAAAAATTTGGTAATCAACAGATCCGAATTAAATAATAGGTATGTAATTAAAATAAATACCAGTTAAAGTTCTAAATTATAGTTGATAGAGTTAACTTAGAATAACGAATGGATTTATTTTTTTAACGTTAGGATTCTTCGGACGTCTGTTGGATTTCAAATAGATAATTTGTTAGATTCTCACCTTTTTGTTTGTCATTTTGCCAGTTCCTACCTATCCCGCCTTTTTGCCATTTTGTATTCAGCAACACTGTGATCAAAACAAGTGACAATAGAAGAAGAACAATAATTGGTGAACAACGTGTTGCTTGTTGGTGCTCTCGCTTCTTCGTCAGTTTTGTTGTTGCTCTCAAAATAATTTATAAATAAATGTGGTTTCGTAAATTAAGAAGACTAAAGTCAGTGTGTTGTATTCGTGTTCATCAATAAAACGAGTGTTTAAAAAGATTTGAAGAATTCCAATCATAATTTAATCGGTGAGTGAATTGGCTTAGTGAATTGTTAATGTATAATCACACTTCCAACAAGTAGTATTTTAGTTTATCGTTTACAGTCCATTATTTAAAATTCATCCGAAGCCAAAAACACATTCGGTGTTTTATCGCAGCTTTGAATGCAACAACGTCCTTAAAACTAAGATACCTAAGTCGTATTTAGTGATCAAATCTACAAAGCTACGTACTTTATAACATTCATCTCCCATCTCCTTTGCCTATTCACTGCCTAACGACATACCTCAATTGAGGATAACATAGTCCCACTGACTCCAGACAGTTGGGAATCTTGTGCGGTATTCATACAAAAAAAAAATTATAACAAGTAATTGAAGACTCTTCAGCGAGAACCTGTTAACTAACATTTATGTCAAAAATTTTGTATTCTTACTTAACTAATTCTGGTACGCTCTATCTAATGAACACACTTTCAAATCATGGAAATGGCAGGAACATGGAAAATCAAAGAGTTGAACATGTTAACTGCAAATTATGTTATAAATGAAATATTTTTTATTATCTACAATAATATCATTGTATTGCAGAAATGCATTAAAATGCTTAATTATACTTGTTTTAAATTTTGTATGTTGGCTTTAACGTTTACGAAAAACAGTTTGTGGATGTGTGATGGTACACACTTTTTTTTTAACAAAACGCAGAAGACTTAATATTAATAAAAGTTAGTTAACAGGTTCTTGCCGTGGGGTCTTCAGTTTATAAGCCATTAATAATAATAAATGGGTAACTTTTATAGCGCCGTTTTTGTGGGAAAATCACCTCAAGGACGCTTTACAAATTAGTTTGTCTAACCTATAATTTATCACTTAAGCTTATAACTAATAACTTACAATTTAAATAAAAAATAATTTTGTTTTAAGCCACTTTATTTATACACATATAACAATTCGACCGGTTTCGGTTAAACTTAACCTTCATCAGGAACGTATAAGTATAAACTAAATACGTATAAGTATAAACTATAAGAACGTATAAGTATAAACTATAAGTTTATACTTATACGTTCCCGATGAAGGTTAAGTTTAACCGAAACCGATCGAATTGTTATATGTGTATAAATAAAAGTAATTAAAACAAAATTATTTTTTATTTAAATTATAATGTCAAGCTACAAAGTGTTTGCTTCCTTCGATAATTTAATAACTCACAGTTAAGATTTATTACTAATGGCTTACACCTAATATTTTCAACTAGTGACTTACAATAAGGACTTATAGCTTGTAACTAACAGTGAAATAGATGCTAACATTAATATTTACACATACAATAAAAGTAAAAAATAAAACTTATAACCAACTTATTACCAAAATTTTTACAACGTTGATATTCACAGACATAGTACGAGGAAACGCAAAGAAATCAGACTACCAGAAAGAATAAATCCAATAAACAAAAACAGTTTACTCTATTAAGAGATGATTTTTTTACAATGCACTGCCGGAAACTAATATGAAACTAATGCGCTGCATGAAAATAATAATAAAGTATTTATTCGGAGTAGTGTAATGCAATACATTCCATAATTGATAGAAAAATATGTACAATAAAGTTGTTATACATGCATACACAATCATTAAAAAAAAACATAAATACTTAGGACAAAATAAAAATGATTATTGTAAAAATTGATAATGGAGGATTTTAGGTCTCATGTCTATGGAAGGCCATCAAGATGGAGTCCATCCAGACAGCATTAAGATTGATTGGGAGTAACATTAACAGTAAAATATTCTCAAACTAAAATATGTTCACAAGGAAGCATAAATGGATGATTGTAGATCAAATTCAATCGTCAGGTTTTTAACAAAATATTCCGCAAATGGTCAAATATCTGTGAAAGATTATTTTCCCACGGTTCCAACGTCCTCTTTTCGTTTGACTGTACTCGGGTAGGTACTGTACTAGTAAACGTTGAATTGTTGTAAAACTAATATCGATGTATATAACATACACATACGCACGTGTGAACACGTGGGTACAAACACACCTAATCCTTTACTAATAGTGTTATAGGCACTTACGACCTACATTATTCACGTGTGCACCGTGCATTAGACTGTACTTACCTATAGATAGGTGTATTGAAAAGTTAAAAGTGAATACAATATTTTCTGTTTCCTGTTCGTTCAACACGTGTAAAAATCGAAAGTTGCCAAAGAAGTGAAAATACAAAATGCAAACTTGTCTGTAAAATTTTCTTCGAATTTAATGGTCGGCGGCTGGGTAGTTAGGTTGGTAGGTACTTTTTTTACTAATGAAATATTTTATAAATACGTTTTTAATGCAATAAGACGCATTTAACTCGTATCAAGGTATACTTATTACTTTACAAATGACCTTCGTTTTAATTTAAAGTGATAAGTGATTCGCACTGACTACTAATTATTGAGACCCTAAGTCAAGGTTCTCAATAATTAACAGAATTAGTATGTATGAGACGATGTATAAATGTGAATGAAACAAGGAGTGTGTGCCAAAATAGAGATGTATGGCGGTCTGTCTTCTCTGCCATGCTAGTTAGTACTTAGTTTACTTCAAGGTTTCACGGAACTATGAAAGGATAAACCAAAGCAAATCATTCGTCCCAAGTGAGATTCGCATGTTAAAAAAATAACCGCCTACTAATTATTTAGGAAAATTTTAATACTTTCGGAAGACAATTTTATTTTGATTTAATTTAACACCATTCCAATCAATATAGTTCAAATCAAGTTTTCCTTTTTGTGCTGTCTTTAAATAATAAAATCTTAGCAAAAATAGGAAACTAAAATCTACACAAAAATATATGTTTTGTGAACAAGTTGAACTTTTTTACGTGGTTGAAGTTTTACTTAATTCTCGTTATGAATTTTTTTCGATAAGTAATAGTGAAATTATATCGGTGAGCCTATATATTCGAGTAATTACATGTACACTAAAAGGAATAAAAAAATGACATGGTAAAAGGTTAAATAATTTAGAAGCACTAGAAATAAAGAAAGCTATTAAAATTAATAGTCATATAATATTAATAATCGTTTAAATTTGTCCAGTAGTTCAATATTAGATATATTTCCCATAAACTCATAAAATATCTCACTATTCCTTAATTATCTTCTCAGTTGACGTTGTGTCACTTTTAATTCATATAATTTGTCTTTTTCTCTCTGGCTCCTTTGTTATATTTTAAATGTTTTTCTATTGTTTTTTCACTGTTCTTTTATTTTATTGTATAATCCCTCTGTATGTATATATAACCGCACACTTTGTATTTTTGTTTAGTTTAATTTTGTACCCTGATGATGCTTAGGCTAAGCGGAACCAGACGGTCATAAAAATTAATATAAAATCTCTGGTCTTATACAAAGTTATTATTTCATTTCAATAATAAAAAGTATTGTGACAATGAATACGACCATAGAGTACATAGAGTAGTATCTATCCAAGGCAGTGAAGACAGTTTTTGACTTGTTTTTGATGATTTTAACCTGACTCGGCGCACCTGGGCGTGGCTAAGACTAAAGCTACGGTATTTATACATCCGTTCATATCACATATCGACATAATGTTTTTGTTTATTCGTATAGCCACTTATTCACAGTATTTTTATCAACAAAAATATAGCATTTAATCTTATAAACCTTTCAGTTGTGTCAAATTTAGTGGCATAATAAAAAATGTGGGCGGAGTCCCGCGGTGAACCACGAGCTTAAGATCATTGCGACAGTATATAGAAGCGGTCTGTGAAATTTGTTGTCTCTTTCTCTCTCATGGTGTACGACCTAAAAACCCGGAGAAAGTGATTTATCGCAAGTTTGTGTAGGTTGGGTTAAAATAATTAGCTCTCCCTTCATATACTGTTACATCAAGAATACGACCTATGTGTTTTTTCGTACAACAGGAATTTTTCAGAAATCGTTAAGAATTGACTCTCAAAAAGACAGGCCATTCAAACTTTTGGAGAACATAAAAGACGCTATTCAAGGTATTCTAAGAATATGCAAATAAAATAGTATTTATTGCGATACTGAGAGCTTCGTCATCCTAGAAAACCACGAGATTACATCAGGGTAGAATAATTCCTAGTAAGAAACTAGTGTATCGGTTAACCGATTCGTGCGTGTGCTAACTCATAGGTAACGGTGGAAATCAGATCTGGGTCAAGGGCGGGGCAACCGCGATATTGACACCGGGCGCAAAATTTGGAGGGTGCAAAAATCGACCGGCAAAAAATTTGAAGCAAAATTTGTTCCAATCTTTCAGAAAGTAAGCGTCAGGTGAATGATTAATTAAATATTTGATCTAGTTTGCTATCTTATTGATGAAGGTTTATTGATAAACTGTTTTGGAAAACCCGTTTTTTTTAATTTATATTCAAATGAAATTAAAACAACCCCCTTAAATAAATTAAAGTTATTGTTAAAAACGAAACATGTGCAAAAAATTGTATCAGAGTGGTATTTCCCTAGTAAAAGGCCACCATTCAAAAAGGAAACGTTGTTTAAAATTGACCGGTTAGTAGCTGAGTGGACAAACGTGTCAGATTCCCACCCGGGTGTCGTGAGTTCAGTTCCTCTGCTAGCCAAGTCCTTCATCATTGTACAAGCAACATATTCTGCTTATTATGATGGAAGTAGGAGTTTTTAAATATTTTCAGATTATCCGTAACCCGGGAAAGTTTGTTTTTCTTTTAAAAAAAATTTATTAAAAAAAAAATCAAATATAAATAAAAATAAATATTATATAAAAATAAATAAATTCACCTTTTCTTTTGAACAAACCTCGTATATAAAGCTTTTTCTTTGATTTTTGACCAAATCTTAATAGCCAGATAATCTCAACTTTTCCTTTTACCTTCTCCACATTAATCAGCCTCACAACATACCTCAATTGGGGATACCATAGTCTCTCATCTCAGATACAATAAAGCAAAGATGAACCCGTTTTCAAATAGACAAAATAAAACGGAACTGTAATATTTTCATACAAAATATTTCATTTAAAGTTTGTCTAATGGGCCAAAAAATACCTCATCCCGGCTCTGCAGAAAAAGACGACCCGTTAGAAATGCTTGTTTTAATATGTGATACTAGGAAATGCTAGAAATAGTTTCACCTACTAATTTTATAACGCACAATACAAATTGTAAGTAAATTGTGGATTCATTACTCATTACTCAACAATGTGATTACTTATTCAATTCATTATAATACGTGTGAGTAAGATTACCGCAAGGTAGGTATTCAAAAGAGGTATATCTGAGAGTACGTATGTCATACTTTCCCAATTTCATCAAGATCGCAGTCCATTCCGCAAATTACAAAAGGTGTACATAAAATTCTTAGAAGCTTGGAATTTCTGGATCAACGCAACTTTTTAAACCTCGCCGCGCTACTTCCATCAAGAGCAATTTAGATATTTAGTTTTTTTTCAGAGACTAAACGTCTCATTGTTTGTTCTATATTTTTCAATTGTTCGATAAAAAAAGTTTTTTTTAATTGTGGACTCGGGCAAAGCCGGGTAAGACACCGTATATAACTGGTATATACTCTCAGTATCGACCTGGTAAAATATCGCAATCCAGAATCGAAACGTTTCTTGAAATGGCTTAAGCCATATTTAGGGACCAGATTCGAATGACCAGGGACATTGCAACTTTCTTCTTCTCATCTCTTTCCCCTCCCAATCTTTTCAGTCTCAGAAAATATCCCTATTGGGGATACCGTAGGACTCTTGCGCGGTATGCACATAAAAAAATATGGTTATAATGGTGGATTTCAAAGTGAAAATTTTTCGCTATTCGAATTTCGCATTCAACAACACTGTGTTCGAAATAATTTAATTTCAAACAGAAGAGTTTTGATGTAAAAAAAACGTGTTGCCGGTTCGTTTTACTTGTTCGTCGGTTTGGTGTTTCGATCTCCAAATAATATAAAATTAGTGTGGTGTATTAATTTCGTTAATAATAAAATGATGTAAGAAGACTTTAAGAACTTTCAACTACAACTACATCGGTGAGTGAATGGTTTCCCATTTTTCCTTCATTCCATAATCTTTCCACAAGCTACAATGAGACTCTTCCATCAAGTTCTATAGTTTATCGTTTACAATCCACTTTTTTCCAAATTCATCTAAAGCTGAAAAACACATTCGGTGTTTTATCGCAGCTTCGGATCCAACATGATTTTTTTTTTGCTTCTGGCAATACTGTTTGAGAACTCACCAATATTTTTAGTAAAAAGGTCACATTATACATAAACATTAACAAGACCACATTCCGCGGTAAAATCAGCAGATACTTCCTACTATATGTATTATTACGAATGAATGAAGTATTCCACAATATAGATTACCCAGAATTACCTATTCAAAGTTCCTACCTATGTCATCATTATACGATTCTGTCGTACTGGGTCACCACTTCCTGTGTCATACCTAAATTCCCACGATATAAAATATATCTACGTCGTGTTGGCGATAAAAATCTGAGTATCATAGTCAACTCTTCAAATTTATATTCATTTACCATCAAATTCAAAACCGCAACGTATGATTTGCATATCTCAGAATAGTACTTATTGTAACGAATTCCCTTGCGATATGTTAGTTCATATGTGAATGTGTTCTATTTTTAAATAACAGTGAATACCACACAGGAGTCAGCCAGTGGGACTAAGGCATCACAAATTTGTAAAAGGTATGTTGTGAGGCTGAAGGGTATGGGGAGAGGAAGGAGACGGAGAAAAGGAAGGTAGGGAAGGAAGTAAAAAGTGACTAAACACGGCTATCACTATTTTAAGCAATATTTCGATTCTGAATGGTGAGTTTTCACCATGGGGATAGCCAGAGAACCTCCCACTGCAACGTGCCGGAAATACTTATTTTTTATAGTTAATACCGCACAAGAGTCCTAACTGCTCCCAACCGTCTAGAGTCAGTGAGACTATGGCATCCCCAATCGGAATATGTTGTAAGGCTGAATGTAGTGAGGAGGGGAAGGAGATGGGGAAGAGGAAGGTTGAGTACCTGGCTATTCAGATCTGATCACCAAACACGG
The DNA here is from genome assembly GCA_022651775.1 of Drusus annulatus. Lineage (NCBI taxonomy): Eukaryota > Metazoa > Arthropoda > Insecta > Trichoptera > Limnephilidae > Drusus > Drusus annulatus. Next base: position 105,637 of record JAGWCC010000178.1, on the reverse strand, counting down.
TTAAAGCCATTTCAAGCAACGTTTCAATTCTGAATGGCGGTCTTTCACCAGGGCGATACGTAGAGTATCTACCACTTGGAACGTGCCGCAAATACACCATATATTATTTTAATATTAATTAAATGTGTTATGACACAGATTTTATTTATTTTAGGGAAAATTAACAGCAGATCAGTAATTAACATGTTTGTAATAATAAATTATGCCAATCAAAAATTTTTCACAGATGACGATGAAATGATATAAGTAAAGTGTGATAATATACAGTTTTTTTAGTTAACTTAACTATTCGGGTAGGGGGAGGGGTTAGGGGTTGAGGGTTATTAAATTAAATTTATTTGCGCACGCCGTGTTCGAACCCGCGACCTCTGGATTCGAAGTCGAGCGTCTTACCACTCGACCACGGAGGCCGTCAAAAATACGCTTGACACGTATAGTTTGCAGTCGGTGATATCGTTGTATCGGGTATTACCAGAATAAAATAATTCCCCGAGTTTAACAGCTATCATTAGTATATACTCGTATATATTTATATATTTTACTTTCTATATAAGTAATCAACTCATTTCATGGTAATAATTTTCCCCAAATTTAACGACACATTTTCAACTGGCGGCAGCTCGTCATAAAACTGAAATTTTCAGGACTTTTCACAAGTTAAAAGCTCATCGATGTCAAAATTTAGAGAATAACTTTTTCGTATCACTTTTTATGAGTTAACTTTTTTGTCGTTTAAATGATTTGAAATAAATAATTTAAGTTGAATTGTACTAATTATTAACATCTTGACATCCGAATAACAAAAAACATGGCATTTCTAGTTCCTATTTAGCCCACCAGCAAAGTCATCCGTTGTGTCAAGCTATAAAAGTTGCTTTTGATTAATTGACTACTGGAGGGTAAATAAAATTTAAGAGGAAACTTTCATGTTCTAAAATTTATTGGAGTAATTGATTGATTTACATTGGATTAGTTAGGGTAATGCGTGGTTGAAATTATGCAATAAATTTTATTAGAAGTTAAAAAACAGGTGTTGAAAATGTGAAATTCACAGCTATATTATTTTTATCGAAATTGTTGTGTACTGCTATTACTAACCGTATGTATTTGATGTATATTTTTTATCAATGTTCCTTGAAAAAGTTGTAAAAATTTACTACGCATGAACGAGATAAGATACTACGTAATAAGAATTTGTTACAAAAAATATAAAATGAAATATTTGTATTTACCAATAGATTTGGGTTTATAGCCTTGGTTAGATAACCGTGTCTTATTTTATTACAGTATTACATCCTGCACAAAAATACAGACAGTTTAAAAAAAATCAAAAATTATCTGAAAGCCCACATTTTAATAAAACAATTAGGTACCAAAGTTTTTTCTACCTTTATTTTTGCACCGTATTATTAACTGTTATGGTATTTTTCGCTACAGATGGTGTATCCCCCCACTTTGACCCTTACTGTACAATACTGTAAATAAAAGTCACCAGAGACCAAAATGCAATCTTTATTTTTTTTACTTCAAATAAGCACAGGAATCGCTAGTTAACACAACAAATGATCAAAAATTTTAATTTCACCTAAAAAAAAAGGGTGTGTATTCAAAGACGTTCTCTGAATTCTAAATAATTTATTTATTAATAAACTAACGGACCATTGTCCAGTTACAAATCAATACATAACGTGAAAAAATTTCAAGACCATGACTTGAGTTAACAAGTCTCGACATTCTGTACAGTGGAGAATGATACTCATAATTAGTAGAGTGATGATTGAGGAACAGAAATTCATTGTTTCTAACTAACTAACTAACCATCACGCCGTTTCCTCGCAGGGATAGGCAGAGAGGACGGACCGCCATACAACTCTGTCTTGGCACACACTTCTTGCTTCATTTACATTCATACATCGTCTTATACATACTCTTCTGTTATTCTGACTCTTCACATGACCCAATTCAAGTATTTGATTTACTTGATCGTGCCATGTCTTTCTCGGGCGTCCTCGACTTCTTCTTCCATTCACTTTCGCATCATATATTCTTTTCACACTCCTTTCTTCGTTCATTCGCTCTACATGCCCAAACCATCTAAGCGTCCCTTTCTTGATCCTATCCATTACGCTCATATCAGCCTTGCATTCTTTCCGGATATCCACATTTGTAATACGGTCATACATGGTTTTACCGCACATCCGTCTCAAAGATTTCATTTCCACAGCATTCAGTCTACTTTCATCCTTCCTCTGCCAGTTCCACGCCTCACTGCCATACATCAGGGTTGGTATAAGCATGATGATGGAACATTATAATTGTTTCTACGAAATATTATAATGTTCCATCATTATAACTGATCTTCAAAACACATGGTATTACGTTCAGTAAGTAGGTAAAACATAATATTGTGAAACATTATTCAAACATTTTGGTTAACAAGGATCTCTTGTCAAAAGCGGGGTTACCGCACCCTTCTATAAATGTACCTAACTATCTGTTAACGATATCAGTATGAGGGTTGTATTATGACAAGGGTGTGTGTTTCACTATAGGGGTTGCATTCTGTTAAGGTTAATGCAATCTTAATTATCTGATCCAAAATAATAGTACGGAAGTTGCTTTTCATTTAATACCAAGTTAATTGAAATAATCATTGATTAATATTTTTATACGTCACCAGATGTCCTTTCTTGCATTTTGACACTTCTATAATTAGTTTTTTTTTACTTCTTCGGAATAATAAAACATAATTATTTTTTTTTGTAGTATATTATCATTTTAATAAAAAAGTAAAAAGAGAGATTCTATGTATCACCAGATGTCAATATTCAATAAGAAAGAATATGTACTCGTATATCTATGAAATCGCTAATTCGTTATAGAATTCCAATGTGGTGATTTGATAAAAACAAGTTTTGAACTTTGTTCTACTTTTTATTGGTAGACCGTACAAGATTCAGACTGGTAAAACATTACTTAAAATATGGTACAACCTTCTTTAACCCGCCTCCTGACGTTGCTTAACTGTGTAGTGATATATTTTCCCTTTTTTTATACGCTACTAATAGGGACGCGTTTTGAGATGTCATTTTTTGAAATTGACAGTGGCAAACGTAAATTATAATTTTTTTAATATATTTTTTTAATTCTATGGCATCCCCTAATAGGGTATATTTGTGAGGCTGAAGGTAGTGGGGAGGAGAAGGAGATTGGGAAGAGGAAGGTTAAGAAGTACCTGGCTATTCAGAGCTGGTCACCAAACACGGCTAAAGCTATTTCAAGCAACGTTTCGATTCTGAATAATGGTCTTTCACCAGGGCGATACTTAGAGTATCTACCACCATATATTATTTTCATTTGAATTAAATTTGTTATGACACATATTAATTAAATAAAAGTTATTGGCGCACGCCGGGTTTGAACCCGCGAACTTTGATTCCTAGTCGAGCGTCTTACCACTGGACTATGGAGGCCGTTTTTTCTAATACCTTATTTGAACCATTCTTCACCTTCTTGACCGCTGGGTAAATATTCCTGTAATATTGAAATGCTCGCATTTAAAACTAATACAATCAACAACAATTTAACGGTTATAATTAATTTGCATATAAAATTATCATCTGTTATCTAGGGTTGCTATCTGGATCATGGCCTTCATTGAAAGTTCACCTACCTAGACCTAGTTCTGCAGACAACTACGTAATCTCACGTTCCTTATCTGACGAGTATCGGCAACCTTAATATATGCAAAGAAAGCCTTGAACCTCGTGCCAGGTTTATTACGTGGTTAATTACGTAAGAACGAGGAATCCATAGACAATTCATTTATCGGAAATGGTGAGGTAATGGAAGTGATAACTTCTTTTATTTTTAAACCATTAATTATGACAGAAAATTCGATATTCATTTGGATGTTCGTATCAGAACTTCTCTGTCGACTTCTGATGGCATTCTCAGCAATAAAGATTGCGAGTTCGAAACCCGGCATGCACAAATAAATTTAATATTATTTTTATGTGTTTTTTTCACATATGACACAAAATAGTATATAAAGTATATGTGCGGCACATTTTAGAGTGGTAGATAACCTCTGTATCGCTCTGGATAAAGACCGCCATTCAGAATGGAAATGCTACGTGAAATGGCTTCAACCATGTTTGATGACCAGATCTAAGCCTAACCTAACCTAATCTAATCCAATATTCTTTGACGGCCTCCGTGATCGAGTGGATAATACGCTTGTATACAAATCCAGAGGCGACAGGTTCAAATCGCGGCATCCGCAAATAAGTTTTATTTTGTTTGTGTGTTATTTCACTTTTAATTCATATAAAATAACGTATAGTATATCTGCGGCACATTCTATAGTGGTAGATACTCTAAGTATCGCCCTGGTGAAAGATCACCATTCTGAATCGAAACGTTGCTTGAAATGGCTTTCGATGTGTTTGGTGACCAGATCTGAATAGCCAGGTACTTCCCAACCTTCTTATTCCCAATCTTCTTCCCCTCACCACTACCTTTAGCCTCACAAACATAACCTATTGGGAGATGCCATAGTTTCACTGGCTCTAGACGGTTGGGAGCAGTTGTGACTTTTGTGCGGTATTCACTCTCTTTTCTCCGCTCTTTTCAGCCTCACGACTTACTCCGAATGGGGATGCTTAATTCCATTGACTCTGGGCCACTAGGACTCTTCTACGGAATTCTAATAAATAAAAAAAGTCTATCCCGATAAAAATCAAAAAATAACTCGATTCATGGCATATGGACAAATGCTATGTATTATTATTTTAAGCCACTCTGGTCCTAAGCAACTTCACTTGAAATGCACATTTCATTAGATCGGTAGGAAAATATATTAAAGTGTACGCATCCGTTTGTTGAAAACCAGCCTTTCGATGTAATGTAAATAAACCTGGCCTTGTTCAACATTCAACCTGTGCGGTTAGCTGTAATCAGTAACACAATACATAACGTTTATACAGTATGCGAGTATTACCTGGAACATGAATCGACAACCTGTTATTTAATTTCTTAAATATGATACCGAACAAAAAAAATGAAAAATAATAATTATTGAAATAATATCAATAATATTCAACGTAAATATGAAACAGAAAAAATAACGGTCGCGATTGAGACTCGAACTAGGAACCTCTACTTTATCCGGGAGTAACGCTTCTGCCAATTGAGGCATCGAGTTATTATCTTATAAAGAAACTGGCATTTTTAATCGATCTCATACTTGAAATCAAAATTATTAATATCATTTTTTCTTCCGATTTGGATTATATTAATAATTTTCAAATGAAGTATGAGATCGATTAAGCCTATCGGTTTCTTATAAGGTTTCGGTGGCTGAATTGTCAGAAGCGTTGCGCAGAGGTTCCGAGATCGAGTCTCAGTTGCGACCGTTATTTTTTCTCTTTCATATTTACATTGAAGATTATTGATATTATTTCGATAATTAATATAAAAATAGTAATCACAAAAGCTTTAAAGTTAATTAAATTTTAAAGTTTTATAATTTAAGTTGAACGAATTTACCGATTTATAAATGAAAGAGTCTGTCTTGGATGATGATATGTATGCGACTGTCTAGTGTTACGACTTGAAAAATGAAATGATAAGCGAGAAGGTCAGGGATTTCGAATATGTTTTGCGCGATTCAAATAACATTGCTATATTTCTTCAGCAAGTTAATGATTGTGCAGAATCTTCATTGCTAAGATGGGATTAAAAAGAGCGGAAGTTTAGGTTCCTTAAAAATCCATTTTGGATGCTTTCAGTTCCATTTTTGTATGCTGCATAGCCTGGTTTCTACACCTGAGATGCATATTTTAGAATACTGCAAATGAATGAGAAATATTTAAGAAATAAAATCAATGTAAAGTTTTATCCTAAACAAGGTTTTAATGAAATCTGTGATTTAAGTCATATCGTTAGAGAATATTACTATCAGTATATGTGCGTAAAAATGTATATTGTAAGGCTGAAAGAAGTGAGGAAAAGAAATAAGAATAGGAAGAGTGAGGTGAGCTCCTGTGCATTCAGATGTGATCACCAAAGATTAAATCATTTTAATTAATTATAATATTATCAAAACTAATGGAATATATAATGGATAATTCATAATAAAATAACCCAAAAATATGCAGATTTGAAAAAAGTGTATCAATAAGATGAAAGAGAAAATTGTGGTAAAAATACTACATCGTATTTAAACTCAATTTAAGACTAATTATGAAGGCATCGTCCATGAAATACAGCACCAATTTTTTTCGTCGGCCATGCTCAATTTAACTGTCGTTTCTTCGTTGGCGATCTGCAGTCGGGCTCGGGAATAATTCCGAATTACCTACATTGTCGGTAAAATGTATATCGATCTTTCGTGCTAGGGTGCCTGAAGTCTTTTACTACCCAACGAGAGCTAAAACAATCGACATCTCTGTCACGATGAGTTTCTCATAAATTTGAATAGAAATCATATTTTTTCTTACATATTGTTGTGCAGTAAATAATGCTGAAAAATACATGGCAATCTCTCATATTTTATTAGTAAATCTTTTTTTAAAAGGTGGTTGAACCATGCCCTGGAATATGTGAATCAGAAAGCTATGGAAATATATGGAATCGATTGTAAAATAAGATAAAGCCTGATTCTACTTGCTGTAGCTAATCTGGACCACCGGCCGCCAGCCACCTATCTACGGTACACAATGCTTCAGTTCGACCTATAATTCAACCGCCATACAAATTACATTTGTTGGATTAAATGTTGGAACATACAACATCCATTTATATTACCAAACACTGTTTTGGCTTAGTGTTTTAATAAGTCAAATTATTTTCACTTTGGATCTATTCAAGAGAAAAAAAAAAAAATTTTTTAAACATATTTTGATTGCTAACAGATAGGTTTTTTTTATTAGAAAAAAAAATATTATCAAGAACTGTGCTGATTTGATCATTGCTGTCCTATACACTAGTAAAAAAAAATTGTAACAAACATAAGTTATCTGTGATCTAATCAAAAATCTAAGCTTAAAGTGAAAATTCAGTTTCTGTCATCCCAATGTAAACTTTCCAAACGATTTTCAAACATGCTCTTCTAATTTATAGTTCTTAAAACCTTATTGAACATCTTGATATTTTCCGATGGCAGTAGAAAGCCGACTGAATTAATATTGAGGGGTATAGAAGCAAAGGCAGCAATCTTTTTCATCCTAAATTATTTCTTAAAAAGTTGATAAAGCGTTTTATAACACTTTTCTCTCATGAATATATTGATACATTTGGAGATTATTGTTTCAAATTGTTTTTGTTTACTGTACATAAACATACTGATTCACAAAATTCTCTGTTTCTTTATTATAATCATTCAAAAGTTAGCAATGCTACAGAAGCGTTTTTGTAGATTGCTGCCTTTGCTTCTAAGCCCCATCTATATGTATTTTATAATAAGGTATTTAATTAATATTTACTTGAAATTAATACACGAAAATTTAGCCGCAAGTGTGGAGGGCCGTTAAAAAAATATATACCGGATATTAGCACAAATAGTACTTATTTGCATAATTACAATATAATTAAAAACTAAAATCCAATTAATTTTTCGTGATGGATTTTAATTACACGCGATTTAATTTGTCTGTTTGACAGGTGTGTTGCATCTAAGAAATAATTAAAAAGATAAACTAATAGAAGTGTGTTATGAGCGTGTCCAGTGTGCCCGAAGTTAGCTCAGTTTTTTCCTTTTTTCGGATGAAATTAATCAAACTTTTTTAAATTTCAAAATTCTTTCTTGAAGAGATAATCAATTTTACTGGGACCTCTGGGGCCCAGGAGTCTAAATGTGTTAGGTAAATTGATGACATTATGTTTCTTTCTATTCGGTATTGATCACAGTTCTAGGATTTTCTGTTCAGTGAATGGAATGAGCTTGTTTAGAGAGATTTAGTGATACGACGATTCTGTAATTAACGATGCTGACGATTATCAATACATGATCAATAATCGAATGATTGCGGTTATAATAACCCAGTCAATAATCCTGTGTTTAATTTATGATTATAATTACTCTATCAATAACCGTAGATTTACGAGTAAGGTTACAATTACGCAATCAATAGTAATTGTACGATTACGGAAATAATAAATCAGTCAATACATAGTCGTATCATAACGATCATGCAATAAAAAATAATTAACAATGATTTTTAATGATTAAAACAATTATTAATGATTTTTTCAGTAAATAGTCATGCTCGTGAATTATAAATTATGTAAAATTCTGGAGGGAGGTGACGATGCAACAATAAAGGGTGTATTGAATACACTCTACGTTTAAGTAAAGTTTCGATTCTGAATGGTTGCCTTTCAACAGAGCGATGCTGAGAGTTTCTACCTCTCTAGAACCTGGTGCAAATACACTACAAAATATTTGATGTTAATTGTATGAGTTATTGAACCCGCGACCCCTGGGTCAAGATGATTACCGCTGTTCCACGGTGGTCGTTATTCATTGTCATCGCAAAGCAATTATGATAATTCAAATTCGATGTCCATTGTACGGAGTGTTGCTTGATTATGTTGACTAGGCAACTATATCAACATATGCCCATACAAGTATACATCGATAGTTCCTAGTTAATATGTATAGTACAGGTATAGTGTGTGATTGTGCGCGTAGAAGAATTCAGAGCATTGATGGGCAGTACGGTAGGTACGGCATCCATAGTTATCATTTGTATTATCTCTAGTGCATAGATTAACGTTGTAAGCAAGTGAGCACACCAAAATTGCGTGTGTAGCCCTCCGCATACATCCGAAGTGGACATAAAACAGCGGGATTTCATTGGACCAGAGTAGCGGATTTTATCCATATATTGCGTAAACAACAATGGACAATGCGCCAAGCCTTCGAGCCGTTTTATATCGACAAATTGACGTCCATTGGACGTCCCGATCGATTGTGATTTTCACCTTTTGTGACGTGAGTATTGTCTGTAACAGGGTGGTCTGCCGATACTACGCAATTTCATTAACAATACAATAATTTTAAAAATATATTTTTTTATAAATATTATACCACCCTCTTGGCGGTCTATAGAACTAGAAAATATCTTTAATTCTAGTTAACTGGGGTTAATGCTAGAACTGCAAATGTAATTTTTTTCAGGAACGGAGATTGTTTATAAATTTCTTGGAGTTAAATATATCGATACTTTATTTTGACAATTACAGATTTAACAAAAAATAAATCGTCGCCGGGAAGGCAAAAGGGCTGAAGCACAATTTCGGGAAGTTTACACCAGACCACTTTAAAGTTATTTGTTGTACAATGAAATTCATAAGCTTCAATGCGTGTTTGGATTTTGAACAAAAAAGTCTCAATAAGTTACCCGAAGCGACAAAAAGTTAAAATAGTCTTAAACTTGTGTCGCTCGAGTCAAACCTTCTCCCAAATGGTAAATATGTTTTAGTTGGCTGAAGGGCCACAAAAGTCTTCAGAATCAAACGAGAGTCAGAACATTCGATGCAGAAAAAAGAACTGATCAAAACTGCATACCTAACTCATTTTTGACCAAAGTGACGCTTAAGCCCTTTTGCCTTTCCAACGATGATATATTGAATATAACTCCTACTGATAAACAGTGGGAAATGGGACAATATAGAGTAATAGTAATTATGAGGTAAAATATATTATACGTAGGTACTTTTATCACTGTGTGAATTTGAACAGATTATTTTTTATTATTTTCTTAACACATTTCGAAAAGTTACACTTGTACGTATGTATGTACGCACAAGTAAATTATACTGCTTAGTAATATTGTTATCGTATTTTGAAATATGTAGATGATTTAATTTTCGTCTGAGCCATGAAAACAGGAAAAATTGAACATAATTATTATTAAAAAATGGTATCACGGGTGAATAAAAACCTATTAACCTTACTACTAAGCTCCAAATTGTGAAATCGGATGTATTTCAATATATATTTATGTGTAGAACGTAGTTCTACGTGATTGAAAAGAGTGGAAAAAATTGTAGAATGAAAAAACAGGTTCCGTTCAGTGAAATGTAATAAACGCTTGAATCCGATCAGACTTTATTCATTTTACAATTTATTAAATACCTGCCAGTAGGTATTGAAAGACACATGCCTGTTTTTGTATTTGTTATTTGACAGGTTTGTGCAGAAAAAAAAACAATTTACGATTTGAAAAGAAATTATTGATATTTTGTCATCATATATGCGAATTCAAAACCACGATTATTTTTTTGTATTGGGAGGATAGTGATTAGATAATACACTGTTTTCAACGTATTGTGACAAATAAAATAGCCGATAATTAAGTAACCGGATTAGTAATAAGAAATACTTACAAAAGTTATAAATGAACTTAAAACTATACTATATTCTTAGCAATGCGTTTTGTATATGGTTCATCACTCTGATAAACAAAACTTTAAACTCATGTTAAAAATATTTTTACGCCGTAGTGGTAATCAAATCTGCAATGTTACCACCTACAAGTCATATGCATAGATCACAACAAAATGAAGAGGCAATATTGTACAAGATGTATGTATAAGATTTATTTGAAAGTTTTTCTAAAAGTGTGAAACCGTATTTAAACAAAATAAACGGCACTTAATTATGCAGAGAATGCTAGATCGCTTACAGGTTTCGTTTTGTTTATTTTGTTAATTTTATGTAAGAATTCCTCATAATAGGTATATGCCTTTCAGGTATACGCGCAGGTGTTTAGGACAAGTAAATATACGAGGAAGCTACCTTTTTTGTTTACCTTTGCATAGGTAATTTTATTTTCAAAAGGAATAGATCCATACTTCACAAAATTATACAACTTCTTCTTAACGTTTTAATTTTGGTATTCAGAACCTATATTTTAATGTTTTATTGAGTTAACGCTCACTTTGTCGGTAATTAGGCGATTATAAAAGTGTCATGACCATTCCATAACTGACAAAACTAACGCCATATAAGTCAACACCCTTTTTAAAAATTGTTAATTTTTTTTACTCAAATTTCAATATCTGGTATTTTAGCGTATAAACACACAATATCGTGTCAATGTTGGGTGCGAACCCAAGTCTCAAGGCAATAGTTGGCTTCTAGGTAAAGATAAATATAAACCTATTGACATATTATTAGCATTCTCTGTGAAGAAAGCATAAGAGGAGGCGCCTAGGAAACCTAGAATGGTGTGAAAACCATGTGGTCGATGTCAACGCATCGACCTTTCATAATTTGTTAAAAATTAAATTAAAACGATAGTTAAAAAAAAATATCACCGAACGACAAATATAACTAAAATAACTAGATAAGCAATGTATTGAGATAATATATTCATGCATTAAAGTAAGTTTTCTTATAGATATGTATCAGCATGATATTTTTGTCTAAAAGCGAGGTTAATACAATTCAAAGCGGACGTCATGATCAATTAAAAAATCAATAAAATATGTTACATTTAAATAATTAAATTTTCAATTTAAAACACTTTATAATTATATATTTATGTCTATTAGTTTCGGCTGGACCTAACCTTCTTCAGAACAAGACAATACAATATAGACTGACTTAAGTAGACATTTACATATATTAAGAAAATAAAGAGGGAGAAAGCGTATCAGAGAGTCAGACGGTGACAGAGCATCATTTAAGGGGAGATAGAGGGAAGGGGAGATATGGAACAACTGTAAATCAGACTGTTGGTTAATTTTATTTAATTATTCAATATTTTTACCATTGTTTTGACACATGCTGGAAGGGCAAAAGGGCTTAAGCGACACGTTGGTCAAAAATGAGTTAAATATGCTGTTGAGTATTTATTTCTGCATTGAAAACTCTCTTCTTTGATTCTGAAGACTTTTGTGGCCCTTCAGCCATCTAAAATTTATTCACTATTTGCGAGAAGGCTTGACTTAAGTGACACAAGTTTGAGACTTTTTGTCGCTTTACCTTTTCTTTTAAAATCCAACCAGATACTCAAGACTATTGAAAAACAAAAAAACTTTAAATTGCTCTGGTGTAAACTTTTCAAAATCCGCTTCAGCCCTTTCACCTTTCCGGTGACGATATAGTATACTAATTAAATGGTTTAAAAATAAATATTTTCTTACTTAAAGGATAATCTCAAGCCTTAAAGTGCTTTGTTTGAAAAAAATAAAATAACCGAGGTTCTAACTCGTCAAACCAAAAAGCTTTTTTAATGAACGGTTGAATCAAAGCTCTCGTATTCCATATATAGTATCCCATTGGGTCGCAGCTATTTCTAGAGAAAGTTTAACTTGCTTGAGTGGGAGTTTCCGGACTATGAAAAGATTAGTAGAATTCCACCGGCCGAGAGATGGCGTCATTTGTAAATTAACGAATCATCCGATTTGACTGAATAATATAAACAATTTGTAGGTATAAAAGTGTGGCCCACGCATATAACGCTAAACGAATTCTTTCCGGATTATTAACGAGGTGATTATATTAGAACTGGGTCATTAAAGGCGTTATAAATTGAGAATTCATCGTCGGCGTTTTATGCACTTTACTCGTGGCACCGAATGCTAGTGAAAGTCTGCTGTGTTATGTAAGGAATGATGGTCTACCTTCTGTAACTTCTTCATTTCGGTCGAAGTATTTCAAACTTCATCACGTTTGATGACCTGATCGGCGATCAGCGCCATTTTGAATGATGACTTAAGGACGGTCCTCTTTAAATGTTTTTTTCAGCTTTTGATCAACATTTTATTAGCTATCAAGCATAATGGTCATAATTCTGTGTTTGTCAGCAGATCACAATTTAATCCTTAATTTATTACATTGTTGAAGCACCCAGTCTTAGTAAAATTGCCGAAGACCACTGTAAGTGGGAGAAAATAAGTTCGAAGCGTATTATATTTAAATTTATTTTTAACTCCGTTGACTCCGTATAGGATATATAATAAAAAAAAATTCTCACGGCCTATGTTACCTTTGAGAATGTTGTTTGGAAGGTCTTTTGGAGAAAAGGAAGAGGCCTATACTGTGAGAGGGAGAAACTACAGAGGCCAACAAATCATCCCATCCAACAAGAGTAAGACACGAATCCTTTCATAGTTTAGACATATAGAGTAGAGGGATAGAGAAAGAGTGTCTATATCGTAAAAGAATGAAAGATAATAATCAGGAACGCTCCAAGAAGACGTGAATTTTAATGTTTGTGTCAAGTCATATCCGTACAGGATATATATTATTATATAATAAATAAATTTTCTCACGGCCTATGTTACCTTTGAGGATGCTGTGTGGAAGGTATTTTTGAGAAAAGGAAGAGGACCATACTGTGAGAGGGAGAAAATACAGAGGCCAACAAATCACCTCATCCAACAAGAATAAGACACGAATCCTTTGACAGTTTAAACATATAGAGCAGAGGGATAGAGAAAGAGTATCTATGTCGTAAAAGAATAAAAGATAATAATCAGGAACGCTCCGAGAAGACGTGAATTTTAATGTTTGTGTAGGGTCATATCCGAATAACAGAAGATACTGTTTTGAATGGACTGAAGCATGAGATGTGTGGCATTTCAAACTCCCGTCTCGCCCTTATTGGGCATTAAAACAATTAAATAAATAACTGAATTATTTGTACTACGCTCAACCGGACACACGTAAAGACAGCCTGCGTTGTTTCATCCACAGTCATGTTGCAATCATTATATTATACCTATTCATACACCAGATCAGCAAAAAAGAGGCGCCTATCGCCTATGCGCATAAATCACCAACTTTATTTTAACGTCACAAAAAAATCTTGTCAAAAAAAGGTTCCCGGAGAAATTTGACATGAACAATGAAAAATTAGCTCGCGAAGTTTGTCATGTTCAGAAGTTATAGTGGATAAAATGTTAATTGAATTATCAATGAAATATTATGAAACGAGAATAGATAAGCATTATTTTTATGTCCTTACAATATTTTTAAGGGTATTTCTTTACATTGTTAAATTTGTTGTTTTTTGTAAGTTCTACTAGTTTTATCATTGTCTTATAAAAAATCTCCAGGTCAGATAATCAAACATAGAGGTTCCAACAAGAAAACACCACCATTCTGTTTCAGCATTGTATCCTTTAAAAAAATACAACTTCATTTTTTTGAGAATCGTGTTAATACGTACCGTCCCTGGAAAGGCAAAGGGGCTTAAGCGACACTTTGGTCAAAAATGAGTAAAACATGCAGTTTTGGTCAGTTTTTTCCTGCATCGAATGCTAGGACTCTAGTTTGATTCTGAAGACTTTTGTGGCCCTTCAGCCATGTAAAATATATTTACCATTTGGAAGAAGGCTTGACTCAAGGGAAACAAATTTAGGACTTTTTTACCTTTTTGTCGCTTTAGGTAACTTAGTGAGAGCATTTAGTAACCTAAGTCAACTTTTTTGTGCGAAATTCAACCAGGTACTGAAGCATTAATTATTACAGTATGAATTTTATTGTAAAACAAACAAACAACAAAATAAAGTGCTCTGTTGTAAACTTCCTAAAACGGCGCTTCAGCCTTTTTGTCTTTCCGGCGACGAAATGTCTCTAAGAAGGAAAAAAAAAATTTTCTTTCGATAAATACTCCTATTAACATCTGATTTTCCAATACGTGAACCATGTACCTACATATTGGAGTTCATGTATTGTACGATTAAGCTAATTGGCCTAGTTTCCTCCTCCCATACACGGCATATACAGGAATTTAATTTTGATTAAATACCCATAAGCCATCAGAAAGAGAAAGAAACAATGTTGTTATTACGAATTCGTTATATTATTCTCGTTCAAACATCGCTCCAATTAATAATTTGTTCAACTGTCAAGTAAACTAGCCCGTGACATCCGACATTTTGTAACGATTCCAAAGAGTAAAAACAGCAATCATACTCCTCTATGGATGACCATAGAGTAGAGTAGCATCGGGCAGCCATTGATACGGGCGGAAGGAAGTATGGGTTAGGCCAGGGAAATGAACCGCGACGAGGAAGAATGCCAACAGACTCCTTTGTCATCTGCAATGCGATTTCGTAACTGTTCGCAGTACGGCCATAGTAATATAGAAACTGCAGGGTTTTACAGAATCTACGTGCTCTCAAACGTTGGAGATGTTTTAAAACAATTCCTGTGTCTAGTTGAAGCCTTGCAAAAAGACGTGAAAATGTTATCGATTACTTTTCAGATACCCATTTATTTATTTTTATTTTAACGGACTATTGTCCAATTAAAAAAAAAACATAAACCGAAATGGGAAAACAGAGAAAGAACAGCTCATACAGACCATGGCTTGAGTCAACAAGTCTCAACATTCTGGACAGTGGAAAATGATACCCATAATTAGTAGAGTGATGATTGAGGAACAGCAATTTATTACTTTTATATCTACGGTATGGGGATGTTGAACTGGATAAGTTCAAACAAAGAAGGTGGATCAAACACACAATTGATAATTTTGAAAATGCAAATCAAATTAAAATCTATCCTACGCTTTTCTAATGAAGACATGTTTATTATTTGTTCAATTTCATCATATGAATAATGATATTATTTAATTAGTATTTATTTTATTCCATACTCAACACAAACTGTTAAAATCCTCATCTCAAATCCAATATTCAAGCACAAAAACGATTAATTCATAAATACCGTAAATGAGATATATATATATATATATATATAAGTAAAATATTTTTTTATGAGAAAAAGGGGTGTATTTTTATCAGTTATTTCACAAAGCGGTTGCGAAATGCAAAGAGTACTGTAGCATAAATACTTCATTTAAAAAACGACATTTAATTACTTGATTTAGCGTTACTGTCTTGCGAAAATTTTGGCATTCAAATCCAGAATGCGGCAAAAAGCTTTAATCATATTTATTAACTAGTTTGTTACCCGTGAAAAATCACCAGATGTTGACTTGACTTGCCAAGAATAAATTATAAATTGCTTTAATCTACCTATTTCAAATATAGAATAATGCCTGCTAAAATACATTTTACTCATAGGTAGGTAGGGTTATAATTATTAAAAAAAAAATTGATTGCAATTAACATCAGCCTTAAATTTGAAAATTTCACCCTCTTACGGACTTACTCACAAAAAAATAATGTCAAAGGGTATTTCATTGAATAAATACATAAGAAAAATAGTAAAGTTTTTTATAATTCTTTTAGACAGAAGAAGCCAAGAGGGTCCCGAAAAGAAATGGTACATTTAAGGGAATTATCATTTTTATGATAGACGAATTTGTGTGAGACGTTGAATGAATACGAATGAAGCAAGGAGTGTGTAAAATAAATTAAATGAAAGTCTCGTAACGTATTAATTTTATGAGTTAGATACTTTACGAGCACGCTGTAGTAAAGAATGGCAGGAAGGTATATAAAGGCTACGTCACGGGTGATACAACAGGCACTCCTATTATTAAACCAAATATATTTGTATTAACATTCCGATATGAGGTACCGTATTACAGAGTGTATACCTCAATAGATACTCATCTACTTACCAACCAATCAAGGATGCAGAATTTTGATTTACATGTATTTACATTGCATGATTAGTAATTATTTTTATAATTCTCCACGCAATAAAAGTTTTTCAAAATTTTTATTCCCATTTTAAAAACGCGTACCGTATCAATCTACTTGGGAAACTGCCTTAATCCTTTGCGTTTTTTTTAAACAAATGTTTAAACTCATTCCTCAATACCCATACTAAGTAACTCAAGAAAAAAATATTAGTTTTGTAAAGTATTTCATCAACTCAACCCTTGTAAAAAAAAATCTAAGCAAGGTAACAAACTATATTTCAATCGATTTTAATTTTATTCTATATATTATGTTTGTTCCTTTTAGATAATATATCATCGCTGGAAAGACAAAAGGGTTTAAGCGACACTTTAATCAAAAACAAGGCACATTTGCAGTTTTGATCAATTTTATTTTCTGCATCGAATGCATTGACTCTCTCGTTTGATTCTGAAGAATTTTGTGGCCTCTCAGCCATCTAGATTATATTTACCATTTGGAAGAAGGCTTGACTCAATCGACCCAAATGTAGAACTTTTTTTTAGCTTTTTATCGCTCAAAACTAATACTTTACTACCTTTGAAGTAATTGAATATATTGTTATAACCAAATAGGAACTCGTTTTTGGGTTAAAAATAATGTAATCGACAAACCACGTTAACAAAAATTATCCACTTAAGTACTTACCTGAATTCCTCAAAGTACTCTCTGTACATTATATTTTATGAACTGTAATCATTTCTATTTTTACACTTAATTGAATAATGCAAAGTGTATCTATCTATACCAAACCTTAAAAAATGATAGAAACCCCTGAAAACGTTATAAAATAAAAGGAATTAACAGGACTATCCGCGTAAAGTGGTGGCAGATTTTTCCCTATTAAAATTCAATTTATTCCCGTTTTTTCAATACTGCTAATTCAAGCCCACACGATTTCATGACAATGCATACGAAAAAGCTTTCAGCAAACCAATAGCTCGCTTCCGTGTTGCGGAATTGAGCTGAAACATTGTTTGCATACAAAATACAATTCTTCTCCAATTTATTCATGAAATTTTGCATTTCAGTCGATATTTTGGCGATTACCGACTTTCAGTTTACGTACAACTCGTTTAAGATGTTTTAAAAAAATAACGCATAAATTATGTATGTTAGCATATCGTTGCAGGAAAGGCAAAAGGCCTTAAGCGACACTCTGGTCAAAATGAGTTAAATATGAATTTTTAAACATTTTTTTTCAACACTTTTGTGGCCCTTCAGTCATCTAAAACATATTTACCATTTGGGATAAGGCTTGACTCGAGCGACATAAGTTTGCGACTTTTTCGCTTTTGGTCACTTCAGGAGTTAACTATTTTTTTCAAAAATACAACAAGGTATTGAAGACTTATGAATTGTATTGTAAAACAAATAAAACTTTAAGGTGCTGTAGGTAAACTTCACAAAATGGCGCTTCATCCAAAAGCTTCGCTCAAGCCTTTCCGGCGACGATAAATACTATTTATAGGAAACAGTTTGTAGAAACTACCTTAGAATGCACCACTAAGTGTTTATACGAAGGTAAAAGTTTACCTATTTCTTCATTAGTAATAAAGACTTTGAAGATTAAATCGTTTTTAAAACATCTTTATCTCAAGCACAAAAATAGTGGTCGCATTCATTTTGTTTTTAAACGCTCTCCTCAATATGAATACTTAACTCATTTCTGATTTGAGGATGGCGGGACTCTTCATCGTTCACTTTAATATCTATCTATTTTTGCTTCGCCTACAAGTTGTAACACTAATCGCGTCTGTCACTTTGTGGTTTATGAGATATTGAAATAATGGGCCTAAGCGAAAGTATTTTCGGATTATGGGGACGTCAGTGCAGACCGAAATATACTCTAGAAAATATATGCAAAGAAATTTATAGAAAACCTTAAAGGTTTTTTTACTTTCATCGAAATATGTTCACTCCAAAACTGTTAAATTCTTCCCAAAGAGATAATAATTCAACAAATTGAATGCACTAGTTCTGTTGCACTAACCACTGTCGATATTATTTGAAGAAGATCCCACGTACCTTGATAAGTAGCCCACCAATCCGCTTCGGGATATCCAAGAAGTTTGCATTCGTAGCAACTGTCGTAGTACGCCTTTTCGTTGGTTTTATTAGTATTCCCCAATGTGCTGCATTGTTGCTTCGGCTCTTTTCGCACAGATGTCGCGGAAAGCTTCCGAAAAGCTTTCGCAAACTTAAGCCCCAGCGAAGAACTGAACCTCTTCTTCTTAATAACCGAAGACGGGTAAGAAGGATTCCGATATTCGGAAAAATTAAAATATTTTTTAAACACGCTTTTCTTCACGTTTTCGGAGTCGGACGTGTCGGTGGTATCGGAGTTCGTAGAGTAGGGGGGGAAAAAGTCAGGTGATTTTCGACGAATGCAAAGATTACACGGATAAAATTTCATGTTTTTTTTTTTACACAAAAAAATCTTAGTTTAATTATTTCAAGTCCATGAATCACACTGATTAAGGTGAATATAGTTCGGGTACTGTAGCAATTTTCAAGGCGGAATTAATCCTAGGTTTCAAATGCCAAGAGACTTAATGAAGGAGAACTAATCACACATTTTTGCAATGATTAACGGTGTTCATTTGCGATGAAACGCCACGTAATCCACGATAATACGCTGCTATGTCGATGTTGACTATAAAAGAACGCCGTCTCGGTTGTATTTCGATTAGAACTGAACTTCTTTCCTTGCATCGGATCAAAACTTAAGGAATGGGACAGTCGAACGCATTCCACTTCAGTGGGCACTGGATTTACCGAGCATGTCAAAAGCCATTGTTTCGTGTATTGTTTTAGGTAGTTCGATGTGTGGGAACTAAACGAAATCAATTACAGTGTCTGGAAAACAAAACGAAACAACGAGAGCGAACGCTTTATCAAGAGTTTATTTGACGATACCATTGGGCTTCTTCATCATTGTTTAATAACCCTGAAAAAGCAATATATTTAAGCCATTATCTATGCTTAGTTATCATCTAAGCATAGATAATGGCTTAAATTATCGTAAAATCATCTTGTCAGCTATATGCAGGTATTCCTGTTAATTAAACCAAAAATTAAGAGATATAGGTAATTGAAACCTTTTATAATCGGTTTACTAACGCCTATGAAATTTGAAATGCACAATCAACAACCGTATATAATTAAAGACAATTATAAAATTAATTAACTAATCTAGGGGCTAGTAGGTTTACATTTTTTAACATAATATGTGTGAGCATTACTTTTAAAGATAATTTTAAATATTTATAACAGCATGCAAGTAGGTTTTATTTGAACATATATATATAATAAATACTTTAACGTATATGTTACATCACACAAGAAAATCATAGCAGTAGGTACCTAATGATGTTTCCAATGTTTTATTCACAACCTTTGAAACCCTTTGTATAAATGTAACCGCAAAAGTCAGCTTTCAAAGCTCTTTGGACATGTGCCGTTTTAATGTTCAGAGTTTTGACTTTATAATACTGGCAGAAACCACAGACATTCAGGTACTTGTTCAATTTCAAGAGGTAGTACTTAACCGGCAAAATGCTTGTTTACTCGCTAAATCTAGACGCATTAAATACCACGAATGTCTCTTTTGATGATTAAGAAAATTAAATAAATAAAACGTAAAAATCAACAGTGGTATTATTCGAAATAATATTTTACTCACCATTATTGCATGCTCCGTTTATTCTAAGTGCGCTCAGAGCTTTATCAAAAGCCTGCGAAGATGGTTCATCATATCCATTCAAAGATAGTCTCTTGGTAGTTGTCACTTCTTCGGTTTCTGTAATGGACTGCTCCGAAATCTCCGTCTTAGTCACCAAGTACTCATTCGTCATGAAGGGGTTTGTGGACTTGATAGTAGTGGTAGGGGTGGAGTAAAGGAGGTAGTGGGGAAACTGCATCGACGATAAAGAAGCCTTAGAATTCGTTGGGAGAGATGGCGTGGAAGCAGTAATCTTTTGCACATTATCAGAAATAGGACTGAATGGTGAAGACTGCTTTGCCATCGAAGAAAATGTTGAAGAAATTGGAGTTGTATTGACTGTAGAAGACGGATTTGAAAATAAAAATGGAGAAGAAGATGACGCAATTGTAGTTAAAGGTTTGTAAGAATTGGAATATGTAGGAGTATTGCTAGGAGGAAAATATGCCGAGTATTGATTAGGCAAAACATCTTTTGTAGGTATAGAAGACGTACACGAAAACAGACTATTGTTCGTGATAAAAGGTGAGCTCGAAGAAGTTGACAAAGGGCCAGAACCGTTGGACCATTTATTCGTCGGAGGTGTCTGACCATTACCAGGGATATATGGTAAAGAACTCATTGGAGACCGAGATTGACTTCTAAGCGTGTCGGCATTGAAGGTTGGCATATACCCCATACTACCATGGGGTGTATTTGATTCATTCATATGATATTGCGCATTCGGAGAAGTCTTCGAAGACGGCGGGAACGGTGAAGATATGGAAGAATTCAACGCATTGTGAGTGCTATACTGCTGAGGAATCACTCGATTGCAGTCAGTTTCGCTGGTCGAATAACTCGGAAAAGATATGGTAGGTGGTGTGATAGTCGGCATAGTGATACTTGGCCGTATTGTAGATTTAACTAGGGTAGTAGACTCGAGTGATGAAAACGGCGAGACTTTCCTGATAGGCGATAAACCCGTTTTGCTCGGAGAAGAGCCTGATATAGAAGGAGACCTGAGAGAAAGCTCCGAAGAATAAGGAGATGGGCCAAGCTTTTGTTCAACTGGAATCGAATTACGGGGAGAGATTAAGAAGTTGGGTTCATTATCAAAAGGAGATTTGAGTGCAGTAGGCGAATGAGCTAATTTTGAAGGAGAAATTATTGATAGACTGAGACCATTATTTGTTGGTAGCGTCATGGAATTATGAGATGCAGGTTGACTAAGACTACGGCTTGAGGCAGATAATGATGAAGGGTGTGGAGGCAATTGATGGCTTAAATTATTATTTGGCATATACGGCTTGGAAGTGTGTGGAGGAATTTCATGAAAGGAGCTATTGTTAGATTCCGGAAAAGAAGGAGGAAGGTGATTAGAAATCGGAAATAGTGGCTGGTCTGTTTTACTGGGTGAAATAAGAAGAGTCGTTTTGGATTCTGGCTTTATGTGAATTAATGGTGTGTGGGGAGAAGACGCTCCTTTAACATCAGCCAGTAGTTGTGATGGTCCTATAAACAAAAACAAAAACATTCATAAACGAGATATATTTTTTAAATACTTGCGAATATTTTCTGTCAGAACGTAATTATACAAACTTTTTAATTCCAGTCCATTAGATTTTCCCACACTTCTCCTCCTCGGTGATCCCATCGAATCTCTGAAACAAAAACAAAATGCAAATAAGTTATTGTTTTAAGGATTGTGTTGATCCGAGCAATATTTATTATCCATTATTATAATAATACATCAATTTATAGAGCAGTCGCTTTTAACATATTGATGATATCAAATTTGATTTAAAATGATGATAATTTTATTGAGATTCCTGTCATCTGTGATACAACATGAAAGTTCCTACACTGTATGGATCATCACAGAAATGACCTTGCGAGCTGAGAACATTGCAGAAAAAAAAGCTGTGTAATTTTCATGATGCCAGATTTAACTGTTCGCGTATCTTTAGTCAGATATGTGTAAATATTTTCTAATTAATAGTTATGCAACATTGAATTAACAATATTCATATGGTTCTAAACAATCTTATACTCTTTTAAAGCTTTAAGTCGATAGTTGTATAGTTTTACTCTTTAGAACCACGCGCAAAGCTTAACTCCCTCACACCCTCCAACTTTCTCCTAGCTACCCTCCTTCTTCCTCGATATATAAACGTGAATTATATCGAATGTCATCCATTCCAACATATGCTCGGTTGTGCTTGGGGAATTCGTGTAAAATACATCAGATATTTTGGGAACCTCGAGAATTTCCTAGCCTTCAGTCACGTTTCTTTAATATAGGGAATTTTGGGGTATTTTGTCGGTTTTGTTACCATTTTTTCCTAATTTTGATTATTTGTTATACGGAGTTTTTGCAAAGAAGGAAAGCATATTTGAAGAGGTGTAAACACTTTTAAATAAAATAGAGAATTTAAATTATGTTATTAGAGTCGTTGTACAACCTTACAAAGATCAGATACATATTAATTTGGGTTTCTTTAAAATTGATTGTTTTGTTTTATACGAAATAAAGCAATACAAACGGGGAAACCTATGAAAAGTGTCGAAGTAAAAAATATTCTCTAGTTTTTGGCATTCATGAACTTTGACAATCTATAAAAAGTTTTGATGTTTCCAATATTAGGACGATCTGCCGCCAGTTTCAATGATCTTGTTTTTTTCTGGAGTCAGTGGGACTATGGCATCCCCAATCGGGTTATGTTGTGAATCTGAAGGTAGCGGGGAGAGAAAGGAGATGGGGAAGAGGAAGGTTGGAAAGTACTTGACTATTCAGATCTAGTAATCAAACACGGCTAGAGCCATTTCAAGTAACGTTTCGATTCTGAATGGTGGCCTTTCACCAGGTTGATACTATGAGTATCTACCACTCTGATGTTAGTTTTGCGGGGGAAAAATGCTTTATTTTTATTGAATTTTATATTATTTATAGTTTTTATGTTGTATTTATTACAATTTTGTTGAGGCACTTATTTTGCTCCGACATCCCCAATATGGTGATGTTATCACCAACTGCAAAGGTATCAGTGTTAAGCTATTATACTTAAATGTTCTATATGCATCTATTATGTTTAGTTTTAGGTTACTCTTGTGTTATAATATACTCCTGTCAACAATTAACTCGCCATGACTAACAGGTAGAGATTCATAAACTAAGAACCCTCGGTATAACCGGAAATATTTTGAGATGGTTTGAAAACTACTTACATAAAAGAAAAATATCAGTCAAACTCAATCTACACTTATCATATCAGTTTGAAATCTTCAGCGGCGTTCCACAGGGGTCACATTTGGGACCAGTATTATTTTCTTTATTTATTAACGACATCACTACCGTTTTCGATGGAGTTATGATTCTTTTATTTGCCGATGATCTAAAAATTTACAAAACAATTACCAATCTTAATGATTGTTACGTATTGCAATTGAATCTTGTGAGGTTACAAGAGTGGTGTGCTCGTAACGAACTGTTCCTTAATATTGAAAAATGTCAAACGATAACTTTCGCCCGAATTAAAAATCTCATTATGTATCAATATAGCATTAACAATATTTACTTAAAAAGAGTTGACCAAATAAAGGATCTGGGTATAATTTTTGACAGTAAATTAACTTTTGTTCCTCATATAAATGAAATTACTAATAAGGCCATGAAATGCTTGGGTTTTATTTTGAGGACGGTAAAAGACTTTAAATTATTGAATTCATTTAAATTACTCTATACTGGGTTGGTGAGATCTAATCTAGAGTACAATTCCACAATCTGGGCTCCATTTTATAATATTCACCAACTTAAAATAGAAAGAGTGCAGCATAAGTTTCTCAGATTTATTAATTATAAGTTATGTATCCCAATCGTTGACCTTGATTACGAATTTTTAATGAACTTGCTTAACCTCACTGATTTATCATCAAGACGCACAGTGAGCGATTTAATATTTCTCTTTAAAATAGCGAATGGCAGATTGGACGCCCCGGATCTAACGAGCCTTATTACCTTGCGAGTACCTACCCGTGATACACGGCAGGCGGCTCTATATTATGTTTCTACGTCTACAAACAATTATTTTGATAATTCGCCCATTCAAAGGCTGCATAGACTTGGTAATAAATATGGTTCAATAGATGTTTACCGTTACAACACTGTTTCCAAATTAAAATCTAGCTTACTTGAATGTTTTCAATAGAACTCAAAGGTTATTGTTACTTATAGTTATAATTATAAAACCTACGCTATATTTATATACTTGTAGTTTAATACTAACTTTTCTCTTAATGTTATATTCTACCCATCTATTGTACTCCTTTATTTAAATAAATGTATTTATGTAAAAGCCTTAAAGGCGTTAATAAAATAAAATAAAATAAAAAGTGAGGTTTTTAATCAAATCGGAAAATGCACAGTAATTACTTAGTGTATCTATCGTCGAGTTGATTAAACGCGAAAGTAATGTAAATCACGTATCGCTACACAAACCTATTGGCTACTAACCTAAAAAGCGCCTTGCCTATTGACTGAAACCTGTCAAGACTAGAAAATGAGATGCTCTTATATGAAGGCTTATTTCATCTATAAGAAAGGCTTGTGCCCTAATGCCCCTGATACCGTGCAGCTGTCAAACAGCGACATTTTGAAGGATGGCTTAGAGTGCCATACGACTGTTACGATCAACAAGTGAATACCGGAACACGAATGAACGGATGGCTGAGATATTACAGTGATTTGTCGGAGCTTTTATTGCAACTCACCCATATGGCTTTCACCCTTGAAGGTTATTTGTAGCCATCGTTTCAATATGGCGAAAGGCGATAGATAAAAGGAATTATATTGATTTGTACATTTATCGATTTTCTTATTTATTGGCAGTCGGGAATATTTTGTAGCGAATAAAGCTTTTGGACTTTGGAATGACAAGATTCTACGAGATCTTTTTTTTTGTTTTAGTGAATACCGCACAAGATTTCCAACTGCTCCCAGCCGTGTGGAGCCAGTAAGACTATGGCATCTCTATCTGAGGTATGTTGTGATGCTAAAGGTAGTGGGGAGAGAAATGAGATGGAGAAAAAGAAGGTTTAGAAGTACCTGTCTCTTCAGATCCGGCCACCAAACAAGGTTAAACCCATTTCAAGCAACGTTTCGATTCTGAATGGTGTTCCTTCACCAGAGCGATACTTATAGTATTTAACACTCTTGCCTATTGAAGCAATTTCATAACATAATCAAAAGGAATTTGTTTTTGGTAATACTTAGAGGAAAGTATATTCATAATATTTCAGTAATCCTTATCTAAGATATCGCACAAAACTCTATTTCGTGGAGGTATTAGTCCTTAATTTCTGATCACCTGTTACAGTGTCACCAGTGTTATTTTTTCAAAAAACCAAACCCGAATGTATTACGTTTTAGTCACAAAATATTTGTTTTCCAGTATAGGAATTCCAGACCAGAAGTGAATGACAAACTCAACATTATAATGCATCGGTACTGCTGGTAAATAGTCTTAACTACAAAGCAAAAAAAATGTATGTGCAAATTAAATTATGCACTGATTTTTCTGTCGGAAATTTTTCGCTAAAAGCACATTTTATCAGCTCGCAACGTCATTTCCGTCATGAGCTATGAAAACTTTAAATAGTCAATTAAAAAAGGTGCCAAAACAAAACAAATGTCCAATGAAGCGAAGCTAGCAGTCCACAATGGAGTGCTTATACCAAACCTGATGTTTGGCAGTGAGGCATGGAACTGGCAGAGGAAGGATGAAAGTAGACTGAATGCTGTGGAAATGAGATCCCTGAGGCGTATGTGCGGTAAAACCGTGTATGACCGTGTCAAAAATGTGGATATCCGGAAATAATGCAAGGCGTAAGCAGTAATGAATAGGACCAAGAAAGGGACGCTTATATAGTTTGGGCATGTAGAGCGAATGAAAGAAAAAAGGAGTACGAAAATAATATTTTACGCAAAAGTGAATGATGGTTAATAAATAAATAAATACATGACGCGAAAGTGTATAGAAGAAGTCGGAGACGCCTGAGGAAGATATGGCACAATCAAGTGAATCAAATAGTAGAGTTTGGCCATGTAAAAAGTCAGAATAACAGAAGAGTATCTATGAGACGATGTATGAATGTGAATGTAGCAAATAATGTGTGTAAAGACAGAGTTGTATGGCGGTCCGTTCTTTCTGCCTACCCATGCGGCGAAACAGCGTAATGGTTAGTTATTTAGTTACTTAACAAGTGAACTGTTAAAAATGACATTAATTTGTGCGAAAAAATCATATTATGTGCCAAGCCGGATAGTAAAACTAGTAAAATATTCAAATAAAGTATGGTTTGTGCAACTGCATAAATTACTTGATGGTGTGCATGACAGTGTGTGCAAGCGCTTGTAAACTTAAGTAATTTAAAATAAAGGTTCAAGTAACATGTTGTTAGGGTGCGTGTTGCTATGAAAATAAATATTGACACGCAACAAACTGACTTTCACGAGAATTGACAATGGGACCGGTGATTTATTTATTTAATAAGGTTTAAATACATTCGAGTGGAATAACTTATCCTTTCCAACATTTTCAATATTATCAAGGATGACAAAAACAATATTATTTTCAACAATTTTTTTTTTGTGAAACTGCACAAAAACCAAACTGAACAAAAGTCCGAAACTTTTTCACAGCCCACATTTATGTTAATAATAAGTTTGTAAATATCAGTAAGGTAATTTTAGCTTTAGCTTTAGGTATTTCGATAATCCTATGGTAAATTTAACCATAGTTTTTAAGTTTTGTAAAAACGTCCTTTAGGTGATATTACATTAACAAAATGGCGCTATATAAACTAACTTAGACGGCCTCCATGGTCGAGTGGTAAGACGCTCGACTACGAATCCAAAGGTCACCATTCAGAGTCGAAACGTTACTTGAAACAGCTTTATCCGTGTTTTGTGACCAGATCTGAATAGCCAGGTACTTCCCAACCATCCTCTTCCCAATCTCCTTCCCCTCTCCACTACCTTCAGCCTCACAACATACCCTATTTGGGTATAGAGTCTCGATTACCAGAACCTGGCAGGATTTTGGCATATGAAATAAATATGGGTAAATTATGAAGCTAAAGAGAGTGAGAAAAGAAGGAGATGGGAAAGAGGTTGGTTGGTAAGTATCTGGTAAATTAGATCAGGTCACTAAGCAAGGCTATAGCCATTTCAGGCGGTTTCATGTTCTTTTATAATGATCTTTCTCCAGGGCGATGCACCACTCATTATGTATGATTTTACATTAATTATTTGTAAAATAACACACTATTTTATCATTACCTACACCCTCGACTTGTGGATCCGGTGCCAAGGATCTTGACCGCTCGATCACGGAAGACGTCAATCATCATACGTTTCAATTTTAAAACATCATTTAATGTAGGTTTTTCTTTGTGAGAAAGAAAAAACTTGAAACATACATAATTTCTTCTCAATATTTGGCAAAAAGGACACACATGCTATTTGATCATATTTACTGATTCATCCACATGTATATGTTTTATCATTCATCTGGTAAATTGATACTTGTCTTATCCAGTCACATAATATTATCTTGACACTCCTTTTTCACCCTTCATCCCCATTTTATTTCGAATTACAACATTCCTCAGTCAGGGAGTGCCCTAGTTCCATATACGTCGAGAAGTGGAAATCTTGTATTTTGTTACGTCAAAAGTTTTTTAATATTTTAGCTATGAATAATAATTATAATGCCTCAACAAACGTCACTGAGGCACGCTTATACGAGTTATAAGTCACTCGATCACGAACAATTCATGTCCTTGTAATATTTCAATAAATTTTAAAATAAATACTTCTAACTAAATGTTTAAATTATCAGCTGTCAAACAAAACAACATGAGATGTAAATCCATCATGCCGCAACTAACACGGCTTGCGTGTAGATAAGTTACACTAATCTAATAACCGTTGGTCTTAATCAATAATACAAGATTAACTGATATTGAAAAAAATGTTTTCTGTTTTTATAGTGAGTTTATTCACTATTTCTACCCACGTGAGAAATGAGAATATCTTCTGATAGTTTCATCAATATGAAGCTGGCACATTTTCTAAAAGGAATTTAAGATAGCATCGGTTGTAGGTACTTCATGAATAGATGTTTAAATATAAGTAACTAATACATAATTTTATTTGAGTTCAACCAAGAAGTTAAGGCATTTGTTCCGTTGACGAAATGAATACTATTTCTATTAGCAAAAACATTCATTGCTCTCAAAATATATAACTTAATAATTTTATAGTTATACTATTGTTATTATCATTTTTTTTGTTTTTGTTATTATGCCAAATATTATACTCTTTTTTAGCAATCTTCTATATAATAATAAAACTAATTTTAACTACATTACGCTGTAATTACATACTAACTTTAAAAAATATATTATGCTATATATTATACACGTATTACACTCTTTTGTGAAATCTACTATGTTAATATAACTATTTGTAAAATCTTGTATTTATATACTTGCACTGTACTAACTTTTTTTGAAAGTCTAATTTTTGCACAGTGTATTACAAAATAAAGATATAAACTGTTCCACACCACAAATAACAATGTTCTTGTGTTTGGTGAGGGAATTTTGCTCAAATAATAAAAAAGTGTTTTGTTTTTAAAATACAGCAAATAAAAATACCAAGTATTTGTGTAAAATTAGTTATAGTAATACATAATGATAACACAAGGTTTGTAGAATAAGAAGGAAAAATAATAATAAAAACAATAACAATTATTAAGGACTGTTAAAGTTTTTGGATGTAATATTTCAATTTAAACTGAAATTCATGAATATTATCTGTAGTTTTTAGATTTACAGAAGATTTTTAATGTAAGTTATTCCTAGATAGAGGTAGATATTTTGAGAACGCTCAGTGTTAAATTTTGGTATTTGAATGTTTTCTATATTACATACTTCTCATTTATTGTACTCCTTTATATAACTTACAGTTTATTATATCTAAAAGCCTTTAAGGCGTCAATAAATAAAATAAATAAACACACTTCTTTATAAATAAAACACATAAACTTTGTTTAAAACCACTTTATTATTTAATATTACGTCTACCGGTTTCTAATCGTCGTCTATCCATTATCACACAATATTTTGTCGATATTTAACATATTATTGCGAATTGTATTTTTATTATAAAACCGGTTCATTTGTTTTTTAAAACCGGTAGACGTATTAATAATACAGTGGTTATAAACAAAGTTTATGTTTATTTCTTAAATATGGCTAAAGTAAATTCTTTTTACGAATATGAAACACACTTCTATCAGTTTACATATCAGTTTATCCAATATCCACAACACACTTCTTTCAAGTAAATTCTTTTTACGAATATGAAACACACTTCTATCAGTTTACATACCTTCTTTCAGTTAACATATTAACTTTTTTTATAGTTTTCATTTGTTTTACTCCTTTATATAACCCAAAATGTATTATATGTAAAAGACTTCAAGACGTTAATTAAATAAAATAGTCATAATGACTTCCTCATCTTCGTTCCTCCCAATTCCTTCAAGCCAGGATTGTGAAAATTGCCAGAACGCTGGAAGTTAATAATTAACAATGCAGGAGAATACACATTATTTATAATTTAACTTTTGGTGTAATTTATTTAAAAAAAACTTTTATTCCTTTATAAAATACTACAAACTATTTACACATACCAATAATTATCTACCCAATATGTTATTATATAAACTGGTCCCAAAACGCATCCCTGGGGTCAGCCCAATGTGACGCTTTGGCATTTAAATGATTATTTATTCATCTAGAGAAGCAACAACTTCCGCTCGACTAGCGCGCGCCGCATACAATGGTTTGTGGCCTGACAAATAATCATTATTTAACATGTTGAATGATGATGTTCACGAATAATCCCACACTGGTAAGCGTTTGACGTAAATAATTTGAAATAAGTACTCTGCAGTCATTAACTTGATTCCCAGATCTGGTGGGTATCAGATGATTATAATAAATATTTAAATAATATCAATATTCAACTACACAAGAGTGGTAGAGTGGTAGATACTCTAAGTATCGCCCTGGTGAAAAACCATTATTCAGAATCGAAACGTTGCTTGAAATGGCTTTAGCCGTGTTTGGTGACCAGATCTGAATAGCCAGGTACTTCCCAACCTTCCTCTTCCCAATCTCCTTCCCCTTTCCACTACCTTCAGCCTCACAACATACCCTGTTTGGGGATGCCATAGACTCACTGGCTCTAGACGGGTGGGAGCAGTTGAGACTCTTGTGCGGTATTCATATAAAAAAACTAAAATATACAAATATGAAACAGGAAAAGTCAAAAAATAAAAAAAAAGACTGATCACATCCGAGACACGAACTCGGATCCTTTACTTTATCCGGGAGTAACGTTTCAAACAATTCAGCCATTGGGACCTTATTAGAAACCGTTATTTTTAATCGATCTCATACTTTTCAATAAAGATTATCAAAATTATTTTTTCAATTTTCCTCTGATTTTGTCTCGGTTGTGACCATTGTTTTTTTTCTGGATTTTTCTGTTCCATATTTGAATTGTTGATTATTGATATTATTTAAATATCTTTAAAAAAATGAGCACTAATGCTTTAGTTAATTCTAATTTCAATACAAATTATATATTCAAAGGGTTGTATGACCATTTTTTCTTTTTACACTTGAATGCGTTTTGATATGCAATTTATATATTGTACTGAAAAAGGGTTAGGATTGAATGAATATGTTTAAATTTGTACTTTCGTGGGAGAATTGCCAGAAAGTGTCTCAGAAAGTGCAGCTTTGATGGAATTCTTTTTTTTCTTTATACCAAAGCGTGGTTTTTTTTGTGGCATATGATTGGCCGAGCAGTCAGAAGCAAAATATAAGGTATTCTACAAAATGCAAAAGGGTTCAGGGTATAAGCTAAATTAAAATAAAAACTCGAGACTAATGGATTCGACCGATATTTGGCTGTTGATACATTTTCTCTTTCGCTTATAGGTTTTGGAAAAAAACTTTACTTTGTGATGATAAGTGATCGTGGTATATATAATAACATCTAAACTTAAATACATGTTTATACATGGCCTGTTCAAAACAAAACGTGAATTTTGAATTTTCGCGGGCTGTGTACATTCGATTATCGATTTTTATTTTTTTTTTGTTATGTTAGTACACATCTCTTTATCATTTGTTAGCATTATCAGCCATTTTGGATTAGTGGTTTGTTTTTGACAACTGGAAAGGTTAGTCACGTTTTTGTGTGTTCTTCGATTTTTTACTTTTGAAAAAAATGGATCAAAGAATAAAATCCATGATTTGTTTTTCCACAACTCCAGGACGCTCATCGTCATTAACATCTTCTCGGCCTTCTGTAAAGCGCTTGTACCACTTATAAACACTTTTTTGAGACAAAGTAGACTCGCAGAATGCCACAGTCAACATTTTAAGTGCGTTGGAGCACTTCATTCCATTTTTAACGATCCTTTTTTTTTCAAAAGTAAAAAATCGAAGAACACACAAAAACGTAACCAACCTTTCCAGTTGTCAAAAACAAACCACTAATCAAAATGGCTGATAATGCTAACATATGATAAACATATGGGTACCAACATAACAAAATTAAAAAAATCGATAATCGAATGTACACAGCCCGCGAAAATTAAATATTCACCTTTTCTTTTGAACAGGCCTCTATATTGGGAAACATCATATTAATATTCTGTAAGAGTAACTTGTGCAAGTATTTTAAAACTAGCATGACCCGAGAAACGAGAAAAAAAAACATTTATAAAATCTCAATTGCCCATTCCTACTTCTCGACAGCAGCGGTCTGCAATGAGATTTTCAATGGCAGATTATAAAGGTTACCTAAAATGTCAAAGGTTCATTACGCCGGGTAATTCAAGTTAACCGCTAACTATTCTGCTACTCCGGCGGTCTCAATTAGTAACCACCGACATGCCCAGCGCCCACTGGCGGACAACCACTTGTTCTCTTACTACGAACTTACAACAAACGATTTCTTTTATGTTTTATCAATTAATAATTAATTACCATTTTTATCACAAATTCTTGAGAACCCATCAATAACGAGGGAAAGGGGAAAATTTAATACAATATTTTTTGTGTAGTAAAAATAAGCTCTTCTCTAAAATCGTAAGATAATACATTTATTTTTAATTCGAAACATTTTATTTTATTTTTTGTAGTTAATATCGCCCAAGAGCCCCAACTGCTCCCAGCCGTCTAGAGCCAGTGAGACCATGACATCCCCAATTGGAGTTTGTTGTGAGGTTGAAGGTAGTGGGGAGGGGAATGAGATGAGGAAGATAAAGGTTAGGAAGTACTCCGACCATTCAGATCTGGTCATGAAACGTGGCTAAAACTATTTCAAGCAACATTTTAATTCTGATTGGTGGTCTTTCACCAGGTCGATACATAAAGTATCTACCACTCTGGAACGTGCCGCAAAATTACTTTTTATTATTTTATTTGAATTAAATGTGTTATAACACATATTAATTAAATGAAGTTATTGGCGCACGCCGGATTTGAACCCACGACCTTTGGATTCGTAGTCGAGCGTCTTACCACTCGACTATGGAGGCCGTCAAATAAATATCTCACAAGATCTTAAACTGCTCTCAACCGTCTAGAACCAGTGACACTATGCCATCCCCAATTAAAGTATATTGTTAGGTTGAAGGTAGTGGGGAGGGGAAGGAAATAGGGGAAGAGGAAGGTAGCGAAGTATCTGGCTATTCAGATCTGGTCATCAAACACAGCTAAAGCTATTTCAAGCAAAGTTTCAATTCTGAATTGGGGTCTTTCACCAAGGCGATACTTAGGGTATCCACCACTCTGATGGTATTTATTTAACCGTATACCCGTTAACTAATGTAGTACTTAAATTAAAATACCCGATTTTTTACTTATGGCATTGTCGTCTCGGGAGTTCGACATTCAAAAGTTTTTTGAAAAAGTTGATTCTGAATGGCGGTCTTTCACCAAGGCGATACTTAGGGTATCCACCACTCTGATGGTGTTTATTTAAGTGTATACCTGTTATCTAATGTAGTACTTAACTTAAAATACCCGATTTTTTACTTATGGCATTGTCGTCTCGGGAGTTCGACATTCAAAAAGTTTTTTGAAAAAGTTGATTCTGAATGGTGGTCTTTCACCAAGGCGATACATAGGGATACATTACGATTAAAATATTAATTGCGCACGCCGGGTTTGAACCCGCAACCTCTGGGTTCGTAGTCGAGCGTCTTACCACTCGATCTCGATTGCCGTCTATTTAACATGACTAACCTTGCAAGGGTTTTTTTATTTTTTATAAATTAATGATTTTTATATCGCTTAAAGTTTACCTTCACCCTGACATCGTTCTTCTACGACCTTAAATACGTATAATTTTATGGCTTCTTTATTTTCTAGTGCCTATTTTTCTGCGAAATAAAATATCAAATAAATCAAACTGTTTATTTGAAAATTGAAAACAATTGTTAGAAAACTTGAACCCAACAAAAAAGGAAGGAATTATAAAAATTCATTAAATTCTTAACGTCGCAGAATTTTCTTGAGATTATTAAAATACTCTTTATTTAATGCTCGCAAATATTTGAAATATTTGTATTATTCATTTAAAAAATACTGTTCAATGTAGAGCTTTAACCTTTTAAAATATCAAAGATGATTTTTTCAATACATATTACAACGCTGAGGGATTATTCAAAAAGCTCTTTTTAAAGTGGCCTGGGGGTAAATAAAAATGTTTTTTGATGATTGTGAGCTTTCCTATTTGATCTGAAAATTATTTGTATGGTTATATGAGTTGAAACATGAAACATTACATTTAAAAAATATATAAAACACAGAAGCATTTATTACAATTTTAATGATTGTATTGGGCATGACTGTTTTCATGTTTATGTGAAACGATTTGATTAAGGCGTGTCCAATTGGGGTTTTTATGGGGCTGAAGAGAGTGAAGAAGAGGATGGTTGAGAAGTACCTACCTGGCTATTCAGATCTAGTTACTAAACACAACAAAAACTATTTCTAGCAATGTTTCGATTCTGAACGGTGATCTTTCACTATATACTGAAAGAATATATCAGGTGTATGTAAAATTAAAATGTATTTATGCACCCTAGGTTTCGAATCTACAGCCTCTGGATCCGGCGCCATGGATCTTAAACGCTCGGCCACGCAGGTCGTTTTGGTGATTCAAAAAAATACGTACGTGAAATATGGCTACTTTTAATCATAATGGAAGTGGAAATATCACTTGAAAGAATTATACATATTTCTTTAAACAGTTATAAATAAATATTTTTGTTTTCATTGCCATTCTGGAAATTCAATTGAAAAAATCAAATTTTTGCTTATGTTTATTTTAAATTAAATTGTAGCTTTTGACTGATTTCTCCTGTATATTCAAAGGTGTACCGTGAACCAATAAATAAATATAACCCACACCCGCTGTGTTATACTGAGATTTTAAACTTTGAAGTTTTCCACCTTAATATGTAAATAGACATATCCATTAATTTTTTTATATACGCCCTTGTGGGCTTTTAAATAACTGTGCAATATATAAGAGTGACATAGAAATAACTGACGGAGTAAATGATTAGCATACAAAAACATTAATAAGTTACTAGAAATATTACAATGCAATAAATTAACATTAGTTATTTGGAAGAGTTATGCTATTATAGCCTTCTTGGAACTAGATTCAGTGCAGTTGAATATATCTACTATTTCTGCAAAGAAATTACCCACTGCGTACAATTTAGGTACAAGCGAGTATCTAAGTGATTTCAGTCTTGATATTATTGTTAAATTTAATAATAATTTTTGATCGAGTAGTTCTGTTAGGTACGTAGAAGGTTATTAAACTAAGTAAATCAGGGCTGTGTCTAATACCATTAATATTTTTTTTCTTTTTAATTATACAAACATGAAAAAAAAAATTATATAACAAATAGATAATAATAACAAAGTTTGAATAGTAATGTTATGTAGTGGTTACAGGTTTTTAATGTAACAAATAGATAATAATAACAAAGTTTGAATAATAATGTTATATAGTGGTTACAGGTTTTTAATGTAACAAATAAATAATAATAACAAAGTTTGAATAATAATGTTATGTAGTGGTTACAGGTTTTTAATGTAACAAATAGATAATAATAACAAAGTTTGAATAATAATGTTATGTAGTGGTTACAGCTCTAAATAACAACTGTGCAATATGAAAGTTTAGCAGGAATCAAACAAACAAAAAAGTGTACATAAAAAAACATTTTTCTTAAGTGCATATTGCAACGAGTCCCAACTGCTCCCAACCGCCTGGAGTCTGTGGGACTATGGCATCCCCAATAGGGGTATGTTGTGAGGCTGAAGGTAATGGGGAGAAGAATTAGATGGAGAGGACGAAGATTGGGAAGTATCTGACTATTCAGATCTGGTCACATATTGATGAAAAATATTTCTAGCAACTTTTCGATTCTGAACGGTGGTCTTTCACCAAGGCGATACTTTGAGTATCTACCACTCTGATGGTGTTTATTCATGCCCTGTTATGCAATATAGAACTTAACTCAAAATACCCAATTTTATTTTGGCATTGTCGTCTCGGTAGCGCCATATTTATTCCTTGGTTTTATTTTTATTTTATTTATTTTTTTATACATCATTTGGATGAAAAATTATATTTAAATTGTCCTATTTTTTTTATTTTTTACTGTCTATACTTTGTATTCATTGCAATTTATATTTTTTTGAATTAATTGTTTTATATTTATGAATATTGCGTATTATTACACTTACTCGCTTTATTTAAAAACGCCTTAAAATAAAAAAAATGTAATGTTTTTAAAATAATAAATAAATAACTGATATTAAAAAAATCTAAAAAGTATTTCTGGCTAGAAAACATTGATATGTTGGTAATGTGTAAAAACAAAATAAAAACTTACTCATTGAGTCCCAGCTTTAGGATGTCACCAGAGTTCTTCAGCATAGCATGGGCCTGTGCGTTAGTTAAAGTCTTCGAAGAGACATTGTTGATGGAGGATATGACATCACCCTCCCTGATGCCGGAGAGGGCCGCCTTCCTTCCAGGGTTGACCTGATAAAATATTTCAAATATGTTAATTTTATTTGTGATGAAAATTGAAAACAGTGTTTACACATTACGGTACTGATCATTTCCGGAAAAAAAATCAGTTTACGTGTTTGTATTATTTGGTTATGTTTTAAATTAATCGAGACACTATGGAGAATAGAGATTATTTTAAATCTCCTTAAAACTGGGCTCCATTTTTTGTTATTGACGGTTTTACATTGTTCACACTTTGAAGCTGACTGTTTTTTTAGGTCGCATATACATATCATCAGTGGGCAATATTTTTTTTTTTCTGTCTGAAAGCACCAGGCGATGATTAAATTTTGTCAATAGAAACACTATTGAGGTCCATCTGAATTTTTCCGTTGACTACTCGGTCATTTTATCGGGATGGTGAAAATCTTTACATCTTATATAAAAAATCAAAACTAGACCTTGCGAAACATTTTGATAGCTAGTTAGTAGCTGATTGATTAGTAGTCGAGTTGACAAATGCGTCTTTCTTTAAAATTAGAATAAAACTATTTCAAGCTTTTGATTTTTTCAAAATTAACTTGAATTGAAAGTTTAAGAACAGAATATTTTTATCTCCAAATTTATCCATGAATCTGAAATATTATATCTTGTTTAGATATAGAACTATTTCAAGATTTCCTAAATGCAACTTAACACTATCTGGGTAGGTGGCACTGTGTAAGTTTCCCAAACACTTTCATCATCCTAGCCCTGTCTAAAACGCCTACCCTTATTTAGAAACTGTAAAGTGATATCCTTTCTATAGATCTATAGAATCATAGCTACCAACACTATTCACACAATAAATAACCAAGAAAGGAGCTTAAAGTTCAAACACACAAGGGGACATATAATACAATGGCAATGCGCCTATTTATATATATTATACATATTTTTTTGAAGAGCGTGAGAAAAAATGATTTTAGAATGTTTTTATTATTATCTTTGGAAATTTTTCGATGAATCTAAGAAGTTAGAGAAAATTAAATAAGCCCTTTAATTTTAACTCTTTATTTTTGACTAGATTTACTACCCGACTTTATCCAGGTATTATTTTTTTATCGAAGGAAGCAATCACTTTGTAGCTTGACATTGTAATTTAAATAAAAAATATTTTAGTTTTAAGCCACTTTATTTATACACATATAACAATTCGACCGGTTTCGGTTAAACTTAACCTTCTTCAGGAACGTATATATATAAGTTTATATATATACGTTCCTGAAGAAGGTTAACCGAAACCGGTGAATTGTTATAATAAAGTTGGAATTTTATTATTTTGTTTTTCAAATTAAATTTTGGCAGAAATTGTTTCGAAACCTATTTTCTTTTCGTTTTTTTATATTTTAGATTAAACAATGTTGGATTTCAAAGTGATAGTTTGTTGGGTTCTTACCTCGATATTTTTTCGATAAAGTCCCTGCCTTATCCAACCATTTCGCAATATTGAATTCCATATGTAACGGCGCCGTGTTCGAAACAGTTGACAAAACGTGTTGCTCGTTGATTTTTCGCTTGTTCGTCGGTTTGTTGTTTTGTTTTCCAAATAATATAAAACAAGTGTGGCGTTTTGTGAACAAAAAGACTTGAATCAGAGTGGTATATTAATTTCGTTAATAATACAATTGTGTAAGAAGACTTCAAGAATTTTCAACTTCATCGGTGGGTGAACGGTTTCCAATTTTTCCTTCATTTTAAAATCTTTCCACAGGCTACAATTAGACACTTTCATCAAGTAACTAGTAGTAAACTCATAGTTTATCATGTACAGTTCCATATTTTCCAAATTCATCTACACATTCGGTGTTTTATCGCAACTTCGGATCCAAACTAACAATGTGGTATCTTTTTTTTTGACATTTGATTATTACACCCCATAAATATTTTTTTTAGATCTCACTATGGAAATAGCGTTGTTGAAAAAAATATATCATATATTATATATAGCGCAGGCCAATACATTTTCTAAAAGCTGAGTTAATATTATGACGACAAAACTAAGCTGTTACTGCAGTAGACAGACAGATTTTTACTTTATGATTAAGATAAGATTGGGAATCATAAAGACGATGGATAGAAGTATGACAGTCTATTTATAATATTTAGGTATTGTAAATGTCATAAACTTCAAACCAGTACCTACCCAACTTCATCCAAATCCGTATTTAAAGAAGGATGATAAGAGAGGTCTTCATCCGGCAAAAGATCGAGTATAGCTGGTTAAATTATTAATAACAATAGACTTTCGGTAATCTTGCATAAATTAAGTTTGCTGCTCGTAGAATAAAGGCTTAAAATTACGCAAAAAAACAAGTACTTTCAAAATTCATACCACGAATTCCTTCCGCCTCCCAGCCGGCGAACAAAATTTCAACATGATAAATTATAATCACAAACTGTTTTTAATTTAGAGGTGTGTCACGTAATTTATGCTCGCATTTCTTAAACAATATCACACCTATGAAATTTCTCAAAGGATGTTATGCATAAAATTAAGTACACGGTTAGTTATTAGTCACTCGTAGAAAAACTTAACGCGTTAAGTTATAACACTGATTAAAATCACACACGTAAGTTGAAATTAACGCTACAATAAAAGCTTTGAGGTATCCTATATATAAAATTTCACATTTTTATGTTTACTATTACAATTCAGTAGGTTTTTGAAAAATATACATGGATAACTAATATAACATTACACATTAGTTAGTTATGTTGGTATCAACCTTAAAGCTTATTTGAAATCAAAGCTTTCAGCGTAATCTTACCTAAAGTATAGCTACAATCGCGTAATATATAAGTCGTTATATGAGTATCGAAAAACTGCTTAATATCAATGATAAAACCGCAGATTTTAGTTATATTACTAAGGACCATAGATACATGTATATTATATTATTTAAAATCTTTGTTTTAGATAACTCTCAAGCCGCTTAGAAAAGGTTCAAAAAGGTTAGCAATCGACATCATAAAGCTAAGACTGGCATGATAAAGGATCTAAATTATTCAATCGCGCACTATTTTTGCGTTCCTTTTTTAATTTTTATAGAGTCCCAACCGTCTAGAGCCAGTGAGACTATGACATC
Source organism: Drusus annulatus (assembly GCA_022651775.1). Classification (NCBI taxonomy): domain Eukaryota; kingdom Metazoa; phylum Arthropoda; class Insecta; order Trichoptera; family Limnephilidae; genus Drusus; species Drusus annulatus. The sequence goes on along the minus strand of JAGWCC010000178.1, from coordinate 65,994 downwards.
CCCAATTAGGTAGGGTATGTTGTAAGACTGAAGGTAGTAAGGGAGGGGAAGGAGATGAGGAAGAGGAAGGTTGAGAAGTACCTGGCTATTCAGATCTGGTCACCAAACACGGCTTAAGTAATTTCAAACAACGTTTTAATTCTGAATGGTGGTTTTTCACCAGGGCAATACTTAGAGTATGTACCACTCAGGAACGTGACACAAATATATTTGTTTTATTATTTTATACGAATGGAATGTGTTACGACACATATTAATTAAATAAAAGTTATTTATGCACGACGAATTAACTATGGAATGGCTTTCTCATAACTAAAATGTGAAATGCGTGTATATTATTTAGGTATTATTAATCAAAAATAAGCTTTTCTTATTAATTCCTTTGCTTTATTTTAGTTCGTGCTTAAAGATGTGATTTTTATTATTATTTCTTGAAGGTATTTTTCCAACTAAGCACATCACAGCTTAAGTACAAATCAACTTTACATTCCAAAACACTACATCACAAATTATAACACATAACGAACGCTCTTTATCAAAACGTAAGTCTGTCGGTGAAAAGGACGAGGGTCCCGCATAAAATTTGTATTTTACCATAAAACTACTAAGACGCCATCTCCTCGCGCGGACCAAATGTAACTAACCCTTGTTGGGGATAGCCGTGTTGTTGTAACTACTTGTTGAATGATGGAACCTTGCTCCGAAGAAGATACGTGAGTGGGTTTTTAAAGAGTCCCGGAGTGCATTCACGCATTATCTACGGTCAATATACCTAGAAAGGCTTAATTCAGAGATCGACAACATAAAAATACAACTTTAAAAAATCATATGGAATATATTGTATTACAGTTGAACTTGGTTATAACGATCACGGTAATAGCGAGGTCACGGCTATAATGAGCAATTACCTTAATGATATGTTTGTTGGGGTTTATTTTAAAACAATCGTTTAGGGTTATAACGAGGTTGCTTCACTGATATAACGTCCAAATAATATTGTCAACTCAATGCGCCTGGGTATGAGAAAAAAAAAACAATTCTCGAAACAGTCGAAGAATGTCATAAACAAGACAAAGAAAGCCGCCCGTCCTGCACGGCGGTGAACTTTCCGCAAAAAGTAAGGAGGGTTTATAATCCCCGATAGTTGTCGCTCTAAGAAACATTTCTATCCAGAACTTTGCGTACAGTTTATTATTGTTATTAGCGTAATCATAAATTAAATCATTTCGTAGAAAAACAATGATTTTGTAATAAAAAAATGTGTTTCTTTATAATATGCAAGCTTTCATACCCCGGTGTAAATATCGATATTAGAAGGTAGGTACTTTTTTTTTTTTACCTACGGTTATAACGAGTAATGGCTATAAGGAGCAAATTTGGTTGGTCCCTTTGCGCTCGTTATAAGCAAGTTTGACTGTATATTATAATATTCTTTGCCGTAGACTCCAAAACAATAAATTGCTGTTCCTCAATCATCACCCTACTAATTATGAGTATCATTCTCCACTGTCTAGAATGTCGAGACTTGTTAACTTAAGCCATGGTCTTGAAAAAATTTTGTAGCAGTCTAAATGATTTTTGTCATTCTTTACGACTCTACCAAAACATGGACTCGACCTTAGCTTTGATTTCAATATTCTTTCTTTTGTACATTTTGTCCTATTTTTGACATTGCTTTATTTAAATATTATGTATGTGCTGTTCTTTTTCTGTTTCTCTTTTTTCCCATTTCGTGTTGTTTTTTTTTTCTAATTGACAATAGTTCGTTAGTTTATAAATAAATAATGTTAAAACTCATTTTATATTGTAACCGCACATGATTTTTTTTAATACTATTTTTTACATATTTAGAATATTAAATATCTATTATTTCGCTACAAATATTGAAGTAAGTGCATTTAACAATTTTTAAATTATTAACTCCATGATAAAACTTTTGTATTTAGAATTTTTTTTTGCTGCACCCAACCGTCTAGATCCACTTGGACTTAAGTATCCCCAATTGAGATGTGTTGTGAGGATGAAGTTTGTATGGAGGGGAAGGAGATGGGGAAGGGAAAGAGGAATGTTTGAAAGTACCTCGCTATTTGGATCTGGTCACCAAACACGGCTACAACCATTTCAAGCAACATTAATATTATTGAATAAGATTTATTTGGGTACGTCGGGTTTGAACCCGTGACCTCTGGATTCATAGTCGAGCGTCTTACCACTCGACCTCGGAGTCCGTACTTTGGAGAAATTGTCATACAATATTAATCAATTTTATTTAATTAAATGTACGAGTATGTAATTACAGCGTCTTTGGGGTGATGTTGCACAAAAACGGCGCTATTCAAATTATCCAATTACTATTATTTATTTTTTTGTTACTACTATTGTTATTAATAATTATATTATTATTATTATAATCATTATTATTTTATTAAATATGTGTTGATTAGCATTTTAAATATATAAGTTAACATATTTTATTTAAATATGTCATTTTTTTCATTTACCATTTTGAGTGAGTTTTTATAACTCATCGGAATTGCTGTGTATGTTACAAGAAATTAAAAATAATTTAATTTTTTTCAAATCAACCTATGGCCATTAATGGAAATTTTATAGAAACAGCAATAGAAATATTATTCTGGAATAAAAATATTTGCATTCATCTAGAAATTTGCAGTAGAAATTTCTGTAAAAAAATATCATCGGAGTGTAAGGATATAGTTTTCAGATAGTAAAAACAAATATAATAGTAGAAAGATATTAATGTGGAGATAAATATATAATATTCCATTATTTTTAAGACGAAAATATAATGAGAAAGGAGAAATCGCAAAATGTAAGTTATAAAAGGTTTGTTGTCTTTTGGTTTTGTAAAAATGTTGTCAACCCATTAAAGAAATACTAAAAACAATCGATTGTTTCTCCCGACTGTCACGACATAGCATTTTACATGTACACAATATCGGTGTCTCCATTCTCCTGTCCCAACATCGTGTTTAGAATATTCTAAGCGCTTTCCCCCCGCCAAATTGTTTGCACTTTGCGACCGGAATGGGCGGTTATTATGATGCTTTTATCTAAAAGCTCGGAGCTTCGAACAATTTTATTTATTCCGCGTTTCTACATTTACGAGATTTAGAATTGGTTGAGTTTTTACGTGGAACCTCGCTTACACGAGAGTAGAATTATTCATAATTGCAATCACGAAAGTCGTAACGATCGGCGAGCGTGAAAAATGAAATCCTGTGGATGTGAAAAAAGCAAATAACCGAGTGACTTGTATGACAAAAAATAAATATTCTAGGTAATATGCACTGGTAATGACGGCCTGCATGGTCGAGTGGTAAGACGCTCGACTACGAATCCAGAGGTCGCGGGTTCAAACCCGGCGTGCGCAAATATTTTGTATTAAATAAATATGTGTCATAACACATTTAATTGATATGAATAAATTATAGTTTATTTGCGACACGTTCCAGAGGGGCAGATATAGGCAGTATTGCCCTGGTGAAAGACCATTATTCAGAATTGAAACGTTGCTTGAAATTGATTTAGCCGTGTTTGGTGACCAGATCTGAATAACCAGGTACTTCTTAACCTTCCCTTCCTCATCTCCTTCCCCTCCCCACTACTTTCAGCCTCACAACACCCCGATTGGGGATCCCATAGACTCACTGGCTCTAGACGGTTGGGAGCAGTTGAGACTCTTTGTGCGGTATTCATGTAAAAAAAAAAATACTGGTGTGCCATTAAAAGCATGTATCGTATTTTCACATCTCACGACAGAGAACTAATAACCATAATTCTGGCATTTACCTTGTTTGGTGGTCGTGAGTTTCTAATATCCTTATACTAAATTAAGAAAAAAAAACTGAATTTAAAAATATTTAAAAAACTAGAACGAGATATCGATTAAATATTTTAGCGACACAGAAATTGATTTAAAAAGGCTGCTTCTTAAATAAGGCAAAAGAATAATTGCATCTTTTCCGCGAGGTGAATTGAAATATTTTAAAGGTTTTTTTACATAGTACGTTTTAACTACGATCAATTATAAATTATAGCGTTTAAAAAGAAACATTTTTTCTTTATAAACTAACGGACTATTGTCCAATTATAAAAAAAAAATACACAACACGAAAAGGGAAAAAAGCAACACAGAAAAAACAGCACATACAAAAATAGTTGAATGAAGCAATGACAAAATATACACAAGAAAGAACACTCAAATCAAAGCCAATGTCAAGTCCAAGTTTTGGACGAGTCGTAAAGAATGACAAAAATCATTTAGACTGGTACCAACAATTTCAAGACCATGGCTTGAGTCAACAAGTCTCGACATTCTGGACAGTGGAGAATGATACCCATAATTAGTAGAGTGATGATTGAGGAACAGTAATTCAATGTTTCTGAGTCTACGGCAAGAAATTTTGAACTGGATGAGTCGCACCAAAGAAGAAAATATGATTGTGTTTGAAAGATATCAGTAGCTGTTTATGATGAAGGAATGTGAAGATGTTCCCAAATCAATATTCTGTTGTGGTTCTAACAAACGCACATGCCAAATACGTGAAGGTATTTAGATTTATCATATTACAAATGCGAATACGAACCTGTGATGTGCGTTTTGAGTTTAATGTACATAACGAGTTCCTGGAAATGCTCGTTGAATTAAATCTTTTTTTTAATATACGTACGGAAGACAGCCTTGCCAAAATAATAATATGACATTTTTAATAAAAGCGTATTGATATGCTTAAAATTTGTACGTGTATTTGTAAAGAAACGCTCAAATGATTAGTATAAATTTCTGTATAGATTTTGTATCAAGTAAAAAATGTAAAAACCTTCCAAAAGTAAAATTTGTTTTGAAAAATACCACTTTGCGGGCAAAATGCGAGCCTTGGGGTCGAAAATTAGATGCCGTTTTCTCAGGCTCTATGGGACCGAATGGAGTGAACCTTTGGAATTATGTTACGAGTGATAGACTGAAGATGATTAAATAAAAAAATCCTCCAAAAGTAAAATTTATTAAAACGTAAGTTAGTAAAAACTTAAGTTTAAGTACCCTATTACTATAATTTATGTTATTTATATAATATTGTGCTCTTAATAATATAAAAAAAAACCTTGATTGGGAGCACGTAAAGTAAAGATTATCCACAGAGACGCGAATAACCGTAAAGACTTTAATTTGCATTCTCAAAATAATTCATTGTATTATTGACTCACCTTCTTTGTTGCAACTCATCCAGTTCAACATTCCTTGCCGTAGACTTGGAAACAATGGATTTCTGTTCCTCAATCATCACTCTACTAATTATGGGTGTCATTCTCCACTGTCCAGAGTGTCGAGACTTGTTCTCAAGCCATGGTCTTGACATTTTTGGTACCAGTCTAAATGATTTTTGTCATTCTTTACGACCTTTTTCAGGCTTGACTTGAATGTTCTTTCAAATAAATATTTTTGTCATCGCTTCATTTAAACTATTGTGTATGTGCTGTTATTTCTCTGTTGCTCTTCTGGGTATTTTTTGTAATTAGACATTTAGACAATGGTCCGTTAGTAAATAAATAAATAAAACGGGATAAAGAATGAATGCACTTGCCGTACCAACGGCGACATCTGTCGCATAGTAAGCGAACTTTTTATATTTTCAAAGCTGATCATTTGAACATCGTTTTGAATAGTGTTCAAATTTTCTTACAAGATGTATAAAATTGGATGTTACGAGTTTATTATTTATAACATTGTGTTTTAATAACAGCCTATTATTATATTACCTTTATGTGAACGTGCTTGTCAAACTTGGAAGACTTAAGTTTCTACTCTAGCGAAACAAGAGATGTGTATTTTAATTGTAAGAAACTTGCAAAGTGTTTTCATGAAACATCCTTTTGAGAACGCAAACTTACGAAAAACTTATTTCAATGGAACCAACTTTGACTCTTATAAATACATTTAGTATGGCAAATTCCAAGTGCTGACTTATTTTACAGAACTATGGGTAAGTGCCTACTCTGATAACCAAGAAGAACGTTTAAAATTAACGAATAAATTATAACTAACTAACAAACCATCGTCCAGTTTCCCGCAGAGGTAGGCAGAGTGAATAGACCGTTATACAAATTTGTCTTGGTGCACTCTTTGCTTCATTCACATTCATTCATACTCTTCTAGTATTCCGACTCCTGACATGACATGACTCAGATTCACTTGATCGTGCCATGTCTTTCTCTATCATTCACAGTCGCGTTGTATATTCTCCTTACACCCCTTTCTCCGTTCATCCGCTTTAAATGTACAAACCATCTAAGAGTTCCTTTCTTACTCGTATTAATTACGATTACATCAGTCTTTCGTTTGTTTCGGATTTCCACATTTGTAACATACATGGTTTTACCACACTTACGCCCCAGGGATCTCATGTATACAGCATTCAGTTTGCTTTCATCCTTCCTCTGCCAGTTCCATGCCTCAATGTCGTACATCAGGCCCGGTATCATCACAGCATTATGGACTGCTAGCTTAGCTTCTTTGAGATATAAAAGAAAACAGATCGTATATCGCTATTACAATTATATAAACTTTGAAAAGTTAGCCTTGCATTTGTGTCTAACGTTAAGTGCATTCAATAAAACTGAAGAGATTATACGATAAAAGCGCGTTGTGGGCGTATCTGCGTGCCTGAGGTAAGTTCATTTTTTATACTTCTGCTGGATTTGATCAAACATTTAGACCAGTTAGTAGCTGAGTGGACAAACGCGTCGGATTCTTCGGAATATCTTCCGCTTATTATGATGGCAGTAGAAGTTTTTCAAATAAGTCAGGATGTTCGTAGACCGGGAATGATTGTCTAATTTAAAAAATATATATATGTATCTAATATATAAATAAATAAATAAATAAATAAATAAATAAATAAATATCGAAATCTGGGGGCTAAGAGTTGAACGATCTTATGAAAAATTTTTGAAGTTTTGAAAATAAATCATTGTACATGTACAACTTTTTGAGTCTGATAAAGTCTATGCGTAGAAGCGTTCGTAAATTAATGGATAAATTTGAAATGTACGAAAAATTGTATCACTTCAAAATATGTATTTTTTTATCTTACTTCTTTTTTTATAGTGACTACCGCACAAGAGTCCCAACTGGCCCAACCTTCTAGAGCCAGTGAGACTATGGCATCCCCAATCGGAATATGTTGTGAGGCTGAATTTAGTAGTGAGGAGGGGAAGGAGATGGGGAAGAGGAAGGTTGAGTACCTGGCTATTCAGATCTGATCACCAAACACGGCTAGAGCCATTATAAGCAACGTTTCGATTCTGAATGGTGGTGTTTCACCAGGGCGATACTTTGAGTATCTACCACTTTGGAACGTGCCGCAAATATTCTATATATTATTTTACTCTAATTTAATATGTTATGACAAATATTATTTTTTTTCAAAGATGGCATCTAAGTCGTAAGAAAAAAAATTAAATAAATCATACTAGTAATTTTCAAATGAAGAATGTGATCGATTAAAATGCCGGTTTCCTAAAAGGTCTCGGTGGCTGAATTGGCAGAAGCGTAACTCCCGGATAGAGTAGAGGTTCCGAGTTCGAGTCTCAAGTCTCGATCGTGACCATTATATATTTTCTGTTTCATATTTACGTTGAAGATTATTGATATTATTTCAATTATTAATATAAATAAAATTTATTTGCGCCCGCCGGGTTTGAACCTGCGACCTCTGGTTTTGTAATCTAGCGTCTTACCACTTGACCACTGAGGCTGTCAAATATACATATTATGAATATCGGCAAAACTTAGTATGTGGATATAAATTGAGCAATGCTCTTGATCGCCACAAAAAAGGGTTTGGATTATATATATATAATTGATTCAATGTATTTAATTGGTTTCTTTCTTCTTAATATTGTAAAAAAACAATACTTAAACGCTATTAGTAACTTTAAAAACCACTTATCGGTTTCAAAAAACGAGCTTTTAGTTCAATTTAATTCGAAACGTAGCTGAACAAACGTATTACGTGACTTGAAAAAAAAATCATCACAAAGCGAATGATATTGTAACCGAACTGCGCAATCCGATTGAGAGAAGTAACTAATGCAAGTACACAGATACATGAGCACGAGTGCGTATTGTGTTCACCGGATGTGACCCTCCCATGATGAGCAACGACCTTTGTTGTATCATTAATGTACCGAATATTTCAATTAGTACACACAGGGTGATCATTCTAAACAATTCATTTAATAAACATCCGAATTTCTAACACTTGATAATAATACTTAGGAATAAGCTACCCACAAAACTCGCCAACATACAGAACCTAGCAGGGATTTCAAACGAGTCTTAAAAACCAAATTGTTTAAAAATCCTACACACAAAACGTAACTTATCAAAATTTAATTTCTGTTAAAACGTCCCTAATTTGCTTTGTTTCGGTTTTTTCTTTACTTCTATCATTATAACTCAATGTCCTCACTATCTACTAGTACTCGTAGAACTCTAAACGTAAAAAAAAAAACGATAATTTTAGTGTTTAGGTTTTGAGAAGGGACGTCAAAATTTTACATGATCCAGGCGCCGTTTGAGGGCTGGGCCTATATTTAAGTATAACAATAATATAGGAGCTCGGAACAAAAATATAAAAGAGAGAGCACTGCTGTAGTCAGTTTTTACTAGAGTTTACCGGACGCGGCTAGACCTGGGCGTGGCTAGGACTAGGGACAGGGTATTTATACATCCATTCATAGCACATGTCAACATGTTTTTGTTTATCGGAATAATAACTTTTTCACAGTATTGTTATGAACAAAATAAATACATGTAACCTAATAAACCGTTGTGTTATGTTAATTTATTTCGCGTATCAAAACGCGTGGGCGGAGTCAACGGAGACGCGGGACACGAAGAACCCAGTCGAGAAGGAGTGGGGCCCTTGCAGTAATAGCGTACAAAATATTAAACAATTTGATTGACAATCCATACCTCCTGGAATGTAAAAAATTGTTTGTGCCAAACAACTACTGCCAGGGGCGACATCACGATCTGCTGTGTGCGATCCACATGGCAGAACACATGTGTTGGCTCAACAAAGCATGACACGGGGTATGGTACTACTAAATAACATGTCTCTTGATATCTTCAACGTAAACCTTGAAGATTTCAAGAGACATGTTAAAAATATCTCTTAATTTACTTTTTGTTACTTTCATTGTGTTTTGTAAATGGACATATACAGTCTGTAATAAACAAAAAAAAAACATTCTAACAATACTTGGATAATTTGGGAGATTTTGTTGTCTCTTTCTTTCTCATGGTGAACGTCGTAAAAACCCGGAGAAAATGATCTATCCCAAATTTGTAAAGGTTGGGTAAATAGAATTAGCTCTCTCTCCATATATTGTTACTTCAAGTATAGAAGTTATTGAGATACTCGCTTGTACCTAGAGTGCATGCAGTAGATAATTCCTTCGCAAAAATAATATACATATACTCAACTGCACTGAGTATAGTTACAAGAAAAATATAATAGCATACCTCTTCCAAAAATGCTAATGTTAATTTATCCATTGTAATATCTCTAAATATTTGTTTATATTTTTGCGTGGTAATTATTTACTCCATGTTACTTCTGTATCACCATTATATTATAAAATATATCATCTATTTCACACATATCTAAAATCCCAAATAGAAGGATATATAAAAAATAAAAAATCGTAGAATTTAAACGATTCCCGCTAATCGGCGATTCTCAGCCCGTTTCAGCTTTTAATCAAATTTTGATCCGCTTTCGAGCATAATGGTCGTGTTATGCTTGTTAGCAGATCATAATTTATTAAAAAAGCGGAAACGAATCGATAATCTAATGTAACGGAAGTGTGAAAGTTTGAAACATATTAATAATATATTAACAAATCGATAGTTAATTTAATTTGCCTGGATGGATCATAAGAGTTGGAAAGCCTTATGTCAATTGGCAATATCAGTTTTCTTTCAAATCAGTATAGATCACACTTCTAGGGATTATATATTCAGTGTTTTTCATACAACTACTTGCTAAATACAACTAACTAATTAAATAACTAATCATCATGCCGTTTCCCCGCAGGGGTAGGCAGAGAGGACGGACTGCCATATGACTCTGTCTTGGCACACACTCCTTGCTTCATTCATATTCATACATCGTCTTAAACATTCTCTTCTGTTTTTCTGACTCTTCACATGACCCGATTCAAGTATTTGATTTACTTGATCGTGTCATGTCTTTCTCAGGCGTCCTCGACTTCTTCTTACATTCACTTTCGCATCATATATGATTTTCACACTCCTTTCTTCGTTTATTCGCTCTACATGCCCAAATACTTAAGCGTCCCTTTCTTGATCCTATTCATCACGCTCAAATCAGTTTTGCATTCTTTTCGGATATCCACATTTTTAATACGGTCATACATGGTTTTACGCACATACGTCTCAAGGATCTCATTTCCACAGCATTCAGTCTACTTTCCTCTGCCAGTTTCATGCCTCACTGACATACATCAGGGTTGGTATAAGCACTCCATTGTGGACTGCTAAATACATTTACGCAATTTACACTTTCATCCATCTTATGTTCTAAGGGCATGGGTGCGATGTGCGATTTGCGGCATCTTATAAAATTAATCAAAGAATTTTAAAGGTAGGATACATTATAATTATAAGATACACGGACATGGGACGAGAAATGCAAAATTAATTACATTGCCACCACGGAAAAAAACAAGCACACAGAAATCTCTCACGTACTGGGCCGTCCAACTATATAATAAAATTCTACTCCTACAATAGACAATTTTCGTCAATTTAAAAAGGAATTAAGGAAATTTGTTTTCCATAACCATTAATGTTGGTATATTGTATGTTCATTTTGTTACAAGCCGATATATTTAAATGTACATTTTTTTTAAATTTTATCTTTTTAAAATGTCATCAGAAAAATATGTTTGAAAAAAGTCATGTCTGTACGAGTATTTTTTTATTTTTTTTTTAAGTAAGACAAACATTCCCGGGTTACGAATAACCTGACAATATTTGAAAAACTCCTACTGCCATCATAAAAAGCGGAAGATTTTGCTTGTGCAATGATGGAGGACTTAGCCAGCAGAGGAATTGAACGCACGACGCCCGGGTGGGAATCCGACGCGTTCTCCACTCAGCTACCGACCGGTCGAATATATATACTCGTACATTAAATCTTTTATATTAGAACATACAATGATGTGATCTAACTTAAGATAAACAAATAAAATAAAACTAATTAGTTGACCGGTTAGTAGGTGAGTGGATAAATGCGTCGGGTTCCCAAACCAGGCATCGTGGATTTAATATCTGTACTAGCTAAGGCTTATTTTACTGCATAAGCAAAACTTTCCGCTCGTAATGATGGTAGTAGGAGTTTTTAGATGTTTTCAGGTTATCTGGGAATGTTTGTCTTTCTTTTAAAAAAATGTATGCCTATATATATGCATTTTCATAAGGAATATAAATATATTTTTTTTAATTGGTTTCCAGGCCACCCTGTGTAACGAACATAACTTTGTAAAACGTTTGTACAAGCACAGTAAAATAACTGTGTGCTTTGTACATTGTCCGGATTCTGTCTGCTGTATTGTGAATTGTAAATGTGAGCATTATACGAGGGCGAGCATGATAAGCATAATTTTGTTATTAATTTACCAAATATAAAAGAAATATTGTTCAGACGTTTAATCGGGCACAGATAAATTATTTAGCTTAGTTATTCATACGTTTATAAATAAATGCTTGCAAACAAAAGCTCTGGTATGGAAATTGAACACAAAATTCTCGTTACATAGTAGGAAACTTTGAAAACAGTATTTTACTCTATAATATATATTGCGGAATAAATACAAGCATAAGGTACACCAATGGAGATATCAATAATATACGAGTAGATGATTTATTACTCTAGGATGACTCCGTTGATATGGGATAGTCTCATGCTTTTTATTTTTTTTATCTTTATTTCTGTTTTCATTGTTTATATTTTTTTATTATTTACTAATTTATTGAAATTTAAATTAAATATATAACAATCTCAATGATTCGCTTCACTTTTAAGAAAATTAATGCTTGGGTAGAAACAAGTGGTGTACATCTTGTTGGTACAATTTGTTTCTGAATTTTGCCAAAATGTGTTGAAGTTCATTAATAAATGTTGGAGCCATGTGTTCTATAAATAGTTAGAAGGTAATACATCGATTTCTCACATTTAAAATTAATTTCGATGTAATGCTAAATTTATTACGAATAAAAAGAACGATTCCACTATTTTTTGTTAATGTCTATTTTTATAACAATACAATTATATTCAATCTAACGATATTTTGATGATTCATTGTTTGTCAATATTACAGTTAGCACAATACAGTCCGGTTTTATAATAACGATGTTAAAACATAGATTAAATTCATGAAAGTTATTTTGAATTATGAATATGTTCAAATGTCATTATGAAATGCCATCAACATTTTTAGAAATTATTACGTTCTTATAATATTATTGTACTATTTTCTATTTGATTTGACATACCTGTATAAAACCACCCATTATATTTGATATAAGTAACAGTATGTACAACGGACAATGTGATAATTTTGACAGGAGAAATATTCTTATTGAAAGGTTTTTTACTATGTGACCAAATATTCATATTGTAAGGACACCGACTAGCCAGCCTGATTGGAATTGTTGGGTTTGACTGTTTGTGTTGTTAATTATGAAGTAATAGGAAACTGGATGGAGACAGCAGGAGACAAGGGTGAGTGGAGGCGTTTTCAAGAGACGGCCAACACTCTTTGAGGGTTGTAGTGCCGATGGAAATGATGGTAAATATTTTAAGGCTGCAAACGAATTCATAACGTCCCTGTTCTGATAGACAAAGTTAACGTACCACAAATGCGTACAATTATTTTCTGTAAGAATATCAATAACAACGTTACTCAAAATATCAATAAAAATTGGATATGATAGAATATGGCCTCCGTTATCTTTCAAAATTTGTATGCCTACTATCAGTGGGTACCAAGTAGGTACTACATAAAATATTCTATTATTGGCTACCTACAATATTTGTAACCGTATACTTTCAACACCCCCATATCATTTGCAAAAAAATGTATGGTTATCTCCAAAATAGAATTTCAATCAAATTATTTATGATGTTATCTTTGTGAATGTTAATATTCGTGAAAAAAAAACTTCTTTATTTATCATTATTTTATTTGCTTAATTATCAGTTGTATGGGTTCATGATAATAAATAGATTTAAATTGATCAATGTATTGGTTCCGAGTTTTCGGTTAACGGTTTATTTATTTTTAACTTTTAACATATCAAAATGTCAAGATTTTTACTTTTGAAAGTTTTAAACTTTTATTTGATCAACCAACTAACCAGCACGCCGTTTTTTCCAGAGGTAGGCAAAGAGGACGGACCGCCATACAGCTCTGTCTTGTAAAACACTCATAGCTTCATTCACATTCATACATCGTCTCATACATACTCTTCTGTTATTCTTACTTTTTACATGGCCCGATTCAAGTATTTGATTTCGCGTGCCATGTCTTCCTGAAGCATCCCCGACTTCTTCTTCCATTCACTTTCGCGTCTTGTGTTCTTTTCACACTCCTTTTAATTCCGACACAGGAAAAAACACTCAATGTTTTCGAAGAAGAAAGTTTTTACGTGGGTCTTGTAGAGATCCAAAATTGCCATCCATAAGGGATCGACAATACTCGTTTCTCAATAGACTTTATATTGAAATACTGGTAAAAGAGATACAACATTCTCACCTGCTTTCTATGTTCCTTCGATTTAAATTCGGCAGTATAAAAATGAAAGATTTAGCAGAACGGATGACGCCAAGCTAAAAAAGGTTGTTAAATGTTTATACTGTTCACCTATCATCCTCATTATTTTTATTTAATTATTAAAAATAGAGTGATATGTTATTTTAAAAGCGTATATTTTTATTAGAATACTTGCACGTCTTTTTAATGAAACAAACAACACACAAAGTAAAACAACCGCAATAAATATTTTGTTAAAATTAGGATAACCTTTAAAACATGATTGCTTATTTATTATTAAATAATATTTTTAATCTAAAACACAAATATGAAACAAAAAAACCCTAGAAACTAAAAAGAAATGGATATTTATCCAAGACACCGTCTAGATATTCAATATGTGTTCGGGTAGAACTTTGAATATCACCAAAAGATGGCAGCCTAAAATCGGAAGAAAATTTAAATATTAATAATTTCCAATATAAGTATGAGATCTTTTTAAAATGCCGCATTCTAATGAAGTATTGATGGCTTAATTGGCACTTTACTCCCGGATAGAATAGAGGTCCAAGTTCAAGTCTCGGTCATGACCATTGTTCTTTTTAGTTTCTGGCTATTTTCTGTTTCATATTTGTGTCTTAGATTATTAATATTATTTAAATATTGAATATTTTGTGTTAGAGAAGCACGTTATTGTTACTGAAAATCCTGATGTTAGTCACAAATTTCAATCAGTTGGAACATTTAACACAAAACTTACGTCCAGAATTCTTTCCAGAGATGCACTATACCGCTGCTGAAACAAATCATTAAAATCAAGACAACGCTTTCAAAAAATATTCATGAAAAAACATAACACTCCTAAACGGCGAATTCAGCATCTGGGAAACAAATACTCTGATGCTGTTGATATATTTAGTACGTCAATATCCCAATATAAGTATACCTTAGTACAGTTTTTTCACCTAGTAGAGCTAAATTAATTGTAAAAACTATTTAACTCTGGATGTACCTGTTATTTAATACTATTTTTCTTTCCTTATACAATATTTTTTGCATTGTTTATGAGAATATGGTTTTTTCGAAAAATTAGATATTTGTGTTAAAAACCTTTAACAGACTTAAATAAATTATGTTTAGTCCATAGGTTGGTACTAACCAATTTTAACCGAAAGGGCAATCAATATATTTACTTTCGGATTGTCTTCCTAGCAAAGGTCATGCATTTAGAACTGACCAAACAACATAATTTTAAGATCGTTTGTATTGGTACACATGTAGTATATACTTTCGAAAGTGATGGTTTGTCAAACGTCACTGAGAAACAGTATTTTTTCTGGTTTACGCCTACCTGTTGTTTTTGTTTGCTTTAAAAGGTTTTGCATTCATTTGAAAAGTTTTACAGTGTGTTATTTTTGTTACATTAAAAATGAATTATTTTTCAATTTTGCTGGAATTTTCTTTCCTTAAGTCGAATAACAAGTTTAAAAATTGCTAAATGCAAGCAATGCATCTGTGTGAGTAGTGTGTTCGGGTCGACTCTGGTTGTGAAACCTTCAACCGCAAGTTTTGCAAATGTTGTTTCCTAATAGCTTTGGCTATTCGGTTTACAAACAATGAAATTTTCCCTCGCACTGAAACAATATTTGTTTTAGACAAAACCGTGACCGTGAACTAACAACCTAACTCATGTTGTATTGAAGAAAAGCTTAACTGAATTCTAATCATGTAAGCTTAAAGCAGAAGTTTCAGAAATAAATCACATGATTGGAGTTGGTTGTTGAGCTTTTCTTCAAGTGTTTTGAACATGCAAGCTTTTTTGGTTAAGTAAGCGATATGAAATCACTCTACCCATCGTGAAATATTAACGATATACGAACACGAAGTATTTCACTGAAACGGTATAGAAAAAACAACATTTCTGTGTCTACAATTTGAGTGATGATTATCACTTGTGAAGGAATAAATTTAAAGCTTATACACTTTGATGTGTTGTTTTATTAAGTTACCCAACTGTAGGAAGATAGTGGAACTATGGCAATCCGTAGTTTGATACTGTATCCCCTGGGAAACTGATGTGAATGGGTTAGAGTATGGATAAGATATAATGCAGTACAATTACCGTTTCGATTTTGACCAAGAAGATACTGAGAGAATATTCCACTTCAATTTGAACAAGATACAATAAAAATAACAATCAACACCACAACACATATGTAAGATTTGTCAGCGAACTGAAATAAAACACGAGAGCTTTTACTATAAATGGTTTGAATGTAAAACGTGCAGAATCAATATTTTTAAATCCGAATTAACTTATTAAACTTTTGTGGTTTTTATTTTAATATCTATTTTTAAAACAATTTCAATAATATTAAACAAAGACTGAGACTTGAACTAGAAACCTCTACTCAATCCGGGAGTAATTTCTCTGTCAATTGAGCTTTAAAAACCTTTTTATATACATTAACTTTTATCAATCCCATATTTCTTTGAAAACTACTAATATGGACACTATTTATATTTTTTCAATAATTGATAAAGGCTTTAATAATTTGATTCTAATTTAAATATTAATTCTAAATTTAAAAGCTCTTCCATTAATAAACAACGATAGTCTATCGAAGACACTATCTAGATGGGAAACTGTGCTTGGTTAGAGCTTTGCATACTAATACAAAGATGGCCGCCTATATCGAAAGAAATTAGAAAAGAAGGGGGAGAGTAATACAAGCTGCATCGAAATGAGTAGACACAACTTTTGGTCCTTGCCGTACTTTACTGACACGTGTCCTGCCAGGTTTTTGGTTTTGAGGTAGGTGATGAAAGTTTTGAATCAATATCCCATGATTTTACAACACAGAGTATGCAGAAATGTAATTGAAACGTTTCGTTTTAAAAATTTCCAGCCGGTATAATGAAAGAAAAAATCTAAATTAAATACATCGCAGAAATATGGTCTGGAATTTTGAGAAATAATCAGGGCCGTTGGTGTACGAAGTAGTTGAATGCAGTATTCAGTAAAATGCTAACGAAATACAAACAAACTGACGTGGACTGAATGGGAGTAGCGAGGAAGGGGAATGTCTCAGCCAGGCTCAAACTTTCAGTCAAAAGTAATGGCGTGTCATGGGCAAACTATATTGAAAGCTTTTACAGAGATCGCGGAACTAAAATGAACAACATAAAATGTTTATTCCAAATGATCGAAATAAAGTTTTTTCTACAGTTGAATTAACTTTAACTTTATGATTGAACAGCATTCTGAATCAGCATTTAAAAATACACGCGTTTTGGCTTTCTAATACAAGCAATGGTAGAAATTATGGATATTTTAATTCTAAATGGGTAGTTAGGAAAACGTCTAAAGGTTCCAAGTGAATGCAATTTTAAGATTTTAAAAGAATTACAGATTTTTAAGGATCATAATGTAAATACTACATTTTCCTTATTACCTATAGAAAATTTACAGATAAGTATTGCTTGTATTAGAATGCCACAAAGTGACGTTTAGCGCCATTTTGAGTGCTGAGGCTTAAGTATCGTTTGGTAGACCTTTGTGGTGTGGTTTGGGGTTTGCAGGAATACATCATAATTTGGCATGTTTCATTTAAGTTTCGAACACTAATTCGTGGTCTCGTTTTGTGTTGAATCATTATTAATTAAATTATATCACGCACAACTTTGTGTTTACATTATCTTTGTTTTATCTTTGTGGATTTGATTTTTTTGACAATAATTTTTTTACTATATATTTTATTCAAATCCAAAACATTCATATCTTTAAATAATTCATTAACCTTTTTAGAATTATTTGGATTAGTCGTCTTTGAACTATTTCGAGTGGGGCTAAGTTAGTTTTAAACGCACCTCCCCAGCCTATTATTCCGTATTGCAGAATTGACAAGCCAGTATGCCTTTAGTAACATAGGTTTTGTAAAATGTTTCTTAATTTGAGGAAAATGTCTAATAGTTTTCGTATTCTCTTTCTAGTTTGCGTAATGTGCTCACTCCAATATGATAATCTATTGTAATACGAATACCTAAATATTTGATATGATGCTATTTTACAGTAATTTATACTAGTCAAATTAGACGTACGGTATGTAAATAAATTACTGTGAAGTACTCTGCTTTCGAAATGCTTTTATTAATCATTTTGGTTTTCAACTTTTTAGATCCTTTTAGAAAAATTAAGATTTAAAATTGCACAGATGATAACAAAAATATTTACTTCCCATGGTCCACATTATTATTTTTGAGGAAATTTAACGAAATTTTAAAAATACAAAATCTTTTCCGCATATTCTAGAACCTCGATTCTGGAGCAGTATATTTTCACGTTGCTTTCGAGTGGTTTACATGCGAGGATTTAGCTCGCTGAAGAGTGTACGGAGGGTTTCTTCAATATACCATGAACCTTGTGTTGGGGATTTATTTAAGCCTGCAATATTGCCTCGAGTGAGGATTTACCATGTTTATTTATGACTCTTAACGCGCTGAAAGATAAAACGAAAAAATTGTTCAGACTCGCTATCAATTCTACACGTGACAGCTGTTTCACTATCTGGAGGTTTTTTGAAATAGAAGGAAATCATAATAATAAAAAAATAAAAATACTAATTTAATTTAAACAAACACAAAACTGTCGTATTATTTTCGTCATATTTTCACTTTGTGATTAAATATATATAATTACTTTGTTTTTCACCACTAATTGTATTCTAATATTATAATTTACCGGTTTTGCTTTGATCAATCTTCACGGGGGTAGTATATTTTACTTACATGCATATCTATCAATTTTATAGGTAAAACAAATTAATTATTGCAGACAACTTTGGGTTCGAAAGTATGAGCCTACACGTCTTTGCAGTAACCTACAAAATTTTGAAAATAAAATAATATTTTTAAAGATGTATCAAATAACTTCTGCAGTATCCAGTTATTTTTTAAAATGTGAATACCGTTGAAGAGTCCCAACTGCTCCCAACCGTTTTGAGCCAGTGTAAAGATGGCACTCTTAATATTTTGTGAGTTAAGTATGTTGTGAGGCTGAAAATGTGGGGAGGGAAAAGGAGATGAGGAAGAAAAGGTCGACTAAAAAAACTATTCAGATTTGGTCACGAAACGTGACTAAAGCCATTTGAAACGACATTTCGATTCTGAATGGTGGTCTTTTTACCAAAGCGATACTGAGAGTCTCTACTTTTCTGGGACGTACCGCAAATATACCTTAAATTAATGAATCAATTTTGAAATAATACAAATTAATTGATTAAAATATATTTTCAAACACCGGGATTTGAACCCGTATTTGAATCTGTATTCGAAGTCAAGGATATTAACCCCTTCATCACGGATGCTGTTAAATTCATTTGGAATGAATCTTTTAATTACAATAATTACAATTATTACTCACCCTAGATATCCTCAAGGGTTGGTTGACATCAACCCCCCCGTGCATCCGGAAGCCCCATGGGGACCCTCCAGCCAATTCTACTGTGCGTGATGTCATCTCGGCCAGTCAGGAGAAAGCTTATTCAAAAGCACATTTCATTCCATACACCATGAATTAACAAAGATTTTTTATCACTTTACACTTCTGTTCTCCTGGTACTAATTTAAAATTTATCTCATAATTTACCTATTATATTTTACTTTTTACGTTTATAAATTGATAATAGTAGTTGATTGAGATTATTTCATTAATTTTTCTTTTTACGAGTAGCGAATCGGAATTTTGGAAAATAAAACACACAAATGTTCTGATCATAAGCCTGAATTTTAAATATTATTAGGAAGCACTGACGTTTATATTAAAATCACAATATTGAAGGTATATTAATATTAAGTTTAAATATTATTACGTTAATCTGCACTAGAATTTGTTAATGATTTTCGTTTGATGCATTGAGCATATGTTCGTTTAGTTTCGTTTGTAATTATGTTTGTGTCTCGTTACAAATAATTTAGTTTATAAATATAATAATACATGTTTTTATTGTCGAATCATAAGTTGCTGATGGTAATTTTTAATCAAAATTGAGTAAATTTGTGACGTTTAATCGTTTATTAAATAACTGTTGTCCGAAGAAATGATCTGAAAAGAAGAAAAACACCGTTAATATTATAGTACAAATTCATTGGTACGAATATATGAACTCATTTGTTTTTAACAAGAATAAAGGCTCATAATTTTGAAAAAGAGACGAGAGCTTCTAAGGAAGATATTAAAGATCAATAGAATAATTATACAGAATGAAATAAACAAATAACTTTGTATAAGAATACAGATTTTATTTAAATTTGTATGACTGACCGGTTTCGCTTAGTATAAGCATCATCAGAATACAAAATTAAACAAAATTAAAAATAAATAATGCGTGGTTACATATACATACAGAGGGAGAACACAATATAAAATAAAACAAGAGAACAGTGAGAATATAAAAGAATAACATTTAAATCATAACTAAGGAAGACATAGAGAAAGAGACAGATAACAAGAATTTTATAATTTCATTTCATTAAATATGTCAAAACACAAAGTAATTGCTTTCTACGAAAATGTATACAATAATTTTATATTTGAAAACGACGGTTTGAAAAAATGACTGATTTGGAAAGCAGAAACTAGTTTTGAAAAACAGCAGGGTGGAGAATTAAAAATTACGAAGTAATAGAGGAAAAAACAACCAAATTCGTGTGGACGCAGTATTGTCATTTTTTTGTAAGCTAACGGAGATGGTAAAAATTTAAAATTAATACATTAAAATTACGTCAAAAATAGCCTAGTCAATGGAATAACGTACCATTACTTACCAAA
Organism: Drusus annulatus; assembly: GCA_022651775.1. Classification (NCBI taxonomy): domain Eukaryota; kingdom Metazoa; phylum Arthropoda; class Insecta; order Trichoptera; family Limnephilidae; genus Drusus; species Drusus annulatus. The sequence continues at coordinate 45,296 of JAGWCC010000178.1, read as the reverse complement.
TAGAACGTCTTGAAAACCTCGTGACTTTTATTCTTGAAAACGTCAAGAGTTGGCTAAATGCACGAAAGATATGTAAATATGAAGAAAAAAATACAAAAGTGCAACATGAAAATATATTTACAGAATTGCAACCTCACTGCCCGCTCATTGACAGATTTGTTTATGTGTTAGTGAGTCATCTTTTTCAAGTTGATAACGACAAGATGAAACCAGGTACAATATACCATTTACTTTTGTAGACAAAAAAGTTTTAAAAATTCACAACATTGAACAAACAATATTCAGCCAGCTTCGAACGCTGATAAATGATTCAACGAGGTCAGTTAATACACACACCACGCTCGGGGTTTTGTGCAGAAATAGACCGATATGTTCCAGTTATGAAAGAAGCCAGAGATCATAAAACAATTCTAAGAAACTACTTCGTTTACCACCACCAGAGTCAGCCTACTGGAACTTGAAACACGAACACATGGACACAGGGACAGAGACGTATGACTATCAAATTATTTTTATTTTTTCCAGTGAGCCATTAACCTTACTATTTTCAATGTATTCAAATATTTGAAAACCTTGATTTAAACTTTGCGAATCGGTCACAAACGAGTTTGTTATTTTTTCATAAACTTTTTAGAGAACTTTTAAAAACGTATCGGTTTTATAATTTGATATTTAAGTCCATGCGAACAATCATCACTGGCACTAGGTGTCGGTCGATTGTGATTATTACAACGTTTTTAAAGATAGATGCTAGTTAGTGACTAACAATTGAGACCTTAGAGAACAAGGAAAGATACCTTTTCGAAACAGTGTGGTCAGGACGGTTGACTTTATACTGACTCGATAGAAAGAGATAAAGATATGTTAAAGGAAGTTGGATAGCCTATTACCGCCCACATGGAATTTGGACATTTTTTAATAAACATATTTGAACACATTAAACAAAACAATATCAAAACACCATTAAAATGATTTACAAAGTCAAAATATCACACAAACACTAATAACAAAAAGTTTTCCTAAATAATGATGGAAGCTTTTTGTTGATTTTATGTCTTAAACTAATTAACTAACCATCACACCATTTCTCCGCATGGGTAGGCAGAGAGGACGTACCGCCATACAACTCTGTCTTGCCACACACTTTTTGATTCATTCACATTCATACATCATCTCATACATACTCTTCTGTTATTCTGACCCTTCACATGGCCCAATTCAAGTATTTGATTCACTTGATCGTGCTATGTCTCCGTCGGGCGTCCCCGACTTCTTCTGTCATTCCCTTTCGCTCCATATGTTCTTTTCACACTATTTTCTTCGTGAGAGCTCATATACACACTGTATGCGATGTTCCAAAGCAAGGACAACATTGTTTTTTAATTGCGTGAGGTCAGGATATACCACTATGGAGAGTTTCGAAGCAAATTAGACCATCGATCTTAACATAGTTTATATTTATATTAATAATTGAAATGATATAAAAAAAATCCCCAACGTAAATATGAAACAGAATAAATATAACGATCGCGAAAAAGACTCAAACTCCGGAATCACTGTGGTATTAATATTTTTTATTTCAATTTTTCTTCCGATTTGGATGATAAAACGAATGGTTTATCGAAGACGCCATCTAGGTATATAATATGTGCTTGGGTAGAGCTTTGTATATCATACAAAAGATTGTTAGCCGTTTTTACTTTCATTTATTTACCTAATCTAAATAAATAAATAAAAAATCAACCCCCTTGAAACTTGGTAGCACAAATCATCAAAAATCGACTTTACGAAGGAGTAATTTTAGATTTCTGGTTTAAATTTATGCTCACTAAAATGTATTTCAAGATGTAAACTTTTATATTCGCATGTCTGTATGTAATACTTGTGGTAATGCTCAAGGAATTTTCATTTGCTTCAAATAAAAATTATTATATTATGCTTTTAAATAATTTGAATGGTTTTTTTTTATTATGAAGGCTCTAAGAGAATCGGTTCTAAATAGAAAATGTGGTTTATAATGCTCTGTGGGTATAGAAATAAAATATTTATAATTTCTACATTAATTGTTCTTGGCATGAAAACTTGTAGAATGTAACCACTCGACTGCCAAAATTATTGTTTAATTTTTAACAAGTTATCATTTACTTAAGCTCCGTGGGACATCGTTGAGAACATTGGCTGTGGGCCAGAGGTCGGGGGCTGAAAAACCGATTAACTAAATTGTTATGGAAATTTTCTAATGTTCAAATGTTTAAATTAAGTAATTTATAATTTGTTGATTTTTTACGTTTCGCTCTGGAAGCAGTGGGATGTACTTTTAATACTAAGCTGTGAGAGATAAATTATCAGAATTAAAACGATGTTTCTTTTGTTTGGTGACTACATCTGAATAGAAATGTAGCTAGTTCATGGCCTTCTTCTTCCCTCGCCTGTTATTTCTCTTATTTCCTTCCATCTACCCATGAGGTACGTACAGAGGCGTACATTCTATATAAGCGCAAAAGCACTGCCTACCCTACCGTAATTAAAAATATGAATTATATTTCTCGGTTTAAATAATATGAAATTATTGCAAAAAATAAATCTACACTTCCAAAATTACGCGCGAAATTCAGCTAATCGCACCACCGCCAGCTCCCCATCGATTATTACTATAACGTATCAAAAGCATTAAATACGTATGCCCAAACGCTACTTACGTCAGAGTAGATTATTCTATGTTCACTGGACTACACAAAATATGTATGCATGTATGCTGTGAGTTTTTTGCGCGTTCAAGTGGCTAGTTCATGTTAGTATCTTTGTTAGTTAGTGCTTTAACAAAACAAATGCAATAAAAATCAGTGACATCTGTTGGTACCTATCTTTATCAGCTGTTTTTACTACCGCTTACCCTGATCACAAACTCTGTGCATGCCACTGGGTACATACCATTGGGGAAATGACAATAAATTTATTATTTTTATAAATTTATATTTAATGGATATAGGAGACCAGCTCTTGGCAAATATTTTTTCTAGAAGCGACTCCAATGATATATGGTGGACTTTTCATGATTTTCTGGAATTATAGCACTCGTTAAATACGTAATTTTCATGTATTATAATTTATTTTTATAATAACGGACCATTGTCCAATTACAAAAAATACATGGTGCGAAATAGGAAAAAAGATGAACAGAGAAATAACAGCAGATATATAATATTTCAATGAAACAATAATAAAAATAAGACAAAAAAACATATTTAAAAGAACATTCAAGTCAAAGTCTGAACAAGGTTTTGGAAGAGTCTGAAAGTACGTAAAAAATCATTTAGACAGATATATGAAAATTTCGAGACCATGGCCTGAGTTAAAAAATTTCGACTTTCTGGACAGTGGAGAATGATACCCAAAATTTGTTAAGTGATGATTGAGGAACAGCAATTCATTGCTTCAAAGTCTACGGCAAGGAAAGTAATAATCAGGCAAATTACTATAGCTATATATAACTAAATCTAAAGTATTTTAAAACCTGTATAATTACAGTAGTTGTCTTAGACGAAATATTTCTAGAAATAATAAGTTTTTTACAAAATCATCCCAAAAAAATGATGAGAATTATGTTACTTAAATAAATATTTATGGAAAATTTATGACGAAACTATGAATTAAAAACTTCAAAGATTGCTCCTGTAAATAACATATCTTCAATAAGAGTGCTTAACTTATGAGGTATCGATCGAAATAACTGGTAAACCTCAAAAAAATCCGCTGCCATAAAATTATGTTTGTGTTTGTTCATAATATTTCTGGTTCGTAGCCAAAAATTGAAATCAAATCATCTACGTAACTATAGTAATCAATGCAAATCCTGAGTGAAGATTTTTATCGAAAGCGATAATAAATGGAGTTCCCAAAAAACGATTTGTATCAGATATTTATAAATTTATGACTAGGCCATGGAAAATTTATCCTTTTGAGCAATGCGTCACGCAAAATCCACGAAGAAATGCCAATTTTACTAAGAAACGAATCGAATTCCCCAATGGAAATTAGGTTTAGTTTCGTGGAATGAACTCAAATTGTATAAAACCTTGTGTTCGAGTCAAATGGTTGTATATTTAATGTACCGTAGAATTATTTGCTCCAGTTGTATATATTTCATTGACTTATTCAGTAGCTTTTAGTTATAAAAGCGTTTTGTTAAAACTGTTTATCTTTAAAATACCATCATTTTTTTGAGTGAGAAAAAAGTTTTTTTCATTCGAAATAACGTTTATTTAAATTTCAATGGGCTCAACAGAAATCCTTTATTTATTTATTCTTAATTTTTTTTAATATCTACCTAATTACTAAAATAATCAGTTCGGCTAGTACAACTAGCGATCAGCAAAATAATTGAGATGTTTGACTCAAAATGATCGAACAGTCAAAATATGGCGAAATGTTAAAAATACATGTCATTGAATTATAAGTTAAAACCATAAACAAAGCTTTTCGGAAAACTTTTATTTTGAGAGGCTAATGAATTATTTTGAAATCATTTTTCTCATCCAACGATAGTGACAATCCGTCATCACCGGGGGGTGGGGGCATAAAACAATCATTCGATTATTAAAATGAACTTTTCAAGTATCAACATGCTTCGATTATGCCCTCCATATACTTCAGTACAAATATTGACAATCTGAAGACATTTACGAATCATAATAAATAAAAAATATTTTTAAAAAACCAGAGAATTAAAAAAAGGTTGTTTTAAAAACAACTATTTTCATTTTTATTTTTTAGGTTTTTACTTTTATTTAAACAATAATTATTATTATTTTAATTTTAAAAAACAGTTTTTAGTTAAAAGCTCTGCGATGTAAACTAAAAACTGCTTTTAACTAAAAACTGTTTTTTTTAAATTAAAATAATAATAATTATTGTTTAAATAAAAGTAAAAAAACCTAAAAATTAAAATGGAGTTCTACAAAATAAACTTTAAAACCATAAATAACAACTATTTTCTTCTATTAAATGTGTAAAAAGCGCTTTTCGACCTATACGTAACACAATTTTTAATAAGTATTCATAATATGTACAGCTTGAAATACTTATCAACGCAGGTGGCCAAAAAGGGAATAACAAGAGTGCGAACTTTTTTTTAAACATGCATTTTATTTTATCCCTTAATATCTACCGTGGTGATGTGAGTGCATAATTAAGTGTATAATCTGTATATAGATTTGAAAACGTATTTAACCAAATTAAATAGAGGATCATAACAAATGTTGACTGATAAAAATTGGGTGGGGTCGTCAATTTCGTGAATAGGAAAATCATGTATAATGTATTCGTAAACAAGGTTCATACGTTATCAAAATATAGCAACCAAGAATGTGAATGGAATTTAGGCTGTAAGTTTAAGGTGTCACACGTTTATTAATTACACCGGTTAATTAAATTCGAAAACTTTACAGAAGGCTGGTATATTTTAGGGTACTTATGGAATTATTATTATTTGGAAATATATAAATGGTTTTTGTCATTCTTTACGGCTCTACAAAAATTTTGACTAGAACACGGCTTGAAAGTTCTCTCTTATGTTTATTTTGCCCTATTTATGTCATCGCTTCATTTATTATTATGTATATGCTATTCCTCCTCTGTTGCTCTTTTTTCCATTTCGTGTTTTATATGTCTTTTTTGTAATTGGACTTTAGTCCGTTTATTTATAAATAAATAAATTAATTATGATTCTTGATTTTTATTTTTATTAAAAGATAGATTCTAGATCATGCACTAATTTTAGACGATGTAATTTTTAAAACATTTTTAATTTACAAGGTATGATTAAAATACGTTTAAAAATAATTTGTTTTTAAATATTTAAATAGGTAGTAATATTTTGAATGCATTACATGACAGAGTTAAACTGTTGTCCTGGAGTTGGGATACACCAAAAGCTCAAATTTTTAAACTTTATTTTATATACTTCCCCCAAAAAAACGTCACAAATATATCTAAAACTTCTTATTGTTATTCAGGTTATTTAATTTGATGCACAAAATAAAAATTCATAAATACATGCTTTCTACTTACAGAGCAAAAAAAACACACACAAAGCAACATATTTGCAAAAATATTTTTTTAATCAAAAAATTAGAACCACGTCTCCCTCGAGAGAAAAAATAATAACAACACTAGCTGTACTTTGTTCCACTGGCTTGGCAAGATTGAGTTCCAGCGTCTAACGCTGTTGTACGAAGTTAACTGCCCAACTATCGACTGGCCGGCGAGAGGAGATCTTTCGCCGTAAATAAAATACGGATATAGGATGCTGCGCGTATTCGTTGTTAGCTTTGCACTCCTCCGGTTTGGCGGACTGTGCTGATTCCAGTAGTTGTGTAATTTGAAAAGAGCGCCGATTTACAACACAAAAGAGTGAAATTGTGGCGCAAAAAATAGAAGAAAAGAAAACACTACCAGTAATATCTCAGATTGAGATCACGATTCTTGTAAATATATATATATATATATATATATGTGTATATGGTATATATATAAAAATAACAAAATGGTTATAGTGACGTAATCAACACTATGCGGGGTAAAATTTTAAATTATAGGTATGCACAGTTCTCCGAACATAGTTTAATAAATAGAATTACAAAAAAACCAACCACAGTAAAAAATGTAATCCTAGTTCAATCGTGAAACATTTATTTTAGACTAACGAGTACCTGGCATGCTCAGCAATCCCTCAATTGCCAAATTGACTTGCCTATCATTATTCCCCGAAAAAATAATCCAAAAAAGCTTTGAAACGGAACCAGGCTTTTATTGTAAAAGATAATTGAAAATATCATCGATACTACAATTTTAAATATAAATTATTTTTTTATAGATACACTTTTGCCACGCATTCCAGTGATTATGTAATATATGCCATACAAATTCGAACGTCCTCATTTTCCATTGCGATTCAGATCTCAACTGAAAAAAAAATACATAAATAATTTCTAAAATTATTTGATTCTTCAATATTTGGACGATTTGTATAGCGCCGTTTTTGTGAAAAATCACCTCAGTCTGTCTCAGAAGAACGGGCTTGAGATGTTCTAACTCGATAGGTTTCAAGTCTTTTTTCTCTTCGCTCCACTGTTTCTGAAGCTCGTGATGCCTTTATCTTTCTTGCTTGACCTGTAGATCGACCAATAGTTTTTCTTTTTGGTGCCATAATTACTTTGATATCAACAATATATATATTAGTAGTTGTCAAAATGCATTATTGTTGGTATCAAAGTAATTATTATATATATAAACAAAGAAACAAAAGAAGATCAATTCGAAAATTTTATTCCATTCTAAAAAAATATTTTAAAAAAAACTTAAATAGGTACCTAACTGTTTTTTTTTCCATTTTGAAAATATTCTACCCAAAAAAACCTTCTGTGGAATACATAATGCGTCAGAGAGCGCTATATGTATGCCTAACCTCAATACAACATGGCGGGTACAAAGTTTTTCGAACTAATTTTAAAAAAATTATAACAAGATTTTTTTAATGATAAAATACAAATGGTTCTTTAATAATATATATAAATTGAATGTTAAGAAATAACATCAAATGAGTGGTAAAGATGCAAGAATTTTAATTCTGAAATGGGCGCATTTTTTTCCGTCCCTACGTGTCGGATCCGTACGAAATTTAGAACACGTAAAAATATTGATAGATTACAGATGATTCTTAAATAAAAACGGAAGAAATTAGCATGTTAAGAAATTTTATCAAATGAGTAGTCAAAAAGAAATGATTTTGCTTCCGACATGAGCGCATTTTTCTCCGTCCCTAACTTGACAGATTTGAGCGTAATTGTAAATTTCCATAAAAACAGCCGGAATTTGAATACTAAGAAATTTCATCAAATAAGTAGTGAAACGGCAAGGATTTTATTTCTGACATAGGCGCAATTTTCTACGTCCCTGTGTTTCGAATTCAAACGAAATTTTGAATTCGTAAAAATATTGATAGGTTACAGATAATTCTTAGGAAAAAAACATTGGAAATTGGAATATTAAAAAAATTCTTCAATTGAGTGGTCAAAATGCAAGGATTTTTTTTGACATGGGCGCATTTTTATCCGTCTCTAAGTTCCAGATACGTACGAAATTGTGAATTCGTAATAATATTGATAGGTAACAGATACCTCTCATGTAAAAACACTGGAAGTTGGAATATTAAGAAATTCCTTTTATTGAGTGGTCAAAATGCAAAGATTTTGATTCTGACAGGAGCGCATTTTTGTAAAATTTGTACGTTATTATGAATCTGTAATGAAATTGATAAGTTACAGATGATTCTAAAATAAAAATAGAAGAAATTTTAATATTAGGATATTTCATCAAATGAGTGGTGAAAATGCGAGAATTTTTCTTTTGACACAGGCGCATTTTTCTCCGTCCCTAAGTTCCGGATACGTACGAAATTGTGAATTTGTAAAAATATTGATAGGTTACAGATAATTCTTAAGTAAAAACATTGGAAATTGGAATATTAAGAATTTTCTTTAAATAAGTGGTCTAAATTCAAGGATTTTGTTTCTGACATGAGTGCATTTTTTCACGGTCCCTAGCTGTCAGATTTGTACGATATTGTGTATTTGTAATAAAAATGAAAAGTTACAAATGATTCTCAAATAAAAACAAATTTGAATTTTAATTAATTTCTTGAAATGGGTGGTAAAAATGCAAGGATTTTGCTTCTGACATGAACGCATTTTTCTCCATCACTATGTGTCGGACTCTTACGTTATTGCGACTTTGTAATAAGACTGATAAGGTACAGATGATTTTTTAATAAAAACAGAAGAAATTTTTCTTTTATTTTCTTTTTTTAAAGGCAGTTATTTTGCAAAAAAATGTTTTTACTTTACAGAGCATTAGCGTTAGCCTGGGTAAACCCCCTATAATTTTTGACACCAAGACTTGCATTTTTCCCGTAAAGTGGTATTTCTTTAACAAATGTTACTTTTGGAAGATGTTTTTATTTAATCATCATTAGTTAACCATTCTTAACAGAATTCAAAAAATTCAGTTCATTCGGTCCCAGGTCTATAGCCTGAAAAAACAGCATCTAATTTACGACCCCAAGGCTCGCATTTTGCTTGCACTGGTTTTTTTTTTATTATTATTGAAACAATAAAGCGTACCTTTACTTTAAAATTATTACAAGACCTACCAGGTTGAATAATAACGACTCTCTTTTCGTAACCTCCGTTTATCGCTACGTTTGAGGCAGGTACTACTTAATTATAAATGTTTTATGCATTTAATCCTTTGACACACATAATATAAGAGAAATGTTAAAATGACGTGCTACGTGCATTTACTGGAAAATCGTCTTTAAAAACAAAAATAAAATAAAAATAGATTCACGTGGTGTTTATAGCCGTCGAGCAGTAGTTCATTCACACAATCAGATCTGGAACAGCCGCAGTCAACTTGTCAAATCCACTGCACGTTATTTAATTTATTGCTCGAGAACGAGCGATTTAATCGGCTAATGCACGTCATGCCTGTTTGGTCTGAAAAGGCTTTCAAAAGGAAATGTGCAGTTGAAAGATATTAGGGTAGGTTTTTAGTGAATTCGATAACCGAAGAAAAGCTCAGTAAAAGCTGAGTATTTTAAATTTAATATAATATAGGAATACCCGTTTCAAACATTTTGTGAAGATTTTTTTTTAAGTTTTAGATAGATACAGTTGGGATTTTCACAGCTTTGAATACATGAAGTAAAAAAATATGTGGTTTGATAAGTACATCGTTCCTTTTATGACCGCCTGCGCAGATAGCTTTGTAAATTTTAACCCGTTTTCTTGCATCATTAGTTATGGTAGGTTATGTGTCTGGAAGGATTGAGGATGGGAAGGAAATGGGGAAAAGAAAAGTTGTTAATTAATTGGCTATTCGTATCTGGTCACTAAATACGGCTACATCCATTTTAAGCAATATTTTGATTCTAAATTGTGAACTTTCACCAAAGCGGTCATTATAAACGTTTTTTTAGGAGAGAGGGAACACAGAGACCGGCAAATCGTTCCAAAACTGAGCTGTTAAACTCAAGAACGAGTCGTAGAAGCGACTCGTTCTCATGTATCGAATTTCAACAGTGTACAAATGTTGAGCGCGCGTTTGGCGAGTTTCGGGGTATGTACCGGTGTTCTCGGAGCATCTTCCATTGAAATGCCGGTAGAATAAGGGTGGAATTCCCACCCGAACTATTAAGATTGCTCTAAGGATTACAATCCGTTTGTTAAGGTAGGGTAATCTATTAAACGGACCACCCGTTTCTACATAGAATGTAGGTTTTTTTCAGGAATGTAATTTCAGTGAGTTCTTTGATTGAGACAAATCATGCTGTTTATCGCAAAAATACCGATAAAGCACTGTAAATTTTCGAATAATTACAATGCGTATGGCGATATTTCGTACTTTGAACTAAAATCTTTCAATAAGATATAATTTCCATCCCCAAAAAATTACACCATAGTTGTCGGGATCAATGTCTTTATTACGAGCGCAGACAAACTGACCCAATTAAACTCGGATGAGTTGAATAGTTTTATTACAAGAAAGCCAAAATAATCCGCTGAAAATGCACATGTGGCGGTCCATTGACGTTAAATGCACATGGCTGCAACCGCCTGCAACCATTCCGTGGAGGAAATTATACATGTTTCATCACCGGCCAGATATAAAACTGTCTGAGCTTTCAGTAAAATATGTAATACAATAATATTATCTGGGTTATACTTGACTTCGTTTGCGTAGAAAGTGGGCGTATTGACTTTAGACAATCTTAAAATAACACGAATTAAATGCATCATTTAAACTACATTATACTCGTACATTACACAAGCCAGATCAATTTTTTACTTTTAAATTTACCGAGAACATGCAAATGTGAATACCTGGATTTATATTTGGGCTAAAATAGACATTAAAAAATAATAGAAATTACTTAGAAAATCGAAACTTGTTAAATATCTACCAACATTAATATAAAACGATTGTACTCGTCGTGAGAATATATCGTATTGATATGATAGCGAATAGATGAAGAAGTCAACGAAGACATAGCACCATCAAATAAATCATCTACGTACCTAAATCGTGTCATATCAAGAGCCAGAATTACAGAAGACTATGTATGAGACGATGTATGAATGTAAATAAAACAAACAGTGAGTGTGTGGCTGTTCATCCTCTCTTATATTTTTGATATTGAGATGGATATTTCAACGTTTCATATCTCATAATGGAACAGATATTGCTAGATCAGAATTTTCAAACGGAATATGTCCAAATTTCATGGTGCCAAAACTCACAGCTTAAGACAAACAAACAGATTTCTGATACATTCTTCGCCATTCAAAGGTATCTATCACGACTTGTTAATTTTTAATTCAATATCAAATTACAGTTATTATTTCTGGATCAAAAGTTCAAGTCATTTTGCCAGGCGACTTCAAACTACGTCATCATCAAGTAATAGTTTGATGACATGAGTTTGGATTTCCTTCGTTATTTAGGTTTTCTTAAGTAAACGCTCGAAAAAACCGGTTTAAACTTCCATAAAGTATGGCATGTTAGATCCACGAAACCTTGGAGCAACATGAAACCTAATTGTTTGGGACAGATATGGTAAACTGACCAAGAACTTAACAAGATATAATAAAAGAAGGTTTAATTTTTTAAAATATACTATAGGCTCAACGATGCCGTAAGGTGGGAATGACTTATTAACGTGATGCAGGTAAACTTAATTGAAAAGAGAATTAATCCATACAAAATATCCGTAGATACATAACCTAGTTTCTTTTAAATCCGTCTTACTTAAATAGAATAATATTTTTTTATTACTGCCGGATTGTATTGGAGTTAATTCTGTCATCCAGCGAGTTTCCGAAAACCCATATTTCCTATCAATTGAAAAGTTACAAAAACCTCTGGTCAAATGCTTTTATAAATAAGCCTTCAGTACCAATGAAAAGTGTTTTCGAATTATTTCTAACGAAACATTGTGTGGTGTATATAATTTTAAGTTCGATTTATGTTTTGAGTTTTGTTGGTTATATTTTGATAAACTTTATTGTAAGTTAGTTTGATAAAATCTGATTGATGGATTTAATTAAGGACTTACAAATAAGTGATTCGATAATTTATTGCATATTGATTGATCAATAACTTATAGCATCGGGTGGATGGTTTAAAAAAACGGTTCGTTACTACAGTATCTAATGAAGGAACTTTTGGTTGTAAATACGTTGTTACTAAAATTGAACAATACTACAGATTATAATTTTACAAAATCGGATCACAATAGCTTTTTCCCGGAGGTAAAACAAATTAGAACCAAAACACGTTACTTTTGAAATATGTGAGTTCCAAAATATGATTTTGTCTTTAAAGAATAAGTTTTATGTCTCTTATTGGATGTATTGCATCGTAAATTGGTGGTTATGTATTTTGATAAAGTGGGCGAATTAGTTATGATTTATTAGAGCATAACCTCAAACTGCAGCCAGTAAATCTTACGAATAATGGTAGATTCACACCAACGTCCGGATCCGCTCAGTGACGATATTGTTCCGCATGAGAGCTTATTGATATGGTATGAATATCAATCAAGCAGTATGTGCCAAGACAAAGTTGTGTGGCAGAATATTCTTCTGCCCACCCTTGTGATATTTAACTACTTAGTTAGTTAAATAATTATTTTGAAATGTAAAAATACTTACATCGCAGATTTTTTTTTTTTTAACCATTTTTTATCACTAAATAATATTTTTTTAAATCAATAATTAATAAAAATATTATTTAGTGATAAAAAAATGGTTTTAAAAAATAAAATCTGCGATGTAAGTATTTTTACACTTCAAAATAATTATTTAACTAAGTAGTTAAATATCACAAGGGTGGGCAGAAGGATATACTGCTATACAACTTTGTCTTGGCACATACTCCTTGATTGATATTCATACCATATCAATAAGCTCTCTTGCGGAACAATATCGGCACTGAGCGGATCCGGACGTTGGTGTGAATCAGCCTTAAAGCTTTTATTGACCATCACGTTCCGTGTTTGAGTATTAGAAGTTTAATGTACTGAAAAGTGTAAGATTAACGTGCATATTTATGTCGAATAGTTGACACCTACATACTTTATTCACTCTACAGAAAGCTATCATGCTTTGCAATTCAAAATTTAATTAATAACATAACACCTAATACCAAGTTAAAAGCCAAACGTTGAACTAATATTTTGTCAACGACCTGCACACTAGTGATCGTATTACGAAAAGCTCTACCACTCAAATTTTACCATGAATTTTCATGTTTTGTTAGTTATCAACCGCCTCTAGATATCACCGGTACAGGTTAAAGGGTTCATAATAAGAAAGTTATCAAATATAAAGTAAGCATAAAATTCTGTTTGTTTATAGCAAAATAAAAAACTTTTGTACGATGAGTTCTGGCTTTAAAATAGATAAACAAGCTTTTCTCTTTAGTTCTATACTAATATTTTCGGTTAGCTAGATGAGAAATTAAGATTTTATATATATTTCGCAATTTAAAAAAAATAATACAATACGTTTTCCATATGGTTTATTTCATGTATTTTGATTGCTTAAAATATCAAAATACTCCAAGATGAAGCGAGGTAGAAAAACTAAAACTACATTGAGATCGGGCTTAATTTAACATAACGTTTTGTTTGTGCGATTTCCATGCACCCCATTTATCTTGTAAAATTCTGGCATAATGTTAAAAGTAGTTATAACAACAGAAAATGTAGATTGAATTAAATTTTACAAATGAAAATTTGTTGGTTTTCTTTGTTGTATAAACAATATAAGGCTTGGCGGTGAAAAGTTTTCATAAGTTTATATTTAATCTAACTTCACCGCGAAACGAACTTTACAAGGTATCTTTCTAATTTGGAAGTTAATTAATTAGAAAGATAACTAAACTTGTACCGACTTGGCCAATTACGTTTTACGCGATCGTGGGCGGTATCGTGACTCAGAAGCAAAAATGACAATATTAACAAAAATAATAATTTATATCTGCTACACACGGGAGACCTTGAGGAAAATCATTTCATCATCAGTCATCCTTGGGAATTTAATATTTCAGTGGTTGAGGAAAGAAAGGAGTGAACCTGTATCTTGAAAAGACTTATCTAGTAGGAAGAAGAAAATAAAAGTCGGCAAAATGTTTTAAAGTCGAGTTGAACACACAACGCGCTTACGTTGCCCATTTTCGCCGTAGTACTGAGCATTGATTTTAGGTCCGGGCCTGGCATGTTTGGTGTCATTCTCGTTGTAATTTTATGTTCTACGCATTCGTGTTAGGCTTTTGTTATTATGTTTGTACTTTGCTTTCATACGAGTATAGCAACATTTTAAGAAAATCTGTAAATGTTCTAAATTATTTTTTAATTTTAAATTAGTTGTATGGAAGAACTCTGATGAGACAACCTAAGCATGCAGCGAAAGATTTTGACTAAAATCTTCAAGAAAAGTAACTAAACCTCTCTTGATAACTGACGTACTGTAAATCTTCTATGATTACAGATCTGCAAATTACTCCATTAAATCATAATAAATAAATAAACCCCCATTGGGGATGCCACCACCTCACTAGCTCTAAACGGTTGGACACTGTCAAAAAGGTAATAAAACAAGGAACGTGCGCCAACAGAGAGTTGTTTGGTGTCAATCCTTCTGCCTACCCTTCCAGGGAAACGGCACGATGGTTAATTAGTTAGTTAGTTTTGACTTTAAGTGTTGAAAACAATATTTCAAAGTAATGCAATAAAGTGGAAAAGCAAACAAATCTGATACACTTCGGCTATTTTCATTACGAAATAAAAAAGGCGAAATGGTGAATTTTGGAGAACGCTATTGATACTAAACTTCACAGTTATGAGGAAATTACCTAGCACCAAAAATATTCGCATTCGGTAAATATTTATAAGAATCTGACCGCGGTGGGGCCATTATACGAAAGATCAAATCTTTCCGAGAGCATGTGTAACGTTGCTATCGGCCGTCTGTTTGCTTTATACATTGAGATGAATGCATATTAATACATTAAGGGGGATAAAAAAAACACGCCAGTTTATATGAGCGAAGGAATTTAATTACCTACGCAAGTAACGAAATGAGGTAGGTAGTTTCCTAATAGATTTTACTGGATGTTTTTTTTCGTGTGAATACCGCACAAGAGTCTCAACCTTGGAGTGAGTATGTATGGAAAGAGCTTAATATTTTTACCCAACCTATACAAATTTGCGATAAATCACTTTCTCTGGGTTTCCACGTCGTATACCATGAGAAAGAAAGAGACAAGAAAAGTCATCACATAATATTGCAGCACTTCTAAGTATGTGAGAATGTTCTCCGTCTGCGCTAAATTCACAGCATCGAGTCGCATAACTTACGTCAGATTTTGAGGTTATTTCCTATTGTGTGTTGATTAAAAAACTTTCAGTGGTTATACAAATAAATCAAACATGATGGTGATATGTGATATGCGTGAATGTTAAAATAAGACCAAACAAAGATTACAAAATATAACTTTTCAGGGGGTATTTCAACAGTTTTAAATATTTTTGACCGAACTTTAGAATTTTCACATTTTTTATGATATAAAATCAACAAAAAGCTTCCATAATTATTTAGGCAAACCTTCTGCTATTAGTGTTTTTGTAATATTTCAACTTTATAAATCATTTTAATGGTGTATTGATATTGTTTTGTTTAATGTGTTCTAATATGTTTATTAAAAATGTCCGAATTCCATGTGGGCGGTAATTAATAGTCTATCCGACATCCTTCATCTTTGTCTCTGTGAGGTTGAAGGTAGTGGGGAAAGGAAGAAGATGGGGAAAAGAAAAGTTGGGAAGTACCCGGGTATTCAGACCTGGTCACTAAACACGGCTATTGCCATTTCAAACAACGTTTCGATTGTGAGTGGTGGTTTTTCACCAGGGCGGTCACAGTTCAATGATTAGCGCCATTTTAATATTTTTTGGATATTTGTACGTTTCCAGTTAGACGCCGATTATCGGTCCGTTTCAGCTTTTGAACAAATTGAAAGCTGAAATGTTGTTAAAATTTCTAAAGGTTACAGTTATGTGAAAATTACATTATATATGCATTTTATGCAATATACATGAGAAATGATTAGGATATTATATTAATCCTTCGTATTTTTAAAGAATTTGAATTGAAAATGGATACTTTTAGCAGCTATTGTAATACAAAAATCCCAAATAAAAAAGTCACCGCACGGCAGCTTTGCGGCTCTGCACGGCCATCTTGCGGCCATTTCCGCCGCAGCGCCACAGTTTGCCGGAGCGGCGCGCAATCGCAACTCCGGTCTTGAGAGCATTGCCTACTGTGGAGCGCTGCACGCGTTTGCTTTTTTGACACTCAAATAGTAAAATAGTCAAATAGCGGAAATAAAAAAAAATCTAGAAAAGTTTGACATCGAGTTGCTTATTGATGTAGTAAAAAATATTCCTGAAATATGGAATTTAGACTGCAGAGGAGTACCATCATCATTAATGTTGAGAGGTAAGTAGCTGAATGGACAAACGCATCGGATTCCCACTCAGCCGTCATGGGTTCAATTCCTCTGCCAGTTAAGTCCTTCATCGTTGCACAAGCAACATTTTCCGCTTATTGTGATGGCAGTAGGAGTTTTACAACTATTTTCAGGTTTGTAGCCCAGGAATGTTTGTCTTTCTTAAAAAAAAAAATACAAAATGTTTATCAGGTATTTGGTAAGGGGTTTAATGAACTGAACTGGGAACAACATAAATGTATTATTGGGATATATGTAACGTGGGTATAAATTTCGAAATTACGAAATAAAATCATCTGATTAATGTGTTAAAATTCCAAATGACATGACTACACAGCGTCATGTCTTCCTTCACCCGGAAAGAAAAACATCCAAGCGTCAATCTCTCCGATGAGATAAATCTCAATCAGGTGTCAGATGAGTCAGGAACGACCACGGCGGCCAGGATTCATTATTGATGCTGCGAACGGTGGAGCTATTTCCGAAGGATTGCTCATCGGGCTAAATAGGAACCGCTGCCGGCTTGGGTTTTATACCAGTGGCTTTACGTGATTGAACTCTGTTCACTGAGAAGAAAACGTTTTCAAAACAAACGGTTGAAGTAGACACAAATAGTGCTGTCGACGAGCAAGTTTCCAAGGGTTTATGGGAAACGCTTCGTATAAAATTTCAACTTATCGAAAACCTGTTTTTAAACAACACAATATATTCATTAAGGACACGAGCAATATTTCGCTCGCTGCAGAAAAAATCTAAATGCAAATATATGGAGAATTTTTTTTTTGCAAATTCTTAAAAAGCATTTACTTTGTGGCCTGCCATATTTATAAATAAAACAGATGAACTTTATGTATAACCACTTTCATTATTCAATATTGTGTCTACCGGTTTCCGAAGCACTCTTCCATCATCAGGACAATATTAAAATTTTATTATTTTATTAGTATTTTATAATTTTAATATTGTCCTGATGATGGAAGGGTGCTTCCGAAACCGGTAGACTTAATATTGAATAATGAAAGTGGTCATAAACAAAGTTCGTCCGTTTTGTTTATTAAAAAAATACTTTGCTGTAAGAGAGAACGCTTCCGTATTTAGAAGATACAGGAAATAGGGGTTGGTTATTCTTTTCAGACTTCAGCGTGTTTCATATTTTGATGTTTCATGGTATTTTGTTAAATATTTCATTGATATTTTTTCTTTGTTTTCCAAAATGAATCTACCTATGTTCAAGCAATTCAAATTATGCAATTGAACTAGGTACAGTGATTGATGTATATTTTTTATGGGTACCTACCTACATGAACGTAGTTGCGACGTAACTGGATGAATATACATACCAAATACAACACCACTGGAAACAAAGTCCCCCAAGACACTAGATAAGTCAAACAAATACAACACCACTGGAAAAAAAGTCCCCCGAGACATTAGATAAGTCAAACAAATACAACACCACTGGAAACAAAGTCCCCCGAGACACTACGTAAGTTAAACGAATACAACACCACTGGAAACAAAGTCCCCCGAGACACTAGATAAGTCAAACAAATACAACACCACTGGAAACAAAGTCCCCCGAGACACTACGTAAGTTAACCAAATACAACACAACTGGAAACAAAGTCCCCCGAGACACTGGGGAAGTTAAACAGATACAACATCACTGAAAACAAAGTCCCTGGAGACACTAGGGAAGTTAACCAAATACAACACAACTGGAAACAAAGTCCCCCGAGACACTAGGGAAGTTAAACAGATACAACACCACTGAAAACAAAGTCCCTTGAGACACTAGGGAAGTAAACCAAATACAGCACCACTGGAAACAAAGTCCCCCGAGACACTAGGGAAGTTAACTAAGTTAAAAAAATAATACCTAAAACGTATGTGTTGTAAATCCTTATGTAATCGCTTATTAAGAATGAAAATATATTTTGTATTTGTAAATATTTCTATATAGATATGTTATATATGTGTACAATTTTTTTACGCCCAGCGTAATTTATATTGGTGTAAATGACCCGAGCCCCTTTAAGACTTGAACCCTCGGGCAGCCCCCCGGTTGCCCTGGATCCGCTACGCCCCTGCATTTAGCATTGCTGGTAATAAAGGTTACGCAGACGAACGTGCGCCAGGCAGGTGGTTAGGAAGTAGGAAGGTACCCCGCCCAGTGTTGTAAGCAGCAAAAATAAAGTGTAATCATCTATTTCCATGTAAACACACATTCCATTCTGTTGCACGGGGGTTAACTCATTTGTATGCTATAAGCCAATGCAGTGCTATTTTAACACCTCCAGTATTAATTGTGAGATTTCGTACCCTTTGAGTGTGGAAATGTTGAATTTGTACGGTGGGTTGGTACGCGTGACTATGAGTAATTTTAATTTTGATGTTATTGAAGCTGAGTTACATCATATATTTTTATTAAATGCCATAAAATAAAACGACAGAATACTGATTGGCTTTCCGGTGCGAAAGGGTTTGCTCCATTTTCATGGCGTTGCAGTCCTAGACTCCTGTTATAGAATTTTCTATTTTTGCTAACCAACATTGCCCAAAAATACTTAAGACTGAATAATTCTGCTTTACCTAACACTACCTAATATTACACAATTTTTTTATTTATTTTTATATGAATACCGCACAAGAGTCTCAACTGCTCCCAACCATCTAGAACCAGTGAGACTATGGCATCCCCAAGTAGGGTATTTTGTGAGGCTGAAGGTAGTGGGGAGGGGAAGTAGAAAGCCATTTCAAGCAACGTTTAGATTCTGAATGGTGGTCTTTCACCAGGGCGATATTTAGAGTATCTACCACTCTGGAACGTCCCGCAAATATACTTTTTATTATTTTTATATGAATTAAATGTGTTATGACACATATTAATTAAATAAAAGTTTTCTCGTAAGAAGCAATCACATGGTGGATGGACATTATATTAAATAAAAGAATACTTTGTTTTAAAACCACAATTTTATTATGTGTCAGGGCACATATAATAACTAAATATAACAGTTATTATATGTGCCCTGACGAAGCTTGATCCAAGCGAAACCGGTTGGCCTTCATCATAGTAAATTCTGTGGTTTTAAAACAAAGTATTCTTTTATTTAATAAATAAAAGTTATTGACGCACGCCGGGTTTGAACCCGCGACCTTTGTATTCGTAGTCGAGCGTCTTACCACTCGACCATGGAGGACGTCAAAATACCAATATTACACAAAATACCCAATATTACACAAAATACCCAATATTACACAAAATACACAATATTACACAAAATACCCAACATTACATCGAAAACCCAATATTTCACAAAATACCCAATATTATACAAAATACACAATATTACACAAAATACCCAATATTACATAATACAAATTTACAAAGTGCCATTTTTGTGAAATATGATCTCAAGAGGTACCCAAATTATATAATATTACCTAAATTACTCAATATTTTACAAATTACCCAATGTTAAAAAAGTAGCCCGATATTACACAAGTAACCCGAAATTACACAACATTACCCAATATTACAAAAAATACCCAATATTACACAAACTACCCAATTTTACACAACTTTATTTAATATTACACAACATATTCCCAATATATTATATTATTAAAAACGCGGAACAAAACAAAGGAACCCTTGGTATATTTGAAAAATGTATGGTACCTAACTACTTACTTACACCATAAAAAAACATACTCGACTGTTAATACCAGAAAATGTTTTTCAAAACAATTGATGTAGGACTAATTTTGTAGACCAGAGCAGAAGGAAATTAACATATTTTACCGTGTAGGAGCTTTGTGGGTTTAGCACAGTTGAAACAAATTAGTTTATTTGTAGTTAGATAAGTGGTTTCGGTGGCACAGTTGATTGCTGGTTCAGAAGAGTAGCGTGAGATATATTATTTTTTTAATTTTATTTTTTTTTATTTTTTTTTTTTTTTATTATCAAACATAATACATAGTAGTGTTATACAAGTGTTATATCAATATATATATTATTAAATCTACCATTTCATTATAAATTATAAAGGTGTACCCTCATAAAAAAGCAGTGCTTGTGTGTATGAGGGGGTGTTATTTGTTTAGTTACTAATAATTTGCTGTAATGATTTTTCAAAAATATTTATTTTAAGTTTTCAGTGTAGTTTTTTAATTGTGTTTTGAATTCTTTAAGATCATCATTAATTAATCTTATTTTTTCTGGTAAACTATTAAAGAATTTTATTCCCAGATATTTATAACTTTGCTGGCCTATTGTTTTTTTACAGATTTTTTGTATTATTGAATGGTTCGGTTTTATTTAAAATGTCTTCTTTATATATTTGTAATGTGGCGTGGTACAAATAAAGGGAGTTTAATTTTCTGACTTTAAATTCTTTAAATAAAAGTTCTGAAGGATATAAAAAAAAATTTTTTAGGATTATTTTAATTAATAATTTTTGGGCGATGTAAAGGGTTTGTATGTGATTTTTATAAGTGCCGCCCCATCCTATTATACCATATTGAATTATGGATTGACAGAAAGCGAAATAGGTCATTCTTAGTAATTCTTTATTATTATATAACCTTTTAACTAGCAAACAAACCAATTTCTTCGCAGAAGGAAGAAAATTGAAAACAATGAAAAGTACAAAAAAAATAACTCAAACGTGTAAGTAAGTTAACGAAAAAAATGCTTAGCTATTCACATTGACTGAATAAACGAAAAGCATTTGTTTACAGATGTGACGTGAAAGGGTTCAGATCTGTAGGAAAAACTGTCAAAACCGAAAATAGCACAAACAGAAAATATACGCCATAAATTATGTTCTTTTGTTTGTTTTTCACTCTTTGTATTTTTTAAATGTGAATACATCAAAAAAGGTTACACTGGTCGAAGCCAGTGAGACTATGTGAGGCAAAAGGAAAATAGGGATAAGAAGGAGAGAGAGAAAATGACAAGTCAGAAGTACTCGGATCAATTTACCAGACATATCTTTTCGAAACGTTTCTATTCTCTTATATTATCTTCCACTCTGAAATGGCCCGTGTATCTTTTGAAACGTCCCCGAATCTTTATTTCATCTACTTCGGCATATTTTATATAATATACCTAAGGATCCCTTTTCCATTCTTCTAATTACATTTCTACACTCACTTTTGGTTCATACATCTGTAGCTACATATGTAAAAGGTAAGTGCATCGGGTTAAAAGGCAGAAAAATTAAAAATAACTAGGCTGATTGAATCAATTTGTCACCAGGCAATAAATCCACCTCTATACGAGTACAACTACCAAGATGTACACAGGTTTACAAAGTGTTGATAAATCTTGATTTTAAACTAGAAAATTTGTGTGTGTGAAAATATAAAATTTCAACAACTTTTTTAGTCTTTAATCTCTAGGTAAACGCAACATTATTCATTAATGTGGGTACGCCATTTCCACTGTGTGCTATGGAAAGTAGAAATATCCACAATGGCGCCAAAAAAATATACGAGATGGCATGTTGTTTGTTCCATATTTTTCAATTGTTCATTAAAAAAAATTGTGTCAAAACTTGGGTGAAACCGGGTAGTAACTAATAGTCATACATATTTACGTAAATATTTAAATGCGTTAATGCCTACTTATATATTTTTAAAGTAAAGTTCCTATCAGTTCCTAAAGTCGCAGTCGTTTTGCAAAGAGACTTTTACCCCCAAAAACATTCTCAAATTTTGGGAGTTCAATAGTTTCGTGAAATAGTCCGTGGTACCAGCTTAAGATTTAATTTTTTAGACTGTTTTCTTTTATTTTTGTATAAATCAAGACAAAAAACTGTATACCTTAACGTAACATTTTACATTTTCCTCGACAATTCCTTTAACCTTTACAAAAAGTGGAAAATCATGGCAATATTTAAAAGAAAGTTATCCAAAAAAATTAAGCATTTGCCTAACTTAATCTGATATAAAAAGGGGTATTAGTGATCTAGACTATTAGATGAATTTATTATTTCTAACTAAAAGCAAACTTTTTAAAAATAATACGCCCATCCTAAAACGTCGCGAGAACCGCAAGGTTTCAAATCAAATTAATTTACATTTCAGAAATCGACAACGTATCACTCCAATGATGTAACTGATGCGAGGCTGAATTTGAGAGGAAACAATAAAATTAATTCAGAGTCAAAACGCTATAGGTATCAATATCAATCGTTTCTCAGAGAAAATTGACGTTTCACACCGATGTAATTTTCCAGCTTTATTCATAACACTTGCCTACAGAGTCATAATTGTTATTTTATTAAACTCATCACAAATGGATCTAACGAAACAGTGCTATTTTTTATCGACAAAATTTTTTAAATTGATTAATTTTCATCTCACAGGGGAAAATATATTTTTTAAAAGGGGCTTTCAAATTATTTGTTGTCCATTATAAGACGTATTTAATAATACAGCTGAAGTTTTTCTTATAGTAATCTTAAATTAATATAGCGTAGAGCCACATTTTTATCTACAAACATTTTATAATGAACTGAATTTCATCCCCCAAAGAGCAAAATCAAAAAGAAAAGATTCTGCGCTATTTTATCGTGTATTAATGAAATGAGTATTAAATTTCATGTTTAATCGTCTTACCGTAATATATTCCACCAAATGCACTGATGTCGTTTCACTGGGCGCCACAGTAATAATAATTAAATATATTTGAAATTGACGGTCACTTTAATACTAAATTATTAACAACACACTCCTTATCGCTCAGTTTCCCTAGCCTAACTAGTTCGATATATATACAATAGTAGTTAACTAAAGAATGGTTCACAATCGGAAGACATGGTTTCATTTAAATAGAAAATAAACAAATATATTCGCAGCGAAGTCAGCTGCGATTGGAATAGTATACGCCATTTTTTTTGCGACTGCGCGGTGGAGACAGGCGTCTCGACGCGTTGGCTCGTGGGGAACAGAGCTTTAGGAACTTTAACATTGTGAGAGCTTTAATTTAACAATACTTTTACATTGAAATCAATATTACGGTTACTAAGTTTCAACAGCGCTTTTGTAAGACCGTTTATCAAGTTTTAACAGAGTTTTTATTTAGCAGAAATTTAAGATCTATTTATTTTTATGAATACCAAACAAAAGTCGTAACTGCGCGGAACCAGTGTGATTATGACATCTCATATTGAGGTATTTTATAAACCTATTTTTATTCTTGCATTTATAAGTTTTAATATTTAGCTTTAACGGATATAGATTTGATTATTCGTTCAAGTTAAGAAATCATTCTTGAAAAAAAAAACACTTATTTATGTATATACTAACGGACCATTGTCCAATTGCAAAAAAAATACAAAACACGAAATGGAAAAAAGAGCAACAAAGAAAGAGCAGCACGCACATAATATTTTAATGAAGCAATGACAAAAATAGGACAAAAATATACATTTGATAAAATATTCAAGTCAAAGCCTGTACAAGGCATTGGTAGAGTTGTAAAGAATGACATAAATCATTTAGACTTCTGCCAAAAATTTCAAGACTTGAGTTAACAAGTCTCGACATTCTGGACAGTGGAGAATGATACCCATAATTAGTAGAGTGATGATTGAGGAACAGCAATTCATTATTTATGTGTCTACGGCAATGTTGAACTGAATGAGTTGCAACAAAGAAGATGAGTCAATAATACAATGAATAATGTTTAAAATGCAAATTAAATCAAAGTTTTTCCTACGCTTTTGCAAATAATTATTTTTTTAAATACAGTTAGGAGGTTATGCGTGATTTGTTTCAGCTTTAATATCCTGGATTTTCAGCACCAGCTGAATCAAATTTACTAAAAACGTAAATATAATTGACTCAGTTGTAAGATTATGTTGGTATAGCTTTTATTTGAAATAAACAATATTATAATTTTATTAGGAATTTATTCTGCTTTACGCCCCTTGCAGCTTTGACAATGGCGGTCAGCGTCACAGCGCGCGAATCAATAGTTCCGCATTGGGTCAGCGGGTTGTGACCCCTATTGCTAGTTGAATAAGGAATACAATCGCGTGGCTGCGTCACCAGAGGAGCAACCTGCCTTATCCAATACACGTAATACCACCACACTACCATTTTGGATCTTTATTCCGCCATTAAATAAGGGTTAAATTCGCTTGGTTGCGTCACCACAGAAATAATATTACCTAGATAGTGTATTCCCTACTCTTTCTGGGAACGCTATAATATGTTTCTATATAAAACATACTACTGATTCTACTATGCTACTGTCAGGGAAGCCAAACAGAGTGCCACGTGACAGGGAATATAATGTGGGAGGAGTGGGGTAAAGAGAGTTATGAGATGATAAGATTTTAGATAGCAGAATGTATGATTGCACATGCCCATGAATTGGATATTCTTCCCTTTTTTTAAAGGGGTCAACACTTTTACAAAATAACAAGATATATTTCGACGGCCTGCTTGGTCGAGTGGTTAACACGCGCGACAACGAATCCAGGGGTCGCGGGCTCAAATGCCGGCGTGCTTCAATAAATTTAATTGAACTATTTTGTATTATTTCACATTTAATAATAATTATAAAATAATGTAAAGTTAATAATATATAGATATTCTAAGTACCGCCCTGGTGAAAGATTACCGCTCAGAATCTAAATGGCTTTAGTCGTATTTGGTGACCAGATCTGAATAGTCAGGAACTTCCCAACTTTTCTATTCCCCCTCCCCCCTAACCTTCAGCCTCACAATATATTCCGATCGGAGATGCCAGTCACACTGGCTCCAGAAGATTGGGAGCAGTTTTTTTTATGTGAGCAATGCGAATGCAAATGAGAAAAAAGTATCCAATTCGTGGGTAGGTACTCTCCTCAAATACCAAATTCGATAAAATATATTAATATGCAGGTAGGCATCAAATTTAAAAGATTTATCCGAAGTAATTATATTAAAATGTGTGGGTAGATAGCTTATAGCTTACCCAAACTTATCTTTATAATCTCCCTTACCTACGAAATAATTAAATTAGTATTTCTACGTAGGTACCTAACCTATAAACGGTTAAAACATGTGTTGAGAAATCGTGGTGTTATATTCACCGAATGCGTATTATTATAGAATAAATTAAAAAGATGATTTAATTAGCAGCGAATTTGTGTTCCATCTATTTGTGTAGATCAGCAGATGTTTCGTTCTTCTCTTTGATCTGACACTACGCACTGATCTATAAACAAATGAAAATAATTTGTGTTGCTCTATTTTCTGTTTTGTATATAAACGTATAAAATGAACACATTCGCCTAATATCATAATTTAAAACTCAGGTCAGATTAAAATATGACGAATTGATCAGTAGAGTTGGCCGTCAAAATTTTTTTTTTTTTCAATTTTGAATACGGCAGGGGTTTTCAAAGTTGTACATTCCTAAAACTGAAAATATCTCATACCTACCTACTAGTTTTGGTCCTCTACCGGAAGCCATTGTTTTCAACATAATTTATTTCGTTTGAATATCCCAATATCCATCATTATTAACAGACGTCAGGCCCGGCTCTGAGTCAAACGGCGCTTGGCGCAGGTAATTTTTTTGTTCGAACAGAAGATTGGTACCGACTCGTATCAAGTATAAAATGAGAGGCAAGAACTTGTAGAATGAACTTGTAGAATGAGTTAAATTGCGTCGATGAATAGGATAGTTTTTTTTCATTTCAGATCATATATATTAGGTATGGTTGATATCGAAAATTGGGTACACCTGCGGTTTCAGTAACCGGTAACTGACGAGGAATCGGTTATTTATCCAGTAATTTTTGGAACCGGTTCCTGGTGCCAGAAAAGTTCCACGAAGATTTTTACATTATAAAAAAAGGATTCCTGTATTTTTTTATTTCACGGGAGGGGGGAACCGGTTTTTCTAGTTCGCAATTTTTATTTGCCAAAAATAGGAACGGGATCCTCGGACAAATAATATCGATTTTTATTTGTCAAAAAAGGAACCGGAAGAAATAATATCGACGGTTCCAGTGACCGGTTCCTTTTAATCGGGACAAGAATATCGACCATCTCTAATATATATAAAGCACTGTGATTAGCTACTATTAGCGCCTTGGCGATTTGTCGCCTTTACTGCTCCAATTGCACCTGCACATGACAAACTACAATTTTATACAATCGTCCCCAACTAGCACTTACCTAAAATGTATTATTTGTCTTTTAAAATAGGTACCTATATTATAACGAATTTCTAAGTGTGACTTTTGACCGCAGTAGGCGGTAAACAATTTTAACAGAACCGTGGAAAATAAGTGAAAACCCTGTTTTTTGTCACACAAGAGCGATAAATCACTAAAACAAATATAGGGTCCGCCAAATAACTTTTTTTTTTTCAACTAGTGCTTATTTCGTGAATGGTAACACTTAGCTCATGTCTGATTTGACAGATAATTAGTTTTATCTAGCGATGGGAAAAGCTTCACAGATTTGTGAATGCTTCACGAATTGATACTTCTTCAAAATGAACCTTTCACGATGAACCCTTCAATTGAAGTAACATATTAATCACAGCATTTCTCGTCGGGGGGTTGCTAGCGATAAATGTACCAAATAATAGTCACGTTTTTTTCTTAATAGTTTTATTCGGGACAGCTCTCCCAACCACATAACCCACTCCTCCATTATTGTATAACAAAAATTATACCGTGTAGAAAAACTACTTCTTTCTTTCTTCTATGTGTGTATTAATGAATTGTCTATTACTAGTTTCTTGTCTATTGTTTCTCGATGACAGCTGCCCATATGTTTGAGTTGTTAGCCGTTGGCGGTATCATGCCTTAAAAGGAATGATGTACAATAAGTATGCATAGCCTTACAGAGAATTTGCAAAAAGCAAATGTAGTAATTGCGAAATTTTCAGTTTCTGTAAGAGCGATGTGAACGTTTTTCAGGGCTTGAAGTACAATTTGAATATTTCTTACTGTACACAGTTTGACAGTTTGCTTAGCAATAGGGTGAATATTGCGCAAATGACGATTCATATTACAGGCATTGCCTCCCTTTATGGATATAACTTTAGAACAAAAGTTGCATTTGGCCTGGTAAACCTCAACTTCCTTAAAATAAGCCCATATTTCACTTTCTCGTTGAACGGCCATCCATAATTTTAGGTAGAGATTATATAGTCCTATAGACAAAACAAGCACAGAAATCATAAGAAACTGTCACGGGTACATGCGAGGGAACGGATAACTAAAAGATACTTCATTGCTTCATTCATTCTTCGAACTAAAATCGAAGGAAGAAGGGAATGAACAATTGAACTGTGGATTGTGGATGATGCAATATTTCAGTCTTTCGAATGAATGAAAAATTGAAGTTCGAAGTAGATGCCATAGATTGTTCAATCGGAAGTACCAACTTAACCAACTTCAATTGAAGTATTTGTTCAATGAAAAATGAATGAAGTTGGGACTGCTGTCAAAAGAAGTACTTCTTTGAAACAGTTCTTTCAAAACTGTCACAACGCTAGTTTTATCCTTCCGCTGAGCGAATATGGTTGTGTATACGCTTGAACAACGCTGGGAAATATTGCGACATTACTTTGAAAATCATGGTAATGTTGCAGAATGTGTGCGAAAATTGCGTACGGTTTTTGGAAGAAGAGAAGCACCGTCAGCTCCGTATGTTCGTTATCTTGTGAAAAAAGTGAAAGAAACTGGCATCCTCATCGATAAACCAAAGCGTCAAAAGCCAAAAACAGTGCGTACACCCGAGAATATCGATGCTGTGGCAGAAAGTGTGCGTGAAGCGCCATCAACATCAATTCACCGTCGTTCTCAACAATTGAACATTTCGGAGACATCATTGAGACGAATTTTGCATAAAGACCTTGGTATGACGCCATACAAAGTCCAATTGGTTCAGGAGTTGAAGCCAACTGACCATCCAATGCGTTTTCGCTTCGCTGAGTGGGCCTGCGATCGACTTACAGAAGATGCCGATTTTGCCAAAAAATCATCTTTTCGGATGAAGCTCATTTTGATCTTGGCGGGTATGTAAACAAGCAAAATTGTCGTATTTGGGGCACAGAAAACCCGCACGCATACATTGAAAAGCCGGTACACCCAAAACGAGTCACTGTTTGGTGCGGATTTTGGTCCAGAGGCATAATTGGGCCATTTTTCTTTGAAAATGAGCAAGGAGTGGCCGTTACAGTCAATGGCGATCGTTATCGGGCCATGTTGAACGAATTTTTGTTCACAAAAATTGAAGAGGAGGATATTGGCAACATTTGGTTTCAACAGGACGGCGCTACGTGCCACACAGCCGAAGCTACACTCGATGTTTTGCGCCCTGTTTTTGAAGATCGCATTATCAGCCGCAGAGCTGATGTCGTTTAACCACCTCGGAGCTGCGATTTGACACCGTTGGACTATTATTTGTGGGGTGCCCTCAAAGATAAATGTTACGCCGACAAGCCAGAGACAATTGACGCTTTAAAGGACAATATTCGTGAAGCCATTGGTGAAATACAGCTGCACACAATCGATAATGTGCTTAAAAATTGGACCGATCGTGTAGGCTACTGCATGGCCAGCCGAGGCAGCCATTTGAATGAAATTATTTTCCATTATTAACCGGAAGGATTGTACTTATAAATAAAAAAAGAAATTTGAGAAAATATTCAGTAGTTTTTTTTTTATAGCATTTTCAAAAAAAAAAGTTATTTGGCGGACCCTTTATTATGTACAAACAAAAAAGATATTAATCGTATTTTTTCCTAAAGGAAAAGACAGACTGGACCCACAATCCATTATAAGATCTGGACCACTTACAATGAAAATACATGATTTAGATACACACTTGTCATACGCAATGCAATCTTACGCGTCCCATGCAACGCCGGTCTACGATGTCCAGATCGGCGTGGGAGCGTGGGAAGGTGGAGGGGATAACAATACCCCTTCTCACGCATCAGACAAGTGTTTCTAGAACTTACGTTCGTAGCGCGTCCCCGATTCTGAATTTGCTTTGCATACGTGAGACAAGTGTGGACATCGGCGTGGGAACGTTTCATTGCATACGCTGGACCAGTGTATCTTTACCTTATTAAATTTATTTCATATTCAAGCCTCGGTAGAGGACCTAAAATATTTAAGTATTTACTGGTGAATCGAAAAAATAAAAATGAGGCCACAATCAAGATAAGCAAACGCAACTTTATACCCATAAGCAAACAACATCTGATAGAAAAATACTTTTGTGCATTGATGGCCCACCCTACTAAAACCAGAAGCGCCGCATCCTTGTGTAGAATTCGTTTGGCGCACATGGGCGGCCGATACAAGGGGCGGTCTTTTGAATGCACCTCTCTGCAACAGCCGCCAATTGATTCGGCGGTTATCACAACAGATTCTTTCGTTATCATTATCCTCAGATAAATTCATATCTATTCAAAACGGAATGCGAAGTCTAACCGAAAATATTTATTTGTTTTTAAGACGGTAATATGATAATTTAATCTACTTAATTAATTGTTCTCTTTGAATATCAAAGATGGCAGCACTTTCGTTTGTAGTTAGCACGTGGATGCTTCTATGACGAATGTGCACGACATACATTTTACGGTATTAATACTATCAGATCAGATGAGATCCCAAAGGATAAAGTTAAAATTTCATGACGCCAGAATACACCGTTCGTAAAAATTTCGCTGCTTCAGAGAAATAAACAGATTTTTGCTTTATAGTATTAAGATGCTAGCATTATGTACACAGAAAGTAAAACACAGTAAAATTTATTAAAAGATAATTTAATACAGAATCAGTTTCAATTAATAAAGACAATCATATTTTTAAAATAGTTAATAAATAAATAAATTACATTTATTACAATATTACTTGGTAACAATAAAAAAATCTATATATTTGGACCTCTTCCAACGATATAAGCTTGACCTCAAAACCCTGTGATGAGTCGGTCGAAAATCGAACTTTTTTTTGACCCTTTCTTCCATTTCCTGTCTTAAGCATCCTTTTCTACAACCATTTTGGCTTTCAAACAATATTTGTAATATTTCAAAAGACATGTAACAATAATAATATTACCCTATACGATCTACGCGCATACACGTACGTATTCATTTTCATAGTAAATGTATAAACGTCTCAAAGAGTGTCGCGCACAACTGTTATCCTATATAGATACATCACGAATGCGGTGAAAAGGTCAAATAGATTGAGGAAATGGTTAAAAAAATTACAAATTTGATATTCTCTAAAATCGAGAAAATATTGATCAATATTTAAAAATTTATTTAACATAAATATGTTACAAATGGAGAGACGAGATTCATAACTTCGTAAGTTAATTATATATAATTTAATATATTTGACTTAATAATAATTTGGAAGAATTTTTTTTGAGCACAACATTTTGAAATTGGATAGGTTACCTACATTAATAATACTAATTAAGTTCAGAAATAATACATTCACGGATTGAGTTCTTTTTTTTAAATGCATTTATGTTTTATTTTAATCTTAATTTTAGGATATTAAGTTATACATCAAGTTAACAAATTATTACAAATGACTGACTAACTAACCATCACGCCGTTTCTCCGCAAGGGTAGGCAGAGGGTAGTAAACAACTGTCTTAGCACACACTACTTGCTTCATTCACATTCATACATACTATTCTGTTATTCTGACTCTTGACATGGCGCAACTCGAGTATTTGATTCATTTGATCGTGCCATGTTTTCTTCGGGCGTCCCTGACTTCTTCTTCCTAATATTCACATTTTTAACACATGTCAAAACCATATAAGCGTCCTTTTCTTAATCCTATTCATTATGCCTACATCAGCTTTGCACTCTTTTCTACAGCATTTAAATTTCATCCTCCTTCCTCTGCCAGTTCCATGCTTCACTGCCATAAATCAGGGTTGGTATAAGCACTTATATTTATTCATAATAAAAAAAGAGTTAAATGGAAAAAATATTTCAAATAGGCAGAGGTAAATCAATATTTGATTGAGACAGTTTTTTTTAATAACTTTTGAGAAGAATAATTATTTAAATTTAAATAAAAAATATTTTAGTTTTAAGCCTTCAGGAAAGTATATATATAAACTAAGTTATATATAAACTAAGTTATATATAAACTAGTTTATACATATACTTTCCTGAAGAAGGTTAAGTTTAACCGAAACCAGTCGAATGTTATATGTGTATAAATAAAGTGGCTTAAAACTAAAATATTTTTTATTTAAATTTATAATGTCAAGCTACAAAGTGATTGCTTCCTTCGATAAAATAATTATTTACTTATAAATTAAATAAAATTGTTTGTTTTGTACATACCTAGTAAATATATGTTTGAATCTAAAACAACAATTTATAAAGAATCTTACAAATATATGATAATAATCATAATAAATAATTCAAATGACTAGAATATTGTTTTTAGGAAGGTTGGGAAGTACCTGACTATTCAGATCTGGTCGCCAAACACAGCTAAAGCCATTTCTAGCAACGTTTCGATTCTGAATGGTGGTCTTTCACCAGGGCGATACTTGGAGTATTTGGAGCGTGCTACACATATACTATATATTATTGATGTGAAAATAACACAGATTAATCAAATAAACTTTATTTGCACATGCCGAGATTTGAACCCGCGACCTCTCGATCCGCAGTCGAGCGTCTTAACCACTCGACCACGGAGGCCGTCATATAAAAATGTACTTTAGATACTTCTATGAATGCATAGTAACATTGAACTAGTCAAAATATTGAATGGTCAATGCAAATCCATTTCCGCCCAACTTTGGCCACTTTTCAGAGGAGAAAAAAAAGCACTTTACAGCAAAAACACGACATAATTTTTTTTAAAAATACATGTACATAGTTTTATGAGCTTTTTGCATACAACAGATTCATAGATGTTTACCTTTAGACTGACTTGTCACATAAATATATAGATTGTCTGGCCACTAGTCACTAGCGATTTTTGGTCCTTTTGCAACATTACAATTGAAATATGGAGAAACTAATAATTATTGAACTTGGTATACAAAAATAAAAATTCCCATATTTTGGCCACACAGGGGGGTGACAAGTCCAGGGGAAGATTGATGTAAAAGTGCTATAGAAAGATGCCGCACCTTGCGGCATTGAAACTTACCTGACTGACATTTTGCAGAGTAAAGATTGCCTTGATGTTAACCAACCTCCAATAGGAGAGGGCACCAAAAACGACAATTGAAATCAGAATGAGCACCACTAAGTTTGATCTTACTTATTAAAACGTTTTGATGATATTATTTTACGTAATTGGTTTTAATAGAAATATATTCATAATATTTCAGTGATCTCCATCTAACATTTCCCACAAAACTTTCGTTCAGGGTTACATTAATATCCCCGTTCGGAACGGGAGTGTTAACTACGGTATGTGTAAAAAGTGATCCTCACAAACATTAAAATACTCTAAAACGTCAGGAGCTCATGGTCAAAATAATATACAGGGTGCCATTAATTTTTAACACATAAAAAATAAGTTTATTTGTACATTGTTAAAGTATATATAGTCCATGTTCATTCATTCCATGCGGTGGTGATGGATGGAATTTTATTATCAATACGACATAAACAGTAATTAGAAATAAAATTTTTAGTCTTATCAAACTAGACGTACACAGTAGAGATGGTCGATATTCCTGTCCCGGTTACCAGCCGGTCACTGGAACCGTCGATATTATTTCTCCGAGGAACCGGTTCCAAATTTTCACAAATAAAAATATCGATATCCTTTGTCCGTTCTTTTCGTGTTTTTTTTTTTGTGAGTTCCAACCAGTTTCAGTTCTTTGTCGTTTTCAAATCTCTCCCGACTAGTACTTTTTTTTGGCGAGGAACTATTGTCGATTTGCTAGTACTTTTCGAAAAAATATCCTTCGTGGAACTTTTCTGGCACCAGGAACCGGTTCTAAGAGGAACAGGATAAATAACCGGTTCCTCGCCGGTCACCGGTAACTGGAACCGCAGGTACATCCAATTCTGATATCGACCAAGTTTAAAAATTCTGGAATTTGCATAGCCACGTATCTTTATTCTCGTTCAGGCAAAAGTCACCAAACCATAAACACGAGGTTTAAGATATAAACTTTTAATTTAACACATCAATTTTTTTCAATATTTTTATGCAGGTATATAAAACTTTAAAATGTACATTATTTAAACTTTAAGAACATATAAATCCGATTTTACCTTCACATTCTAACTTTCAAATTGCGATATCTCTAAACTGTGTATCGTGGTTAAGTGACCTTTGGTGAATTTAAAGCGGTAACGAATAACGTTTCTCCTATGTACCAATTAAATTTATTTTATGTATTCTTACGCACATTGTGTAAATGATGTACTTAGTTTATGCACATAACTTGAATGATATAAAAATACCGAACCTGTCACATTTACCAAAACCAGCTCAACCAGGCCAGGACACTGAATCAAGTTGGCCACTTATTTATATAAGATCCTCGTAAAAAAAACGGGTGGCGACATAGTTGTACTGTGTAAAGTCAGGGTATGAGATATCACATAAAAAGAAATAGTGTGTTTAAAATAAAGAACATTGTTACATGTACGTATCGGTCTGGCTTTGTGAAGTAAAAAACTCAGCAATTACATGACAGGGGAGATTTGGTTCGTTCATTCCCCTTAAGGCTTTGAATAGCGTTGTTCGGTTTTGATCCAGGAGCACATCACGGCATATTCCACAGATGTCTCCATTCTGGAAAATAAAACCAGAATCAGTACCAAGATGTTAACTGAAAAAAATACACACATGATGTTGGACAACTGAACAGAATCGATACGATAAATAAAGCTGTCTAAAGCTAGCATCCCCGGCTTTGCTTAATGTTTGTATATTGATAATTAAATAAATATTGGTTAAAAAAAATTACCCTACGATGGCAAGGCTGACACATTTTATTTATTAAATGGTGAGCTGTTTGCCGTTAATTGAAAACGAATAAGTCAAACGAGTTAGTTTTGCAAAACCGATGTTATTTTAGGTTAAGAGTGTTCAAACTTTTGTCACATATGACATTGTTCAATACACCAGCCTCAAGAACAAGAACAATAGCTTTGGGTGAGAATGCTTTTGAATGGTATGTATAAATCTATGTTGGCGTTTAGAATCATTTTATAGTAGCTTCGTTTAAAATTAGATAAAGGGGCCCATCTGGTCACAACCAATATTCATCCACTCATAGACAATTTTGTCTTCGTAGCGAACAATTCGATAAATTAACCGTATTTTAGCTGTCACCCGTCAAACGCAATTGGCGATTTGCAGTTGTGCTAGCAAGTGTCGATAATATTAATAAAAACTTAAAATGTGTCAATTGCTAGACCTCCAGAAGGTCCGAAAGTTTGATTCTAAGCTGCTATTCAGAGAATCGAGTAAAGTTCAACAGGGAATATGGCTTACCTGTACATGACTTTGTCGAGCAGCACCTCTATGGCCCTTGCAACGTTCTGGCCCGTGGCTGCGCTGGTCTCAAGGTAGGTCAGCTGGTGATCATTGGCGAACTTCCTGGCGCGCTCCTCGCTGATGATGCGGTGCTCCTGTATGTCACACTTGTGGCCGCACAGCACTATGTCCGGGCAGGACGTCAGACAGTGGGTCTATGGAAGGAAGTAAATACAAAATCTATAAATGTCACTAAGAGACGACAAATTAAACAAAGTGGATAGGTACCCCACTGGCGTCCACGTTCAAATGCAAACATTCATTAGTAAATACTACGTTTCAAAACATCACTTCTATTCTTCCATCTTAATCACTTGCGATAATAATAGATAAATAGAGCCATGTATAAAGCCAAATAGGAGGAAACTAAAAATAATGACCAAGTGGGTGGCGCAGTGGAAGTGACTAGGAAGCAGAATGAGAAAGAGGTGGACTGACTGCGTAGAAAAATATCAGGTCAGCATAGGAAGGAACATTTGTAGAGGTCAAACCCCACCCTGGGATCAGCGCTGTGATAATGATGATGAATATTAGCACCACTAATATATATACACATTTACATATTTTAAACATTGATATTAACTTTGCAAGAATAAATAAAATTGTATTTAGTATTACGTAGTACCTTAAGTTGCTCAATCCAGTTACGCACTTCCAGAAATGAGTGTTCGTTGGTCAGATCAAACAGAAGAAGGAAACCCATGGCATCTCGGTAAAATGTGGTTGTCAGACTACGGAACCTGATTAGAACACAATTTATCCATTTTGTAGCAAAATAAACATTATAAAGAAATGGTGTTCTGTAGTAAATATTTTGTTAGAAAGCAAACATTGAGGAAAAAAATTCAGGAATATATGCAGAACTAAATAATAAAAAAATGACGAGACCATTTGAATTAACTTTTTCTTCTGTTTATCAAAGAGATACTTAGTGACAAATAATTAGTGAGGAAACATTACTTCTTGTCACTGAAAATCAATAATGCATAAGTCATTTAAAAAAAATAATATAACTCCGGTCAAAGTCCTACATTGGAAGAAATAAAACCAGAGTTTTTCAATGAATTTTACAACAATAGTAGCAACTCCAAAACACTTGTATGACTTATGCGGAAAATGATTTGCCTCAACATTTTAATGTTGGTGAGTTAAGATTGCAATACTGAGAAGTTGAGAAGAATTAAAATAAATTATTATCATGAACAAAGGGCCCACCTTTCCTGCCCAGCAGTGTCCCAGAGCTGCAAGTGTATTTTGTGGTTCCTTCCATTTAGTTGATATATCTAAAACACAAATCTAAACTAGAAACACTACTGCTAGTGACCAATGAC
The DNA here is from genome assembly GCA_022651775.1 of Drusus annulatus. Classification (NCBI taxonomy): domain Eukaryota; kingdom Metazoa; phylum Arthropoda; class Insecta; order Trichoptera; family Limnephilidae; genus Drusus; species Drusus annulatus. The sequence goes on along the minus strand of JAGWCC010000178.1, from coordinate 8,803 downwards.
ACTAAATATACAACAAATTATTATCAATTTGCACCAAACAAAATAAGAAACAGATACCTAATATAGCCAACTAATGAGCATATTGAGTTATCAAATGGTTTTGCAATGTGCTATTCTTAAATAAATAAATAAAATATCTAATTTTAAAGGGTTTATAAACATATTCAAGATTATAAATAAGTTAGAACTACTAATAATAATGATTACCAGAAAAATTGTGACTGTTTTTTCATTAATCATACAAGCAATGTTATTGCAAAAATGAAAGAGCACACTACAATGGTAGAAGATACGCCGAATGAAATAGCATTAATATTCTGGATGTCTGAGTAAACAAGTTTCAATTGATTTAATCTATCTGAATCAATATTTATACTTTACATCAATTTTAAATACATACCAAAAGATATTTCCTAACGAAAATTGGTTCAAAGAAACCGAATGTTTTGAGCAACTACCATGATACTTATTATCTTCAATTTTTAACTGCTATGTTCAAAATAATATTAATTTATGAAATCTTACTCTTTCAAATTTCAAATTCGGAGCTTACCAATGTTTTCTCTCGAAAATCTATTCCAACGGTGGATATGAATCGTGTATTGAATATTCCATCAGTGTATTGATACAAGAAGCTCGTTTTGCCAACTCCTGAATCCCCAACTGCTAAAAACTTTATCAGATAATCGTAGTCCATCTTTATCTGAAAGGGAAACAAGAAAATTCATTAGGACTGCATTATGCATATTTATTATGTCTCGCAGAAAAATCATAGGGCGAGGCATTATGTCAGTTTTTAAACGTGGATCTGAAAGCATTTTATATGTTTTTCCATAAACCATTTGTGCAATTATGAAAAAAATGCAGAGTGCCTGAAGCATGTAATTACATCCTGAAGTATTGATTAATAAAATTACTGAAACATACGTTCGGAAACCCAAAATTTAAAACGTTGCAAATCATATATTTACTTATGGAAAGGTTTCTTTCCTTCAGTTTGAAATGCAGATCAACTCACTTTCAATTATAAATAGGTAAACAATAATATTCGCCCTAGTCCAAAAATATTATTTCATATTTTGATCACAATTTCGAATACAACGCATAGCCATAGAAAATATTGGTAAGTAGAAAATCTTCTCTGAATATTGAACGCGAATCAATGTCAGTTCTTATTTATAGTTGAAATGCAAAGCGGGATATTTATAACGAAGTTTAAACCAAGGTTGAAACAAATTACTAGATTTTCACAAAAGAATTGTGTTTTTCAAAATATTATAACCCATAGAGAAATCTGTACAATTCCTTTTTTTTTTTTACAGATTACTCACTTTTGTGCTTTGCGTATTAGGAAATTTATACAAGTTCAATTTTTTTTTTTATTAAGATATATTTCGTTACCAGTGGTATAAACTTTCCAATACACTGGGAATGTAAGTTCAAATCATCTTTCAGAACATGACGTTTCAAAAATTAATTTATTTTCTCAATTACTAAATAACTTAGACAATATTATTTACTTTTAAAAACTGTTCTTATTATTTACTTTGAATATTTTTTTCTACTACAAACTCAATAAATTACAAATAAAATTAGTTTTTGTTTTTTATTATGTTGTAAAATCATTCATATTTAAAATAATTATTTGGGGTATTTGTTGTGAGATTATTCGTAAAAGACTGTCATTATTTTTTAGTATCTAATAATAAGTAAGTAATAATTCCAATGTACATTTGAATATTGTTCAAAAATGATTACTAGGAATTTAATTTTATTGCTTAATACGAGTATCGATAATATAGAATAGATGATTGAAAAAATACGATTGTATTGACACACCCATTGTTATTCCCTCAGCCCGTTAAGTTTTTTCTATGGCGTTGCGAGTATAGGTGTCATTATTTTGGGTGTCACTCTGCCTGGGTATAAAATATATTTGGCCGAACTATTACAGTGAAAAAGTCGACCTGTGTCGACTTTTTTCGGCTTTTCAAACAGTTTCTTTTGCGCGTTAAATTGGATCGCTATAAAACGGAAGGTAAGGGTTTGGAAGTGTTTCAAATCGTTGATTTACGGGGTCGAGATAACGGGTAGAGATACCTGAGGGTCGCAATAACCTCACGGACAGCCATACAAACCTCGAAAGGGTCGCGGAGTATTGTGAGGCGAATTACTTCCAGTCGGACAACAAGCGGGTGGCGTTGGAGAGCACGAAGAACTATACGACGCAATCTCTTGCCAGTGTGGCTTATCAGATCAACACGCTTGCCTACAACTTCCTTCAGTTGCTGGATTTGCAAACGATGCAGTTGGCGGAGATGGAAAGCCAGATGAATCACATTTCGCAGACTGTTATGATTCACAAAGAGAAGGTGGCGCGGCGTGAGATCGGAGTACTGACTGCCAACAAGGTGACAAACCGTCAGTATAAGATCATCGCTCCTGCTAATCCAGAGAAGCCAATCAAATATGTGCGCAAGGCAATTGATTATACATGTAAGTATTTTTATCATTCTACTTAATTGCCAATAAATAATCATAATAATTTTTACTAACTGCGATGAGCCTCCACCCCGGCAACCAGAAGGTTCGGGATTGTCAAAAGAGCCATCTCAGCCACACCCAAACCTTTTTCTTTTTAATTCATATTGTTTCAATAATTGATTATTTATTTTTGGTTAATTTAAAATTATAAAATATTTATTCTGTATAATATGGCATGACAGAATATTTATTAGCACTGCTGTATTAAAATTTTCTACATTTGCTGATAATACATGCAGCCCACGGATGTGTGAACACTTTATATACATTTATTAATCAATGTGGGCTCGTAGCCTGGTGGTTATTTCGTTAAACCTACCTCGATTGATGGTGCAAATAAAATTGTGTAGCGTTTTTGCCAAAACCGTTAAATTATATAATTCATCAAAGATTTTATTTTCTCTTAATTCCAGTACTAGACGAGATTGGCCACGGGTTCCGGCGTAGTGGGGGCACCCCTCGCCAGCGCCAGCGCTCCCAGGGCGGCTCCGTGTCTGGGGCCACAGGGGGTTCCCAAGGAGGCGGAGGAGGGGGAGCCCTGCCCGCCCCCACCACCAAGCCACCTACGCCTCCGCAGGCTGCCAGGGCCCCCACACCTAATAATAAGGGGAGCGGAATGGTTGGAACACTCGGTAAGTAGTCAAGTTTGATAAAAGACAAACATTTCTAGATTATAAATAACCTGTCAATTTTTTTATTCCTCCTACTACCATTATTACAAGTGAAAAATGTTGCTTGTTCAATGATGGAGGACTTAGCTAGCAAAGGATTGAAACCCAGGAACCTGATGCCTTGCACCACTCAACCACTAACCAGTCAATACAATTTGTTAACAATACTGTTGAAAAATCTCTCAAACGGTGAATTGTTGTGTTTTTTTTAAATTGCACAGCTTTTCCTTTCTGGAATTCAGCTTGAACTGAACTCAGCATGAGCTACTTATGTAGCTTTTAAACTTTGAAATATCCATTTAACTGTCAAAGAATAGGAGAAACAGTTGCACAATAAATAGTGTTGAAATCTTGGTTGATAATATCTCAGGTTTATTCATTAGTTTTATCCACTATCGTGGATTTATTATCTATTCGTTAGTTTTATCCACTATCGTGTACATTTCACGGGGCACACTATGTGCTTGCATTTTTATAGTTTATAATCGGTTTTTAAACAATACATGTAGAGAGAGTGAGGTTAAGGTTATTGTTTTATGATCATATCAACACCTAGAAGATAATTCCTCAGAGTAAATTCCACATCAACATTAAGAAAAATAGTAGTGAAGCAACGATTCCAATTTGACTTGACCTCCAGTCATAAGATTCTTTTAGTTCATCGTAATTGCTGGCCTTAGTTATGATTTATATTTTTTTAAAGTTTTTTATTCTTAATAATTACTATGAGGGTTTTCCTTTTGATCATTACCATAACCCGTAAATTCGTAATTGCTGGCCTTAGTTAGGAAATATGTATTTTTGTTTTTAATAATAATGATTGTTAAATAATTAATATGAGGGTTTTCCTTTCGATCATTACCATAACCTGTAAATTATTGCTTCTAGGAAAGAGCAGTTCTCGCGAATACCGCACTCCTCCGGTGGTGGCGCCCCCGCAGGTGCCCTCACACTATGCTCCTAACTATCCGCTGGGACACCCGCACCACTCCCTGCAGCGCCGCGGCCCGGGGTATTCCACCCTGCCCATTGTGCAGCCCCAGGTAAGTTTCATAGGTTTCAGAATCGATGCTGTGACTCTTAAAATGTTGCCAGTTATGCTTAAAATAATTTTAAGTATCTTTGAATCCTGAGTGGTGGATTGCAGGGCGTAGGCCGGAGATACTATAAGATTATGTGGATAAGTTTAACTGAGAATGGGCTGGTCTGTATGAATGACTGAATTCTCTGCAGAAACTTGCATCTAAATGCGTTTTTTGTTAGACAAAATAAAAGGTGGCGCAATCCAAATTTTAAATTTTATTAACGGTATATATTTCTGTTTCAGATTGGAATGGTCCATCCTACGCAGCATTCAGTTTCTTCTTCTACTTATGGTCAGCATGAACTGCATTCCAACATGCCTCGTAAGTATATTATTTTTCTCAATTAACTAGTACCTACATACTCATACATGGTTTGTCGTTAAAATGACAGATAAAAACAGCCAAATAACATTTTCTAACCCCTTAAGAACTAAATACAGTCAAACCCTGTTAAGAAGTTTTTCAAGGGACCAGCCGAAAAAAACTTCTTAAGCGGGAAAACATCTTAAGAGGGTTTTCAAATTTCTCAAAATTTTGGATTAAATTTGACATCTAAATCCAGGTTTTTATAACATTGCAATATGATGGATAAGTAGATAAAATAAATATATATGTTATTATGAGAAGACAAAAATTACTTTACTCTAGTAGAATTTAAAATAATAATATATACCTACTTGGTTTCGGTGTTTTACAGCAACTAGGAAATATTTCATCAAAACATTTCAACGATTCTCCAACTTTTTCAAATTTAATATTTGATATTGCACTAGATTGTATTACATTTTATTTACATAATGTTTTAAAGATTTAAAATTAATATTCTTTTTTCTCGTGGAATATTGTTGAGCATGGCCAAACACATAACGGTACGTTACATTCGCCACACATGTACTTCGTCGCTTTTCTTGTTTTTAGTCTATGTTTAGTGTTTGAGCAAACATAACAGTTTTTGTAAGGCTTTTGGGTTTTTCCCTTTGCGGGTATAGGTTTCGGCATATGTTTTACTAGCATTTTGGCAGATAACCGTAATGGAACATCTTGTGACGTACGTGGACCAACTTCAGAGTGCGATGTAAAATGATATTTTTCTAATAATTGTCTTATCACATATAATTGGAAATCAGGAAAAGTAATGTTTTTGGTACTAACGGTTTTGTGCATAATATACGAATTCAGTAAATATAAATCGATTAAATGAAAGAAAACTTTTGTTTTACCACTTAATTGATTTTCTTGGGGAATTTACACTAGTTATCATCATATCCGCTTTATCTACTAAGCCCATGTTTTTTATTATAATCTTGAATACAATTTGGCTTCGAAATTACTTCTCTAGTTCTAAAATTTATTTTCCCTGTTGGAGAAACTTTATCATCATGAAGCGTCGTTAACATGTGAATTTCTCTTTTGTCGTCCCATTTTAATGCCGTAAGTGAATCGGAATACTGATAAGTAATTTCCTTTTTCTTCAATTTATTGAATTTTGGCATGTTTTTACGGTTTTTTCGCACCGTTCTACATGCGTTAGTTTTGTGGTCATGCAAAAATTTAAATAATATTGGACTAGTCATCATCACTTTCCTCAATTTCAGAGTCAAGATCGAGAACGAATTCTCTTATCTCTTCTTCATTGAGATCGCGTCTTGACATATTTAGGGATATTAAAAATAAAGTTACAAAAATGATTGTATAAAAGTACACACGAAATGAAATATCAAACTAAATTTAAAAAAAAAACACAAACTAAATTCTCAATTCGGGAATAAAAAAGCAAGTCCACATTTCCGACGAATATCAAAAAAACTTTTAGAACCACACCACAGAGAACGTAATGAACCACGTGATATCCACACACACGACGTTGCGATGGCGGGAGATTTAAACGACTGCGCCAAGAAATCTGTAGACCTTTTTTGGATGCTGCTTTGCGTAGTATAAACAATATAAATTATCAAAGGTTACAGGAGATGTCGCTAAGAAACAGTTCAAAATATTTTACAAAATAATATTTAGCCCCATCTACCATAAGAATCTAGAAATATCATCCTCGAAACATTCATACTGGCGATTTACGTGGTACCGCGTAAATGGCAGTTGTGGCACGGATCGTTCGTACGCCGATGCGCGTAAATGGCAGCTATTGAGTTAACTATGTATGTTCCAAAATACAAAAAAAACTAAACTATAAAGTTACTTATACCAAATAATAAAGAAAAACAGCTCAATCTTTTATCCCTGCGGAAAGAATAATACTAAGCGACTGCGAAACTCAACGAAACCATTTGTTTATTTTCATTTTAATAATAACAATACCTGGGGGATGCACAGAATAAAAACACAACAAAAAGGGTGGGAAAAGATGACAAAAATAAAATGTGTCATCCAAATGCCAAGTATTATTTAATGTAAGAGTCTAAGGTTTAGTCATTTTTACAAAGTGTTGCAAATTTACAAACAAGTCTAGTAAAAATACGATCCCATATTCTCAGGCAGGCCGGGTAAGCCGCCGTTGCATAAAAGGTAGTATCTACAAAAAATCTTATGTTGCGAATAAACAAACAAAAAACTAAACAATTATACGATTTTACTTTTTAAACTCGTTTTAATCTAAGTCAAATTCAGTGTTTTCGCTGAAAAGTTGCGTAAATTAAATCGCAGACGTTTTTCCCCAACGGCCGAAAAGATTCACCAAGTAATGGTTTTAGAGAATACATTTACCGCGAAAATTTAAATTACGCGGCGGGTTACCTTCATGGACGATCTGGACATGCAGATTTACGGAGTATTGATTCGAGTAATTATTCGATTACACGACGTTTTCTCGCTGAATTTGAAATTTCGCGGCATCGTTATCGCGCTCGGACGGCCTCTCAGATACAGATTTGAGAAGTTATTATTCGGTTATACGATATTTTCACTCGAATTTGACATTTCGCGGCATCGTTATCGCCGGACGGCCTCTCGGATGCAGATTTGAGAAGTTATTATTCGGTTATACGACATTTTCTCACGGAATTTGATATTTCGCGGCATCGTTATCGCAACAGACGGTCTCTCAAATGCAGATTTGAGAAGTTATTATTCGGTTGTACGACATTTTCTGATGGAATTTGATATTTCGCGGCATCGTTATCGCACGGACGGCCTCTCAAATGCAGATTTGAGAAGTTATTCGGTTATACGACATTTTCTCACGGAATTTGATATTTCGCGGCATCGTTATCGCAGAACGGACGGCCTCTCAAATGCAGATTTGAGAAGTTATTATTCGTTATACCGCAATTTTCCCCGCGGAATTCGAACTTTCACGGCATCATTATTGCCACGGACGGCCTCTCAGATGCAGTTTACGAAGTAATTATTCAAGATTATACGACATTTTCACGCCGGAATTTGATATTTCGCGGCTGCCAATTTAATTATTAAAAATAAATTTTGTATTTGATTTGAGTAGATGCCACCTTTTTTCTTTTAAACAGTTAGTGTACCTAACTACCTAGCGCCCGTATTGGCGGCAGTTTAGTAATAACTGTCTATCTTTGTCGCACTCACGGTGTCTTAGGTGATCTGAGTAGGTGTTCCGATTTTTAGAATTAGCATTTCAAACCTTTTTAGAATACGACACAGCCTAGTTATGCGATAATGAACTCTAGAGTACGTTACTTTTAGAGCCCATTATCTCATAACATTACTGTAATAGTCCAGTATTCCCTGTATTTGGTTAATCCCAGCCGATGGGTAATAACAATAGCTCAATTTTAGGGTTTTATTGGACCCATTATAACCGGCCGGGCGGCCGGCGTCGGCCGAAAGATCAAAGAATACGGCAATAAATCTTAGAATTTGTCCTGTAAATCCTTTTTAAGAGGGTAATAATTTTGTTGGGGGACATATTTTTCGATCTTCTTATGCGGGAAATCTTCTTACACGGGAAACATATTAAACGGGAAAAAAATGCGTAATTTGTATGGGAATTTTCGGGATAATGAAACAGGCCTTCTTAGGCGGAAAAACATCTTAAACGGGAACTTCTTAAGCGGGTTTGACTGTAGATGCAAATTAACTGTTTCCATACAAGGCTTTGCAAAATTCGTTTTCCTAAGGGTTCCAGGGTCATGTTCTAAAAAAGCTCCTTTTGAATTGCAATATTTTGCAATGAAAATCAACATAGTCCCATCTCATTTATTGTATGGCGACAGAAAGACAAAAGGGAAAACATACGTCATTTGACGAATTGACCCACTGTAGGTATATGTGGAATCAGAAGAGCTTCTCATTTAAGCGATAGATGTCACCACTGTGGCGGTGTAGTCTAGAATTCAAATTATTTAGAACAATTTTACCAGTTAGCTCAATTTTTTTTTAAATGAATTGTTATTGCATTATATTTTTGAGGGTCAATATTCAAATGATCTAAGGGTGGCCGCCACTGTCTACAAATCATACGTCAAAAACAATTTTGTTAAAATGCACAATGATGAAGAATTTGAATTTTTGCAT